>JANUWF010000926.1:1282500-1930429 GCA_026120185.1 Voacanga thouarsii | reverse complement strand
GAGTATTGTGTGAGAATGGCAAGATGGTCATTTTTGCCCGAGGTGAAAATAGGGAGATAGCCTATGGATTGAATAGAAAATAATTTTCTAGTGAAAATATCAACAAGAGTTGTTGTGGTGTAGTGGTTAGAGATTTGGAATTAATTCTTGAAGTCTTGGGTTCGAATTCCATCATGGAAGCTTTAGCTAGATTAAATTTTATTTTTGCTTAGTGGAGGAAATTTCGGTCTTATGAGCTTAGAGTAAGGTAGGGATGATGGTCCTAAGAGAGACATGTTAGGAGTATTCTCATTCCACTCATTTACTCTGCTCGAATTTCTTAAAGGGAATTCATTTTCCCTTGATCCTTAATTTTAATCAATTTTCAACTCCTTGGTTTGATCAAGATGTTCTATCCATTTTCATTCCAGAAATTTTAGTAAAATGCTGTGATCTTGTGAGATCAAAATGTCCTAGTAAAAGGCTTCTCATGGTCTGAAAAATGTGGAAGAATGGTAGGAAATTCCAAGGGGAAAAATCCCTCTAGTAAGCTTGCTGAAATTTCACTCTAGACAAGTTCATCTTACTTCTTAGAATGAGCTGAAATTTTTCAGCTTGTTGTACCTTCAAATTGTCGAGCTTCTTAGCTGACTTTCCCTCCCAAATGCTGTCAGAAAAATGGCCTTAAGATCAGTTTGAAACATGAATTATTTCTGCCATTTTCGGGCTGCACAAAGGCTGTGCAAAACCAATGAAAATTCTGGGTAAAATCGCTACTTTAGAGGTCCAAAGCCAAGCTGATTTCCTCCAAATTCTGTTCAGTACCTTAGCCATGTTTTTCCTCCATAAAAAAGGCTGGAAATCAGCCTTGAATACCCCAGAAATCCCCCTTCAAGCTCTCTGCAAATTGGCTGGAAGTGGCAGCCGAAAATCTGCCTAGAAATTTCTCTTTAGCGAAATTCTGGGCAGTCCAAACTTCCAACTTTGTTTCCTATTTTTCTTCCAGCCGAAACACCAGCCCTAATCTGTCAAAACCTTCCTTAAACCTCCATTAACAAAGCTCCATTGTTTCCCTCAAGCTTCTGGACGAAAGGCAGCAATGGCTGTCCGAAAATCTCTCCAACAAATCCTTACATTTTAGCTTGATTGGTTTCCAAAATTCTAGCCATCCTTGTTTAGCAACCTTTCCATAAAATCTTACTCAATTGACCAGACATCTTCTTCACCATTAAGCACCCTACTTTCGGCCACCATAAGCTTCCATAAACCAGCATAAATCCCACTGAAATTCCGCTCAAACAGTCAGCCATGGCAAACTTCCAAAGCTGTCTAAGAATCAAGATATTCTTGGAATATTTAGTTTCCAAATTCACTTCCTAAAAATATTCTTCAAAGATTGTAACAACTAACCTTTCCTTTTCCCTTCCAAATCAGAGAAACAACTCCCTAAACCCTACAGAAATTCAGCCAGCCCTATCTCTCACAGAAATTTGGCAGCTACACACCACAATCTCTTGAAATCTCTCAAGTTCCAAGAACACACACACTACACTAAGAACACCTACCTCTTCCCTACACTTAATACCCCTCCAAACCATCTTAAATCCTCTCAAAAACTTCCAGATTTGATCTATTCACTGCTGCGAGTCCATCAACATCATTCTTAACATCAAACTCCAAAAATCAACTCGCTACTTCGGATCAAAACTAGAAAATTCTGTGAAGGTTCAAGAACACCTTCAAGGTAGGTTTGTTCTAACAACTTCATCTTCTCCAATCTTGATCTCTAGTGGGAATATATGTGATCAAACATTCTAATGGTCTCTATTTCTCTCTCTCTCTCTCTCTCTCTCTCCCTCTCTCTCTCTCACGGCCGAAACTCCTCTCCCTTGGCCGGATGACTTCTTCTCCATAAATCATGCTCTCGCCATCTCCCATGGACAAAGTTAGACATCTAGGAATTGAGATCTACTCTAAACTCCTTCAAGGCATTCATCAACCAAGTAAGTACCATCAACCCTTCTTTTAAACTCTAGAAGCATGTCTCTAGGGTGATATTGATAATAGGTGGATGGTGATAGGATTGGAGTGTATATATATATATATATATATTATTGAGATTGAAGTATGAATATATGTATGTTTGTGAAGGAGATGGGACTTATGCATGGAAGGATTATCTTGGTTGATTGCATGTTGATTTGAGGTTTGATGCATGTCATAGGTAGTATTTGTGATGAAGTATGCTAGAGATTATGTCACCTTTGGTGAATGGAATTTATATTCATGTTGGATTATTGAAGCCATGATCATATTTATGCTAGTAGGGGTTAGATCGTGTTTTGATAAATTGATATCTATGCTTGTATGCATGATTTGGATGATTTGATGGATTGAAGGGTTGTATATGTTCATGATTGTGGTTAGCTATAGGAATATGATCATGATCTAGTTGTCCCTAAGCTAAATTTTATTTCACCAATAAAATATTTAATAATATGATTTTTCTAGTAAAATTTTGAAAACCATGGGAAAATGTGGATTTGGTCTTTTATATAAAATAGTGATATTTTAGTCAAATAAATAATAGTTTTTGCTAGAAAAATAAAAATATATATATTTATATTATTTAAAATAATAAAATCAATTAAAGCCTTTTATGGAAATAATTATAATTAATAAAATATTTATTACTACAAATTTAATTATTATCTTTTAATCAAAACCCATTAAGGATTTGCTTATTCTTTTTCAAGCAAGACTCATTAAATTTATTTTCAACAAATTTTCGCTATCAATTATTTTCCAACAACTAAATTATTAATAAATCATTATTTTACCTAATACCACCTTGGACCCTTTTTCAAATAAAACCATAATTTATTTTTAGCAAAATTTAAACCTTCAACTTTTTGTACCAATTTCCCAAACTCTAGTTATTTTAATATCAAACTAGATTTATTTTATAAACCCTTTTTATTTATTATTGAGCCTTAAAGCTTAGGACACTAGGGATATGATTGTAGTAAGTTGAGTTAGTTTTATTTGAGAAAGTGAGTCTTTGGCTTGAGTTTGATTGTGGTTTGTATTTACCCTATGCGGGGTTAGGTCAGTTGTTGGAGACCTTTGTTGTGGGCAAGGATCAGGTAAGCTCCGGCATAAAACCTGTTTGATGAAAAATGGTTCTTTTTATGGCAAGCCAATTGTAGAGTGCATGGTCACTCATTTCTGTAAAGGCAATTGAGGATTATTTCCATTCTCATTTCAGACAAATAAATTATTTGTAAATCAAGGGGCAGTTTTACTCAAAACCTAAAACTCTTTCTAAAACTAGTTTTGCCCCAAACTTTGGAAAACCTTAATTGCCATTTTCAAGTGGAACTATGTTTTGTTCATTTTTCCCAAGTGGGATACGTTACGTTAAGTACTCAACGAGGATAGACTGGTAGTACTAGTTTTGAAGAGTAAGAGTGAGTCTTCTGGCAGGAGGCCTTCTCCAAAAGATGAACTCAACTTAGAGAAATGTCAGTACTACTTAGTCATGCCGGTCCGAGCTAGCAGTTTTTATTTCAGTCAGGTGACTATGTTTTGCTGGAATCGACATCCGGTTGTTGTTTGGGTATAGAAAAGGAGGAGTATCTTGCCCGGTAGGCCGATCACCTACCTTTAGTTAGTCTGCACAAGTGTCGGCATTCTGACCGGCAGTATGCACAAAGTGTCGGCATACTGACCATCCAGTTATGAGGCCCAACGTGTGGTAACCCATAATCCTTTCTTTCGAGTGGTTGATCTTATAAATTATGTATGGCTGGAAAAGCCAAAACGCCACTCTTGCTTTTGACTAATGTTTATTGCTTGCCAATATTCCTCTTATAAAGTTTTTATACTATGCATCCACGAACTATTTTCACTGAACACCCAAAGCACACACGGACTTACTGAGATTTCTGTCTCATCACCTTTTCACCATGATTTCAGGTCGATCCTGCTGTGGGGATGAGTAGCTAGTGTTATCTGCCTTGGAAGAGAATGTTGTCTTTTATTTTTATGTATTGCTTGAGGGAGTTGAGAGTGGATGATTTTATTTATGGATTTGTTTTTCTTTTGGGAATTCATTGTTTTATTCGTGGATTTATTCTTGGGTTATAATAAATTTTAAGTTAAATTATTATTTTCATTTCACTATTTTAATTGTGTGACCTAGTTATAAAGACCCTTTATCCTTTGGACGGGGCGACATCCTCGGCCTTAGCTGGCTTAGGTAGCGGGGTGTTACAAGTGGTATCCGAGCCTAGGTTATGGCAATCAGTTGGTTTTCTGGATTTGTATTCCTTATGTATTTTGATCTGGTTCTAACCCTTGTGTTTTGTTTATAGGATGGTTAAGAGAGTTGCATCGGCTGTCAGAGATTGGCCCGCTGGTTGCGGGAATCCACCTGCCCCATTACCTATAGCAGATCCACCCATATCTGATTCGGAGACAGAGCATGAGGGAGGCTGGCTTTTGAGTGAGGATGAGATAGAGCATGAGCCACCTATGTTAGATAACCCGGTTGTTAAGGCAGAGATGGAGGTTGATGGGGGCGTAGGCAAGTACGATGGGGATGATGAGGGTGAGGTAGATGAGCTTGTTAGTGAGGGTGAGGGAGATGAGGAGATGGCTGAGCTGAGTGAAGGGGAGGCAGATGAGTTTGGGGATGGGGGTGATGATGAGTGTGAGGAAGAGATAGATGGGATAGAGGAGGAGGATGAGGATGAGGATGCGATGGAGGCTCCCCAAACCCCAAAGATAGGTGAGTTTGATAGGATTTTTACTTGCTATGACCTCAAGGAGTCCAGTAATGAAGGTTATAGGCTGAGGGATGGATTTACCCCGGTATTAAGAGAACTTAGGCAGCCTTCTTTGGGAATGAAAGATAAGAGGAAAGGGAAGCTAGAAGAGGGACCTAAGAGGAGCAGACTTCGATATGGACTGGGTGTAGATGCTACATTAAGGAGAGAGGGATTGTTTGACCTGTACGACACGAAAGAAGAGAGGCCTACACCTAAGGGTGCGATTAGATTAGCTTTGGATGAGTTTTATGAGGCAGTTATAAGATCTAAGAGGGTCAATGAGGGTGATTTAGGTCAGCCAAGTGAGAGTGCGGATTTTTCGAGGGGTTATGTGGGAAAACCCGATAGCTCTGTGGGGTGGCTTGTGGAACCAGCCTCTGACGATCTAGATGCCTCTACTGACTCTAGCGATGAGTAGAGTGTAGAAGGTTAGCAGTATTTGCTCTTTCTCCCTCTTTCAGGATTTGCATTCTTTTGTTCATTTTTTTTTCATTTCGAAGAAGCATGTTGCTTGTAGGGTTCGATTATTTTGCTGAATAAAATGGTATCGCGTGTGATAACCCTTCTTTATGAAAGTATTATTTTTTATGAAAAACATGAGTTTATTTATTGTTTAGTTTTCCCCTAAATAATAACATCAAATTTTCTTTCAAATATATATATATATATATATATATATGCATCTGATTTTCTTTTACATAGACTTGAATGCGAATGCATGCTCAAAATGTTTTAAACTTAAATGCATACACTCATCATTTGGGTATGGTTTAGAATGGCACCCAGCGCCGTGCAGCTTCAACAAGCAGAATGGTTCTGGGAGCTGATCAAGTGGCACTGGAAGTCGAGACAGCCCAGAAGCAAACATCCAACCTGGGTGAAGGGAGTGGTCCGAATAAGGGATCGGGGTCTAAAGTTCCAATTGATGTGTTATTGGGCCAGGCATGCAGTAAGAAGGCCGGAATTCTGCAGACTCCGACCGAGCGAAGGTACCCTAAGCAAGAAGACGAGTTCCAGACCTTAAAGCAGGGGAATATAACAGTAACTCAATATGCTACTCAACTCACTCGCTTATCCAAGTACTGTCAATGGCTAATAGATTCAGAGCAAAACTGTACTCGGCAGTTCATGAAGGGATTGAGACAGGAACTTAGAAGGGTATTGGCACCATCCTCACCAATGACTTATGCTGTAATGGTGGAAGCCACAACTCGTACTGAGAATGAAGATAAAGGTAGAATAGAGAGCAAAGCATCGAACTTATCTGAGCGTGTTACTCCTAAGAGGCCTGTAGGGCAGCAACACGAAAATAAAGGAAAACAAGCACGGACCGCGCTAGCTGGGGCCACTGCAAATGTAGTAACCTACCATCACTGTGGTATGAGGGGCACGAAATGAAGGATTGCTGGTCTAAGAAGAAGAATCGAAAATGCTTTATTTGCAAAGACCCTTCGCATATGAGGAATAACTGTCCAAAAATTGGAAGTACCAACCAATGAAACCCAGCAATGCTTGCTCGCGCGGCTAATCGAGCCGACATTGGTGGAGCTCCAGGAAGTGAGGATAGAAATCTCAGGTGAATGCCAGAGACCGAATACGGAGGAACTAAAAGCAGATGCAGCAATAAGAGAAAGTAAGCCTACTATTATGCAGACATTTTGATTTATTCTAATCCTGCGCCTCGTTATGTCAAATTGCATTGGACATGTTAATGGGGATGTGATGGGTCGGAATTGCCCATACCCGATGGTCAAGGTTCAGTGGGAGCATCACGGCACGCAGGATGCCACATGGGAATTAGAAGAGTGGGTTAAGCGGATGTATCCCGATCTGAAATAGAGATACGCTTGAATTTCAGGACGAAATTCTTCTAAGGAGGGGAGGATATGAAACCCTAGTCAAAACCAACCCTAGAGTTAGGGGGGTTTGGATGCATATCAAATTTTATTTCATGGTTAAATATATTTTCAAATGATTTTTATGTGTTTTGGATTCAGGTTTTATTGTCTTGAGGTCTTGTTGGTGAGTATTGTGTGAGAATGGCAAGATGGTCATTTTTGCCCGAGGTGAAAATAGGGAGATAGTCTGTGGATTGAACAGAAAATAATTTTCTAGTCAAAATATCAACAAGATTTGTTGTGGTGTAGTGGTTAGAGCTTTGGAATTAATTCTTGAGGTCTTGGGTTCGAATTCCATCATGGAAGCTTTAGCTAGATTAAATTTTATTTTTGCTTTAGTGGAGGAAATTTCGGTCTTATGAGCTTAGAGTAAGGTAGGGATGATGGTCCTAAGAGAGACATGTTAGGAGTATTCTCATTCCACTCCTTTACTCTACTCGAATTTCTTAAAGGGAATTCATTTTCCCTTGATCCTTAATTTTCCTCAATTTTCAACTCCTTGGTTTGATCAAGATGTTTTATCCATTTTCTTTCCAGAAATTTCAGTAAAATGCTGTGATCTTGTGAGATCAAAATGTCCTAGTAAAAGGCTTCTCATGGTCTGAAAAATGTGGAAGAATGGTAGGAAATTCCAAGGGGAAAAATCCCTCTAGTAAGCTTGCAGAAATTTCACTCTAGACTAGTTCATCTTACATCCTTAGAATGAGCTGAAATTTTTAGCTTGTTGTACCTTCAAATTGTCGAGCTTCTTAGCTGAATTTCCCTCCCAAATGCTGCTAGAAAAATGGCCTTAAGATTAGTTTGAAACACGAATTATTTCTGCCATTTTCGGGCTGCACAAAAGCTGTACAAAACAAATGAAAATTCTGGGCAAAATCGCTACTTTTAAGGTCCAAAACCAAACTGATTTCCTCCAGATTTTGTTTAGTACCTTAGCCATTTTTTTCCTCCATAAAGAAGGCTAGAAACCAGCCTTGAATACCCCAGAAATCCCCCTTCAAGCTCTCTGCAAATTGGCTGGAAGTGGCAGCCGAAAATCTACCCAGAAATTTCTGTTCAGCGAAATTATGGCAGTCCAAACTTCCAGCTTTCTTTCCTATCTTTCTTCCAGCCGAAACACCAGCCCTAATCTGTCAAAACCTTCCTTAAACCTCCATTAACAAAGATCCATTGTTTCCCTCAAGCTTCTGGACGAAAGGCAGCAATGGCTGTCCGAAAATCTCTCCAACAAATCCCTGCATTTTAGCTTGATTGGTTTCCAAAATTCCAGCCATCCTTGTTTAGCAACCTTTCCATAAAATCTTACTCAATTGACCAAACATCTTCTTCACCATTAAGCACCCTACTTTTGGCCACCATAACCTTCCATAAACTAGCATTAATCCCACTGAAATTCCGCTCAAACAGTCAGCCATGGCAGACTTCCAAAGCTGTCCAACAATCAAGATATTCTTGGAATATTTAGTTTCCAAATTCACTTCCTAAAAATATTCTTCAAAGATTGTAACAACTAACCTTTCCTTTTCCCTTCCAAATCAGAGAAACAACTCCCTAAACCCCACAGAAATTCGGCCAGCCCTATCTCTCACAGAAATTTGGTAGCTACACACCACAATCTCTCGAAATCTCTCAAGCTCCAAGAACACACACACACACACTACACTAAGAACACCTACCTCTTCCCTACACTTCATACCCCTCCAAACCATCTCAAATCCTCTCAAAAACTTCCAGATTGGATCTACTCACTGCTGTGAGTCCATCAACACCATTCTTAACATCAAACACCACAAATCAACTCACTACTTCGGATCAAAACCAGAAAATTCTGTGAAGGTTCAAGAACACCTTCATGGTAGGTTTGTTCTAACAACTTCATCTTCTCCAATCTTGATCTCTAGTGGGAATATCTGTGATCAAACATGCTAATGGTCTCTATTTCTCTCTCTCTCTCTCTCCCTCACTCTCTCTCACGGTCGAAACTGCTCTCCCTTGGCCGGATGACTTCTTCTCCATAAATCATGCTCTCGCCATCTCCCATGGACAAAGTTAGACATCTAGGAGTTAAGATCTACTCTAAACTCTTTCAAGGCATTCATCAACCAAGTAAGTACCATCAACCCTTCTTTTAAACTCTAGAAGCCTGTCTCTAGGGTGATATTGATAATAGGTGGATGGTGATAGGATTGGAGTATATATATATATATATATATATATATATATATATATATATATATATTGTTGAGATTGAAGTATGAATATATGTATGTTTGTGAAGGAGATGAGACTTATGCATGGAAGGATTATCTTGGTCGATTGCATGTTGATTTGAGGTTTGATGCATGTCATAGGTAGTATTTGTGATGAAGTATGCTAGAGATTATGTCACCTTTGGTGAATGTGATTTATATTCATGTTGGATTATTGAAGCCATGATCATATTTCTGCTAGTAGGGGTTAGATCGTGTTTTGATATATTGAGATCTATGCTTGTATGCATGATTTGGATGATTTGATGAATTGAAGGGTTGTATATGTTCATGATTGTGGTTAGCTATAGGAATATGATCTTGATCTAGTTGTTCCTAAGCTAAATTTTAATTCATTAATAAAATATTTAATAATATGATTTTTCTAGTAAAATTTTGAAAACCATGGGAAAATGTTGATTTGGTCTTTTATATAAAATAGTGATATTTTAGTCAAATAAATAATAGTTTTTGCTAGAAAAATAAAAATATATATATTTATATTATTTAAAATAATAAAATCAATTAAAGCCTTTTATGGAAATAATTATAATTAATAAAATATTTATTACTAAAAATTTAATTATTATCTTTTAGTCAAAACCCATTAAGGATTTGCTTATTATTTTTCAAGCAAGATTCATTAAATTTATTTTCAACAAATTTTAGCGATCAACTATTTTCGAACAACTAAATTATTAATAAATCATTACTTTACCTAATACCACCTTGGACCCTTTTTCAAATAAAACCATAATTTATTTTTAGCAAGATTTAAACCTTCAACTTTTTGTACCTATTTCCCAAACTCTAGTTATTTTAATATCAAACTAGATTTATTTTATAAACCCTTTTTATTTATTATTGAGCCTTAAAGCTTGAGACACTAGGGATATGATTGTAGTAAGTTGAGTTAGTTTTATTTGAGAAAGTGAGTCTTTAGCTTGAGTTTGATTGTGGTTTGTATTTACCCTATGCGGGGTTAGGTCAGCTGTTGGAGACCTTTGTTGTGGGCAAGGATTAGGTAATCTCCTGCATAAAACCTGTTTGATGAAAAATGATTCTTTTTATGGCAAGCCAAATATAGAATGCATGGTCACTCATTTCTATAAAGGTAATGGAGGATTATTTCCATTCTCATTTCAGACAAATAAATTATTTGTAAATTAAGGGGCGGTTTTGCTCAAAACCTAAAACTTTTTCTAAAATTAGTTTTGCCCCAAACTTTGGAAAACCTTAACTATCATTTTCAAGTGGAACTATGTTTTGTTCATTTTTCCCAAGTGGGATACGTTACCTTGAGTACTCAATGGGGGTAGACTGGTAGTACTAGTTTTGAAAAGCAAGAGTGAGTCTTCTGGCAGGAGGCCTTCTCCAGAAGATGAACTCAACTTAGAGAAACATCAGTACAACTTAGTCATGCCGGTCCGAGCTAGCAGTTTTTATTTCAGTCAGGTGACTGTGTTTTGCTAGAATGGACATCCGGTTGTTGTTTGAGTATAGAAAATGAGGAGTATCTTGCCCGATAGGCCGATCACCTACCTTTAGTCAGTCTGCACAAAGTGTCGGCATACTGACCATCCGGTTATGAGGCCCAACGTGTGGTAACTCATAATCCTTTCTTTCGAGTGGTTGATCTTATAAATTATGTATGGCTAGAAAAGCCAAAACGCCACTCTTGCTTTTGACTAATGTTTATTGCTTGCCAATATTCCTCTTATAAAGTTTTTATACTCTGCATCCACGAACTATTTCCACTGAACACCCAAAGCATACACGGACTTACTGAGATTTCTGTCTCATCACCTTTTCACCATGATTTCAGGCCGATCCTGCTGTGGGGATGAGTAGCTAGTGTTATCTGCCTTGGAAGAGAATGTTGTCTTTTATTTTTATATATTGCTTTGGGGAGTTGAGAGTGGATGATTTTATTTATGGATTTGTTTTTCTTTTGAGAATTCATGGTTTTATTCGTGGATTTATTCTTGGGTTGTAATAAATTTTAAGTTAAATTATTATTTTCATTTCACTATTTTAATTGTGTGACCTAGTTATAAAGACCCCTTGTCCTTGGACGGGGCGACATCCCCGGCCCTGGCGGGCCTAGGTAGCGGGGTGTTACATGAAGAATTAGGAAGAATGCTTGTTATATATTGAGTTTGCCTATAATCGGGCTATCCATCCACTACTTCTTATTCTTCCTTTGAAATTTTGTATTGTTTTAACCCTCTAACTCCTTTGGATTTAGTTCCTTTGCCATAGGTGAATGGATGAACCTTAATAAAGTTAAGAAGACAGAATTGGTGAAGACTGTCCATGAAAAGGTGAAGGCAACCATTGCAAAGTAAAATAAATGGATCGCACTTAAGTGAAATCAAGGAAGAAAAAAGGTTTCATTTGAGCTCGGTGATTAGGTATGGGTACACCTTCGCAAGGAGAAGTTTCCCACTTAAAGAAAAAGGAAGCTAGGCCCTAGAGGTAATGGGCCATTCCATGTCATTACCCAAGTTAGAGATAATGCCTATAAAATCGATTTACCCGGTGAGTATAAAGTGAGTGCAACATTTAACGTTAGTGACTTAACTCCTATTAATGTAGGTGATGATTCTTTAAAGAATCAACTTCAAGAAGGGGGAGATGATAGGAATCAAGCTGGCTATGAAGTTCAATCTCAAGAAGGGGGAACAACCTTATAAGGACCAATGAGAAGATCTAGGACCCAGAGGTTTTAAGGTGATATCCTGTAAAATCCCACCTAAACCTACCCTAGAGTAAGAGTGATGGGGTGCATATCATGTCCTCTTACATTAAATATATCCTTTGAATAATTTGTGTGCCTTAGAATTGTAGTTTATGGGCTATATGGTTATTTGTGCTTGTTGAGTAAAAAGGGTAAAAAGGTAATTTTACTTGAGGGCGAAATAGGAAAATAGATTGAGGCTTAGATTAGAAGAGGATTTGGGTTAGGAAAATTAGAACAAGAGTTATAGTGGTTAAGTGATTAGAGCTTTGTGATTTAATCTCTAAAGTCTTGAGTTCAAATCCCATCGCCTAAGTTTTATTCATAATTATCTTAACTAAATTTGAAATTTTCTTTTTCTTACATTCCTTAAAGTCAGGAATGTTGTCTTAGGGAAGACACAATAGTAATGTCTTAACCATGTGATCTTGTCCTAAAAGAAATTCTAGAAGAATTTTTTTCTCCATTATTTTTGCAAGTCTTATCCTAACCTCTTTAAATTTAAATTACTCCTATTTCTTTAATTCATTTTTATATCTATAAAAGTCTTAGATAATTCCTTGCTTGGAATTTTGAAAATTCTAGCTCTTGTAGGATAGGAGGTTGGCCGAAATTGTGGAGGAGAAATAGGAAGAAGTTCTCCAAGAACTTTATTGTCTTCTTGTTCTTGTTTTGGTTAAAATCTGAAAATTTTTCCAGATTTTCTTCATGGCTGGTTTTGAATTTTGCAGCCACCTTTCTCTACCTAATTGTTGCAAAGAACCAACCATCTTATGTGAAAATGAAAGCTGAAACACTTTGGAATTTTGCAGCCTTACAAGCTACACCAAGCCAGAATTTTTTTCAGCAAATAACCAAGCTTTGGACATGAACATTTAGCCATTCATTTGTGCACAAGAACACCTGAAATTTTCTTCTTTCTTCTCCAAGATGGTGGCTAGGAAACCACCATTAATGGACCTTCAAACACTCCTAAATTCCAGCTGCAAAACCATTTCAAATAAGTCTAAAAATTCTGCACAAAACCATTTCAAATCCTAAGAGTTCTTTAGCTTAAATTCCATAATTTTTTTTCAGCTTTGCGTATTCAATGCTAGGTCCGATTTTCTTTATCAAACTTCATCATATTTTCAGCCAAATACAGCCATGGACAGAAGAGCTTGACTTCTCTACCTACCTTGGTCATTAGGACTCGATTAACACATGGCAAAACACTCATATCTTCACTCCATTCAAAATTATTCAAACTTCAAATTAAATTCCAGATTTTTGTTCCATTAAACACTTATCTAGCTAAAGGATTAAACCAAAAATTTATCTGCTATTTCGCAGCCATTTTTGGCCAACTACAAAGCCGAACAATCCTTCATTCCATGATCAAAACATAGCTAGTTCGGCCATTCACCATTGAAGGACAAGAAACCTTCAAGGAGCAAACACCATTAATCAATCTTCTACCTCAAACATCTCTACATTTTCCTCAATTTGAAATTTGAAAAAGCTAAAACTCTCTCTCTCTCTCTCATCCTTGGATAACCAAAAGCCTCCCCTAAGCCAGGCCATTCGACCATCATTCACTCACACGCATGAAATCACACACACTTTCTCTTAATTTCTCTCAAGAACACCAAGAACACACATTATGCAATTCCAAACTTTAATCACCTTTATTCATCCCAAATCACTCCAAGAACCTTCAAACGAACAAGGATTCGGTCACTACTCGCTCCTAGGCCACTCTATAACATCAAAAGCACCAAAGTTGATCTTCTATTTGGATTAAACACACCTTTTCGGTCAAGAACAAGAAAAACATCAAGAAGGTAACTTTAAACACCTTGGACCTACTTCATCTCATCATCACCATTTAAATATCATCATGATCTCTTTCTCTCTATTTCTCTCTCTCTCTCTCTCTCTCTCTCTCTCTCTCTCTCTCTCTCTCTCTCTCTCTCTCTTGGCCAAAACTTGGATAGCCATTCTTGGACAAATTTCAACCAAGGAAGACCTCTCAAGCACTCAAGGACCTCCATTAAGCAAGGTGATACCTTCATCTAACGTTCATCAAATCAAGTATTTCTCTCTTGATCTTCTCTTCAAATTCTCAAACACAAGAATCTTAGATGATGGATTTGATAGGTTGATAGAATAATGTGGGGTTGGAGATATGTATGTGGGTGAACGGAATGCATTTAAGACATGAAACTTTGAATGAATGTTGTGACTCAAGAAGTATGGATTATGATTTAACATCATTGTATGTTCATTATGATTAAGAGCTTTATAGATGTTTGATGTATGATAGACATTAAACCATCATTGTTGATTATGCCTTCATGATGTAATATTTTTCAATAAATTCATAAATAATATTATGGCTAGTAGAATATCACCCTTATTGTGATGTATGTTAATACAAGCCTGTTTTTGGATAAATCGACATGTTATTTGTTGAACCCATGTGTGTATGAATATGTATATAAATTTTCTCTAGTATTTCACTATAGTCATTAAAAATTATTATAAGAACTACTTTTATTATTTTTAGTTTTATTCCTACTATCATTATTATTATTAATATAATTAATATTATTATTTAATTTAATTGACTAATTTTGGTGAACACAATTATTTTTGAAACTAATAATTATTTAAAATATTGGTATTTTATTAGATAAATAAATAGAATATTTTTATTAAACATTACTAGATATAAATAATAATATATTACAATTAATTAATATCAAATGTCTTTTATATTCATATTATTACTAGATAACCTTACTAAAAATTTTATTTACACTCTTAAATATTATTTATATGAGAATAATTTTATTTGTTATTTATTATTCATTATTAAAATGATTTATAATATATTATTAATATTACTTATTATTTGTAATAATATTATTTATTATTTATTACCAATATTATTTAGGATTTATTATTAATAGTACTTATTATTTATTACTAATTTTATTTATTAAGATTACTCATTATTTATTATTTGTTAATAAATAGTTGATATTATAATTTATTATTTATTTATTATTTATAACACCTATTTATTTTAACTTGTTAAATTAATCTTATTCTATAAAATACCTTATCACCTAGTGTTAAGGCTTATGGCATAACTAGATGTTGTTGTATCTAGTTGAGCTTAAGCATGTTAGACTAGGAATTATTTATTTAAAGTAAGTATTGCTTGGATGTTGGGACTAATACCATGTATTTACCCCCAGGCGGGGATAGGATGCCTCGAACTATCTTGGAAGGCTATTGTATCAAGGAAAAGCAAGAGATCAGGTAAGTCCTTGCATAAAGATGTTTGTGAACAAATGCATTTTTGCAAGTCAAATGCACTGATTGTTGTGAAAGATGTACCTTGAGATGCAATTATTGACAATTTATTCCTTCTTCTCAAATAAAATAATTTTTGCCAAGCAAACAAGTTTTCGAGCAAAACAATAAATTTTCCTTGAACAAAATTTTACTTAAGGTTGTTTGAAAACCATAATTGCTGCTTCAAAGAAAGCTCTTCATTGATTTTACATTTTCCAAGTGAAATATACATAACGTTGAGTACTCAATAAGGGCAGATTACTAGGACTAGTCTTTGAAAGGTTGGGTAAGTTTTTTAGCAAGAGCCACCTCTGAAGGGTGAACACTGCCTAGACAAACAGCAGTTCTTGTTGGTCAGGCCGGTCCGAGCTAGCAGTATAGTTCAGGTGGACTGTTTATTTTCGGAATGGATGATGTGTTTGGATTTGGGCATAAAAATCATACAAAAACTAAGCATATTCCCAATCAAATTTAAATTAAAACGTTGGACCTAAATCACACATGAGCAAGCATACTCATCATTACTGAGCTTAGGATTCAAATGAGTGTCGATCCTCAAGGAACAAGTAAACATTAATTACCCCTCTTTCATTGTTTAACCGACTCAACAAAGTGAAAATCAAATAAAAAGGAAAACTAAAAACAAAATAAAATAAAAATATGTACATGTCAAGGATGGAGAAGTATGCAACTCAAACCATTGATTAGACAACCATGATCTTTAAGAACTTAACAATTATCATAATCAATCATTCTCTCGGCACCATGAAGGATTAAGGAAAATTAGCATCACTTGGTCTGTCTCAACTAATTCATCCAAAAGATGCATTAAACACAATCCTTAATTAAATTTTCGTGGTTTGACAAATTTAAAACGTGAAATTAATCAATGAATCCTTGGTCTGGCAAACATCAATTAACCTTTAATTACTCAATCCTCAGCAACTAACTTCTTTGGTCTAGCAAGTTAACAGCCAATGAAAGCGAAAATTAATCAATTGCAACCATCACCAATCTCTTTGGTCTAGCAAGTTAACAATAGAAACAACCAATTAATCTCGGAATATGCCCAAGTAATTAAATACCAAGAAGAACAGTCAATTAATCAAAAGATCAAATAACTCCAAGAATTATGATTATCTAAAATAATGTCAAATTACAATAGAACAATTAAAACATCATTATCAAGAAAAAGAAAACAAAGTAAAAGAAAGAACTCATAGACAAGCCTCCTTCTTCTTCCTTTAAAAACCTTCTTGTACAACCCTCCTTGAACTTGAAGAATTCCTTCTTAGATTGAGTGATTTTCTGTGATGATCAATGAATTCCCCCCCCCCCCCCTTTTCCTTGTGTTTTTCATTTATTTATAGGCTTAAGAAGTGCCTAAACTCGTAGGTACAAAGTTCTTGGCCGAGTAGAAGTTGGAAGATGCTAAAACTCCCCGAATTTTCAAAAACGGGTAAAAAGATTGCCGCACCGCCTCAGGAACAGACCACAGCCGGCGCCACCTTGGTCCTTCGGAGCCAGCGCCGCCTGTGTTATGTTTCTCCACTCATTTGCCAATTTTTCTTTGAATTTTGCGCATACGTTCCAGACTGCAACCGGCGCCGCCTCCAGCCTTACAGCCGACGCCAGTTAGGCTCTGTTCTACTCTGCTTCTCCAATTTTTCCTTCGCTTTGAAGTCCGTGCATCCTGTGTACAACCAGTGCCGGTTCCAAGCTTCTAGCCGACGCCGCCTCTGCTCTGTTTCACGACAGTTTTGCTTCGTTTTACCCAAAAACCTAAAATAATGACCAAAAGACCTTTCCAAGGGTAAAATCTCAAATATGAAAGAATATGACTAGTTATTGCACAAAATGTATTACAAAAGAGCCTCAAATAACTACGAAAAATATAACCAAATTATCCCTATCATATTCCCCCACATTTAGCTCTTTGCTTGTCCTTAAGCAAAGCATCAAGAACAAGTAGAAAAAACACAAAGTTTTACTCACATCACTCAATCAATTCCCAAAGCATATCTTCAATGCTTTCTTTACTTATGAACATAAAATATATGATACTAAATCTTTCACAGCCAATGCATGACTTGTGTAGTGATAAATAACTTAGTCGAACCATCACAATACTTCACAATATTCTCAAACCATTAGAAAGAAGTTAGTTCAAAATGAATATGCATTCCATATGCTTACTTTTCATACACTCTTTCCACTAATCCGAGACATATCATAATTCTACTTAGATCAAGTAGGACTTTTAAGCTTGTAATATAAGGCTAAAGATTTGTAATGCGACTTAGCAAACGAAGGATATAGGAACATCAAAGTCAAAGAAAAATTGAGAGTAAGTAAGAAAAGGGTAACCAAAAATAAACCTATAATTCCCAACTCTTCTTGCTCTCTTATTCCAAGAACCAATCAAACCATAACCTTATATAACAACCCTTACGCATTTTAAGCAAATCCTGCATTGCTCTTTCTTTTCATCAATTCTTTTCCTCACAAGATCAATCAATTTTCCAGCAATGGTAGCAAGTATCTTATGTGAACTTACTTTTACAGTTTACTCACCATCCCTTTTTTTATTTTTTCGCTCTTTTTATCTTCAATTCTCTTTCAATTCTTTCTTCTTTTACTCCTCTTTTTCTTTTTCTACTGCTATTCTTTTCTTTTTTCATTTACTTTTCTTTCTAGCAGCTTGTTGTTTTCTCTCTTCACTCGTTTCTTTTCTTATTTCTCATCTTTTTTCAGCTTGCATTCTTTTCTTTCTTAATCTTTCAACTTCTTCCTTTCATTCCACTTCCTCTCTTTTCCCAGCTCCAATTGTAATTGATCCATGACTGAAAGTAACAAGTCATGATCTCTCTCCCTGCATTGTTCTCAACATACATACACTTTCATCCTTGAAGAGCATAAAGATTTGGAAACTATACAAACTCTCAGCACAAGTATTGGACAAAATATCGTGACGGGTTGTAAAGAAATAAATCACCAATTTAAGCTCAAAATAGGCACTAGGGATAATATAGCACTAGGTAGGCTAGAAAAGCTCAAACTATCCAAAGAAGGCATATTACCGTCATCCATAAGTTAAATCATGAATGTCTTTCTTATTTCACCTCGAGAGGTATTCAAGTAAGTTCTAGAATTCTCCACGTATTTTAGAGAAAAAAAAAAACAGGTTTAAGAATAATGCAAAGCATTTGATCAAGAACTACTTTGTCCAAGTGAGTGCAAAAAGTCATGCATAAGCCATAAATGATCTAGAACATATGCTCTATAATCCATCATAAAGACATGCACAAAAAATACGGCTTGAAATCTCCAGAAAATCAGAAAATTTCTCAGAAAATTTTTGAAAAATTTTTGTTCCCAAGAAAGCTAAAAAGTATGTAGAAGACTTGTCAATCAAACCACTCCCTCACACTTAAACTGGACATTGTCCTCAATAGCCAAATAAATATAACCAGAACAAACAATACCATGGGACCAAAAAGATAAAGGAAAAGAGATAAGAAAAATAAACTTCCATTCCAAATTAGCTCCAAAAAGTTTCACTCTTCTAAGTCTTTAAATTTTCAGAACTTTTAAACCAAAATTTTCTACAATAGCTCATCACTAAGAAAACACCAAGATAATTAATAAAAACTTGGACAAAGTATATCACCAAACCACTCCCCCACACTTAAATTGGATAATGTCCTCCTTGGCAAAAGATAAACACCAGAAAGCATCTCCAAAGAGACCAAAAATAATAAAGGGGTAGAAAGTTTAAGTAATACTTCCCAAGTGCAATAATGCTTCAATAGATGGCCAAGCTTGAGGTAAAGAGAAGGGCTTGTCCAAGAGGACTTTATTCCTATAAAACAAAACACAAATAAAAGCACAAAGAAAGTAATAATAAAATAAAAACATACCTAAATAAAAGAAAACAAACTAAATAAAAAGACTAAAATAATAAAAATAAAACAAAAACGCTCTACACCCATCATGCTTCCTTATCAAAAAGAAATTAAGTTTAAAATTGAAGATAGGCATAACAAATGTAGAACGAAGAATGGAGAATTTTGAAAAATGGAAGGTTCATGAAAACGATTTATCTTAGCAAAAAATATAAACCTCATTTCTAACATTCCTTTAGACACCTAAATATCTTTTCCGACATATAAGTGCACATAGTATCTAACGGATGTATCAACTTTAAAATTACCGATTAACCCTTCAAAATACTTTTTACAATTAAAATTCCCCTTAAAACTTAGCAATTGAGTTCTTAAGGATGGGATCAAGAAATCCTTACTTTTCGACACATCTACAAAAACTAAGTTACCTCCCGTTGAATAGGGTGAAGGGTAGAAATTTCCACCATCCTCTAAGGACTTCTTACGATATAGTGTAGAAAGATCCAACTCCTTGAAGTATGCTAAAGTCAACACCTCATTATTTGGACCCATATTCTCCAAGAAAAGAGAGGAACCTAAGAAATCATGTGTCAAAGGGAGATTTGGATTATTAGTACATAGAGAAGAATTGAATACCCCCATTCCCACATTGGACAGTTGTCCCTCATAGGATCTCTCCTCTCCTGGGAGATTCTCTTGTTCAAGTGTATAGGCTAGTATGAACTCATGAGTCTCCTCAACAATCTTAACTAATTGTTTCCTTGGATCACACCATTGTTGGGAAGCTTCTTCATGCTACTGAACAAATGAATTTATATTGGCAACAAAAGAATTCACTAATGCTTCTAATAACGTCTCGTCAAAAACATCAACGTGAGCTTGTAATTTTGCCAATTAATACACTAATTTTTTTCTTTTTTCTCTCTTTTTTTTTACAACTAAAAACTATCCTAATTGAATGCATGACCACGATACATTTAAAATAAGAAGTCCTAAATTAAAATAAAAGTAAAAATTGTAAATAAAGAAACAACTAATAAAATAGTTCGTCTCCAATATCATGTTAGCTTAAGTCTAAACCTAAAAATAAAAAAAGTTAGTATTAACTCAAAATTATAGATGTAAAAATCAACAAATTAAAAATATTATTATTACACATATTCCATATTAACATTAGGTTAGTAAAATTAAATAACTAAATATACAATTTATTCAAACATACAAAAATAAGTTAGTTATTATTAACATGTATCTATCTATTTACATATTTACAACATATAGTGAAAGTAAAATACAATTATACAAACAACAAAGTATGGCACTTTTTTATACAAGGAACATATATACACATTTACATATTTACATGATTAAATCAACAAAATTCAAGCTTTCATGCTATTGTTCCCCAGCAATGGCGCCAAAAACTTAATGTGTTTGGATTTAGGCATAAAAATCATACAAAAACTAAGCACATTTCCAATCAAGTTTAAATTAAAACGTTGGACCCAAATCACACATATGAGCAAGCGTACTCATCATTACTGAGCATAGGGTTCAAACGAGTGTCAATCCTCAAGGAACAAGTAAACATTAATTACCCCTCTTTCATTGTTTAACTGACTCAACGGAGTGAAAATCAAATAAAAAGGAAAACTAAAAACAAAATAAAATAAAAATATGTACATGTCAAGGATGGAGAAGTATGCAACTCAAACCATTGATTAGACAACCATGATCTTTAAGAACTTAACCATTATCATAATCAATCATTCTCTCGGCACCATGAAGGATTAAGGAAAATTAGCATCACTTAGACTATCTCAACTAATTACTACCTTCTAAATAAATTAGCATCACTTGATCTGTTTCAACTAATTCATCCAAAAGATGCATTAAACATAATCCTTAATTAAATTTCCGTGGTCTGGCAAATTTAAAACATGAAATTAATCAATGAATCATTGGTCTGGCAAACATCAATTAACCTTTAATTACTCAATCCTCAGCAACTAACTTCTTTGGTCTAGCAAGTTAACAGCCAATGAAAGCGAAAATTAATCAATTGCAACCATCACCAATCTCTTTGGTCTAGCAAGTTAACAATAGAAACAACCAATTAATATCGGAATATGCCCAAGTAATTAAATACCAAGAAGAACAGTCAATTAATCAAAAGATCAAATAACTCCAAGAATTACGATTATCTAAAACAATGTCAAATTACAATAGAACTATTAAAACATCATTGTCAAGAAAAAGAAAACAAAGTAAAAGAAAGAACTCATAGACAAGCCTCATTCTTCTTCCTTTGAAAACCTTCTTGTACAACCCTCCTTGAACTTGAAGAATTCCTTCTTAGATTGAGTGATTTTTTGTGATGATCAATGAATTCCCCCCCTTTTCCTTGTGTTTTTCATTTATTTATAGGCTTAAGAAGTGCCTAAACTCGTAGGTACAAAGTTCTTGGCCGAGTAGAAGTTGGAAGATGCTAAAACTCCCCGAATTTTCAAAAACGGGTAAAAAGATTGCCGCACCGCCTCAGGAACAGACCACAGCCAGCACCACCTTGGTCCTTCGGAGCCAGCGCCACCTGTGTTCTGTTTCTCCACTCGTTTGCCGATTTTTCTACAAATTTTGCGCATACGTTCCAGACTGCAGCCGGTGCTGCCTTCAGCCTTACAACCAGTGTCGGTTAGGCTCTATTCTACTATGCTTCTCCAATTTTTTCATCGCTTTGAAGTCCGTGCATCTAGTGTACAGCCGGCACTGGTTCCAGGCTTCCAGCCGGTGCCGCCTCTATTCTGTTTCACGACGGTTTGCTTCGTTTTACCCAAAAATATGAAATAATAACCAAAATACCTTTCAAAGGGTAAAATCTCTAATATGAAAGAATATGACTAGTTATTGCACAAAATATATTACAAAAGAGCCTCAAATAACTACGCAAAATATAACCAAATTAGCCCCTATCAGTGGACAACCGGTATGTTTGGGTGTAAAGATGGAGAAGTATCTCACCTAATAGGCCATACACTTACCTTGTATCAGCATGTACAGAGTGTGGCATCCTAATGATTCTTTTGTCATGATGTGCAAAGTGTGACATCTTGACCGTTCTCTTGACATAGTGCACAAAGTGTGGTGCCATGTCCATTCATAATGCATGGCTTCATAGTCAACTTTGTTAGAGTGGTTATTTCGTTTCAAGTTAACCATTTTTACTTTACAAATGTTGATAAAACACCACTCAATATTCAAAGTTAAATTTCTAGACTTTCAAACTTTTTATTTTGACTTGTTCAAAACTTGCATACATGAATTATTTTTCCTGAAATACCATGAGCACACACAGGACTTAATGGGAAATATTTCCCACACCTTTTATATCATGTATTCAGGTCGATCCTTCTTGGAAGGTCAATTTACTTATGCTGCCATGAGCTTAGAAGATTTATTGTGATGTATTTATTTGTTAGAGATTTTGGTTACCATATATTTGTTTCAAGACTTGTAAAAGTATTTTTGGGATTGTAGTAAGTCTGTTATTAAGTCATTTCCTTTTATATTTTGGGGTACGTAGGTAGCGGAGGCTCATAAAATCATATTTGAGGATGGAAGAGATTTGGAATGATGTTAAAGGTAACCAAGAGCTCAACTTGATGACTATCCAAGAAGAACCTCAACAAAAACTTAAGCCAGCATCAAATGAGAAAGAAAAGACTGAAGAACAGTAAAACAATGACGAATAGGCGCCGGCCCAAGCCAGCTGAACCTGCATTGGCTGTGAACTGCCGACAAAAACCTTGTACTCCAGCAAAGAGCCGGCGCCAGCTCATGTCGGGGCCCCGACCCCTGTTCTGCAGATTTTGATGTTTTCTCCGATTTCTCTCTATTTTAAATGTCTTGTAACCTTAATTCATCTTAGGATCTCAGGAATCACTTAGTTAGAGTTAGAGTAGTATAAATACATCTTTTTGTGATTTGATAAGACAATCTATACACTTTATTCAAATTTGAAAAGTGAGTCTTGAGAGGTCTTTACCTCTTTGCTCATCTTGTTCAAGACCATGCTTAGGTTTTAGTTCTCCCTTTGAATGAGTCTCTAAATATTTTGGATAATCTAATATAGTTTCTCTTGATTGAATTCCATTATTTGGGTGCCTATAGTTTCTACTCTCTTGTTCTTGACTACCTTATTGTCTTAAGGATATTTGGGTGAGTTTATAGTTGATCTTGCTACCATTCTAGTGGGTCTTTGATTCCTAGTTCTTCAAGAGTTTGCTAGAGTGTAGATAGATAGTTATTTTTGTCCATTTTAGCCACAAAACTCTACTGTTTTGGTTCCATTATATGAGCTGAGATATTAACGCATTGTCCTATCAATTTAACAACTCAAGATCATATCAAATACTGGCACCCCGTGAAGAAGAAGACTATTGTCTTGAGTGTTAGGATTCGTGGACTCCTAAACGCGGAAAACATTTATGAATCCCTTCCGAGGACCCAAATAAACGATTGAGAAGATCTAAAATTTGCAAAATTACCTCTATTTGCTGTAATCGAGATCCTTCGATTCTGATTGTGCTATTGTACGTGCAACCCGAACGATCACCAGACGCTGCAGTGCATGAACGTCCTCTATCGGATACACACCGCAAACTAACTCGTTACCCGGGGAGTGCTAGCGTCTAGGGTTTGAGAGGTTTTTTTTGTTTTTTTTTTTTTTCTCTAGTGGATGGAGGCACGAATATTCTCAACCGAATTGGGACCCTAAAGAAGACGGCTAGGGTTTTCTTAAAAACCCACTCCGAACCTCTTAGAGTCCAACCCTAATAATATCTTATCATATTTTAATTTAAATTCAAATTAAATTAAAACTGATATGATAAGATTCTGCCATTATCTCGATAATTTAAATAATTAATTTATCGACTCAAATTCTTATAATCAGGACATCGAATGTAGACATATTTCCAGATTCATTATATCTGGTTGATTTCCTAAGTTCGATTAACTTAGACATGTTTCTAAATTCATTGAATCTGGTTACTAGAAAAATAACCTAACAAGTTTGCTTATTGTGTGACCCTATAGGTTCATTTAACATTGGCAGTGTGCCCAAATCATATTTAAATGGCCTACAAGTTATAAACGGTTTCTAGCAAAACATTATAACTATCTAGGTTAAATGAAGATCGGTAATCTCTTTGAACCAAACCATAATTTTATATTTAGTCCTTTTGTCACATGATATCCAGATTAAGCATAAAGCACGGAGCATGTCATCCTTATTAAGCTTAATTAATTATTTCTTGATTTCATAGTAGATTATTCAAATAAATGATATCAATATCTTAGAATGATATATTTGAGTACGGCCATGCATTTTAACAGTCTAACTTATCAAGGGGCCCATGGATATCTCTCCCATAATTGAGAGGGACAAATTCCTTCATTATCAATCATATTCCTCTCATTGATTTATTCTATATACAACAGTAGTCTAATTTATTATCTGATTAAAGACAACTTTAGACAACGTCAAAATATAGAATTTATCAAGTAGGAAACTATGATGAATTTAGGTCGAATGACTTCTAATATTATTATGGCTAGAAAGTACTTATGACATATTCCATGAAGTACTCTCACAGTGGGTCATGCCCAATACAATGCTCTCTAACATTTTACTTATGTTTTGGCTCGATATCACAAATATCCATGACCAGTAAAATATAGTCATCGAGTCACAGATATATTAATCTTAATTTATTATTGTTCCAATAATAATAATCGATCAGGGACAGTTTTAGAATAGTCATTGTATTCACTGTTGCGTTTTACTATCAAGTCACGTACTTGATGACCACAAAACAAAATCCATGATTCATGAAAAGAAAAACCTCATATTATTATATAAAACACAACGACAATAATATAAGTACAAATTGACTCTAGGGCATATCCCTAACACTGAGTTGGTCACTGACAACATTTTCAAACCCACGAAAGTTAGTATAAGTGCAAAGTCCTTTTGAGTGCTCAAGAATCATACGGCACAATGCCATGAGATAAAAGCAATGTCTCAACATAGCTCAATACTTTTTCAAAACCAATTCCTTTTTCCAAAACATTTCTTTTTTGAAAATATTTTTTTAAGAAAATAATTTAAATATAATTACATGTAAATTGGATCCATTTCAATATTTTCATTTAAGTCGTATTGATTTATTTCTCGAAATCTGACACGATAATAATTTGAGCTAATACTTATAAAACTCGTGGGAATCTTCCATCAATAATCACATATAATTATGTTTAGCAAATCCTCATACTAACTAATTTCAACGAAGTAAAATGACCGTCAAATATTCTAATCACATATGTAAGCTTAGCTTATATCAAATAACTTGTAAACACAACTTTGTCACAAAGTTTCGCAATGCAAGTTCAACCATGTTTTAATCCCAAATCACTAAATTTCTAATGCCAAAAAAATCCTCAAACATCAATATAACATGTAGACTCAAATACGCAACAAATCCATGCCACAAATGAAAGTTTTGAACATTTAAAATTCCATGAAATATAGCTACGAAAATAGACAACTATTTAAGCACTTCTTCACCTTTTCCAAGCTAATTTTTAACGTATTTTCATGCCAAATTTATCTCCAAAGGTCATAACAACAATACGGAACAAGTTCTTGATGAAAAACTCAAGAAATCACAAAGAAATCTTACCTTTTTTTTAAGCATGTCCTTAAGCTGTGAAAGTGGCACATCCTCTTCCAACTTTTGATGGGCTTTTCACTTCTTCTAAGTTTTGGAATTATCAAAACTCCTCCAAGCTCTGATACTATTTGTAGCACCCCATACATTCCAGTTATAGTAGGCCTTCTCTCTCTCTCTCTCTCTCTCTCTCTCTCAACCGAAACTTGGATGGCTATTCTTGGACAAATTTCAACTAATGAAAGACTTTCAAGCACTCAAAGACCTCCATTAAGCAAGGCGATACCTTCATCTAACGTTCATCAAATCAAGTATTTCTCTCTTGATCTTCTCTTTAAATTCTCAAAATCAAGACTCTTAGATTATAGATTTGATAGGTTGATAGAATAATGTGGGGTTGGAGATATGTATATGGGTGAAGGGAATACATTTAAGACATGAAGCTTTGAATGAATGTTGTGACTCAAGAAGTATGGATTATGCTTTAAGATCATTGTATGCTCATTATAATTAAGAGCTTTATGGATGTTTGATGTATGATAGACATTAAACCATCATTCTTAATTATACCTTCTTGATGTTATACTTTTTAGTAAATCCATAAATAATATTATGGCTGGTAGAATATCACCATTGTTGTGATGTATGTTAATACAAGCCTATTTTTGGATAAATCAACATGTTATTTGTTGGATCCATGTGTGTATGAATATGTATATAAATTTTCTCTAGTATTTCACTATAGTCATTAAAAATTATTGTAAGGACTACTTTTATTGTTTTTAGTATTATTCTTACTATCATTATTATTATTAATATATTATTATTTTATTTAATTGACTAATTTTGGTGAACAAAAATATTTTAAAAAATAATAATTATTTAAAATATTGGTATTTAATTAGATAAATAGATAGAATATTTTTATTAAACATGATTAGATATAAATAATAATATATTGGAATTAATTAGTATCAAATGTCTTTTATATTCATATCATTATTAGTTAACCTTATTAAAAATTTTATTTACACTCTTAAATATTATTTATATGAGAATAATTTATTTATTATTAATTTTATTTGTTATTTATTATTTATAATCTATTATTAATATTACTTATTATTTGTAATAATATTATTTATTATTTATTACTAATATTATTTAGGATTTATTATTAATAGTACTCATTATTTATTACTAATTTTATTTATTAATATTACTCATTAATTATTATTTGTCAATAAATAGTTAATATTATAGTTTATTATTTATTTATTATTTATAACACCTACTTATTTTAATTTATCAAATTAATCTTATTCTATAAAATACCTTATCAACTAGTGTTAAAGCTTAAGGCATTATTATTATTATAACTAGATGTTGTTGTATCTTGTTGAGCTTAAGCATGTTAGGCTAGGAATTATTTATTTAAAGCAAGTTTTGCTTAGATGTTGGGACTTATACCATGTATTTACCCCAGGGGGTTAGGTTACCTTGAACTATCTTGGAAGGCTATTGTATCAAGGAAAAGCAAAATATCCGGTAAGTCCTTGCATAAAGATATTTGTGAACAAATGCATTTCTGCAAGTGAAATGCACTGATTGTCATGGAAGATGTACCTTGAGATGCAATTATGGTAAGTTTATTCCTTCTTCTAAAATAAAATAATTATTGTCAAGCAAACAATTTTCCGAGCAAAATAATAAATTTTTTCTTGAACAAAAGTTTACCTAAATTTGTTTGAAAACCATAATTGATGCTTCAAAGAAAGCTCTTCATTGATTTTACATTTTTCAAGTGGAATACACATAACGTTGAGTATTCAGTAATGGTAGACTACTAGGACTAATCTTTGAAGGGTTGGGTAAATTTCTCAGCAAAAGGCCACTACTGAGGGGTGAACCCTGCCTAGACTAGACGACAGTTCTTGTTTGGTCAAGCCAGTCCGAGCTAGCAATATAGTTCAGGTGGACTGTTTATTTCCAGAGTGGACAACCGATATGTTTGGGTGTAGAGATGGGAAGTATCTTACCCGGTGGGCCGTACACCCATTTTGTATCATCATGCACAAAATGTGGCATCCTAACCGTTCTCTTGCATGGTGCACAAAGTGTGGTGCCATGTCCATTCATGATGCATGGCTTCATAGTCAACTTTATTAGGGTGGTTATTTCTTTTCAAGTTGAGCATTTTTACTTTACAAATGCTGATAAAACACCACTTAGTGTTCAAAGATAAATTTCTAGACTTGCAAACTTTTTATTGTGACTTGTTCAAAACTTGCATACATGAACTGTTTTTCCTGAAATACCATGAGCACACACAGGACTTATTGGGAAATATTTCTCACACCTTTTATATCATGTCTTTAGGTTGATCTTGCTTGGAAGGTTGATTTACTTATGCTGCCATGAGCTTAGAAGATTTATCTTGATGTATTTGTTTATTAGAGATTTTAGTTACCATATATTTGTTTCAAGACTTGTAAAGTATTATTTGGGATTGTAATAAGTCCGTTATTAAGTTATTTCCTTCTATGTTTTCTATTACCTAATTATAAAGACCTTTTGTCCTAAGGACGAGGCAACATCCCTTCCCCTTTTGGGGTACGTAGGTAGTAGGGTGTTACAAGTGGTATTAGAGACTAGGTTTTGGCAGCTATTGAAAATATTTGGATTTATTGCATTCAGTTTTATAATCTCTAGTACTAATTTGTGTGTTCTGTTTGTAGGATGGTTAGGAGATTCGCGTCCATTACCCGAGATTGGCCTTCCATGTATGGTAGAACACCTATTTTAGTTCCTGTAGTGGTCCTATCCTCATTGGATACAGAACCCGAACCTAGGTCAAATTGGCTTAAGTTAGAGAGCAATGATAGTGAGATGGAGATTGAGGTTTCCAGCCTTACTGTGCCTAATAATGGTAAGAAAGAGAAGATGGAGGTTGAGGTTGCTACAGTAGAATTACCCGATTAGGAAGGAGGTGTTGAGGATGTGAGGGTGGTGGACCCTCCCATACCAATGGTTGATTTAGTCTCAGATACCAAGGTTGGGGAGGAAGCTCCTGATCTTAACTTAGGTGGTGAGGGAGGAGATGAGATGGGTGATGCTGAGAGTGAGGGAGGTGAGGAATTGGGTGATGCTGATGATGAGAGAAAAGAAGAGATGGGCAATTCTGATAGCGAAGTCGAAGGGGGGATGGAAGAGTTTGATGAGAAAAAGGGCAGTTGTGCCTCCTCGGACTCCACCAACAGGAGAGTTTGACATTACCTCCCTTAGCTTTGACTTTGAGGAGTCTGGTGATAAGGGACCCAATCAGAATGATAGACTTACCCCGGGTACGAAAGCACTTCGGGAGTCAGTCTAAGGGGTGAATGACAAGGGAAAAGGCAAAGTAGAGGAGAGTCCTAGGAAGCATAGAACTAATGGTTGTACACTTAGGTTTGAATTGAGAATAGACTGCAAGAAGAGAAGAGAATGATGGTTCGAAGAATTTATTTCCAACTACTCGAGTGACGACTAGAGCAGCGAGAAGACTTAGTGGATTTGTGATGCAATTTGTTGATTAAGGAATCTATTTATTTAGTTCATGGCCTTATTTACTTTCTTATCTATGAGTATCTAATTTCTATAGAGGTACCATCTATGATATCCAATTTATTTGTGTTAAAGTATGATTTATTTTGAATAAAGCTTTTGAGCATTTCACTTCTTTCAAAAAGAAAAAAAAAACTCTTATATGTTCAAGAAGTGAGCAAAATTTATAAATGTTATCTTTGCATTATATGATTGAATTCGTATGTATGCATTTGTCATCCTATAATTGTGGTGATAATGAACATAGATGGCACGTAGACATAAAATTGCAATAAGAGGTAGAACTGGTCATGTTAAAAAACCTTCGACACCTGAATACGAGCCAGTAAAGCACTCGCAGCTAGATATGAGAAAAGAGAATGAAGAAGAGCAAGAGACAGAACTGGAGGGATCTTCTAAGGTGACAGTTGAACAGGCCCAATTAAGACTCTACCACTGAAGCCAGTTGAGGAAATGTAGTTATTGGAGGAAATAAGATAAATCCATATGTGATGAGCAAATTGGTTGAGTAGAGAGGACATGAGATCAGATGCAGTCGTGGTGCCAGGTTAATTCTTTATTTCTCCTGAAAGAATATCCTCTTTGGTCTTTGTTCTGCATAGCCTATATATATTGCGTAGTGTGCTATTCGTTTGAGTAGTGTTAAGCTTGACCATAAGAGTCGAATCTGTCAACAATGAATAGTTATAAGTTTTCTTATTGATTGTTTAAGCATTTCTCATCATGCAAGGAAGTAAGGAACTATAGGTTTGATTTGTGAGATGAAATTTTAGCTGGAGAAGTAAAATTTATCGAGAATCTGACTTGTTTTCTTTTGAGGATTATGGTAGCATATTAGACAAGGATTGATTGTGGAAGCAAGGAGTTAAGTTGGTTATAGAGATAGAATAATACATTTTTTGGGGATCAGATGGGTATGATTAAATTTTAAAAGAGGTAAGGTGAAGGAAGTATAGAGCATAGTACTAAGAGCGAAGGTTTTTAAACTGTTGTTGAAGGAATACTAAGGATATCTAGCCTGGTGTTGTAGTATGCGGGACCCAGAAATAATTGTATAAGAAAAGGATGGAATTTTAAAGCTATGTATAGACCAGAGAATAATGAATATTTGCTCATTAAGAATATATATGTGTGTGAAAAACCTTGGGGGGGGGGATGAATAAGATTTTTAGCAAACTAAAATTTTCAAGTAGTCTGTTGTACATAATATTAATAATCTTCAAATTTCTTGTACCAACTTCATGGCAACAGAAACGCTATCCAAGGAAACTTTGAGAAATATCCAGATTTAGACTAAGGTAAGAAATACAATGCGATTAATATTGTATGTAGAGAAATGAGACACATAATGTATAGTGGTTCGATCTGCCAAGAATTACATCTACTACTTTAAGCTTACACTTAATGATTTTCAACTCAATTTCATTTATCCAACTTAATGGAATCAATATGTACCAAATATAAGAGAGGATCACCACACATAGTTTTCCAAAACTTCTCAATCAACCACTCAAATCAAGGTTCACCCTAGATGGGTTTTACACCATAAGCTTGTTATACAAAAGAGATTGAATATCTATGGAACAATAAAAGCTCACTTGTTTGAGCAGATGTGCACCAAGGAAAAAGAACAAACACTTTTACCTTTTAGATACAATTTGAAATAACTTTGAAGCACTTTCATAAAGGAGATTTTTATTCTCTATACAGCAAGAGGGTTTCTTAGAAGGCTACCACAAAAATCTTATGTCAAATCAAGTTTAGAGGCTTTATATAGAGCCATAAAATGAAGTACCAACGACTATAAAATGGTTATAATTTTTCTGTTAAATTTACCCGTGTTTTGGACTTATGTTTCAGACGATGATGCATCCAAAAAGTAAGTCTAAAATGGCACTTTTTCAGGCAGAAATGATTTGACACAGTTTACAAGATTTTGGATGTAGAATCATCCAAAGTAATTAATCCAAAATTCTGAGATTTAAAACTTTGGATTCTTTTTTCAATTAAATCATAAGGTAAAGAGACACAGGAATTAACAAGAAATACCTTAATAATAATTCCTTGTCTAAAGTTCTTCCATAAGGACTTCTTGGTATGTAGTCTCTTAAGCTTGAACTTCATCTTGATCACCCATTCTTGAATTCCATTGCTCATGAGTTGCTTAATCAATCTTATTTGAATACCTTAGAAGAACTGAGGTCAAACATGTCCTATCACATATAGATCACACAAGTTAGTCCACATCAATGTTTGTCATAAGTCAAAACATAGAAGAAAGGTCTTAGGGCTAACAATCTCCCCCTTTTTGAGTGATGACAAAACTTGATGGGATTGTGAAATAAAGAACTGTATAAACATGTTAGACCAAGAGAAATAAAAATATTTTTCATTGAAATACAATCTCTCATTATAGAACTCAAAGAGTGCTTATGAGATTAAGATAGAAAAATATATATGCTTCACAAGCATTGCCTAATGAGCCTATGGCCCAACCTACCTCCATTTCCTCCATCCTTCCATCAAACGATTATTTCATAATGAAATAACCGATACAATGATTTTTATAGAAGAGATATAGCAGATAAGTCGTGGGACGAAATGCTTCCCTTTAATATTTGCATATAAGAATATTTGTAAATGAGGGAAAAACTGAATATTTTGTACGTCCAAAACGTACATCCAAAACATTGGTGAAATTGAATATGTAACATTTATGAATTTGAGTTTTGGATGTTCAAAAGGTGTGTGTCTAAAATGGTATGAATTTTTTTGAAGAAAACTTTTTTGGACAAGATTTTTGGATCAAGGATATATAAGTCCAAAACTCCCCCTGTTATAATGCACAAGATAATGGAATTTTTAGAAATTTGATCTATCCTAATTTTCTCAAAGAGTTTTGATCATAAAGGAAACAATCCATCTCACTGAAATTTTTATCAATGAAATTGTCACAGAATCACTTAAAAACATCTTATCAATCTAGTCTAAAAGATACCTTTATTATGAAAAGAGTACTTTTGGATGAAATTTAGGATACCAAACTGGTGTCCAATTTGGATATCAACGTTGAGATCACAGATGATCAATATTCATATCAAGCAGTTCATCCAAAAATATCAAATTAAAGTACAAAGTTTTCCTCAAGTAAATTTACTACTCAAGGACTGTTAGGTAGACATCAATCAGTTATGCATTATTAACAATTAGGAACAAAGAGCATAGATATTATCACATAGATAGATAATCAAATAAATCAGTAGAATAATCACAGCCCAGTCGACAAAGCCAATTGTAACACTTACAATCAGTAGAATAATTAATTGTAATACTCACAATTATAAGCAGAATCCTATGCAGAAAACTATCCCAATATTTTCCCAGTAACTATCCTAACATTTCCAGTAACTATCCTAATATTTTCCAGCAGAAACTTCCCAATCATATCCAGTCATATCCATATTTTCTCCCCCTTTGTCATGAATCAAAAAGAGGAATGATAGAAAAGAAGTGGAAGAAATAGAATGTTTATAGATATGAAGTATTCAAAATTTAAGTAGATAGGTTTGTGAATAAGTAAAGACAGAAAATTAAATTGTTCAATTGCAAAAAGTAAATTGTTTACGATAGTAGAAAGAATTGAGGGCAGTCAGGTTAGAGGTCAATTGAAGAGCATTCTGCCAATTTAGTCTTTTAGGAAATGTGAATTATTTTAGTTTTTTATCCTGCACCCTTTCAAGAATGTTGACTAGCAATTCTACTAGATTTCCTTTTAACCACAACATGCTTCTGTCTCTTTCCAAATGAGACATGTGGTTTAGAGGAGGTAGAAGGTGCTACAGCTTCTTGAATCGTGGACTTTTCTTTAGTTTGCACAATAACAGGCACTTCCTCTGCTGCAGGTTGTTCTTGTTCAATTTCTTCCTCAATGACTGGTTCCTCTTCTATTTTCTTTGCTTGAGCAGAGACTAGAGGAGCAAACATCATGTCATCTATTTTTTCTTTCTTTTCCACTGCAGCCAGTCTATGGCCAAGATTTTGAACTTCTGAACTGAGGCCATCCAGTTTAACAGCTAATAAGTTTATAGTATCTAAAAGACTTTCAGATAGTCCCTTGTCCTTTTCTTTTCCTTTAGCAGAGGATTCTTCTTGAGGATCTTCCTCAATTTTTCTTTTTCCCCCAACAGAAGGGGCATTCTTTCCTTTTGCTTCTATTTCAACAATCTTTTCTTTTCCTCACCTTCAGTATCTTGGAGCACTTCCATTCATTACCCATTCTCATATATCCCATTCTCTTAAAGGAATCAAAGCTATAAACATTCATTTTTAACAGGGCACAAGGAACTGAATTTAAATCAACATTACAATATCTGAAGACCTTTGTTAATAGATTTCCAAATGGTAAGGCTTTGCTGGAGGTATTTGTCGATTACAACATCAACTTGGCAATTAAAAACCCAAAACCAATTTTCCTTCCTTCTGCCAAAGTTAACATAATTACCATCTACAAAATATAATGGAAGTCTTATGACCAAAACTCGGCACCACCATGGTAGAAACCATATAGTGTAAGATTCTTCCTACTCCATTCAGCCAATTAGTATTTCTGTTACTTAGATTCTCAAAACTCTTTCCTCCAGCAAATATTTCCTCAAATTTCTTTAACTCGAACATGTCACTTCTCTCTGGAAATTTATTTAATTCAAAATATTGAACCCCTCCGTCTCTTACTTCATAGATTCGATTCAGCAGACGATGATCAAACTCAATACTCTTTCCTCTAACTCTAGAAATGTACTAACGAATCATAAATCCTCCCCCAGTCTCCTCAAAACGTCATTTTCTTATATTAGCAAAAAATTCCCAAACGAGTGGGGTATATAATTTTTCATCAATAGACAGCAAACTACCTTAACCAATATACTCAAACATATCTAACATATTGGATAGATTCAGAAAGGATAATAGATTAACATGATACCCAGAAATAATAGTTCTATTTCTAGAAACCCAGTCATTGTAATCAGACTCACTTTTAGAACCAATAAATCATGAGTACCTGATTTCCAGAACTCTCTTATTCCGATAAAGATTTTGAAGAATCATAATGTGATGCCGAGAAGTCTGGTTCTAGTGAAACTTCTTTTCCTTTTGCTTTGTTCAATGCTGAACCCTTCTTATTTGTCTTTGGAAATATTTATATACCTTCTTGGGTTTTGGTGTAGATGATTTTGTTTTTGTCGTTGAGAAGATTAGAGCTTTAATTGTCGGTTGTTTGGAAAGGAAGAACTCAAATAGTTTTTGGAAGATGGAGTGTGTCGGTTATAGAGATTGGAAGAGAGAGAAGAAATGAAGTCCTTTGAATGTCTACAGAGTTGTGATAGAAAGCATATTGAAAAGATAACTTATCTCACAAATTAAGAAAAACTATGTTGAGAAAAGTGCAAGCCCTTTTTTGAATTTCGAAAATTGAAATATGGAAGGAGTTATTTTTAAAAAGGGAAATATGAAGTACAAAAAATGATTCTGTTTTGGGTTTCAACCCAAATTAAAATATTCATCCAAAAGGAACTTTTTCAAAAATTAGTTTTGAAGTGGGTTTTGGACTCAAATACTGCGTCCAAACACTTTGTTGGTGCATTTTGGATACATACATTGCGTCCAAAAATGTTGTCTTCACTAAACCTGAAAAATAATGAAAACTTGTGCAACCAAGTTAGTTATGTAATTTTTGAAATTCCCAAACCTCTTCTCAGATTATTGAATCTTTCTTGAGATTTTGTAAAGATATCTGAAAGTTGTTCATCAGTTGAAATATGTTCAACACACACATCGCCTTTAAGCACATGATCATGGATAAAATGAGATTTAACTTATATGCTTTGTCCTAGAATGTTGAATAGGATTCTTTGTTAGATTGATAGCATTTATATTGTCACATAATATAGGTACGCAAATAAAGTTAAGACTAAAATCAAGCAATGCATGTTTCATCCACAAAATTTGTGTGCAACAACTACCTGCTGCAATATATTTGACCTTGGTTGTGGATAGGATGCACAAGCTTGCTTTTTGCTGTGCCATGGCACTAAAGAGTATCTAAGAAATTGACAATGGCCACTTGTGTTTTTTCTTTCCACTTTGCAACCTGCATAATCTACATCAATGTATCCTATAAGACCAAATGTGTTAGTGTGAGGATACCATAAGCCATAATCATATGTGCCGATTAGATATCTAAGGATGTGTTTTACTGCACATAGGTGCGATTACTTTAGACATGATTGAAAACGGGCAAAAAGACATACTGAAAATATAATGTCAGGTCGGCTAGTAATAAGATAGAGTAAGCTTCCAATCATACCTCTATACTTATGTTCATCTACCTTTTTACCGTTTTCATCTTAGTCAAGATTTTATAGAAGTACTCATAGATATGCAGATTCCTTTAGCTTCATTCATACCAAACCTTTTGAGTAACTTCTTGGCATACTTAGCTTGATTTATGAAGATTTCATCCTTAGTTTGCTTATTTTGCAGCCCGAGACAGAAGTTTAGTTCTCCCATCATGCTCATTTAAAAAATTTTCTATATTGTTTTAGCAAACATCTTGCACAAAAAGTCATTAGTAGCACAAAAAATAATATCATCAACATAGATTTGAACAATTAGTAGATTACCAGATTTATCAAATTTGATGAATAAGGTGGTATTAATCAAGCCTCTTGAAAACCCTTTTGAAATCAAGAATCAACTAAGCTTCTCATACCAAGCTGTGGAGCTTGTTTTAACCCATAAAGAGCTTTAGAAAGTTTGAAAACATGATGTGAAAAGTGCTCATGAATAAAATCAGGAGGTTATTCAATATATACTTCCTCCTCAATAAAACCATTTAGGAATGCACTCTTAACATCCGTTTGATAAAGCATGAAATTTTTGAAGGAAGCAAAAGCAAGAAGCATTTTTATAGATTCTAGTCCAGCAACGGGAGCAAATATCTCATCATAATCAATGCCCTCTTCTTGATTGAATTATTGGGTGACTAATGTAGCCTTATTTTTAATCACAGCTCTATTTTCATCAAGTTGATTTCTAAATACCCACTTGGTACCAATAACCAAATGATCAAGATGTGAAATCCCATCTAAAACCAACCCTAGAGCAAGGGGGTCGGGATGCATATCATATTTTCTTGCATGCATAAATATATTTTTGAATGATTTTATGTGCTTTGGATTCATGATTTATAGTTTAGAAGGCTCAATTGTGCTTATTGAGTAGGAAGGGCAAAATGGTAATTTTACTTGAAGTGAAAATAGGGAGATAGCTTGAGGATTAAATAGGAAAAATATTTGAGAGAGAAAATAAGAACAAGAGTTGTTGTGGTTTAATGGTTAGAGCTTTGGAATTAATCTCTAAGGTCTTGGGTTCAAATTCCACCAATTAAGTTTATCATGATTAAATTTTATTTTTATAGGGTAGGATAATTTCGGCCCTTTCATGGCATGAGTAGAAGTAGGAGTGTTATCCTACATGAGGCTTAAAGGGAATGCCTTAATCCTATTCCTGTGCCCTACATAAATTCTTAAGGGATTCATGCCCTTTTTGCTCTCTAACTTACCTTAATTCTTTAACAATTAAGTTGCTCAATTTATCCAAGCCATTTTTATTTCCGAAAAATTCCAGCAATTTTCCGTGATTTTGGAGTTTCGAAAATACCTCTTGGAGGATGGAATTTTGACTGAAAATGAGGAAGGATTTAAGGAAGGTTCCCAAGGGAATTAATCTCCATTGTTGAACCTTCAAACTCCACCCTATAAGTATTAATCTTCTTCATGTAGCAATCTGGAAAATTTTCCAGCTTCTGGTCTGCTCAACTTTCGAGAACTTCAGCCATTTTTCTCACTCAAATGTTGCCAGAAAAATAGCCAAATTGTTCAGCTTGAAGGCTGAAATCTTTGGCAAAAAATCAGACTGCACAAAAGTTGTGTAAACCAGGAAAATTTCTGGACAATTTTCGCAGATTAGTAGGCCAAAAACTAAGCTGTTCCTTCTAGCCTACAAACCAGTACTTCACCTCTACCTTTCCTCCATAAATAAGGCTGGAAACCAGCCTTACAGTACCCTCCAATACCCCTTCAAACCTTCTGCAAGTTGACTGGAACATTGCAAAAAATCTGCACAAAAATTCCAGTGAACTTCTTGAATGAACAACCAGAAATTCCAGCCTTGTTTCCACTTCAATCTTGTCCGAAAAACCACTACAACTTTCTATGAAAACAACCTTAGTCAACCATGAACTGAACTCCACCACCCTCCTCCATTGATCTGCACAAAAGAGCTCCATGGCCATTCCTTAAATCACTCCTTCAATCACTACAATCAAGCCTTCAATTGGAATTCAAAATTTCAGCAAATTACTCTATGAAACTTCCATGGTTTAAGCCTTAACCAATCAGAAATTTCCTCCACCATAACACACAGAATTTCAACCACCCTATAGCTTCTTCAACCTTTTTCATCTCAGCAAAACCTCAGCTAATTCCAGCCAGCCATAGTAGCTCCAAGGACCTCCATCAACCAAGCTATTCTTACCATATTTTCTACCTTAATCCACTCCCTAAATTACTTCTTTTGAATTTCAAAAAATCAGCTTTCCTTCTTTTCCCTAATCTAAAAATTCAATCACAAGGATTCTCCAATCCATTCAGCCAACACCACTCAACAGATTTTGTCTAGCCTTTCCTCCATTCTTTCCATTTCTCCAAAGAACACCAAGAACACATACCACTATTCTCCAAGCCTAAGACCACTCTAAACACCTCCAATCTCTGCCAAAAACTCCAGATCATGTCTACTCACCCTCTAGAATCCATTTCTGTAATTTATAACATCAAACGCTGAAAACATGATTCTACTTTTGGATAAAAAACCAGAATTTTCTTGAAGGCTCAAGAACTCTCTCAAGGTAATCATGAACAATTGTGTTCATCTTCCTTCCTCTTCGATCTTTATTGAAATATACTAATACTCTCTCTCTTTCTTCTTCTCTCTCACTTTCTCTTTCTCTCTCTCTCTCTCTCTCTCTCTCTCTCTTTCTCTCAGCCGAAATGTTTCTTTCAGCTATGGCCATTTTCTCTTCTTCCTTCTTGGTCGGATCAAGCCTTCCAAGCGTGTGGACTTTCTTGAGACTTCATCAAGGTATTCATAAATTGAGTATGTCTCTTTAACCCTCTCCTTAATTCTAAAATAATGTCTTTTGGATGTTGTTGGAAAAGGATGGAATATGATTGGAGATTGAGTATGTGTTTATATGATGGAGTTGTGATTGAAGTATGAGGATGATTTGTTTTGGTTGAGTTTTATGAGGTTTTGGGGTTTGTTGCATGCTCTTCATGTCGTGACTTAGTCTGAGTAATTAAGCATGATAGATATTATGTCTCCTTTGGTGAATAGGGTTTTATATTCTTCGATTCTTGTTGAAGCCATGAATATGATTATGTTTAGTGAAGTTTGGATCATGTGATGGTAGTTATAGATCTATGCTTTTATTCATGAATTGAATGGTTTGTTAATTGGTGTTAGAGTTTATATTCATGACTATGGTTAGCAATAGGAGAATTATGATCATGACCTTGTTAATCCTAAACTAATTAAGTTAGCCAAATTTACTACATTAATAAAAATTAATGCTATATTTTCTTCTAATGATTTCAAAAACCCTAGGAAGATTTGGAATTGGATTGATATATGAAATAATGATATTTTAGCCAAATGCATGATGTCTTTTATTAAAAATGCAATATATAAATATTAAATATAATAATAATATTAAATAAAGCCTTTTATATAAATAATCATAATAGGTAAAATATTAATCTTATAAGTCATATATTCATAAATACTAATAAAATTTATTTATTATCTTTTAGTCAAAGTATATTAAAATTTACTTATTATTAATTTTATATTTTCTAACTATTAATTATTAATTAAGAGAATAGTAATAATTTATTATTTTAATAATATCATCTAGGACTTAGGACCCTTCATCAAATAAGCCTTAGTTTATTTATTAATAACAAAGATTTATGCATACAACTTATTAGTAATTATTTCACAATCCTTAGTTATTTTATTATCAAGCTAGATTTATTTTATAAAATCTTTTTTTATCATTTAGCCTTAAAGTTTGGGACATTAGGGTCATGATTGTAGTAAATCGAACTAAGATTATTTATGGAAGCAAATTTGGCTTGAGTCTAATTATGGCTTGTGTTTACCCTAGGTGGGGTTAGGTCAACTTTTGAGGATCTTTGAATTAGCTCAAGCAAAAGATCAAGTAAGCTCCTGCATAAAACCTATTTGATGTAAAAAGGTCTCTATGGCAAGCCAAATGTGAAGTATGTGAACACTCATTTTGTAAAGGCAATTCAGGACTATTCCCTTTCTTATTTCAGTCACACAAATTATTTGAAAACCAATAAGCAGTTTTTCTCAAACACTAAACTCTTTCTAAAACCAATTTTGGCACGGACTTTAGAAAACCTTAATTGCCATTTTCAAGTAAAGCTGTGTTTTATCAGTTTTCTCCCAAGTGGGACAATCAACGTTGAGTACTCAATAAGGGTAGGCTAGTGGTACTAGTTTTGAAGAGCAAGAGCGAGTCTTCTGGTAGGAGGCCACCTCTAGAAGATGAACTCAACTTGGAGAAGCGACAATACTACTTAGTCATGCCGGTTCAAGCTAGCAAGTTTCAGTCATGTGTACTGTGTGTTGCCGGAGTGGACAACCGGTTTTGTTTGGGTGTAGAAAAGGAGAAGTATCTTACCCAGTAGGCCGTACACCTACCTTTTTGTCAGTTTGCACAAAGTGTGGCATTCTGACCGTTGTATGGTTATGGGGCCCAACGTGTGGTAACCCATGGTCGCCCTTTTGAGTGGTTGATTTTATTGTGCGCATGTATGGTTGGAAAAGTAAAACACCACTCATTATTTTTAACATTGTTTAATGCTTGCCAGTACTTTTTTTTATGAAGTTCTTACATCTTGCATACATGAACTGTTTTACCTTAATACTCAAAGCACATACGGACTTAGTGAGATTTTTATCTCATTACCCTTTTTACCATAATTTTAGGTCAATCTTGCTCTGGGGATGAGTAGCTAGTTGTTGCCTACTTGGACGATGTTGTGTTATTTATTTTATGTAATGTTTTGAGAGATGAGAGTGAACAATTTATTTTGGATTTGTTCTTGAATTTTTGGGTTGTAATAAGTTTTAATTTTCAAAGTATTGTTTTATTTTTGTTGTCTGACCTAGTTATAAAGACCCCTTGTCCTTTGGACGGGGCAACATCCCCGGCCCTGTTGGGCCTAGGTTGTAGGGTGTTACACAAGTGGTCTAAGAACAAGTTTCCAAACTTGATTTCTTTCAAATTAGTTTAATTTTTCTTGTATAGAAATAATCCAAAATTCAACATACAGTGCTACATCAGTACAGTTAGGTTCTATATTTGAGAGAAGAGTAAAGTTATCTATGAAATACCGTCTAGTTTTAACTCCATAGATTGGATCGCCAATGATTTGTTCTTTGGGATGACCTGTTTTGTATTTCGAATTCTTTGTTAATTGTTGATCCGTAGAATCTTCAGTTTGTTCCTTTTCTTGTTCAACTTGTTGTTCTTCAATTTCTTCTTCTTTTACATGAGTATCTAGCGGTGGAGCTTTGAGTTGATCTTTTCTTACTTCCTTTGAACCTCCTATATCAACATCATCTTTCATTGGAGCATAAATGTTAGATTCATCAAACACAACATGTACGGATTCTTCCATACATAGAGTTCTTTTATTGTATACTCTATATGCCTTTTTATTGGAAGAGTATCCAAGAAATATAGCTTCATCGGATTAGCTCTCAAATTTCCCAAGATTGTCTCGGGTATTAAGGACAAAACATTCGCAACCAAATACTTTAAAATAAGAGATTGATGGAGTTTTGTCAAACATAAGTTCAAAAGGTGTTTTTCTCAAAAACAGTCTCAGTATAACTCGATTTACTATATAGCAAGCTGTATTAACAGCTTCAGCCCAAAAGTATTTTGGAAGGGCATTTTCACAAAGTATGGATCTAGCCATTTCTTGCAAAGTTCGATTTTTTTTTTTTTCAACAACACCATTTTGTTGTAGGGTTTTACCTGCTAAAAAATTGTGAAATACTCCATTTTCATCACAAAAATATGTAAATTCATTGTTGCAAAATTCTTTATCATTATCACTTCTAATAGAAATCAGTTTACATCCAATAGAGCTTTAGACGCGTTTGATCAATTTCAAAAATTCAAAAAAGGTTTCGTCCTTTTGTCCAAGAAATAAAGTCCAAGTAAATCTAGAGAAATCATCAACTAGCACATATGCATACATTTTACCGTCAAGACTAATAGTCCCTCATTGGTTCAAACAAATCTATATGAATTAATTCAAGAGGTTTTAAGGTTGAAATCATTTTCTTGGGTTTAAAGAAAGTTTTGATTTGTTTTCGAAATTATCATGCATCACAAATTTTATTTTTATCAAACTTCATTTTGGACAATCCCCTAACAAGCTCTTTTGTGGACAATTTGTTTAGCAAATCAAAAGATACATGACCTAATCTTCTATGCCAAAGATAATCATCATTGTCATGTATGGAGAGGCATCTAATACCATGAGCTATAAGGTCATTTAGATAGAATACATACCTATTTCCAACAGGGTTGGCAACAAATATTGTTTCAAGATTTGAGCTATCCATGATAGAACAAGAATTCTTTTAAAAAATGACTTTACAGCCATTATCACATAGTTAGCTAATGTTAAACAAATTATATTTCAAATCATCTATTAGTAATACTTGTTTTATAATAGTTGAGGAACCTTTACCAATGTTACCAATGCTAAGAATCTTTCCTTTCTTCTTGTCTCCAAAAGTAATAAATCCTTCATTTGTGGTCTGTAGATCTTCTAACAAGGTTGTGTCTCTAGTTATGTGTCTTGAACAACCATTGTCCAAGAACCACTCGGTGAAGCTTACAGAATGTGCCTATATATGAGAAGGAAAGCTAACCTAAAAGAAAGGTAGAGTCATACTCCGGGAGATGAAGAGAGGAAGCTTGGAGACGCTTGTGGGTAGGAGTAGAAGCTTGGCAGGAATACCAATCAAACAGCAGGTGCTTCTTTCTCCTCTTCCAACGCAAGTTCCAGTGCAACCCGTCCCTACATTGGTTCATCCATGAGCAATTAGGAAAAGTAAGTATTCTCTCCTAGATGTGGCTCGAAAAGCTAAAAAATTTTCCATTGTGTTTTCTTTGATGTTTTCCGCTTTCATCTTTGAAATGGTATCAGAGACATGGTTTTCATCTAGGAGCATGTGCTAGGGTTAAAAACTAGAAACGGTGGTTCCTTTACTATTAAAAATGAATCTTTAGTAAATTCATGTGATCTCTCATATATTGGTTTTTAGAGTTCATGTACGCCTCATGGTTAGAGGCATAGGATAATATATTCTAAGGGTTTTTCCATTGTTTTTCTGGTTTTGAATAGATACGACGTACGCCTTGTGGTTAGAGGCATAGGTACTTGCAAAAGCATATTTTAATGCCTAATTTTGGTGTTTCTTTTAATCTATAAATTTTGAGGACTGAAGAATGTGATTGCTTGAATTGTTGAGGGGTGAAAAATGACTGAAAAGTAGGATTTTTCAAAAATTGGCAAACTCCAGAAAAGACCCAGTGCTAGGTGGCCCGATCGGACTAGGCACCATGTCCAATCTGCCTAACCAGCATTTTTTGGAGCAACAGAACAGAACTGGCGCCATGTGGGCCAAATGGACCAGGCGCCAGGTCCATTCTGCCCAGAGGCAGATATGCGCAATTCTATCCAAGAAAAAGGAGAGCACTGCTGGAGTTCTGTAATCATGTTTTGAAACCATTGTATGAGATTAATTTTTTGCAATAGTTTTATTTATCTATGGATGAATAATTTGCATGAAAATGAGTAGTAAAAGATGGAACCACCTTAGGATTAAACAAGATCATTAATTTTTAAACTCATGGTGTTTAATCCATTGTTTAGTCACTTAGGAATAAATGAATAGTTTGAGCATAAAAAAGTTTACTTTTGTTACCATGTTTATTTCATTTTTGTGATCAAATGCGCAAATTCTTGTGAGACCAAAGTCTCACTACATAGAACGAGTTTTTGATAAAATGTTTTAATTTAATAAATTTTAAAATAAAAGAGTTCATGATTTATTCTCTTAAAATGTATAATCCTTGACATAGAGAATAATATTGAACTTAAGGTTATTTAATAAAGTTTTATTTAATTATTAACTTAGAATAGTAAAATAAATTCATAGTTTATTCTCTCAAATAATTTAATCCTTGATATAGAGAATAATATTGAATTTTTGTTTTTTTACTAAAGTTAATGAAACCATAAGATTATAGAAATATTTTTTTGCCTAAAGCTCTATTTTCAATAAAAAAAAATTAAGTGGAAGAAGAGTTCCAATGACCCCATAGCTTTCATCACAACTCTCATTAGATATAGTGAATTTCCTCGTGTCATTCTGAACATGAACAACCCCCTATAGGTTGGATTTTCACAAGTATCTAGAACTAATGAAAGAGTAAAACTAAAAGCCTATGGTATTTTTTAGGATCGACCAACCTATATTAGAGGTTTTTAGCATTAGATTGTCCATATGTGGTGTAAACTAGTGGCCATCCTATCGGTGAAACTTTTTCTAGACCATTACCTATTTAGGAAGTTTTGATTCGTGATGGTTATACTATTAACTTAAAATGCTATTAATCCTACGAAGCTCTGTTAGTTTTACTAAGAGCCAAACTATTTATATTATTCGTAATGGTTTTAAGAGTTATTTATTATCAAAGAAATAATATAAAGAAATGTGCATTTTTATTTCTTGCAAACTAAATGAATGTTTTTTCGCAATATTTTCAGAAATGTCTGGTTTTAGTTCATTATCAATCATTCTCAAGGAGAATAAATTGACAGGCCCAAATTATGAGGACTGGAAGAGAAACCTGAACATAGTACTCACTTCCGAGGAGTACAAGTATGTTCTTATGGATCCCTGTCCTGAGATTGGAGAAGAATCCACTGACTAGGAGTGAAAGGCTGAGACGGCATGGAAGAAAGCTAATGAGATGGCTAAGTGCTATATGTTGGCTTCCATATCTAGTGTGCTCCAATCTAAGCATGAGCACATAGCCACTACGTATGACATGAATTTATCATTGCGTACAATGTTTGCTGACAAGAGCTGGCTCGTAAGGCACGAAACTCTTAGGGCAATCATGAACACTAGGATGGCTGGGGGGTATTGATTCGAGAGCATCTGCTCAGAATGATTGCCTACTTTGAGGAGGTCGAGGTCCTAGGCGCAACGATAGATCCTGAGAGCCAAATTGACATAGTTCTTGAAACTCTACATAATTCATATTCTCAGTTTAAGTTGATCTACAATGTGACCAAGTTGGATATGAATCTTACAGGGCTTATGAAAGAGCTCCATGCAGTAGAAAAGATCATAAGGCCCGTGTTAAAGATTTTGGTCTCTCATTCTACTTCTTCTTCTGGAAATAAGGCAAAGCCTAAGAAATTCAAGAAGAGGAAGGTCCAGAACAACACAGGGGCCCAGCCCAAAGTATCTGGTCAGGCCAACCCAAAGGCAAATACTTCAAATATGGCAAGAAGGGGCATTAGAAGAAAGATTGTCTGGACTTCTTAGCCAAGTCTACTTCAGGTATTACTCGATGCCTAGAGTCTATTTTGATGGTTGGATCAACAACTTCTTGGATAGTTGATTTTGGAGCTATTGACCATGTCTGTAACTCTTTGCAGGGGTTCAGAAGGACAAGGAGACTCAGCAAGGGTGAGCATGCACTTCAAGTAGGCAATGGCGCAAGAATATGAGGTAAAGCAGTGGGAGATCTTGAGCTTATTTTTTATTGTAATAGAAAGTTAATTTTAAAAAATATTTTATATGTTTCTTATTTTAAATAGTATTTTATTTCAGTTTCCAAATTGATGAATCAATGATGTTCTGTTTCTTTCCATTATGGCATTTCTATCAATAGAGATAGTAATTTAATTTGTACTGGAAACATGTATGAAAATCTCTTTTATATATATCCTATTAGAAATAAAGTAAACAATATTTGAAATAAACCTGATAATAAAAAGGGAAAGGGTATATCAAATTACTCATATTTGTGGCATCTAAGATTGGGACATATAAATCCTAATCGGATTCAGAGGCTAATCCATGATGAGCCTTTAGGTTCATTGGGATTGAAAGAATGGCCTCAGTATGAATCTTGCCTAAAAGGTAAAATGACCAAAAGGTACTTTACCAAAAAGGTAAATAGAGTTATGGAAATACTGGCACTAGTTCATATAGATGTTTATGGTCAGATGACAACACCAGCTAGGGGAGGCTACAAGTACTTCATCACTTTCACATATGATCACACTTATTTTGGTTATATTTATCGATGAGGTACAAGTCTGACTCTTTTGATAAATTCAAGAAGTTTAAGGCTGAAGTGGAGCGTCAAACAAGTAAATTAATTAAAACTTTGAGATCAGATCGTAGTGGAGAATACCTCCTCGGTAAGTTTAAGGATTACTTGGTATATCACGACATAGTATCTTAGTTAACTACGCCTAGGAATCCCCAACAGAATAGAGTAGTTGAAAGAAGAAATAGAACTTTGATGGAAATGGTCAGATGCATGATGAATGCGTCTCTTCCTATTTCTTTTTGGGGGGTACGTCTTAGAAACATTGATATATATTTTAAACTAAATGCCTTCCAAATCAGTACCTAGAATACCCATGATATGTGGAATGGATGAAAGTCTGGTTTGAACCATTTCATGATATGGGATTGTCCAGCTTATGTGCTGATAAAGGGACTAAAGCTAGAACTAAGATCAAAGTTATACTACTTCGTTGGGTGCCCGAAAGGAATGAGATGTGGATATTTCTATCATTTTTAAGAGCATAAGGTACTTGTTAGTACTAATACTAGATACTTGAAGGATGAATAAGTTACATCCACAAACGGGTTCAAGTAGAATAGAGTTAGAAAAGAAGTTGATCATTGATTCAACTTCAAGTACTTCTAACACCTCGATCGAGGAACCAAGAGAAACACTACCAGATGTTCCTAACTGAGCTTCTTGTAGTGGGAGGATCACAAGAGTTCTAGAAAGGTGCACCTGAGAGATCTATGATCTAGCCTCTGATAATCAGGAATAAGATCCCATTAAATATGAGGAGGCTATTATTGATATTGATGCAGACAAATGGCAGCTATCTATGAATACCAATATTGAGTCCATGCACCTCTATCAAGTCTGGATTCTTATCACTACACCTGATAGGATAAAACCAATTGGGTGTAAGTAGGAATACAAGAGGAAGAGAGGTGCGGATGGAAAGGTTAAAACCTATAAAGCAAGGTTAGTTGGTAAAGATTATACTCAGAAAGAATGGATCGATTATGAGGAGAGCTTTTTCATAATAGCTATACTTAAGTTTATCCAAATTCTCTTAGCCATCGCATGTTATTATGACTATGATATATGACAAATGGATGTCAAGACGGCCTTTTTAAATTGCTATCTTAGTAAAGACATCCATATATCTCAGCCAGAAGGTTTTGTTGCTAGAGGTCAAGAACTAATAGTCTGTAAGCTTATGAAGTCCATCTATAGACTTAACCAAGTGCCACGAGCATGGAACATATGTCTTGATGAAACTGTGAAAGCTTATAGTTTCATTCAAAATGAGAATGAACCATGTGTATATAGGGAATTAGATGATTGCAAAGTGACTTTTTGGTACTTTATGTAGATAATATTCTACTCTTTGGAAATGATATAGAGACATTATCATCCATTAAGGTTTGGCTGCCTAATCAATTTAGCATGAAAGACATGGGAGAATCTAGCTACATTTTAGGTATTAGGCTTCATAGAGATAGGAAGTAGAGAATGTTAAGCTTATCCCAGTCTATTTATATTGATAAAATGTTGGTCAAGTACAATATAGATCAATGTAAAGGGGCTCTTATACCCTTTAGACATGGATTATTCTTATCTTCCAAGCAATGTCCTCAAACACAGAAAGACAAGTAAAAAATGAGCAGGATCCCTTATACTTCGGTTGTGGGAAGTCTCATGTATGCTATGCTTTGTACTAGACAAAATATCTACTTTGCAATAGGCATGGTTTGTAGATGTCAGTCAAACCTAAGGAAGCTCATTGGCAAGCCGTCAAGTATATAGTAAAATATCTCAAGGAAATAAGAGATTATATGCTTGTATATCTTGCTGATGATTTGGTTCCTACCGATTACACAGACTCAAACTTCTAGGCGGATAAAGATAAAAGAAAATCCACTAGTTGATATGTCTTTACTTTGTCTAGAGGAGCTATTTCATGGAGAAGTACCAAGAAATCCTACATTGCTGATTCTACCATGGAAACTGAGTACGTTGCTGCTTCAAAAGCTTCTAAAGAAGTTGTGCAGCTTCTGAAGTTCCTCACAGAACTTGGAGTAGTACCACGCATGGATAAGCCTATCATGATTTATTTTGACAACATTGGAGTGGTGTCACAATACAAGGAAACTCGAAACTATAAGAAGGGTAAGCATATAGAGAGGAAGTATAACCTCATCCAAGAGTTCATCCAGAAATAGGAGATTGTGGTCGATCAAATTTCCTCTGTCAACAATCTGACGGATCCCTTTACCAAGCCTTTCATAGAAAAAGTGTTTCGCAGACACTTAGATGTCATATGGGTAGGCACTTGTGGACTTTCTAAGTCTTTGTAGTGCAAGTGAGAGATTGTTGGAAAGTATGCCCTCAAAGACTATTATTTTATGTAAATATACTGCAATAAAATGTTTATTCATTCAATTTAGTTTGTTTCTTATATTATTGCACATTTAAGGTCCAAGTATGACAAGTAATAGTCTATGTATTGGGTCATTCTTCACAGTAAGGTATAGATCATCATTACTTGTCATACAAGTAAAATTGAGTTCTTAATAATTTGTTGGAATTAGGCATTTCATCAAGGTGATACTATTATGCAATGAGTTTCAAAAAGGAATAGTTTACCTTGAATCAATAAGTAATTCACTCACATCACTAGCATAAGCGTATTTCGAATACGTAGAACTAGAACTGTGGTAGTGGTCTTTTATAAAGTACTATGATTATAGAGACTAGACTATTACTGCTATAGCGTAGATAGATACCTTCATACTTGAGTATGAGTTGGTAGTCTGGCGAAGCTAGGGTTTTATACTTTGATATATGTTCGATGAGATTTCTTTTGTGAGATCAATATCCTTGTATTTTGGGTGTATTACTCTAGTTAGTTAAGACAGACTCATGCAACAGAGTTTCTGTGTCTCACTTAGTGAAGTTAAATCACCCTCATGTGATTGTCTAGGATAATCTAATAAACCAGAGCCTTAGAAACATTACTCTAGAATGTGTGCTTTTGTGTAGCTTCTAATGATAAGTAAGTACATTCAAGTGAGACATGGATTATTGGACTAGAGATCTAAGGATGGTAGATGTCTTTGAGATAGGTGTTAGTACATTTATCCTGTCTCATTAATGGGCATTACATAGAGGAGTATTTCTGTCTTTTCACCTGTAGGTTGGAGACATTGTTTTAGCAATATTATTCTTGGGATCAATATTTCCATATGGAAATAAATGAGAATATTTAAAATGGTCAAATACAACTATTTAATATAAGGGCATTTTGATCATTTTAGTAGCCATGAATAATATCTCTCATGGTCCCCGGAGTAGCTCAAGTTACCTTGGCATTGTTAAGACATAATCTGGGCTTAATGGATAATTACTTAGAAGAGAATAAAATTTATTTTAAGAGTCCAATTAGAATTAATTAATTAGTCTTGGATTTTTTTTATAAGGCCCCAAAAAGATAATTAATTAATTAAGAAAATCGGGCTAGAATAAATTAATTAATTGGGGTGATATATGTTGACATATATTAAGAGCCCAATTAGAATTAATTAATTAGTCTTATATATTTAATGAAGTCCAAAAAAGATATTTAATTAATTAAGAGGATTGGATCAGTCCTGGACTGATTTATGAGCACAACACCAAGCCCATTAGGGCTTAGTGTTTTTCAGCCATTAGGGTTTCATCAAGCCCTAGGGCTGGCCGAAATTAAGGTGCAAGAGAGGAAGACAAATAACGAAATATTTTCTGAACTCTCTCTATGTGTGTGCCATCTCTTCCTCTTGTTTCTTGTCCTTCTCTTCTTTCTTTCTTGGAGATATCTTGATTATCCAAAGGAAGAGCTTTTACCAAACTAACCTAAGAACAAGGTAGATTTATACTCTGAAAGACGAAGAGAGGAAGCTTGGAGATGCATGGTGCATAGGAGTAGAAGATTAGAGGGAATACCGGTCAAACCGTTGGCGCCTCCTTCTCCTCTTCTAATGTAAGTTCCAGTACAACCCATCTCTACGTTGGTTCATCCGCAACCAATTAGGAAAAGTAAGTACTCTCTCCTAGATGTGGCTCAGAAAACTAAAAATTTTTCCATTACATTTTCTTTGATGTTTTCTGTTTTGATCCTTCAAAAGAAGCATGTAACAACTTGAGAACATCTAGTTAGCTCAACTAGGAAGGTAAAACCTTTTCCTTTCTTACATTAAATAAGGTAAATGGATAGTAGGGATGAATTATATAATTGAGGTTGGTAATAGAAAATTGATGTGTACTTCATCTATGTATTAAATTTCTTTGGAGGAGAAGGATTGGAATTTTGGACTTAGGACAAAAATTATCTTTTGCTAAAAGTTAAGGCAAGTCCCCACATCCATGCCACATTTTCAATAAAACTCTTTTATGAGGAAAATATCTCGAAGGATGCTAGGTTACTCTATTAAAAATATTATGAAGTATTTGGAAGCATTTTGAGAAATCATATACATATAAAGAAATGATTTGAAAACCCTACATTAATTTCATTAAGCAGTTATGCTTGCATTTCATGCATAAGGTCTACAAAAGTCCAAGAATGAAATTATAAATTTATAAATACCTTAGAACGGAGCCACTTTACACACATTTATACTCAATACGTGTTCAGAAAAGAAAATATTTTCAGGAAAAGAAATACTTTGGAAAAAGGATTTTTTTTTTTTTTAAAGATGTTGAGCTACGTTGAGATATGGTGTTGATTTATGGCTTTTATGCCAGTATAATCCTTGAGTACTCATGAAGGACTTTACACTTATACTAACTTGCGTGGAGATGCGTGTGTTTGTGCATATAGTGTAATACCCCGCCCAAAACCATCTTTGACTATGGGGAAAAGTCATGCATTGCATAGCATCTTGCATTTTATGTGGTAGCTAGAATAATTTTATTGGCATGGATGCATGTGAATTTTTCTGTTGCTCTTGCATTTGAAATTAATTGAAATGAAATAGTTGTGTTGTTAAAGATTTGGATAAGGGAGTTTTGGTCGAAGATTTGGAAGGATGAGTATTGGGGTGGTAAGAACTTCTTGTAGAAAAATTAGTATTGGAGTTGTTTTGGAATAGCAGGGAGGTTGGTGATTACCTTTGGTGACCCGAGTTCGAATCCTACCTTTTATGAAGTTAGTTTCTCCTCTAGAAATTCTTTTCCTTAAATCATTTCTTGTCTTGGCCGAAAAAGAATCTAGCTATCCTAGAGAAATTTTAGTATTTTTACTCCAAGGAAATAAGTCTCTATATTTATTTCCTAAGTTCAAGGATTTTAGATAAGGATAAAGTTTGTTTAATTTTCAGCTTTTGTTCCCTTGAATTTTCAGAAACCATAAGCTGGAAAAATTCTGGAAATTTTTCCAGATTTTGTCCACCACCTTGGAGCACCTTTAGCTCAATCCAACCTCTTCTAGGACTAGAGGAAATCCTATCCAAATCCTTGATAAAACCAGATTTTATCCCAATCCAAATTCAACTAGGATTTTCTTCATTTTCCTAGCTGAATTTTGGCAGCTTTGTATCAACATAAGCTGTCCGAAAATTCCAACTTCTAAGCTACAATCCAACTCTGTAAATCCTAGCTCAAAACACATAAATATTCCTCATTAATTCAGGGAACCTTAGCTGCACAAAACCAAAATTTTATTCACACAAAAACACTGAAACTCGTCCAGCTTATGCACAGAAAATTCGGCCAGCTTTGTGCAGGATTTTCGGCAAGCTTTGTGTTCCTACTTCAATCGAAATTTTGCACACATAATTCACTAAAAAACCCTAGCTGAAAAAGCTATTCTCAGTGCCCAAAACCCTCAATTTTCCTCTGGAAATTCCGGTAGAATTGCAGCAGCCAAAACAGTCCAAAACTTGCTACACTTGCACAGAATTTTCACAGCACTTGCACAGGATTTTTCAGTCATCAAAACTCACTCAAACTCTTCCTTGTTTGGCCCAAAATTCTGAACACATTCAGCCCTTCCCTTGAGCAGTATTTCAGCCAGCATAAAGGAGCAAAATTGTAGAATCTTTTCCTCCATTAACCTCCCCTAAAATCGACAGTAAGGAGACGCGCAACAAGTTGAAATTTCGCCTTTGCTGTCCATGAAACCTAAAGCCATTAGGAGTCTATCTAAACATCACCATCTAATCCTAAGCCAATCTTCTCCAACTTTAAATCCTAGCAACCGTCTACCCTCTCCATTCTACATGAAAATTTCAGCAACATCTCTCTGCAAAATTTTTGAAAACACAAGAGCTATTCTAAGCCAAAAGTCGAACACACCTTAAGGTAAGCACAAATCCTTTCAACCTCTTGATGTCGTTTTCTCTAATGATTCTTTTCTCTTTCTTCTACCCTTAAATCACGCCCTATAGAGGCTGATTTCATCTTCTTCCTTAATTTTCGGTCAAGAGGAGCAAAGGAGGTAGCTTCTCTCTTCTTCTCAAGCAAACTCGGGACGATCACCATAGGAGTATCGAGACCTCATTACCCGGTAGTTGCAAGGTCAGGGAATACCCTCCTAGATGCCGAAAGTAAAGTTTAATGGTGTTTATTAGCGAGATGAACATGTGGTTATAGTAGATGATCTTTGGGGATTGAATAGTTTACTTGGACTTAAATAGGGGATTGCGAATTGTTGTGAAAATAAATGGGATTAGAGCATGTTTGAATTAATTGAGACCCTGATCATGATATTATATGGTTTAGATCAGGAGGATAATTGAGGAAAGCCAGCTGTGAATTTATCGCATTTATCTGAGGCATATCAAGTAAGTCCTTGCATAAACTCTTTTATTAAATGTTGTGATGGTAAGTCCTTTTATAAACTGTTTTGTTAAATGTTGTGATGGCAAGTCCATGTTGTGAAGCTTTGTAAAGCTATTGTTAAACTATGTTTGCTTGGGTTGTAAACGTGGATATTTATTCTTTAAACGGTTTTGTCAAACTAACGATTTTAGCAAGAAAACTATTCTTTTCCTTAAATTTTTAGAAATCTCTTTTAAAGAAAACCACATTTTACAAAACCAAGGTTTAGAAATAATTTTGAATCAGGAATTGACGGATATGTTCGTTGAGTACTCAATAAGGGTAGGCTAACAATACTAGTCTTGGAGGGCTAGCGTAAGTCTTCTGGCAGGAGGCCACCTCCAGAAGATGAACTCTGCTTGAAAAGGCGACGGTGTTGGTTGGTCAGGCCGGTCCGAGCTAGCATTATACCTGAAAGGTATTATTTATATTCCCGACATGGACACCCGGATGGTTTTGTTGGGTGTAGAGATGGAGGAGTATCTCACCCGGTGGGCTGTACACTCACCTTGATCGGAACGCCCAACGTGTGGTAATGCGAGTCGGACAAGGTGCACAAAGTGTGGTGCCTTGGCCAATTTGTTCTCATGGAGCCCAACGTGTGGTGACATGACTTTTATCCGAGTGGAGGATTTATTTTGTACAAAGTGTGACAATGAGAAAAACCCACTCCTTGCGAAAAGAGATTGTTTATGACTTGCCAAATTATTTCTACAAATGTTTTACACTTTGCATACACGTACTATTCAAAACACCATGTGCACACACAGGACTTGCGAGATTTATTCTCACACCGTTTTACATCATGTTTTCGGGAGATAGGCTGTGCTTGAGTCAGCGGGGCATGTAATAGTTGAAGCTTTTGCTATTTTCTCTATCCGTTCTAGGAGATATTTGTTGCTTATGCTTCTAAACAATATTTTGTTTTATTCCATTTTGCTCCAAGTTGAGCCTGATGTAATAAGAGTATTTCTTTATTTATCTAAGTTGATCCTTTTGGAGATTGCCTTTATATTTTATACCTCGTTCTAAAGACCCCTTGTCCTACGGGACGGGGCGACATCCCCACCCTTTTAGGGTACGTAGTCGTGGGGTGTTACAAGTGGTATCAGAGACATGGTTTAGGCAACTACTTGACTTGTGGGGTTCTATTTTCTTAAGTATTCTGACCTGTTGCTAATTTTAATCTTTTGTTTATAGGATGGTCAAAAGAGTTGTACCAGCTATCAGATACTGGCCCGCTGGTTGCGGGAATCCAGCTGCCCCACTACCCGTAGTTGACCCACCCGCGTCTGATTCAGAGAGAGAGCGTGAGCCGTCAGTGCTAGACGACCCGGTGGTTGAGAGGTCGAGGAGAGTCTAGGGGAAGATGAGGGAGATGAGGAGATGACGGAGTTGAGTGAGGGAGAGGTAGATGAGCTAGGGAATGAGAGAGACGATGAGAACGAGGGAGAGATGGTTAGGGTAGAAAGAGAGGACGAGGAGGTAATGCAGGTTGTCCCGGGAGAGAGAGACAGTAGGCAGTCAGCTCTAGGAGGGGTAGATAAGGGAAAGAAGAAGCTAGAAGGGAGTCCTGAGGGGTGTGGACTCCGATATGGACTGGGTGTAGATGCCATGCTAAGGAGAAATGGGTTGGTTGATCCATCTGACTTGGGGAGTGAGAGGCCTGTGCCTAAGGGTATAGTTAGATTAGCATTGGACGAGCTCTATGAGATGGCCATGAGAGCCAAGAGATGCCGAGAGGGTGAGTCAGGGCAGCCAAGTGGGAGCGTTGGTTTCGCGAGGAACTACATAGGGAGACCCGATAGTTCCGTGGGGTGGCTGGTGGAACTGGCCTCTGACGACTCCGATACTTCTGTTGAAACTAGGGAGAGTCAAACATAGAAGACCAGCAGCTTTTACTTTTTCTTTCTTTGGAATTTGCATACTTTTGCTTGTTTATCTTTTTCTTAAGGGAGCATGTGGCTCATAGGGCCTATCTATCATTTTAAATAAAAAGGGTATCGTATGAGATGTCCCCTTCTTTTCTGCAAAGAATAGTTTATATGACAAGCATGAGTTTCGTTTATTACTTGATTTTTCCATGCACATTATCATCACATTCTCTTTTAGATTAGTACATTACTATCAACTGATCATGCACCTAAGCATATTCTTTTCCTCCTTGATAACTAACTGACCCTGAGTGAATGTGATTAAGATGGCACCAAGATGCCGAACAGTGGTGCATAGCAGAACGGTGCAGGAGAGTGCATCCTCCACCCCGGAGTTTGAGCAGATGCGTCGTTCCACCCCCGATGTGGAAGAGCACCTGCCAGGAGAGCAGGAGATGGTTTCGGAGAGGTCACGGGATGTGACCATGGGTCAGACTTTCGACAAGATGGCCTCGATTCTACAGAACTTGACCGTAAAAGTGGACAAGGTGGCTAGGAAACCACTGCGGGGAGAGGATAAGGCTTTGGAGCGTTTCCTGAAGTTCCAGCCTCCCACATTCCAAGAGGAGGTGGAACAGGATGAGAAAGCCGAGCAATAGATTGAGCAGATGGAGGACATTTTCGTTACTCTGCAGTACTCGGAAGAAAGGATGGTAAAGTTTGCTGCTTTTCGGCTAAAGGGACCGTCTCGGGCTTGGTGGCAGCGAGTACAGGGTGATTGGGACAAGGAGGAGCAGGAGTGGACCTGGGATGATTTTACGGAGGCTTTCTGGGCCGAGTACATTCCTCGATGGGTGGCTGAGAAGAGGGAGGATGAATTCCAGACCCTCAGGCAGGGAGGCATGACCATGGCCCAATATGCAGCCCGATTCATGCAGTTGTCCAAGTACTGCAAGTGCTTGGTAGACACGGAGCAGAAGCGCACCCGGCAATTCGTGAAAGGGCTAAGGCCAGATTTGAGGAAGGCGTTGGCTCCATCACCGCCAAGTCGTACACCGCCTCAGTGGACGCAGCTTCTAGGTCCTAGAACGAAGATCGGCACCGACTAGTGAACCGACCCTTCCAACCCAGTCGTCCACCTATGAGGCCTTCAGGCAATAAGCAACCTGTGGGTTCTATGCCGTGGGGAAATCGGGGTAAGCAGCCTCAAGTGCCTGTAGCCGGATCAATGCAAGGCAGCCTGAACTGCCGACTGTGTGGGGAGCGAGGCCACACTGAGAGAAACTGCTGGGGTAGCGGGGCTGTGAGAAGGTGTTTCAACTGCGGAGACCTAGGACATCTGAAGAACGTCTGCCCCAAACCCTTAAGGACTGAGTAGACTACGTCGACCCAGCTAATGGGAGGCAATAGAGGTGCCGCTACTGGACCAGCCGGAGCGGGAGGCCAGAAGCCCCAGGTGAAGGCCAAAGTTTTTGACCTGAACCGAGAAGAAGTCGTAGCGGACGTCGCCGTGATCGAAGGTAACCTTTCTATCCAAGGTTGTCTTGTTAATGTTCTGATAGATCCAGGATCTACACACTCTTATGTAAGTAAAGTATGTGCTTCACGTCTGGGCTGGGAAGGAAATGAGCTATCTTATACCCTAGTAGTTAGTTCCCCCTTGGGAAAGGTGCGGAAGCAGGCAAGAAAATGGGAAGTTGTGGAGTTGAGGTTGGGAAGGAGATTCTGGAGGCCGACCTTATAATCCTGGCCATGGAAGGTTATGACTTGATCTTGGGCATGGACTGGTTGTCGAAGCACGGAGCTCGTGTGGACTGCAAGATTAAGATGGTGCAGTTTGTGAGACCTAGACGGGATGTAATTGAATTCAATGGCAAGCGAACGAAGGAACTGAAATTCCTTATTGCTGGAGCTAAAGCTCGGAAGTTGCTCAAGAAAGGATGTGCGGGATACTTGGCGTATCTCCTAAACAAACCAAAGGACCAGTGTACCTTAGAAAGTACGGAGGTGGTGAAAGACTTTTCGGATGTGTTCCCTACGGAGCTCACTTCCCTACCCCCTGAACGGGAAGTTGAGTTCACGGTGGATCTGATTCCCGGAGCAGAACCGGTATCCAGAACCCGCTACCGGATGGCACCGACAGAGTTGAAGGAGTTAAAGGAGCAATTGGAGGAACTGCTAAGGCAAGGCTACATTCGGCCGAGTACGTCACCGTGGGGAGCTCCGGTGTTGTTTGTCAAGAAGAAAGATGGAACCCTGAGGCTATGTATCGATTATCGGGGACTGAACAATCTCACGATCAAGAATAAATACCCTCTACCCTTGATCGATGAGTTGTTTGATCAACTGCAAGGCGCTGCTTGTTTTTCGAAATTGGACCTATGGCAAGGATACTATTTGGTGAGGATCAAAGAAGAAGACATTCCTAAGACTGCATTCAACACGCGGTATGGCCATTACGAATTTGTAGTAATGCCGTTTGGTGTAACCAACGCACCGGCAGTATTCATGGATTTGATGCATCGCATTTTTCAACCATACTTGGACAAGTTTGTAGTCATATTCATCGATGACATTTTGATCTACTCCAAAAATCTGGAGGACCACGCGGAGCACTTAAGTGTGAGTTTTGGCTGAGCTCAGTGTCTTTCCTTGGTCACGTGATATCCAAGGAGGGGATCAAAGTGGACCCTGCTAAGGTAGAAACCGTAGCTAATTGGAAACAACCGGAGAACATCACCGAGATACGAAGTTTCCTTGGGTTAGCCGGGTACTATCGGCGTTTCATTAAAAATTTCTCCACTTTAGCTTCACCGATGACACGACTGTTGAAGAAAGATGTCGTTTTTGCTTGGAGTGAGAAGTGCGAGAAGAGCTTCCTAGAACTTAAGAAGAGGTTGATTTTAGCACCCGTACTGAGTTTGCCCGAGGCTGATAAGCCCTATGCACTCTATACAGATGCATCCAAGGAAGGACTAGGAGCTGTACTGATGCAGGAAGGGAAGGTCATAACCTATGCATCTAGGAAGCTAAAGCCGCATGAAGTTAATTATCCCACGCATAACCTAGAGCTAGCAGCTATAGTGTTCGCCCTGAAGAAATGGCGACATTACTTGTATGGTGCACAATACGAGGTTTTTATGGACCATAAGAGTTTGAAATACATCTTCACGCAAAAGGACTTGAATCTTCGGCAGCGTAGATGGATGGAGTTCCTGGAAGAATGTAAGTGCCCTATTAACTATCATCCGGGTAAAGCAAATGTGGTAGCAGACGCTCTAAGTCGGAAGGTGAAAATGGCACACTTGAGAATACAGGAGGTGTTGGCATCCAGGATATCCTGGAAAAAGAGGCGCAAGTGCAAGAGAGGAAGATCTGCGTGAGCAACCTGACCCTGAAACCCGATCTGGACCAGGAAATTGTATCAGGTCAACAGGGCAGTGCAGAATTTCAAACTTTCAGGGAGAAAGAGATCGCAAGAGGAGGAAGCGATTTTCGAACCGATGAGAATGGGGTATTATACTTTCGAGACCGGATTTGTGTACCGGACATCCAAGACTTAAGGAAGAGGATACTGGACAAAGCGCACAAGAGCAAGTATACCATACACCCTGGGGAGGTAAAGATGTACCAAGACTTGAAGATGAAATATTGGTGGGCTGGAATGAAGAGGGATGTAGTTCAGCATGTGTCAACCTACCTGACATGCCAGAAGGTTAAGATGGAGCATAAGAAGTCTGCAAGTTTACTGCAACCGTTACCGATTCCCGAATGGAAATGGGAAGAGGTGACCATGGACTTTGTGACTGGCCTTCCGATGACCAAGTCACACAAAGATGCGATCTGGGTGGTAGTGGACCGATTGACCATGACAGCGCACTTCATACCGGTCAACATAAGGGACTCGATGGAAAAGTTGGCTCAGACATATACCCGAGAAATTGTAAGATTGCACGGTGTACCGTCGAGCATCGTGTCGGATAGGGACCCTAGATTCACTTCAAGGTTCTGGGGTAAGTTCTAGGAGTCCTTAGGCACGACCCTGAAATTCAGCACCTCTGCTCATCCGCAGACTGATGGCCAATCCGAAAGAGTCATTCAGATACTGGAAGTCATGCTCCGAGCATGTATCTTGGACTTTGGAGACAAGTGGATTGAGTCTTTACCGCATGCGGAGTTAGCATATAACAACAGCTATCAGGCGTCGATCGGAATGGCATCGTACGAAGCACTGTATGGGCGAAAATGCTAGGTACCGATATACTGGGGATGGACAAAAGAAGGGAACATTAAAAAGACTGGGGAAGTATGCATTCAGGAGATGACGGACAAGATTAAGTTAATTCGGGAAAGGCTAAGAGCAGCGCAAAGCAGACAGAAAAGCTATGCAGACACTAGGAGGAGGGAACTGGAGTTCCAAGTAGGTGACCGTGCATTCTTGAAGTTGACTCCAAGTAGAGGAATCCTGAAACATCCGAGGGGAGGAAAGTTGAGTCCTAGATATTTGGGACCATTCCCGATAGTAGAGAAAATTGGACCGGTTGCCAACCGATTGGATCTACCTGATGGTCTAACTGGGATGCATGACGTATTCCATGTCTCTCAATTGAAAAGGTACAATCTTGATCCGAGTCATGTACTCAATGAGAAACCGTTGGAGTTGCAACCCAATCTGAGTTATATGGAGAAACCCGTCAAGATCTTGGAGCGGAGTATCAAGACGCTCCGAAACAAGTAGATACCCATGGTGAAGATACTTTGGGATCATCATGGAGCACAGGATGCAACGTGGAAAACGGAGGAATGGTTAAGACGGAAGTATCCGGGTATGCTCGAAGGGTATGAAATCTGAATTTCGGGACGAAATTCTCTTAAGGGGGAGGGGATGTAATACCCCACCCAAAACCACCTTTGACTATGGGGAAAAGTCATGCATTGCATAGCATCTTGCATTTTATGTGGTAGCTAGAATAATTTTATTGGCATGGATGCATGTGAATTTTTCCGTTGTTCTTGCATTTGAATTAATTGATATGAAATAGTTGTGTTGTTAAAGATTTGGATAAGGGAGGTTTGGTCGAAGATTTGGAAGGATGAGTATTGGGGTGGTAAGAACTTCTTGTAGAAAAATTAGTATTGGAGTTGTTTTGGAATAGCAGGGAGGTTGGTGATTACCTTTGGTGACCCGAGTTCGAATCCTACCTTTTATGAAGTTAGTTTCTCCTCTAGAAATTCTTTTCCTTAAATCATTTCTTGTCTTGGCCGAAAAAGAATCTAGCTATCCTAGAGAAATTTTAGTATTTTTACTCCAAGGAAATAAGTCTCTATATTTATTTCCTAAGTTCAAGGATTTTAGATAAAGATAAAGTTTGTTTAATTTTCAGCTTTTGTTCCCTTGAATTTTCGGAAACCATAAGCTGGAAAAATTCTGGAAATTTTTCCAGATTTTGTCCGCCACCTTTAGCTCAATCCAACCTCTTCTAGGACTAGAGGAAATCCTATTCAAATCCATGATAAAACAAGATTTTATCCAAATCCAAATTCAACTAGGATTTTCTTCATTTTCCTAGCTGAATTTCAGCAGCTTTGTATCAACATAAGCTGTCCGAAAATTCCAACTTCTAAGCTACAATCCAACTCTGTAAATCCTAGCTCAAAACACATAAATATTCCTCATTAATTCAGGGAACCTTAGCTGCACAAAACCAGAATTTTATTCACACAAAAACACTAAAACTCGTCCAGCTTATGCACAGAAAATTCGGCCAGCATTGTGCAGGATTTTTGGCAAGCTTTGTGTTCCTACTTCAACCGAAATTCTGCACACATAATTCACTGAAAAACCCCAGCTGAACAAGCTATTCTCAGCCCCCAAAACCCTCAATTTTCCTCTGGAAATTCCGGTAGAATTGCAGCAGCCAAAACAATCCAAAACTTGCTACACTTGCACAGAATTTTCACAGCACTTGCACAGGATTTTTCAGTCATCAAAACTCACTCAAACTCTTCCTTGTTTGGCCCAAAATTCTGAACACATTCAGCCCTTCCCTTGAGCAGTATTTCAGCCAGCATAAAGGAGCAAAATTGCAAAATCTTTTCCTCCATTAAACACCCCTAAAATCGGCAGCAAGGAGACGCGCAACATGCTGAAATTTCGCCTTTGCTGTCCATGAAACCTAAAGCCATTAGGAGTCTATCTAAACATCACCATCTAACCCTAAGCCAATCTTCTCCAACTTTAAATCCTAGCAACCGTCTACCCTCTCCATTCTACACGAAAATTTCAGCAACATCTCTCTGCAAAATTTTTGAAAACACAAGAGCTATTCTAAGCCAAAAGTCGAACACACCTTAAGGTAAGCACAAATCCTTTCAACCTCTTGATGCCGTTTTCTCTAATGATTCTTTTTTCTTTCTTCTACCCTTAAATCATGCCCTATAGAGGCTGATTTCATCTTCTTCCTTAACTTTCGGTCAAGAGGAGCAAAGAAGGTAGCTTCTCTTTTCTTCTCAAGCGAACTCGGGACGATCACCATAGGAGCATCGAGACCTCATTCCCCGGTAGTTGCAAGGTAAGGGAATACCCTCCCTAGATGCCGAAAGTAAAGTTTAATTATGTTTATTAGCAAGATGAACATGTGGTCATAGTAGATGATCTTTGGGGATTGAATAGTTTATTGGAATTAAATAGGGGATTGCGAATTGTTATGAAAATAAATGGGATTAGAGCATGTTTGAATTAATTGAGACCCTGATCATGATATTATATGGTTTTGATCAGGAGGATAATTGAGGAACGCCAGTTGTGAATTTATCGCATTTATCTGAGGCATATCAAGTAAGTCCTTGCATAAACTCTTTTATTAAATGTTGTGATGGTAAGTCCTTTTATAAACTGTTTTGTTAAATGTTGTGATGGCAAGTCCATGTTGTGAAGCTTTGTAAAGCTATTGTTAAACTATGTTTGCTTGGGTTGTAAACGTAACGGTTTTGTCAAACTAACGATTTTAGCAAGAAAACTATTCTTTTCCTTAAATTTTTAGAAATCTCTTTTAAAGAAAACCACGTTTTACAAAGCCAAGGTTTGGAAATATTTTGAATCAGGAATTAACAGATATGTTCGTTGAGTACTCAATAAGGGTAGGCTAACAATACTAGTCTTGGAGGGCTAGCGTAAGTCTTCTGGGAGGAGGTCACCTCCAGAACATGAACTCTGCTTGAAAAGGCGACAGTGTTGGTTGGTCAGGCCAGTCCGAGCTAGCTTTATACCTGAAAGGTATTATTTGTTTTCCCTGCATGGACACCCGGATGGTTTTGTTGGGTGTAGAGATGGAGGAGTATCTCACCCGGTGGGCTGTACACTCACCTTGATCAGAATGCCCAACGTGTGGTAATCTAGTCCGGACAAGGTGCACAAAGTGTGGTGCCTTGGCCAATTTGTTCTTATGGAGCCCAACGTGTGGTGACATGACTTTTATCCGAGTAGAGGATTTATTTTGTACAAAGTGTGACAATGAGAAAAACCCACTCCTTGCGAAAAGAGATTGTTTATAACTTGCCAAATTATTTCTACAAATGTTTTACACTTTGCATACACGTACTATTCAAAACACCATGTGCACACACAGGACTTACTGAGATTTATTCTCACACCATTTTACATCATGTTTTCAGGAGATAGACTGTGCTGAGTCAGCGAGACATGTAATAGTTGAAGCTTTTGCTATTTTCTCTATCCGTTCTAGGAGACATTTGTTGCTTATGCTTCTAAACAATATTTTCCTTTATTCCATTTTGCTCCAAGTTAAGCCTGATGTAATAAGAGTATTTCTTTATTTATCTAAGTGGATCCTTTTGGAGATTGCCTTTCTATTTTATACCTCGTTCTAAAGTCCCCTTGTCCTACGGGACGGGACAACATCCCCGCCCTTTTAGGCTACGTAGTCGTGGGGTGTTACATATAGAAAATCCAAGTCATTGTGTCCCACGTACATACAAGTTTTAATAATTAAAATACCAATTAGAATTACACAACATACACATATAGGCAAGTGCACCTACCGTATAGTTTATTATCATTGGCAAGTATCGAAAAACCTTAGGGAACATTGCAAGTACTCCTATTTCCTTCTCTTCTAATTGTTTAGCCAAATATAACTATAAGGTATAACGCTAACTACAACAAGAGAGAAGTCATGTTCATGTACAAAAAAGAGTCAAATTTTTCTCAAGGAATAAGAATGAGAATAACCCATGTAACAAAATGAAGTCCCCTATTAGAGGCCTAATAAATGAGCACCCCTTGGATACATAATTCCTAATTCTAGGCACCAGAGTGAGTCAAATATAAATCTCACTCCGTCTCGACGTATGAGATTTCTATCCCTAAATTTGATTAATCGGTATCTCTATCTAACCAACTATACCTAAGGGTCCATTAATCATCACTCACTATCCCAAATCATCCAGATACTACAAAATCCCTATCTCTAGATAATTTCATAAACCCTTTGTTTATTAACCCTAATTTCCAACCTCCTTCTCGGGTTAATTGAAAATGGAAAATGTTAACTTAGTCAAGTAGGTGTCCTAATCTTAACCCCATCTCTCGAAATCATTAAGGAAGAACAATTAATTGAAATAAATCAATCAAAACCCAACTCAACCAAGATAACAAAAAAAGCTCAAATTACTAAATACTCAAGAGCAAGAATCATAGATCTAAAGAAAATATGTCATTGTCAAGTACAAAAATAGGATATAATCCTTTATTATAATTAAAAGTTAAATATTAACATTAGAATTACAAAAGGAAGCGAAAAGCAAACTCATAGACAAGCCTCCTTCTTCTTCCTTTTGAAATCTTCAAGTAATCTCCCTTCATTTTCCTTGGATCTCTTAGTCTTCCTCTTTTCTTGGCACTAAAACTCACAAAAACTAGGGTTCTTCAGAGAAACCATAGCTTTTCCCAAACACATCCCTTGATTTTTGTGTGAAAATAATGATTATGTAAAGGTTTGGTTGTGTAGATCTCACATAAACACGCGTAACAATGTTTTTCTTGCAAGTAAGTAGCCTAGAAAACTTGGACTTCCTTAGGCCGCCAAGTTTTTCCAAAAACAATGTGGCCTAGGGAAGTCCAACTTCATTTGGGCCGCTAAGGTTTTGGAAAAATGGCTCTTTTGAAAGAAGACTAGGTGGTCGAGGGAAGTTAGACTTCCTTGGGCCGCCAACCTAAACCTACATATATACATAAAAACAACCAAGTAGCGTAGGGAAGTGAAGGCTACCTAGGCTGCCAACATGAAACTAATATACCTATATTTACAATGAAGTAGGTAGCTAGGGGATTAGTTCTCTTGGCCGCCAGCTTTTTGGAAAAATTATTACATAAAGAATAAATAGCAGAAGGCCTAGAGAACTTGAGGTTCCCTTAGTCGCCTATTTTTTGGAAAAAATGGTTCTCCCGAAACCCACCTGGCAGCCTACAGAACTTTAGCTGCTTATTCATGAAGGTAAATTTGGCAACAAACGAAACACACAGATGCATGTCAAAAAACAATGGAAACAGAAGAGCCATTTTGTTTTCTTAGCTCTAAATGTTTTCACTGGTTCAAGAGATGTCGGTGACTCGATCTAAACCACTTCTGGTTCTGAGATCATTTCTTCAAGCTATCGTCCCGTAAGCTGTCGGCTTCTTCTGGGCATCAACGCAACAATTTGGGTTTTTTCGGAAAATAATCCTTACTTGAAAGTTTGGTGAAGGCTGAGAATGAAGAGGATGATCTTCTGTGTCTCTGTTCTTGCTATTGAGTAGCATAGAGGTCACAGTCTACAGAGAGAAAAGAAGAACGGCTAGAGGGGAAAAGAAAAAATGTTCTGTGAAAAAACTCCTACTATTTTCTTGAATCCTAGCTACCTTAATAATAGGCTATTATCTAGGCATTCAAAAATCAAACAGGGGTGGTAGAATCAGAGAAGCCCTAAGGCCTATGTCATGTTAAGCCATTAACCAAGACTATGGGCCTACGACCCAATTCATTGGGTTAAGCCTTTAATTCAATTTAATTATTCCTGGACTAATACAAGTCCAATAAATAAATTAATTAAATAATTCAGATGGACCAATATAAATCTCAAGCCTTGGTCCAGTTCATTGGGTTAAACCTTTAATTCAATTTAATTATTCCTAGACAAATACATGCCCAATAATTAAATTAATTAAATAACTCAAATGGGCTAATATATAATTCTTCCTTTTTGAATATTTTATTTTATTCTAGCCCAATAAATAAACCAGGCTACTCAAATAAAATAAAAACCATTTTATGCAAGACCAAACTCTCAACCTAAATCCATCAGGACTTATATGCTATTCCGAGGACCAAAAGACACATCGCCATGGCTACTAAAATAAGCAATATACCCCTGCTATAGAAATAGTTATATTTTATATTTTAAATATTTTTTAATATCACCATAAGGAAATATTAACCCCAAGGATAATACTATATTAGCAAAGTCTCCGACCTACATGTGTAATGGCTAAAATACCCCTCTACGCATCGCCATACATTTAGAGAGGAAGTGTGTACTAACACCACTCTAAAAGACATCTACCATCCTTAGATCTCTAGTGCAATGATCTACGACTCCTGGAATGTTTCTACTTTCCAAGGGAGCTACCCTAAAGCAAACATCTAAGTCATGTTCCCCAGGGCCCTGGATATTTAGATCATTCAAACACTCACAAAGGGCGATATAGCGTAGAAGCTATCTTGTGCAAGTCTATCTGAACTAACTAGTCAAATATACCCAACATACAAGTATATTGGCTCTACGATAAAATCTCAATTACAGTATATCAAAGTACATGCTTTCAGCTTTGTCAGACCACCAGCTTATACTAAAACGGTAAAGTATTAGTCCACGCTGTAGTAATAATAGTCTGGGTTTCTTCTAAATAGTACTTTTACAAACCATGATTGTAGGTTCTGTTCTACGTATTCGAAATATACTTGTGCTATGAAGTAAGTGGACTACTTACTGGCTAAAGGTAAGTCATTTCCCATTTGAAATTCATAAGACAATAACCTAAACATGATTAGACTTTCATTCTCATCAATCAGTTAAGAACAAACATTCATCTGTTAAGTAACCTGTGATTCATACCTTACTGTGGAAGACCACCATTCACATAGATCACTTACTTAAACATAATGCGTTTTTTCCAAAAGTAAATCTTGCACAAATAAAATGTAATTTCACAAATAAATTTTGAGAAATAATTCTTTTATTAATAAATTCGATAATTACATCAGAAAACTAATCTAGAGGGCATACATTCCAACAATATCCCATTTGCACTCTAAGACTAAGAAAGTCTGTAGGTGCCCACTCCTATGGCGTCTAAGTGTCTCTTGAAAACTCTCTCAGACAAAGCCTTGGTAAAGGGATCTGCTAGGTTGTTCTCTAAGGCTATTTGTTCCATCACGATTTCTCATCTCTGAATGAAATCTAGGATTAGGTGGTACTTCCTCTCGATGTGCTTCCCCTTCTTGTGGTTCCTAGGTTCTTTAGATTACGAGACTACTCCAGTGTTATCGTCTATCCATGTGTGGCACAACTCCAAGTTTTGAAAGGAACTTTCGAAGCCAGACTGCTTCCTTAAATGCCTCCGAAGCTACCACATACTCAGCTTCCATAGTGGAGTCAGCAATGTAAGATTGTTTGATACTCCTCCATGAAACAGCTCTTCCAAATAAGGTGAAGACATATCCACTACTGGATTTTCTCTCATTCTTATCTGCCTGGAAGTTTAAGTTTGTATATCTTGTAAGAACCAAGTCATTAGTCCTGTAAACCAGCATATAATCTCTCATACCTTTGAGATACTTAAGCTTTATAGCTTGCCAATAAACCTCCCCAAGGTTTGACTGATATCTGCTAACTAAGCCTATGACAAAGCAGATATCTGGCCTAGTACACAGCATGGCGTACATGAGACTTCCCACAGCCGAAATATAGGGAATCCTACTCATTCTGTCTTTTTCTTCTTGGGACTTAGAACAGTCCTTTGAACAAAAAGACAACCTATGTCTGCAAGGAATTAGAGCTCCCTTACATGGTTTCATGCTGAACTTTACTAGCATCTTGTTAATGTATGTCGCTTAGGATAATCTTAACATTCTCTGCTTCCTATTTCTAAGAAGCTTAATCTCGAGAATGTAATTGGCTTCTCCCAAATCCTTCATACTAAATTGACTAGACAGCCAAACCTTAGTAGATGACAATATCCCTACATCATTCCCAATAAGTAGAATGGCATCCATATATAAGACAAGAAAAACCACATTTGTACCTTCCAATTTTCTGTACATGTATAGTTTATCCTCATTATGAATGAAACCGTAAGACTTTATAGTCTTGTTAAAACGAATGTTCCATGCTCTATATGCCTGTTTGAGTCTATAAATAGATTTCTTAAGTTTGCAAACCATATGTTCCTGGTCTTTAGCAATAAAACCTTCCGGTTGGGACATATAGATGTCTTTACTAAGATGGCCATTAAGAAATGTTTTCTTGATATCCATTTGTCATATCTCGTAGTCATAATGACATGCGATGGCAAGGAGGATGCGGATGGACTTAAGTATGGTTACCATAGAAAATGTTTCCTTATAGTTAATTCCTTCTTTTTTAGTATACCTTTCCGCCACAATCCTAGCTTTAAAGGCTTCTATCATCCCATCTGCTCCCCTCTTCCTCTTGTATACCCACTTATGCCTAATAGGTTTTATCCCTTCAGGTGAAGCTACAAGATTCCAAACTTGATTGAAGTACACAGACTCAATCTCGGCTTTCATTGCTTCATGCCATAGATTTACATCGGCATCAGCAATAGTCTCCTCGTATCTAGTAGAATCTTGTTCCTAATGGTCAGAGACCAGTTCGAAAATCTCTCTAATCCTTCTTTTTGGAACTCTAGATACCCTCCCACTAGGACGAAGCTCTATTTGTATAGGTTCTTCAGGTTTAGCCTCTTCTTGTTCCACAATCGGATCTGAAAAAGTTGATTTTAAAGATAACTTCTCCTCGAGTTCTAACCTTATTGAACCTTTAGTGAAAATACTTTGATCATCCTCCAAGTATCTATTATTAGTATTTACCAGTACTTTCTTCTTTTTGGGATGATAAAAATAACCTCCTTTTGTCCCTTTTGGATACCCAACAAAATAGCATAATTCTGATCTTGGTTTTAACTTATCCCCCTTGATTAGTACATAAGTTGGACAACCCTATATCTTAAGATGATTCAGACTTGACTTATGCCCAGTCCACATCTCATAGGGCATCCTAAGTACTGACTTGGAAGGCACCAAGTTCAGAATGTATGCCAGTGTTTCTAGGGTATATCCCCGAGAAAAGACCAAAAGAGTAACATGAGACATTATGCTTCAGACAATTTCCATTAATGTCTTGTTCCTTTTGTTAGCTACTCCATTCTGCTAGGGTGTCCCCGGTGCAGAGAGTTGGGATACTATCCCATGATGTACCATGTAATCCTTGAATTCATAGAGGAGGTACTCTCTACCATGATCAGATCATAAAGTTTTGATCAATTTACCTGTCTGACGCTCCACTTCAGCCTTAAACTCTTTGAACTTGTTAAAAGAATCAGACTTGTGCCTCATCAGGTAAACATATCCAAACCTTGTACAATCAACTATGAAAGTGATAAAGTACTCAAAATCCCCTCTAGTTGGTGTAGACAAAGGACCACACACATCAATGTGAACAAGGCCCAATATCTCCTTGGCTCTATTAACTTTTTAAGTGGACGACCTTTTAGTCATTTTTTCCATAAGGCAGGATTCGCACTGAGGCCAACTTTCCAATCTTAATGAGCCTAAGGGCCCATCATGGATTAACCTCTGAATCCTGGTTGAGTTAATATGACCCAACCTTAGATGCCAAAGATATGAGTCATTGACATTGGTCTTTCTCTTCCTACTTAGAGGTTCAGATTGAGCATTATTTATTTAATTATTTGTAGAATTTAAGAAGAATAAGTTTCCATACATGTGCCCAGAACAAAGAACTTCTCTATTTCAAATGATAGTAATACCAGAATGGAAAGAAATAAAATATCCCTGATTTATAAATTTTGCAACTGAAACCAAATTCTATCTAAATCCAAGTAGAAATAAAATATCCTTCAAAATAACTACTCTATTACAATAAAAAAAAAAAAAAAAGATCTAGCTCTCCCACTGCAAGGGCCGATACTTGCACTCCATTTCCTACTCCTAGTCTATGCTCTCCCTTCTAGAGTCTTCTTATCTTCCTAAACCCCTACAAGGAATTACAGATATGATCAGTGGCTCCAGAATCAATAATCCAAGTGGAACTTAATCCAACCATTTAAATTGACTCTAGATAGAGAATAATACCTGTGTGGTTTTTCTTGGCTTGAAGCTCTGGACACTCCTTTTTTCATTGTCCCTTTTGCCCGCACTTGAAACATTTACCTTTTGGCATGTTAGGCTGGTTCTGTTAGTGATACTCCTTAGAGGCAATCACTTGTATATTGTATATGACACATTTTATTTTAATAAAAGGCATTATTTATCTCACAGTTTCTTTTGTTTACTTTTGTGCAAAATAACTATTAGATAAAGTCCCTAGTACAACACTTTGTTAAGAAAATTATGATAGAGATTATAATATGAAATTCCTACTACGCTGTATAGTGTTAGTACTTAAATAGTCCCTAGTAATAGTATTAATGAGACAGTACATTATTAATGCGTTAAGACTAGTATGTGTTAGACTTCCGAATTTGATTAGGCAGTGGTTCTCATATCCATGAGTATTGAGATATTCAAAGTTGACACATGGATGTTTGTTAATAGAACAAGTTCATTGAATGACCTAGCTTTGAGATAATCACATGGATAACTATTTAGTGCCAGTGATATAATCTCAATATAGCAAACGTGCAAGTATCCTTAGACTTGAGATCTCCAAGGTACATTGTTTACTGAGCATTGTGCTTTGATTTTAATCTTTGGAGCCAGATCGAAGGCCATCTATGGGATAGATATTGGGTACATTGTGAGGTAAATGAAAGTAGTTGAGAGGGTCAATAAAGGATTCACCACTCCTAATAGTAGGGGCGAATATTTCACAGCCACTTGTAGAAATTACTACTCGAGAAGTCCTTGGCCAAGGCGACTGTATATTGGAAACAGTTCCAATTGATACACATCTAGAGTAGTGGGTTCCTAGTAAAAGTACTATTGTATTCGGGCTAGAATATATTCTGAAGGGAGTTGGCACTAATTCCATACTCTAAACCGAATAAGATATTGTATGGTGAAATGAGTTAATTGCATTGTAGTTTGTTATTGAAGGGTTCATGTCAAGCCACTTAACTTCCTGGACTCTTGGGTGGTCATGATGTGTTACTAGATACCGCTCATGATCTGAGAATATGGACTTATTAATTTATGAATTAATAAACCAATCCTGATTAGAATTGATATAACTAATTCTAATTAATTATGGATTATTAATCTCAAAGATGTTTGGATTAATTCATATTCGCTACCAATTCACTGGAAAACCCAATAGGTCATACACAGTAAAGGATTATATACTCAAGATGTTATTTGATAACATAGTGAGGTTAATTGCAAGAAAGATAAGTTGTTGTGGCCAAATTATAATTAGTTATAATTTATGATCCAAATTGTAATTGTGAGAACTTGATGTTTCCAATTACAATTAGGGAATTCTAACTGTTTTAGAATTTTGTGATGGAGGATTTTTTGTGTGATATAGGGATACACTCGAAACCCTAGCTGATAGTGTAAGACATGAAAACTCCAACCCTAGGAACACGACTTCTCTTCTCTCTCTCTCTCGTCCTTCTTTTATAGAAGAACAAACCCTAGCTGCCATTGTTTTTCTGTTAGCACAAGAAATTTTGGTGCTTGAATGTATCCTCTGTGTGAATTTCTGTTAGAGATAATCACACACTGTGATTATAGTGGTTGGACGTTCAACTCTCGTGGTGTTTGATCAAGATGATTGCTGGATCGCGCCTCGACTTGAAGAAGGAAAATTTTGTTTTCCACGTGATCGAAGAAAGGTAAAAAGCTATTACCTTTGTTCTCTTTATGTCTTGTTTTCCACACATATGCGGTTCCTGGGATGGTATCTTGTTTTATTTTTTCGTTGCACTATAAATGATATGCAAGAGATACCCAATAGTGGTATCAGAGCCATGCTATGTGTGGATTGCAGGCATTGTTTTTTGCATAAAAAGCTGTTTTCATGAATTCGTGTTTGTCTTTGTTCACTGTGAAGACTGTTTTCACTCGAGTCGAAATTATTTCGAGCATTATGGGTTGGGTCGATAGCACAATATGATTGTATAATAGTTACAGGATATTTCGAAAGAAATATGTTTTCTTTATGCACTACAATTTTTTACAGAAAAACGTTTTCTTGAACATGTGTCGATTGTCTTTCGTTTCATCCTAAATTTCTGTTTGTTTTTGTTTAAACTAATAAATTGGTTGTTGTTTTGAGAATTGTTCTCACAAAACTATTGCAGAAGATTACGGCTCCAGAAATAGTTTGTGGAAATTTTTCAAAAATCGCCACCTTGTTTCTGACTACAGCCAGCTCCGACTCTGGCTCCGGCTCCTAGCCGGCGACAGTTCCGTACTGTTTCGCGAACGTCCAGAAATCATTTCTGGAAAATTTTTTCCTTAAAACTAGACCGTAGCTAACATCGGCTCTGGCTTCCAAATCGGCACCGGTTCTGCTTTGTTTCAATGTTCTAGTAAAAGAAAAAAAAAAAAAAAGGAGGATTTTGAAAGGGAAAAATCTCATATGATGAGAAGCGGTAAAATAAAAAAAAAAAATTCAAGGGGCGCTACCCCCTTAACCCCTGCCCGCTGACCGGCCAGCAGGACCGTCATTTTCGCTACCAGAGACGGGACCCAAAAGCATTTTCTGAAAATTAGTTTTGAGATAAACAATTTTATTTTTCAAAAAAATGATTTTGAAAATTTAAAATTAATGTATTTTTTTAAAATGTTGATTTTAGAATTTGTTTTATTTTTCCAAAATAGTGATTTTGAAATAATAAAAGTTATATGTTTATTTTGTTTAAGCATAACTAATGGCATAGTGGATGTTATGGACTAAAACCAATTATATCTGTTCATGCATTTTATAGTTTTGGTTTTTTATGAAATAGGGCCTGTGTGTCCTGCCTTCTCTGGAATTCTTGTGTTATTTTCTTCTCATCTAACTCCTCTCAAATGTAACTTGAGGTTTTCTCTCTTTAGGAAATTATGTAATTAGTTTACATAGGTTATATAGGAGTAGAATTATTTTATTTTGGAGATGGCAACCAAAACAAGGCGAGGAGGTAAGATCTTCTACTTAAATCATGCATAAACACATAAGGTTAACTATATTAATTTCTTTTATGGCTCAAAGAAATTAATTTAGGGTAAAGTCCATAACCATACCCCGTAATCGCTTTATTACCATGATTATCAATTATGTGATTTATTAATTTTTATGCATGTCATTTATTGAAATCACTAAAAGGAACAAATCCTTCAATTAATATTAAACCTAATTCCTTCCGTTAATATAGTAAGAACGAAAGTCCTTTTTCGAGACCATGTTGTTGGGCAAACCCAAGCCTACTTGACATCAGACATGTTCAAGCTATGGAATTAAATTCCTGATTAATGGTCAGGTTTAACTAAATTCTTTATCCTGGTTGGGAAAACTCAAGCATAAAGAAATTTAAAGAAAAAGTTGGGGTAGCCCAAAAGGCTTTAAGATTAAAAGTTGTCAATCACCCAATGATCCAGTAGTTACATATGATGTAATTGGTATTGGATACCTACCAATGAACTCAAGGGTGGCTTGTTAGGCAAACACAAGGTTATTCTTGAGGAATTTGGGCAAACACAAATCCCTCAATCAATTATGTGGCTTCATGACCTTCTCTGCCACCTGAAGCTCTTTTATTAACTCAGTTAAACTCATATTTAAATTATTCATATTGTAGTTCAACTTGAACTAAGTAAAAGATCGTGGCAGAGATTCGAGAACTATGTCCACTTGGCTCTCGGGGTCAATAACAACCCCTAAGACTTCCGCTTCTTCGAAAGCAGCAATTATTTTGAGCATATGCTCCCTGACTGATGCTCCCTCAGTCATCTTGGTATTTATGATCACCCTAAGAGCTTCATGTCTTACGGGCCGGCTCTTATCAGTGAACATTGTGGCTAGTGAGTGGCTAATATTGTACGCAATGGCCATGTGCTCGTGTTTGGACTAGAGCACATTAGATATAGAGACCAACATGTAGTAACGAGCCATCTCGTCGATCTTCTTCTATGCCTTCTTAGCCTCGCGCTCAACATCGATGGAACATTCCCTGATAACAGGACAGGTTTCATAAAAGATATACTTATACTCTTCAGCTACGAGTATTATGTCCAAATTCCTTTTCCAGTCCACATAATTTGGACTCATTAACTTATTCTCTCGGAGAATAATGGCCAAAAGACTAAAAGAACATCCACCAACTATTTCTGAAAAATCGAAAAATAAAAGAAATCTCAGTTTGTAGAAAAACAAAAAAAAAATTCTGCACTTTATCCTCATATTAAATCCGATAATAGTTAACCCTATCACTATTATCTTTAATATGATTAATTTAGCTCTTAGAAAAACTGACATAACTTCTTGGGAAGATTAACAGTTTCCTAAGCTAAGTGTATTAACCACCACAAACTAATTTCCCTTCTAAGTAATGATTTAGAAGATAACTCCATTGATGGAATGGCAATTTCTTCTCATTTTCTATGGATATTCCTCGCACGATAACCTCCAATATGGGCTGGTCGATCATAGCACGTGTCCCAGGTTATTAATTACATTCATCCATTAGTTCTAGATCCTTGTGGTATCTCCATCCTATACGAGTTCACTCTCAGGTTGACGCGAGGGGACCCACGATCTCTAATAAGGATGTGATGGAAGCCGTTGGAACCCCTCTCCCACTTCGTCTTTTAAACAAGGGTTTTTAAAAAAATATCTTTTCGAAAATATCCCATTAAGTATCCCTTAACTCTTTGTAAAATATCTAAATTCATAAATCTCTATGTCAAGGTAAAATCCTTTAAGAGATTTTCTATGGATTTATTTTACATAGTTAAGAACTTAATGATTTCCAAAAAATTCCTTTTAAACTTTCTAGAAACTTTGGTCTCAAGTTTAATTTGACAAAAATAATTTTTTAGTGAAAAATTAAAACAAAATGGCTTTGTATTTTAACTTACAAAAATATCTAAATCCAAAATATTTTCTATGTCAAGGAGTAAATCCTTTGAGAAAATATCCAAGGATTAATTTTTGTCCAAGTTAAAAATAACCATTCTTAATTTGAAAAATATTTTTCTTGTCATAAATTTCCCAAAGACTTTGGTCTTTGAGAAAACGCGCACTTAGGGCAAGAAAAAGAATTAAGTATGCTAGAAAATTGTAAATGTTTTTATATTTTTCTATTCTTTTAACCTAAGTATCCAAAATAATAGAATTAAATACATTAATTAATTAATGGTCTTGTTTAATTCTAAATTTCCTTTACTATTATTTTTCATACAAAATATTCAAAGAATATTAACTATTGCAATAAAAATAACTTTGCCTAGTATGGGACCAAAAATCATATATATATATATATATATATATATATATTTCCCTCTGGTCCAGTGTACCCGCCACACTGGATTATGGCCAATGGAAAAAACCCATGGATCACGATCCCGGGCGGGTGCCTGTGACCCGGGTGCCCACACAGCAGCTTCTTGCTTCCCGGTTTTTGCGGGGAAGCTTCCTCTCTCGCGGGGCTGAGCCGAGGCTATTTCAAGCCCGGCTGTGGCTCCGAGCCGCGGCTAGCTTGGATGGCTTCGGTTCCCCTCACATCAGCAGCTCGACTAGGCTTAAATGGCTCAGCTCCGGGGCTCAACTACTACAGTATTCATTTTCTCCATTTTTCTTTTGCGCGTTTCAGACGCTACTATGCTTCATTTTTTACATAGATTTCACCAAAAATCATCCAAATCAATCCACAAATGCCTATGCCTTTAATTATAAGCTTACATGAATACTATGAAAGCCACAAAAAATTAATTACAATGTTCCTATGTCTCCACCGTGAGACGTATAGAGCATGATCTACCTATACAAGAAAATGCAAAAGTTCACAGATTATGATCAAACAATCATCTGACTATTTTTATTTACTAACATGCATTCTATATTATCATATAAACTAGGCTCTGAAACCACGTGAAGGTAAATTTGGCAACAAATGAAACACACAGATGTATGTCGAAAAACAGATGAAGCGGAAGAGCCTTTTCGTTTTCTTACCTCTGCACATTTTCACTGGTCTAGGAGGTGTCAGCGACTCGGTCTGAACCACTTCTGGTCCTAAGATCCTTTCTTCAGGCTATTATCCTGCAAGCCGTCGACTTCTTCTGGGCATCAACGCAATGCTTTGGGTCTTTTGGAATATAACCCGTGCATGAAAGCTTGGTGAAGGCTAAGGATGAAAAAGATGATCTTCTGTTTCTCTGTTCTTGCTATTGAGTAGCACAGAGATCACAGTCTACAGAGAGAGAAAAAGAATGGTTAAAAGGGAAAAGAAAAAGACATTCTATGAAAAAACTCCTACTGTTCTCTTGAATCCCAATTAGCTTAATAATAGGCTATTATCCGGGCATTCAAAAATCAAACAGAGGTGGTAGAATCAGAGAAGCCCTAAGGCCCAGGTTATGTTAAGTCATTAACCAGGCCTATAGCCTAGTTCATTGGGTTAAGTCTTTAATTCAATTTAATTATTCTTGGACTAATACAAGTCCAATAATTAAATTAATTAAATAACACAAATGGACCAATATAAACCTCAAGCCTTTGCCCAATTTATTGGGTTAAGCCTTTAATTCAATTTAATTATTCCTGGACTAATACAAGCTCAATAATTAAATTAATTAAATAACTCAAATGGGCCAATTATAATTCTCCTTTTTTAGACCTTTTATTTTATTCTAGCACAATAAATAAATCAGGCTATTCGAATAAAATAAAATCCATTTTATATAAGACCAAACCCTCAACCCAAAACCATCAAGACTTATGGGCTATTCTGAGGACCAAAAGACATATTGCCTTGGCTACTAAAATGACTAAAATATCCATGCTATGGAAATAGCTATATTTTGTATTTTTAACATTTCCTAATATCACCATAAGCAAATATTGACCCTAAGGATAATGCTGCATTAGCAAAGTCTCTGACCTACATGTGTAATGAGTAAAATATCCCTCTACACATCACCGTACATTTAGAGAGGAATAGTGTACTAACACCTCTCTAAAAGATATCTACCATCCTTAGAATTCTAGTCTAATGATCCACAACTCCCAAAATATTTTTACTTTCCAAGGGAGCTACCTTAAAGTAAACATCCAAGTCATGTTCCCTAAGGCCCTAGATATTTAGATCATTCAAATAGTCACAAGGGGAGATATAGCACAAAAGCTATCTTGTACAAGTTTGTCTTAATTAACTAGTCACATATACCCAGTATACAAGTATATTAACTCTACGAGAGAACCTCAACTACAATATATCAAAGTATATGCTTCCAACTTCATCAAACCACCAACTCATACTCAAGCGGTAGAGTATTAGTCCATGTTGTTGGAGTAATAGTCTAGTTTCTTCTAAATAGTACTTTTAGAAATCACTATTATTGGTCTTGTTCTATATATTCGAAATATGCTTATGCTATGAAGTGAGTGGATTACTCACTGGCTAAAGGTAAGTCATTCTTCATTTGGAATTTATAACACAATAACCTAAATATGATGAGATTCCCATTCTTATTAATCGGTTAAAAACAAACGTTTATGTGTTAAGTGACCCATGATCCATACCTTACTGTAAAAGACCACCATTCACATGAATCACTTACTTAAACACAATGGGTCTTTTCCAAACGTAAATCATGTACAAATAAAATGTAAATTCACAAACAAATTTTGAGAATAAATTATTTTATTAATAAATTCGATAATTACATCAAAAACCTAGTCTAAAGGGCACACATTCCAACAGTTCACTGGCTCTATTCACATATAGCTTCCATTTATTTCTTCCATCTCTATTTTTTGTATTTTATTCCTCTTTCTTTCTTCTTCCCTTTTTTCTTCCCTTTTATCTTTAATTGATATTTCCTTTTCCTAGCAACAACAAGATAAAAAGCATGTGGTGAGTAGTGAATTATGTAAGAATTTATCTCAATTAAAATACAAAAATAATAGAAAATGTATATATGATGAGACCTCTTCACATACCCTCACACTTAAACCTTTACTTGTCCTCAAGCAAGCCATAAAACACCACAAGCAAATAGTTTTTCACAAAATAGGATGAGATTTTTCAACATGACTTGGTCAAGATGGTAAAGGTAATATTTCCCATCTGATTTGAGAATCAAATCCAAAATCCAAGTAGCTAAGCCAATTTTTGTGTAGATTAATAAATTAGGAATGAAATGATCAAAGTCATTGAAGTTATGTTAAACAATTTTATGCTTATTCAAGGTGTTCCATTGTGATTCTTTAGGCTTCAAAACCGAGTAGTATGATTCATATAAGCTAGGCCCAATATGTTAATTCTAAATTCTATTTTCTCCCAACCACCATAGTCCAAATAGGCAAATGTAGGATTGATCCACAAGCTTACTTTATTCTCTAATTTTTTTTTTAATTCTTTTATTTTTCTTGTAGTAAGGTAGTGCAAAAGCTTAGAACACATTAAGGATTTTTCAGCTTTTGTATTACCTTACTGTAGAAATTTTTTCTATTTTTCTTGCGGGTTAGACATGGTAATTAAAAGGCCTAGTAAAGGTATAAATAAGGATTTTTCAACTTTGTATTACCTTTATTTATTCTCTTATTTTTTTACCTCTATCTACATTTACTCACCCGAAATAAAGATAAGTTGTGCAATCATAGAACAAAGATTAACCTAAAATTCCATACTTATACTTCACCATAACCACTACCTTAATTCCTAATAAATAATATGGTGTCACTTTTACTAAAGCCTAAACAAGGTTAATTTAAATTCTCAATATTTAACTATTTCATTCCTAATATACAAGTTTACCCGAAAACAAATGCATCTAATAAGTTTAAGATCCAATTCTCATGCCAAAAGGGAAACAACAACAATACCATCAAAGCCCAACCAAGTCCAAAAAAAAAAAAAAAAAAAAAATTGGCCCAATTCATCCACAACTCCTTAAAATCAAGAAAAATTCCATAATCATAATAAAAAAAAATGAATAGAATATTAACATAACTCATCCACCACACTTAAATTAGATAATGTCCTCATTGGTACAAATATAGCATTAAATTCATCCAAATTGGACTAAAATGAATAAAAAAAAGGAAAGAAGGTTAGTAACATTCCCTAAGTGATCGCATCTTCATAGAGAAATGTAATCATGTAAGGAGAAAAAGAAAAGGAAAATTGCTAAAAATAAGTTAAATATAGTGAGTGTCAAATATGAGAAATAATAATATAACATAACCAAAAGTAAAAGAAAAATCAAATATATACAAAACTGAATCCAAATAGAAGACAAGAAAAGCAAAAGTAAATGAGGTCCCCAAAAACTAAAAACAAAAAATCAAGGTTCCTCCACATCATGTCAGCTATGGTCCACTCTTTCCATATCTCCAATGTTCTCTCCATGGCACAGCTTTAACTAGTTCCTATTTACTTTGAAGATTCTCTTTTCTGAATGAGATAGCTCAACTGCTCTGAAAAAGGACACCTTGGTCACCAAAAATAGTCCGGACCACCTAGATCTCAACTCCCCGAGAAATAGCCTCAGCTTGAATTTTACAATAGCACTTGATCACCCTCCTTGAATTCACAACTTTGTATAATGTGTTGTTATGCTTCTTCTTCATATTCTCCTTGTAGATTCTTGAGTTCTTATAAGCCATGTTCCTCTATTCATCTAGCTCATTCAATTGGAGAAGCCTTTTTGTCCCTACAGATTCAAAATCAAAATTAACTAAGTTAATGACCCAAAAAGCTTTATGCTCCACTTCTACAAGTAGATGACACAACTTCCCATAGACCAACATATATAGAGTTGTTTCTATAGGTGTTTTGTATGCTTTCCGATAAGCCCAAAGAACATCATCTAACTTCATACTCCAATCTTTCCAGTATGATTAAACCACCTTTTCCCAAATTCTTTTCAACACTCTATTAACTACTTTTATTTGGCCACTAGTTTGGGAGTGATAGAGAGTAGCTAGCATGTAGGTCACAAATAATCTATTTATCACTCTTTCCAACTAGTTATTCAAAAAATGAGTTCCTCTATCACTTATAAGCACTCTAGGCACACCAAAGTGAGTAAATAGCTTTTTCAGAAACTTAATCACCACTCTAGCATCATTTGTAAGTAATGCTTATAATTCTATCCACTTGGATACATAGTCAATAGCCACCAAAAAATACTTATTATCAAAAGAACTTAGAAAATGTCCCATAAAATCAATCCCCCAACAATTAAATATCCCACAAGATTAGAAAATGGAAAAGTGCAATTCATGAGCTTTAGAGATATTGCTTGTCCGATGGCATCTATTGAACTTGTCACAAACTTGTGTGCATCCTTAAATAATAAAGGCCAGTAGAATCCAAAGTCGAAGACCTTTCTTGCTGTCCCATTTGCTTGATAATGCCCTCAGCTAGTCCTTCATGACAATGTCGAAGAATGACCCAGGAATCAGTAATGTCCACACATTTTTAAATGACATGATCTGCATGTTAGGATTCGTGGACTCCTAAATGTGGAAAACATCCACAAATTCCTTCCAAGGATCCAAGTAAACAATTAAGAAGACCTTAGGTTTACAGAATTACCTCTCTTCGGCGTAATTGAGATCCTTCGATTCTGATTGTGCTATCGTACATGCAACCCGAATGATCACCAGATGCTATAGTGTGCAAACGTCCTCTATAGGTACACACAGCGAACTAACTCGTTGCCCCGAGAGTGCTAGCGCCTAGGGTTTGAGAGGGTTTTTTTTCTGGTGAATAGAGCCATGAAATTTTTAACAGAACCGAACTGTTGAGAAGACGGCTAGGGTTTTCTTACAACCTTCCGAATCCTTTAAAGTCCAAATCTGATAATATCTTATCATATTTTTAATTTAAATTTAAATTAAATTAAAAACTGATATGATAAGATTCTCCTATTATCTCGGTAATTTAACTAATTAATTTACCGAGTTAGATTCTTAAAATCTAGACATCATCCAGATAAATCAAATGTGGACATATTTCCATATTCACTGTATCTGGTAAATTTTCTAAGTTTGATTAACTTAGACATATTTCCAAATTTATCGAATCTGGCTACTAGAAAAATAACCTAATCAGTTCGCTTATTGTGTGACCCTATAGGTTCATTTAACACTGGCAGTGTGCCTAAATCGTATTTAAATGGCCCACAAGTTATAAGCGATTTCTAGCAAAACATTATAACTATCCAGGTTAAATGAAGATTAGTGATCTCTTTGAACCAAACCACAATTTTATATTTAGTCCTTTTGTCACACGATATCCAGATTAAGTATAAGGCACGGAACATGTCATCCTTATTAAGCTTAATCAAATATTTCTTGATTTCATAGTAGACTGTTCAAAAAAATGATATCAACATCTTAGATTGATATATTTGAGCACGGCCATGCATTTTAACAGTCTAACTTATCAAGGGGCCCATGGATATCTCTCCCATAATTGAGAGGGACAAATTCCTTCACTATTAATCATATTCCTCTCCTTGATTTATTCTATATCCAACAATAGGCTAATTTATTATCTGGTTAAAGACAACTTTAGACAACGTCAAAATATAGAATTTATCAAGTAGGAAACTTATGGTGAATTTAGGTCGAAGGACTTTTAATATCATTATGGCTAAAAAGTACTTATGACATATTCCATGAAGTACTCTCACAGTAGGTCATGTCCAATACAATGTTCTCTAACATTTATTTATGTTTTGACTTGATATCACAAATATCCATGACTAGTAAAACATAGCCATCTAGTCAAAAACATACTAATCTTGATTTATTATTGTTCCAATAATAATAATCGATTAGGGACTGTTTTAGAATAGTCATTGTATTTATTGTTGGGTTTTACTATCAAGTCACGTACTTGATGACCACAAAATAAAATGCACTATTTATGAAAAGGAAAACCTCATATTATTATATAAAACATAACGACAATAGTATAAGTACAAATTGACTCTAGGGTATATTCCTAACGCTGTACACAAACGAAATAAGAATAGATTCTCTCAAAAGTAATACTTCACATCAGAAAAGAATTCTTCCACTATTGTGGAGTAAGTCTTTTTGAAAGGATACTTGCTACAAGAAAGTTAGCATAATCAGCAAACCAATGAGAAACTGAATTTTTACCTTCAACCCATAAAAGTTGTTCATCCAGAAGGATATCATTGATCTCTTCTTCTTTTAGTGCTTCTAGAGTAGGTTTTTCTAGCCTTGATAGGTGATCTGCAGGTAAGTTCTCAGCTCCTTTCTTGTTGTTAATCTCCAAATCGAACTGTTGCAACAACAACACTAATCTTATCAATCTAGGCTTAGAGTCACGTTTAGCAAGAAGGTATTTTAGTGCAAAGTGATCAATGTTAACTACAACTTTAGATAAGATAAGGCAAGGATAAAATTTATTAAAAGAAAATACTATTGCTAGCAACTCTTTTTTGTGGTAGTGTAATTTTGTTGTGCTGCTGTGAGAGTTTTGTTGGCATAGTGGATTGGCTAAAATTACTTACCCCACCTTTATCCAAAAACTGCTCCAATTGCATAGTCAATGACATCACATATTAGCTCAAAAATGAGTGACCAATTAAGAATGACTAAAATAGGAGAGTTAAATCAAATTTTCCTTCAATAGAATCAAAGAAGATAAGAACTTTTCATCAAAATAAAAGGGGGCATATTTTTCAAGTAAGAGGTAAGAGGATTAGATATTTTCGAAAAGCTTGGATAAATCTCCTATAGAAGCTTGCATGCCTAAGGAAACTTTTAATGGCCCTCACAGAAGTTGGTTGAGAAAGCTTTCTAATTAGTTCTATCTTAGATCGATCAATCTCAATTCCTTGTTGTGAAATCTTATACCCCAAGACGATACCCTCCTTTACCAAAAAGAGAAACTTCTCCGAATTCAGCACAAGACTCGTCTCTTCACACTTTTTGAGTACTCTCTCTAGATTTTGCAAACAAAGCTCAAAGGATTCCCCATAAACATAAAATTCATCCATGAACACTTCTGTTATCTCTCCTACCAAACCTTCAAAAACAACCATCATATGTCTTTAAAAAGTCCCAAGCCCATTACACAATCCAAAAGGCATATGCATATAAGAAAAAGTCCTAAAAGGGCAGTGACTGTAGTTTTCTCTTGATCTTTAGGGGCTATGGGAATCTGAAAGTAGCCAAAAAATCCATCCAAAAAGTAGTAGTACGTGTGTTCAGCTAGTCTTTCTTGTGAAACCCCAGTCAAAACCAACCTTAGAGTAAGGGGGTTGGGATGCATATCATATTTTATTGCACGTTTAAATATATTTTTATATGATTTTATGTGCATTGAATTTGTGTTTTATAGTCTAGAGGGCTTGATTATGATTATTGAGTGAGAAGGGCAAAATGGTAATTTTTGCCCGAAGTGAAAATAAGGAGATAGCTTGTGGATTGAATAGGAAATAATTTTTCTAGTAGAAATAGCAACAAGAGTTGTTGTGGTGTAGTGGTTAGAGCTTTGGAATTAATTCTTGAGGTATTGGGTTCAAAGTCCATCATAGAAGCTTTAGTTTGAGTAAATTTTTTTTTGCTTGGAAAAGGATGGTTTCGGCCTTAAGGGCCTAGATTAATGTGGTGATGATGTTCTAGGAGAGACATGATGGAAGTAACCTCATTCCACTCCTTTTACTCTTCTCGAAATTCTTATAGGGAAAATCATTCTTTCTTGATCTTTAATTTTCCTTAGTTTCAACTCATTGGTTTGATCAAGATGTTCTAGCCTTTTTCTTTCCAGAAAATTCAGTAATGTACTGAGGTCTTTTAGGATCAAAATGTCTTGGAAAAAGACTTCTTTTGGTTTAGAAAATATGGTAGATTTGTGGGAAAATTCAAGAGGAAAATCCCTCTTGAAAGCTTGCTGAAATTTTTCCTCTATCGTAGTTCATCTATCTTCATGGAATGAGCTGAAATTTTTCAGCTTGTTGTACCTTCAAAAGGGAAAAAATTCTAGCTCACATTCCCTCCCAAATGCTACCAGAAAAATGGTCTTTATGATCAGTTTGAAACCTGAAAGTTTTGGCCCAATTTCGGACTGCACAAGTTGGAGCAAAACAGGAAAAATTCCTATACAAAAATCGGTTTTGAGAGCTCAAAACCAAGCTGTTTTCTTCCAGAATTTGTACAACACCTTAGCCATGTTTTTCCTCCATAAAGAAGGCTGGAAACCAGCCTTGAATACCCCTGAAATCCCCTTCAAAACTCGCTGCAAAACAGCTGGAAGTAGCAGACGAAAATCTGCCAGAAAATTCACTGTACAGCGAAAATTCCTGTGCAGATTTTTGTCCAGCTCGTTTTCTCTTCTTCTTCCAACTGAAACACCAAGCTACTTCTGCAAAAACCTTCCTTAAACCTCCCCCAATAGAGCTCCATTGGGTCCCTTGAACTTCTGCACGAAATTCCATCAATGGCTGTCCGAAAATCTCTCTACAAAATTCCTGCAATTAAGCATGATTGGTTTCCAAAATTTCAGCCATCTTATTTAGTAACCTTCCATAATATTTTGCTCAATGGACCAGACTTCTTCTTCATCATTGTACACCCTACTTTTGGCCACCATAAGCCTCCATAAGTCAGCATTAATCCCACGAAATTCTGCTCAAACAATCAGCCATGGCAGACTTCAAAGTTGTCCAAGCAATCAAGATATTCTTAGGATATTTACTTTCCAAATTCATTTCCTAAAAATATTCTTCAAGGATTGTAACAACTAACATTTCCTTTTCCCTCTCAAATCAGAGAAACATCCTCCTAAACCCTACAAAAATTCGTCCACTCCTATCTCTCACAAAAATTCAGCAGCTGCACATTACCATCTCTCGATTTTCTTCAACCTTCAAGAACACATAGTACACCAAGAACACCTACTCCTTCCTTTCATCTAATACCTCTCCAAATCACTTCAAACTACCTCTAAAAATTCCAGATTTCATCTATTCATTGTTGTGAGTCCATCCGTACCATTTTAACATCAAACTCCACAAATCATCTTGCTACTTCGGATCAAAATCCAGAAATTTCTGTTAAGGTCAAGAACACCTTCAAGGTAAATTTATTCTAACAACTTCATCTCCTCCAATCTTGATCTCTAATGAGAACCTATGCGAATAAACATACTAATGATTTCTTTTTCTCTTTCTCTCTCTCTCTCTCTCTCTCTCTCTCTCTCTCTCTCTCTCATGGCCGAAAATTCCCCTCTCTTAGCCGAATGACTTTTTCTCCCATGAACATGTTTTCGCCATCTCCTATGGACAAAGTTAGACATCTAGGAGTTGAGATCTACTATAAACTCCTTCAAAGCATTCATCAACCAAGTAAGTGCCTTCAACCTTTCTTTTAAACTGTAGATTCATATCTCTAGAATGATGATGATAGTAGGTGGATGACGATAGGATTTAAGTATATATATATATATATATATATATTGTTGAGATTGAAGCATGAATGTATGTATGAATATGAAGGAGATGGGATTTATGCATGGATGGATTATCTTGGTCGATTGTATGATGATTTGAGATTTAATGCATATCTCCATGTCATAGGTAGTATTTGTGATGAAGTATGCTAGAGATTATGTCACCTTTGGTGAATAGGATTTATATTCATGTTGGATTATTGAAGCCATGATCTTATTTATGCTAGTAGGGGTTAGATCATGTTTTGATAAATTGAGATCTATGCTTATATGCATGATTTGGATGATTTGATGAATTGAAGGGTTGTATATGTTCATGATTGTGGTTAGCTATAGGAATATGATCATGATCTAGTTGTCCCTAAGCTAAATTTTATTTCATTAATAAAATATCTAGTAATATGATTTTTCTAGTAAAATTTTGAAAACCATAGGAAAATGTGGATTTGGTCTTTTATATAAAATAGTGATATTCTAGTCAAATAAATAATAGCTTTTGCTGGAAATATATATATATATATATATATATATATTATTTAAAATGATAAAATCAATTAAAGCCTTTTAGGGAAATAATTATAATTAATAAAATATTTTTTACTAAAAATTTAATTATTATCTTTTAATCAAAACCCATTAAGGATTTGCTTATTATTTTTCAAGCAAGACTCATTAAATTTATTTTCAACAAATTTTAGCTATCAATTATTTTCTAACAACTAAATTATTAATAAATAATTATTTTACCTAATACTACCTTGGACCCTTTTTCAAATAAACCATAATTTATTTTTAGCAAGATTTAAACCTTCAACTTTTTGTACCTATTTCTCAAACTCTAGTTATTTTAATATCAAACTAGATTTATTTTATAAACCCTTTTATTTATTATTGAGTCTTAAAGCTTGGGACACTAGGGATATGACTGTAGTAAGTTGAGTTAGTTTTATTTGAGAAAGTGAGTCTTTGGCTTGAGTTTGATTGTGGTTTGTATTTACCCTACGCGGGCCAGGTCAGCTATTGGAGACCTTTGTTGTGAGCAAGGATCAGGTAAGCTCCTGCATAAAACCTGTTTGATGCAAAAATGATTTTTTTTTTTATGGCAAGCCAAATGTAGAGTGCATGGTCACTCATTTCTGTAAAGGCAATTGAGGATTATTTCCATTCTCATTTCAGACAAATAAATTATTTGCAGATCAAGGGACAGTTTTACTCAAAACCTAAAACTCTTTCTAAAACCAGTTTTGCCCCAAACTTTGGAAAACCTTAATTGCCATTTTCAAGTGGAACTATGTTTTGTTCATTTTTCCCAAGTGGGATATGTTGCGTTGAGTACTCAATGGGGGTAGACTGGTAGTACTAGTTTTGAAGAGCAAGAGTGAGTCTTCTGGCAGGAGGCCTCCTCCAGAAGATGAACTCAACTTAGAGAAACGTCAGTACTACTTAGTCATGCCGGTCCGAGCTAGCAGTTTTTATTTCAGTCAAGTGACTGTGTTTTGCCGAAATGGACACCCGGTTGTTGTTTGGGTATAGAGAAGGAGGAGTATCTTGCCTGGTAGGCCGATCACCTACCTTTTGTCAGTCTGCACAAAGTGTTAGGCATTCTGACCAATAGTATGCACAAAGTGTTAGGCATTCTGACCGATTATGGGGCCTAACGTGTGGTAACCCATAATCCTTTCTTTCGAGTGGTTGATCTTATAAATTATGTACGGCTAGATAAGCCAAAACGTCACTCTTATTTTTGAACACCATTCATTATTTGCCAGTATTTCTTTTGTCAGTCTGCACAAAGTGTTAGGCATTCTGACCGGTTATGGGGCCCAACGTGTGGTAACCCATGACCACCTTTTTGAGTAGTTGATTTTATTGTACACTTGTATGGTTTCAAAAAGAGGAAAACATCACTCTTGCTTTTGACTAATGTTTATTGCTTGCCAATATTTCTCTTATAAAGATTTCATACTTTGCATCTACGAATTGTTTCCACTAAACACCCAAAGCACACACGGACTTACTGAGATTTCTGTCTCACCACCTTTTATCATGATTTCAGGTTGATCCTATTGTGGGCGAGTAGCTACCTTAGAAGATAATGTTGTCTTTTATTTTTATGTATTGCTTTAGGGAGACGATAGTGGATAATTTTATTTATGGATTTGTTTCCTTTTGGGAATTCATGGATTTATTCTTGGGATGTAATAAATTTTAAGTTAAATTATTATTTTTATTTCGCTATTTTATTTTTGTGACCTAGTTATAAAGACCCCTTGTCCTTTGGACGGGGCGACATCCCCGGCCTCGGCGGGCCTAGGTAGCGGGGTGTTACATTTCTAACATTTGATCAATAAAGAGAAGGGCGAAGTGGTCATCTCCTATGGCGTCATTCAATTTTCTGCAATAAATGCACATTTTCTATTTCGTGATGAGCATCATTGGGATAAGCTCATTCTTTTTATTAGGTGCCATTTTCATACCTCCCTTCTCTGATCCCACTTGTATAGAGTTCATCCACATAGATTCTGATATGGGTATACAATTCCTACATCCAACAGCTTAATCACTTCACCTTTAACTACATCTTTCTTGTTTGAGTTCAATCTCCATTGGGGTTATACTACAGGATTTACATCTTCCTCAAGTAGAATCTTACGTATGCAGAAAGAATGACAAATTTCTTTCATGTCTATGAGTTTCCATGCTATAGCCTTCTTGTGACTTTGAAGCATTTAAACCAACTTTAGTTTTTGCCCTTCCTTCAGATATTTTGCAATTATCACTGGCAAATTGTTCCCTGAGGCAAAAAATACATACTTAAGATGATCCAGTAGTTCCTTCAATTCGAGCTTTGGTGGGCCCTTAATGGATTATCTAATTCGCCCAAGACTTGATATCTCTATAACCTAAAAAACTGATAATTCAGATTTATCCTTGCAATTCTCCACATGTGCCAATAGTTCTTGGAGATACTATTCAACATCTTCTACTAACCCATCCTCAGTCCACTAAATTAAGTGTTCTTGCAAAAAAAAAAAATCATAAATTCAATCATCTGGAACATCAATCATAAATCAATCATCTTGTAAGGAAGAATGTTTCATGCTGTCTAAAAGTCTTATGATAACTTTCTCCTCCTCACCTCTTAGTGTCAGCTTTTCCTAATAAACATCCATAACAGCTTTAACAGTAGTTAGGAAAAGTCTGCCTAGAATCAATGGAACTTTGGAGTCCTCATTCATATAAAGAAAAACAAAATCAATTGAAAAAATGAATTTGTCTACCTTAACAAGCACATCTTCCACAATCCTTTTAGGATATTTGATAGACCTATTTGCTATTTGGTTACTCATCCTAGTGGGTTTTAATTCACCTAAGCCTAATTTATAACAAGTGTTGTAAGGTAACAAATTGATACCAGCCCCTAGATCTGTCAATGTTGTGCCAAAAGTAATACTTCTAATCATACAAGGAATGGAAAACCTTCCTGGAACATTCAATTTCTGTTGCAGCTTTTTTTTATGTTGGAGGAGGGCAAAACACTTTTTGATACGTCAAATTTCAGTTATAAAAATCATTCAATTTTAAATCTTTTCCTGATCAAGTTTTAATTTAAACATTAATCTCCAAATCACACATAGGAACAAGTATATCAATCATTAAGCATAGTATAGGAAATTAGCTAGTACCGATCTTCAAGGAACAACTATCATTAGTTACTTTTCATTCATTATTTAACTGACCAAATAAAGTGATAAAGAATAAAGGTAAAAATAAATACAAAAATATACACAATCCTAGGAGAGAAAAACATATCGGTAGATAGATATTCTTGAATTCATGACAATGAATTATTTAACAATTATCACAATTAATTATTTTCTTGGTATCATGAAGGAACAATGTAGAATTCATTTTCCCTCGAGTTATGGTTTCCCTATCTCTTAGTTAATTTAATGGACATCTTTGTCTCACCAACACAACTAAAAGATACATAGAACACAAATCCTTGATAGTTATCCCTATCTCTAGGCGATATGAATATGACATTCATTAATTTCCCTATCTTTAGGTGAAATCAACAACCTTTGATTACTGATATTATTGACTTAACCTCTTTCTCAAGTTAGTTAAGAAAATAAAATTAGAATTGAGTAATTAAAACTATCTCCTACTCTTTTTTTCAAGTTAGTTAGAAGAATGATCTAATCTTATCAATTCATCACTAAGTAAATAATCAAATACCAAGAATAGCAATTAATTGAACAAAAGACTAAATTAATTCAACATTACAAATCCAAAAATAACATCCAAATATAATAAAGTATAGATCTTATTATTGTTCAAAGAAAAATAAAACAAAGGTTTTAGAAAGAACTCATAGACAAGCCTTCTTCTTCCTCCCTTGAAAACTCTCTTGAAACAATGCTTCTTGAATGATGAATTCTTCTTCTAAAGAATAACTTCAGTTTTTATCCTTGAATTCACTCAATTCATTGAATCATATGTTTTCCATTAACTTCTCTTGCTTATATATGCCTCTTGGTTGCTAAAAGTGCTCTAGAGAAATCCTAGGCTGAGTAAAAGTTGAAAACCAAAAAATCTCTTTGGTACTTTCCAATTCTGTGTAAATAAAAGTTAAACTGCCTCTGAACTTGACTTGAACTAGTGCCTGCTCACCTAATTTGGGCCGGTGCCGGTTCCATTCTAGAACACTATGGTTCTCTACATTTTCCTCTATTTTCCCATGTTTTTCTAGAGGAGGGCCAGTGCTAGTTATTCTACTCTGAGCTTGCACTAGGTCTTGACTGGAAATCCATAATTTTTACTCCAATTTCATTAATTTCTGCATAAAATCACCAAAAACAATTTTTATAGGCAAAATATCAAATAGGAAGAAAATTAGCTAGTTATTAAATCAAAAGTATTACAAAATAAGCTCATATAACTAAAAAAAATATCTTTACATTTAGAACTTATCACTTTTCATTCAATGTGATAGTAGACAGCTATTCTAGCTCCCTTTTGTGGGACAGAATGTCTTTCAAAAATTTAACGTACTTGGGCATTTGTTTTTGGGCCTCGACAAGTGGAAGATTGATCTGTAGCTATTTGAATAACTCTAAAAAAAATTTGAATTACTCCTCATCTTTTCCTTTTCTCAGACAATTCGGATATGGCACAAAAGAAGGGTGCTTCTATTTTTTTTATCTTTCCTACTTCTATTTTCTCATGTAGAAGTGCTGCCTCTTCTATTTCCCTTGATGGTACTATAGGCGAGTTCTATTCATTATCTTATGCTTCTCCTATTCTTCTTTTGTCATCATCATTGCTCAATGGTATCACAAGATTAGTCAGTACTTTACCACTTCTCAATGTGATTGCCTCAACAAGTTCATGGGAAGCATAATCTTCAAGATTCCTAGCAAATCATCTAATCACATCTCCCAAATTTTGGATTAGTGCTTCTTGATGCCATATCAATGCATCCACCTCCTCAAAATGTGAAATTGCTAAAATGGCAAATTCCTCTAGAAAAGGTTCAAGTGGTGACCTATAACTTAGCTTATGAATCCCATGGACATTAGTAACCCCCTCACTATGATAACCATCTTGAGTATCATTTCCCCATAACTATACACCCTCGCTGTTATCATTATCCATATCACAATGTCAAATCAAATCAATCCTCACAAAAATAATTCAAAACTAAAAATCAATGGATAATACAATAATTCCTCAAGAAAAACCTAAAAGATCGATTGTTAGAATGTATGCCCAAAATAGATTATATATTTCTATATTTTAAAAATTAATAAAATATTTCTTCATTAATGCTTATTTATTTACATATATTTTCACATTAAGGTGTAAGTATGTTAGTAAATGATATATGTGATTGGGTCATGCTTTCATAGAAAGGTGTAGAATATGGACTACTAACACATGAGTAAAAATATTCTTGATCAATTGATGAAGTTGGGCACTTCGTCACGGTTTAGATCATTATAATATGACTTCTAAATAGGGATTGACTTACCTTTTACTAGTGAGTAGTCCGCTCATGCTAATAGTGTAAGCATATTTAGAATACGTAGAATAAACCACACAATAATAATCCTTATAAAAGTACTATAATAAATAAAGTTGGTTTGTCACCGCTACTGCATGGATGACTTGTTAGATTTCTGCCCTAGAGGTAATTATTTGTACAATTTACTTTGCATATTAAATCAATAAAAAAGTATTCTTTATCTTTCAATTTCTTTGTTTCATATGTTTATGTGTATAAAACTATTAGATAAAGTATCAAGTACAACACTATATTAAGGAAATCATGATAGAGATCGTGATGTGAGGTTCCTATTACACACACTAGATTATGTTTGTCGTTAAATTATACCTAGTCATAGTATTAATGAAATGGGACATCATTAATGCGTTAAGACTGGCATATGTTATATTTCTTGATTTGATCAAGCTGTGGTTCTCACATCTGTGACTATTGTATACTCGAAGTTAACACGTAAATGCTTATTGCTTGAACAAGTACATTGGATGACCTAATTATGAGATAATTATATGGATAACTGTTTAGTGTTAGTGATATGATCTCATTATAGCAAATGTGCAAGTATCCTTAGATTTGAGATCTTCAAGATACTTTGTTTGTTGAGTATTGTACTTTGATTCTAATCTTTAGAGTCAGATCGAGGGCCGCCTATAAGATAAATATTGGGTATAAAGTGAAGTACACGAAAGTAGTTGAGAAGGTCAATAAAGGATTCACCACTCCTAATAGTGGGAGTGAAAATCTCAAGGCCTCTTGTAGGATTCATTACTTGAGAAGTCCTTGGCCAAGGCGACTATGTATTGGAAATAATTCTAATTGATACACATGTTGAGTAATGGATTTCGAAAATAAATACTAAAATATTCGGGCCAAAATTAATTAATATTCTGAAGGGAGTTGGCACTAATTCCAAACTCTAAAACCAAATGAGCTATTATATGGTGAAAGGAGGTTATTGCATTGATGTTTCGCTATTGAAAGTTTCATGTCAAGCTACTTGACTTTCTGGACTTTTGGGTGGTCATGATGTATTGCTAGATATTGCTCATGATCTGCTAAATATGAATTTATTAATTAGATGATTAATAAATTTAATCCTAATTATTAAAAAACATTATTAATTCTATTGTGATAGAATTAATTCATATTAGCTACCAATTAATTAGAAAACCTAATGGGTCACACACAATAAAAGCATTGGTACTCAAGACATTATTTGATATTATTATAGGGTTAATTTGTGAGAAAAATAATTATTATAGGCTAAGTATAAAGTATTATAATTAGTTAGGGTTGAATTGCAATTACTAAATCCCTATAGGTGAATTATAAACTTGTTATAATTCATGGGATCTAATTACAATTCTTGAAAAATTCCGAACCCATTAAATTACTATTGTTTCCAAAAGGGATTTAGGAAACAATAGTTTCTGTACATGAAAAGGCTTCTAGCCTTACTTGTTTCCTAAAAAAGTTTAGGAAGTTCAGAGGCAGTGGGAAAAATAAAATGGTGTGTGTGTGTGTGAAGTAAAGGGTTGTTAGTTTTGTGAAAATCTCTACACCTTTTATTTTTCCGTTTTCTTTTCTGAAAAATTGTTTTCCCTTTCTTCTCTCCAAATTAATCTCAAAGCCACCGTATATTACCTAATAGCATATGGTTTTGGTGCCTTACTCGAGTACAATTATTTGTGTGGATTACTGTTATAGAATTCCTATCATTGAAATTTGGTGACTCAATTGTATTGACTTTTGAAGGAGATTCGCATAGAAGAAAAATTTTTAACGCTACGTTTTCAAGGTAACTAATTTTTCTTCCTTCTCATAATCCGTTTAATTACATACGAGTGATCATTTGTTTGGATTTTATTTTAATTTTCTACTACGTTTAAATTAGTTTGCATGATTGAAATCCAATAGTGGTATCAGAGCATCTCGTATATGTTTTACGGGTCTTATTATTATTTTGAAATTGTTTCAAAATAAATTTGGCGTTGTGAAATTGTTTCATAAATATTTTAAAATTTAAATTTTTTTCAAAATTATATTTGGGTCCGTGAAAATTGTTTCATGTAAAATTTTGTTTTGGAAATTCATTTTATGTGGACTATATTTTTCTTAGCATGTTAATTATTGAAGTTGTTTCAACAAAAAGGATTTACGAAATCTTGAAGAAATTGTTTCCAATTAAGAAAAAAAAAAAAAGTATCCGGAAATTTAATTTGGCTTAATCCTTCAGCCTTATGAAAAGAAAATTTTCAGTTATTGCTGAAACCTTAACAAAATTTTCGGTTAGAAGTTGCAATTGTTTTCACCGAAACTGTTACTGTATTGCAGAATAGACATTGTCTCCAATTGGAAATTGCTAACAGATTTATGCATCTGACAATGTTTTGCTAAATTTGGTGGAATAGGAAATTGCTGAATTGGTATTGGTTTCCTATTTGCACCAATCGTTTGTCGAATTGTGATTGTGATTGGTTCCTATCGGTGGCCGGATAAGAAACAAAAGGAAAACGGCTATACATTTAAAAAAAAAAAATTGTTTTGATTGTGTTTAAAGTTGATTTAGAAATTATGAATTTCTAATTCAATAATCAAAATTATTAGAAAAAAATATTTTACGAAAATTTGAAATTTGAGGCAAAATTATTTCCAATTAAATTGTTTCTAGAATAGAATAAGAAAGGGGAATTTGTTTAAGGAAAGGAGAGATTTTTTTTTGGGGGGGGGGGGGGAATTCTTTCCAAAGTTCCAAACACTCAAAAGGTTCACAAATGGAAACGGAAATTGTTTCGTGACAAAAAAAAAAAAGGAAATCAAAAGAAATCTGAAAATTGTTTCCAGAAAGGAAAAGAAAAAAAATTAAAAAATAATAATATAGCAATTGCCATTGCTCAATCCCGCGCAGGACTTGAGCAAGCCGTGCGCGGCTTACATATATACATTTTTAAAAAATTATTCTTATTCTTTTCCCTTAAGGACCCACAAGGTTTCAAAATGTGGTTTTGAACCTACTATATTTCCTAAAATTTAATTTTGGAATTAATAATATTATTTTTCCAAAATAGTGATTTTGGAAATTTATATTTATTTTGCTTATTCTATTTTAATCATGATTTTGGGATGTTAGCTTGGTTATGGACTTAGACCAATTAATTTTGTGTCATGCATATTTTACCGCTTTGTTTTGAATAAATAGGGTCTGGAATCCTACCTTCTCTATAACTCTCTTGTAATTTATCTTCTTATCTAAATTCTCTCGAATGTAACTCGAGGTTTCTTCATTAAAAATTTATGTAATTAGATTACATACGTTAAATTATGTGTTCGAACTTGGGTATAAAAATCATACAAAAACTAAGCACATTCTCAATCAAGTTTAAATTAAAACGTTCAACCCAAATTACACATATGAGCAAACGTACTCATCATTAACCAAGCATAGGGTTCAAATGAGTGTCAATCCTCCAGGAACAAGTAGACATTAATCACCTTTCTTTTATTATTTAACTGACTCGATAAAGTGAAAAACAAAGAAAAATAAAATAAAAAAATCAAAATAAAAATATATACATGTCAAGGATGGAGAAGTATGTAATTCAAATCATTGTTTAGACAAACATGATCTTAAAGAACTCAATCATTATCATAACTAATTATTCTCTTGGCATCATGAAAGATTAAGATAGACTCACTTCTTTTTCAATCTATGAAATCACTATCTTCTAGATAAATTAGAATCACTTGGTATCGTCTCAACTAATTTACCTAAAAGATGCATTAAACACAATCCTTGATTGAATTCCCTTGTTCTCAGCGAATTTATAACATGAAATTAACCAATGAATCTTTGGTCTCGGCAAACATCAACTAACCTTTAATTACCAAGTCCTCATCAACTAACCCTCTTGGTCTCAGCGAGTTACTTGACAATAAATATGAAATTAATCAATCGAAACTAATATCAACCCCCCTGGTCTCTGCGAGTTAATAGGAAGAACCAACCAACTAACATCGTAATAAGCATAAGTAATTAAATACTAAGAAAAATAATCAATCAATCAAAAGATCAAATACTCTAAATAACATGAATATCTACAACAATGTCAAATTACACTAAAACAATTAACTCATCATTGTTCAAGAAAAAGAAAATAAAGTAAAAAAAAAAAGCACTCATAGACAAGCCTCCTTCTTCTTCCTTTGAAGACCTTCTTGCACAACCCTCCTTGAATTGAAGAATTCCTCCTTGGATTGAGTAATTTTCTATGATGATCAATGAATTCTCCCATTTTCCCTTGTGTTTTCCATCTATTTATAGGCTTAGGAAATGCCTAAACTCGTAGGTACAAAGTTCTTGGCCGAGTAGAAGTTGAAAGATACTAAAACTTCTCAGATTACCAAAAACCGCGTTGAAAAATCACAACACTGCCTTGGCTTCAGGGCACAGCCAGCGCCTTAACTCTTGGAGCCAGCACCGGTTGTGTTCTACTTCTCCACTTGTTCACCGATTTTTCTTCGAATTTTGCACAATGTGTTCCAGAATGCAGCCGGCGCCGGTTCCAGCTTCACAGCCGACGCCGCCTTAGTTCTATTCTGCTCTGTTTCAACAATTTTTCTATTGCTTTAAACTTCATTTGATCAATGCATGGCCGACGCCGGTTCTAGGGCCATACCCGGCACCGCCTCTCCTCTGTTTTGCAACGTTTTTATTTCATTTTACCCTAAAAATCTGAAAAAAAGAATAAAATACCTTTCCAAGGAATATGACTAGTTATTGAACAAAATGTATTACAAATGAACCTTAAATAACTAGAAAAAATATGACTAATTTAGCCCCTATCATATTCCCCCACACTTAGCTCTTTGCTTATCCTTAAGCAAAGTATCAAGAACAAGTAGGAAAACACAAAGTTTAATCAATCACTCAATCAATTTCAAAATAATATCTCTAATGCTTTCTTTATTCAAGAATGTAAAACACATGACTACTACATTTTTCACAACCAGTGCGAGACTTGTGTAAGTGATAAATGACTCAATAGAACCATCACAATACTTCACAATATTCCCATACCATTTGAAAGAATTTAGCTCAAAAAGAATATGCATTCCATATGCTTACTTTTTATACACTCTCTCCACTAATCCGAGACATATCTTGATTATACTTAGATCAAGTAGGTCTTTTAAGCTTGGAATGTAAGGCTAAAGGCTTGTAATGTAGCTTATCAAATGAAGGATATAGGAAAATCAAAAGTCAAAGAAAAACTGAGAGTTAGCAAGATAATGATAAACAAATTGAATCAATAATTTTCAACTCTTCTTGCTCTCCTATTCCAAAAATCCATCAAACCATAACCTCATATAGCAATTACAACTCCACTCAAGCAAATCCTGCATTTTTTCTCTTTTTTTTTTCTTTCAACTCTTTTTATTTCTTTCACAAAATCACTCAAATTTCCAACAATGGTGTCAAGTATTTTATATGAACTTTAACTCTTTTGTTTTCAGCTCAATCACCATTCCTTTTGTGATCTTTTCTTTCTTCATTCCATTCGATAAATCTCTTCTCTTCTCTTTCTTTTTTTTCTTTTTCAACTCCCTTTTTTTTTCTCATTCTTACTGCTGCTCTTCTTTTCTTTTCTTGTTTTCAATCTCTCTTTTCTCGTAGCTATTTGTTTTCTTCCATTTTCCTTTCTAGCTTAACTGGTTATTGATCCATGACTGAAAGTAACAAATCATGATCTTTATCCCAACATTCTTCCTCAACATTTTCTTACATACACTTCCATCCATCAAGAGTATAAAGATTTGGAAAATTATTCAAACTCTCAGCACCAAGCAATAGACAAAATATTGTGACGGGTTTTAATGAAAGAAATAAAAAATTTAGGCTCAAAATAGACACTAGGGATAATATAACAATAGGTAGGCTTGAAAAGCTCAAACTATCCAAAGAAAGCCTATTACCGTCATCCCTAAGTTAAATCATGATTGTCTTTCTTATTTCGCCTCGAGAGGTATTCAAATAAGTTCTAGAATGCTTCATGAATTTTAGTAGAAAAACAAGTTTAAGAACAATGTATAGCATTTGATCAAGAACTACTTTGTCCAATGTGAGTGCAAAAAGTCATGCATAAGCCATAAATGATCTAGAACATATGCTCTATACTCCATCATAAAGACACGAACTAAAAATATAGCTTGACATCTCCAGAGAATCAGAAAAATTTGAAAAATTTTCGCTAAAAAATTTGCTCCCAAGAAGGTTAAAATATATGTATAGAAGACTTGTCAATCAAATCACTACCCCACATTTAAACTGGACATTGTCCTCAATGGCCAAATAAATATAACAAGAACAACAATATCATGGGACCAAAAATATAAAGGAGAAGAGATAAAAAAAAAACAAACTTCCTTTCATTTGGCATTGTGCTATACAAGATCCGAAATGCTTTAAGAATGAGGCATTGGCAAAGCACCTAAAAAAGAAAAATACAAAAGAAAACACACCAAAGTGTAAAATCTAGAAAAGAAAAATAAATTAAAAACAAAAGAAAGAAAAAGAACATGGAAAAAAAATTAAAAAATAACTAAAAAAACATTAAAATAGAAAGGAAAAACAAGAGTGCTCGAGAAAAATCATCAGTCCTCCTCATCATCATTATCATCCTCATCATCCTCAGCTGGTGTAGAGGTACTCGTACCACAATGTGGCCCAGAAGAATGCTGCCTCAACTCGGCTAACTGTTGCTCTATAGTAGCTTATTGTCTTGCCATGTCCTCCATAGTACCCGCAACTCATAAGAGTTTGCTCAGTGACCATATCGTACTCAGTGGTAGCCTCCATGAGTTCTCTCTCAAGACTCACACCAAAGTCTTTTAGAATTTTCATTATAACCAATGGAAAAACAAAGGCTTTTGTGGAGAGATGGTAATGAACAACCTCCCGAATAGATTAGATGATCAAGGGTGCAAGAGGGATAGGTAATGTGCTCATCATCCGATACAAAATATAAGTGTCAATCAGTCTAGTCTCATTGAAACCACTAGCACGGGGTACGACATTAAACCCAAACATGTAGACTAGAGCTCGAAAGTTGGCTACCAAATCATTGTTGGAATAGAAGCTATTAGCTTGGAAGGCATTATACTTATGTAAACCTAGGGTAGTTCTAGTCCCTCTAATATCCCAATTCGGGTTAGAAAGAATCTTTTGATTATTCACATCAATCCCTTGCCAAGTATCATCGTTAAAAACTTGGAGGAGGTTAGCTAATTGGTTTTGAGTGATGACAATAGGAACTCCTTTCACTCTTATTTCAATATGTAGAAGATGTTTATTGCCCTTATCCGTCATATTAGCATAGAATTCCTTAATAAGCACGGGACAATATTTCCCTCTCAATTGTACAATCGATCCCCATCCTAGCCGTCTAAACATTATTCCCAATTTGAGTGCACGGTCTAAGGTGGGTGAGAAAGTACGCTCGACAATAATCTTATTAGAGGCTCTTTTATTGTACCATTTCTTACAAGATGCATCTATAAATTCAGTAGGTCTTAGGGACAAAGGATTAACAGATGAAGGGGCTGAGGAAGAGGAAGTTCTCGCCCTTTTAGAAGACTGACCTCTCGCTCTAGACATGATATCAAGTAAGGAATAGGGGAATAGGAAGAGAGAACAAGTAAACTCAAAGACTAAAACAGGATTGCTACCCCTGCACTGATATTTCTCAAATCTCACACAACCCTTAACCAATTTCACAATCCACAAAACCCAAACTCCTTTAATATATATCCACTCCAACAACCAATTCAATCACTCACCATCAATTAATACAACACAACCTGCATAATACATGTAAAGTTCACTGTAAAGCATAAATGTGTTGCTATTCTCAAAGCATGCTAGTAAATATGATCATGTGAATGAAGGCAGTATCATGGTATCATGGTATCATGTTATCAATAATGCATGTTCCATATATTCAAGTATCACCAATAGCCACAATTCTAGCCTTAGCTATATGAAGTCTCGAATGATCATGTATATGGGTTAAGTATCAAAGAACCATTTACTCCTAATATAGTCCAACTCATGAAGGAGTAATGCACAATTCAATCATAGCATACACAATCCCAAATTTTGGCCAAAAGTGTCCCTAAAATTAGAAAAAATCATCTCCATCATTTTAATCGTAGGAATGAAATAAAAATCATGCCTTTATGCTCTTATATGCATGGGCAAGAAAAAGATGCAAGCTTTTTGTAGAAATCTAAGCTCCTTGCTTGTGGATTGAATGTGATGGTGTTATGAAAAATCGAAGATTTTGAGAGGTTTGATCCGTAGGATCATCAAAAGAGAAGTCAATAGATGTTATAGAAGTGTTTAGGAGTTGCAAAATTAAATTTTTGGGAAGTGAGGGATGTGAAGCCGGCGCGGACTTGAGAGATTTTGAGAGGGAGAATGGAGATTTTGAAGGAAAAGTGGCCAAAATGGCCCTTAAATTATGCTTCACCCGATAGGAACCGGCGCTAGCTCGGTTCTGTCCGATTCTCCATTTTTTTTTCTTTTTGAATGTAAGAAAAATGATGAATATGCAATAATGATGAATAATGCAATTTAATTCATGAAGACATGAAAAGAGCAAAACAAACCGAGCAAAATAAAAATTAGTTCAAACAGCAAAAATGACTTGACTGCTTTCCACGGCCTACACCTATAAAAGGCAACAAGAAAGTTAGATAACAAAATTAAAAGAAGAAAAAGTTAGTCAATAAAACAGGGTCAAGGTTAGTAAGTTAGGTTACATAGGTATAAAAAAGTGTACAAGAATACATGAGATACAAAAGATAGCACATTTTTTGCAGAAAGAACAATTATTCATATCTTACATATCTACATATTTACATATTTACATATTTACATGATTAAATCAACAAAATCCAAACTTTCATGCTATTGTTCCCCGGCAACGGCGCTAAAGACTTGATGTGTTCAAACTTGGGTATAAAAATCATACAAAAACTAAGTACATTCCCAATCAAGTTTAAATTAAAACGTTCAACCCAAATCACACATATGAGCAAGCGTACTCATCATTAACAGAGTATAGGGTTCAAACGAGTGTCGATCCTCCAGGAACAAGTAGACATTAATCACATTTTCTTTCATTGCTTAACCGACAAGAAAAGTGAAAAACAAAGAAAAAGAAAATCAAAGAAAATCAAAATAAAAATATATACATGTCAAGGATGAAAAAGTATGTAATTCAAACCATTGTTTAGACAAACATGATCTTAAAGAACTCAATCATTATCATAACTAATTATTCTCTTGGCATCATGAAGGATTAAGATAGACTCACTTCTTTTTCAATCCATGAAATCACTATCTTCTAGATAAATTAGAATCACTTGGTCTCGTCTCAACTAATTCACCTAAAAGATGCATTAAACACAATCTTTGATTAAATTCCCCTGTTCTCGGTGAATTTATAAGATGAAATTAACCAATGAATCCTTGGTCTTAGGAAACATCAATTAACCTTTAATTACCCAATCCTCATCAACTAACCCCCTTGGTCTCAGCAAGTTACTTGACAATAAATATGAAATTAATCAATCAAAACTACCATCAACCCCCTTGGTCTCAGTGAGTTAATAGGAAGAACCAACCAACTAACCTCGTAATAAGCACAAGTAATTAAATACCAAGAAAAATAATCAATCAATCAAAAGATCAAATTCTCTAAATAACATGAATATCTACAACAATGTCAAATTATACTAAAATAATTAACACATCATTGTTCAAGAAAAAGAAAATAAAGTAAAAGAAAGCACTCATAGACAAGCCTCCTTCTTCTTCCTTTGAAAACCTTCTTGCACAACCCTCCTTGAACTGAAGAATTCTTCCTTGGATTGAGTAATTTTCTGTGATGATCAATGAGTTCTCCCATTTTCCCTTGTGTTTTCCATCTATTTATAGGTATAGGAAGTGCCTAAACTCGTAGGTACAAAGTTCTTGGCCGAGTAGAAGTTGGAAGATACTAAAACTCCTCAGATTGCCAAAAACTGCGTAGAAAAATCACAACACCGCCTTGGCTTCAGGGCACAGCTGGCGCTGCCTTGACTCTTGGAGCCGGCGCCGGTTGTGTTCTGCTTTTCCACTTGTTCACTGATTTTTCTTTGAATTTTGCACAATGTGTTCCAGAATACAGCTGACACCGCCTTAGTTCTATTTTGCTCTGTTTCAACAATTTTTCCGTCGCTTCGAAGTTCGTTTGATCAATGCATGGCCGGCGCCAATTCTAGGGCCATAGCCGGCACCGCCTTTTCTCTGTTTTGCAACGTTTTTATTCCGTTTTATCTTAAAAATCTGAAATAAAGAACAAAATACTTTTCTAAGGGTAAAATCTCAAATATGAAGGAATATGACTAGTTATTGAACAGAATGTATTACAAATGAACCTCAAATAACTAGGAAAAACATGACTAATTTAGCCCCTATCATTAAATAAGATTAGAAATTATTTTACAAATTTAAGGAGAAGGAGACCAAGGCGAGGCAAGATGATAGTAAGATTTTCTTCTCAAAACATGCATGAACATATAGGTTTTGACCAAAATTAAGTTCCTTCTTGGCTCAAGAAAATTAATCTAGAAAAGTTCATGACCAAGCCTTGTTATTGAGTCTATTACAATTATATCAAAGTGCTGATATTTTGCATGCCAAATAATGAAACTAATAATTAAATAATTAAAATCCCTCAATCATTATTAAATCTAAAACCTTCTGTTTATATAGCAAGAACGAGAGTTATTTTTCGAGATTAGATTGTTGGGCATGTTGGGATGTATGCCCTCTTAGACTAGGTTTCTGATATAAAAATCGAATGTTTTAATAAAAGAATTTATTTTCAGAAATTATTTGTAAATTTATAATTTTATTTGCGCACAATTACATTTGGAAAAGACACATTATGTTTAAGTAAGTGGTCCATGTGAATGGATGTCTTTCACAGTAAAGTATGGATCACGGGTTACTTAAAACATAAACTTTTGTTCTTAATCGATTGATGAGAATGGGAATCTCATCATGTCTAGGTTATTATATTATGAATTCTAAATAGGGAATGGCTTACCTTTAGCCAGTGAGTAGTCCACTCACTTCATGACATAAGCATATTTCGAATACGTAGAACAGGACCTATAGTAGTGGTTTCTAAAAGTACAATATGGTAGAAACCTAGACTACTACAGCTACAGCGTGGACTAGTACTCTACGACTTGAGTATGAGTTGGTGGCCTAACGAAGCTGGAAGCATATGCTTTGATATGCTATAGTTGAGGTTCTACCTAGGGCCAATATACTTGCATGTAAGGTTTATGTGACAAGTTAGTTAAGACAGACTTGTACAAAATAGTTTCTATACTATATCGCCCCTTCTGGTTGTCTGAATGATCTAAATATCTAGGACCATGGGAAACATGACTTTTATGATTGCTTTAGGGTAGCTCCCTTGGAAAACGAAAACAATCCAGGAAGTCATGGATCATTGGACTAGAGTGTTGGGAATATACCCTCTTAAACTAGTTTTCTGATGAAAATATCGAATATGTTAATAAAAGAATTTATTTACGAAAATCATTTGTGAAATAATTTTCTTTATTTGTGTACATTTTCGTTTGAAACAGACCCATTGTGTGTAAATAAGTGATCTATGTGAATGGAGGACTTTCACAGTAAGGTATGGATAATGAGTTATTTAAACACATAAACAGTTGTTCTTAACCGATTGATGAGAATGAGAATCTCATCATATTTAGGTTATTATGTTATGAATTCCAAATGGGGAATGGCTTACCTTTAGCTAGTGAGTAGTCCACTCACTTCATGACATAAGTGTATTTCGAATACGTACAATAGGACCTATATTAGTGGTTTCCTAAAAGTATTATATGGTAGAAACCTAGTCTACTATCGCTACAGCGTGGACTAGTACTCTATGACTTGAGTATGAGTTGGTGGTCTGGCGAAGTTGGAAGCATATACTTTGATATACTATAGTTGAGGTTCTATCGGAGGGCTAATATACCTATATGTTAGCTATGTGTGACTAGTTAGTTAAGGCAGACTTGTACAAGATAATTTCTACACTATATCACCCCTTGTGGTTGTCCGGATGATCTAAATATCCAAGGCCCTGGGAAACATGACTTGGATGTTTGCTTTAGGGTAGCTCCCTTGGAATGCGGAAACATTCCAGGAAATCGTAGATCATTGGAATAGAAGCTTAAGGATGGAAGATGTCATTTAGAGAGGTGTTAGTACATTTCTTCCTCTCTAAATGTACGGCGATGTGTAGAGGGGTATTTTAGTCATTTCACTTGTAGGTCGAAGACTGTACTAATGCAACATTGTCCTTGGGGTCAATATTTCCTTATGATAATATTAGAAAATATTTAAAATGCAAAATACATCTATTTGTATAGTAAGGGTATTTTAGTTATTTTAGTAGCCAAGACGATGTGTCTTTTTGGTCCTCGGAATAGCCCGTAAGTCCTAATTCATTTTTGGGTGGAGAAAATGATCTCAGTTGAGAGAGTTTTATTTTATTCAGGAAGTCTAATTTATTATTAGACTGGAATAAAATAAATGGAGATAAATTTATTATCTGGTTTAATTGGTTAATTAATTATTCAAGGACCTGGGTCCAGTTTGAATAATTAGAAAATTAACCTGGACTTAAACTAGAGGAAAATAATTATTACTTAATTATTTATTAGGTTATTTATTTAATTAAATCTCAAGAAATAAATAATTATAGTTTTTTTGTTCATTTGGGTTCATTAATTATTTATTGGGCTATTTATTTAATCCCAAGAAAAATAATTAATGTCTATTATTTTGGGCTTTTCGGGTCCAAGAAAAATAATAAATATTATTTTGGCCCAATAGTCTGGACCATAGGATTTTTTCGGACACAATTTAGAAGAGTTTATTGCACTGAAATGTCTAGGCTTTTGTTTATAATATTCGGGTATTAAATCCCAAGAATATTATTTTTATCAAAATAATTATTTTTGGTTTCATGACTCTTGGCTTTCTATGTGTAAAAATAAAATAGAGAAAAAAAGGAAAAAAATAAAAATATTTTTCCGGTGACTCTTGGCTCTCTCTCTCTCTCTCGTACTGTCTCTTCTCTTCACTGGCTTTTGGTTTTGAAACCAAAGGAAGCCAACCAAGAGGACATTTATGTCTCTTGGTTTTCTGGCTTCTGGGTTTGGTTACGAAGCCACTGCCTATAAATGCCAACCGATAGGTGAAGGAAATATAAGAGACATCTGAGTGGCGCTTCTCAATTCCAATTCATTGCTCACCAAATAGTAATTATGGCCGGGTCATATTCCGTGAATTGAAAAGCCTAGCATTATTCATTTTCCACCGAAGGAGAAGAAAGAACCGGAGCCGGACAGTTTTGGCAGTGCACTGGACGTTGTGGAAGAAGAAGCTGCTTATGTGCTTCAAACCATTCAACCATGTTCTTCAAATTTTTAAGGCTCCAACAGGTATGTTTCAAGCCCACCATGATGCTGCCATACTCTATATATTGTTCATGTTCTTCCATTTTTGTTCACTATGAAAGCATGCTCTGTTAGTTAAATCCCTTCAAGTGGTATTAGAGCATAAATTTTATTGACTTAGGGAACATGTTAGTTAATAAAAATGGAGAAGAACATTATTTGGAGCTTAAATATGTGATCCTTCGCTATTTATGGTATGGGATATGTAGGATTTCTAGATTAAATAATCAGATTAAACGCAGCGGAAAACAACAAGAAATCCAAGCCATGGATCACGGGTTTGTAGTAGAAATGGAAAAAGGGAGATGATCATGCTTATTACCTCATGAAGCCGGAATTTAAAATTTTCTTGTTCCAAGAACGCAGGCACGATCCAGATCACGAAACCAGTTCACCGCAGCTCAACTGAAGTCCAAGTAAGAACTCCCTCTAATGATAATCCACACAAGGTTGAACGCTCACAATCTCACAATTCTATGCTAGTAGAATTTAGAAGGCTAGGGTTTGATCAAGAAGAGAGAGGCAGAGAAACGGTTTCTCTATTATTGCGTGAATAGTCTGTATATCTCTAACCCTAAGGAAACCGTTTCCTTATATTTATAGATTTATAATTACCGCAAATTGCAACTTAGTCCTTCAACGTCCAATTGTCAACAAATTGGTCCTTGAAGTTTACTTAATTATAATTAGGTCCCATGAATTATAACAAACTTATAATTCACTTATAATTCACCTATAAATATATTACCTTCCCTTAATTAACCCCACAATATTATCAAATAATATATTTGAGCATTTAAACATTTATTGTGTGTGACCCATTAGGTTTCCTGGTCTTATTGGTAGCATAATATGAATTAATTCTAACAATATTAGAATTAATAATCCTTAATAAAATAAATGATTAAATTTATTAATTCTCTAATTAATAAATCCATATTTAGCATATCAAGAGCGACATCTAGCAATGACTCTTGAACACCCAAATGTCCAGAAAGTCAAGTGGCTTGACATGAACCTTTCAATAGCAAATTATCAGTGCAATAAACTCCTTTCAACATACTATATCTCATTCGGTCTAGAGCATAAAATTAGTGCCAACTTCCCCCAGAATATTATTAATTCTGGCCCGAATATTTTAGTACTTGTTCAAGAAATCCATTACTCGATATGTGTATCAATTGAAACCATTTCCATCACATAGTCGCCTTGGCCAAGGACTTCATAAGTAATGATTTCTACAAGTGGCCTTGAGATATACTCTCCTACTATTAGGAGTGGTGAATCATTTATTGACCCTCTCAACTACTTTCGTTTACTTTACGTTGTACCCAATATCCATCCCATAGGCGGTCCTAGATAACACTCCAAAGATTAGAATCAAAGTACAACGTTCGATAAACAAAGTACCTTGGAGATCTCAAGTCTAAGAATACTTGCACACTTGCTATAATGAGATTCTATCACTGGCACTCAATAGTTATCCAAGTGATTATCTCGTAGCTAGGTCATCCAATGAACTTGTTCCAAAACAAGCATCCACACATTAATCCTGAGTATCTCAACACTCATGGATATGAGAACCACCGCTTGATCCAATCAAGAGATATAACATGTGCCAGTCTTGGCGTATTAATAATATCCCATCTTATTAATACTATGACTAGGGATTATTTAAGTACAAACACTACATAGTGTAGTAAGAATCTCACATCATGATCTCTATCATAATTTTCTTAACATTGTGTTGTACTAGGGACTTTATCTAACGGTTTGTACACATATTTAGACAAAACAATCAAACTGAAAGATAAAGAATGCCTCTTATTAATTTAATATGTAATATACATGGTACAAGTAATTGCCTCTAGGGCACAACACTAACAAACTCCCACTTGCACTAGAGCCAATCATTCATGTATCGAATACCAAATGACTCAACATGTTTATCATGTTTCTTCTGGGAAAGCGCTTTAGTGAGTGGATCAGCTATGTTCTGATCCGTGGGAATTCTCTCTATCTTTACATCTCCTCTATCTATGATTTCTCTAATCAGATTATAGCGTCTAAGTACATGCTTGGATCGTTGACGAGACCGTGGTTCCTTTGCCTGTGCAATGGCTCCATTGTTGTCACAATACAAAAGTATCGAATTAACCATGTTGGGCACCACTCCAAGTTTAGTGATGAACTTCTTAATCCATACTACTTCTTTAGCTACTTCAGAAGCTGCTATGTACTCTGCTTCAGTAGTCGAATCAGCAGTAGTCTCTTGTTTGGAGCTCTTCCAATTAACTGTCCCACCACCTAATGTAAATACGTAGCCAGATTGTGATTTGAAGTCATCCTTATCAGACTAAAAGTTGGCATCAGTATACCCTCTTACTTGTAAATCACCATCTCCATATATCAAGAATGCATCCTTAGTCCTTCGTAAGTACTTAAGGATATTCTTTACAGCCACCTAGTGACCCTCTCCAGGATCAGCTTGGTATCTGCTCGTCAAACTAAGAGCACACGATACATTGGGCCTAGTACATATCATAGCATACATGATAGACCCAATTGCTGAAGCATATGGAATTCTATTCATGTGATCCCGTTCAACTTGTGTCTTTGGAGACATCGACTTTGAAAGGCTTACACCATGTGTCATAGGTAAGAATCCTCTTTTGGATTGATCCATGCTGAACCTTTTCAACACTTTGTCTATATATGTAGACTGTGAAAGACCTAGCAACCTTCTAGATCTATCTCTATAGATCTTTATTCCCAGAATATAGGTTGCTTCTCCAAGGTCTTTCATGAAGAACATTTTGGACAACCAAATCTTCACTGATTGAAGAGTGGAAACATCATTTCCTATAAGCAATATATCATCTACATAAAGCAATAGGAAAACAACTTTACTCCAACTAACCTTCTTGTACACACAAGGTTCATCTATGTTTTGAATGAAACCAAATTCTTTAATTGTCTCATCAAAACGGATATTCCAACTCCTAGATGCTTGCTTAAGTCCATAAATGGACCTTTGCATCTTGCACACCTTTGTGCCATCTTTGGATATGAAACCTTCAGGCTGTGTCATATACACTTCCTCAATTAGGTTTCCATTAAGGAAAGCTGTTTTCACATCCATTTGCCAGACCTCATAATCGTAATGAGTGGCAATGGCTAGGAGTATTCTTATGGATTTCAACATCGCGACTGGTGAAAAATTTTCGTCATAGTCAATACCTTATCATTGATGATAACCTTTTGCTACCAAGCAAACCTTATAGGTAACCACATTACCATCCATGTCAGTTTTTTTTTTTTTTGAAAACCCATTTACACCCTATAGGCTTGATTCCTTCAGGTGGATCAACCAAAGTCCATACTTGGTTGTCATTCATGGAATCCATCTCTGACTTCATAGCTTCGAGCCATTTGTCAGATTCTGAACTATTTAGAATATCCTCGTAAATAGTAGGCTCATCCTTATCTATGAGCAATACGTCATTATGGTCACTTATGAGAAATCCATATCTCTCAGGTGCCACTCGTATCCTACTTGACCTACGAAGCTCTTGTGTGCTAGAAGGTTCATCTATTTGAACAGATACAGGTTCAGATGGTTAATCAATATTTGTTTGCTCTTCTTGAACTTCACTAAGTTTAATCTTGCTCCCACTATCTTCTTTGAACATGTGCTCATTCTCTAAGAAAACAGCATTTTTTTGAAACAAAAACTTTATTTTCAGAAAGAAGATAGAAGTAATATCCAAACGATTCTTTTGGATGTCCAACAAACAAACATTTGTCAGACTTACTTTTAAGTTTGTCTGACATTACCTTTTTAACAAAAGCAAGGCAACCCCAAATCCTTAAATGAGATAACTTTGGTCTCTTACCAAAGAATAACTCATAAGGAGTGGTATCAACTGTTTTTGACGGAACTCTGTTTAAAATGTAAACAGCAGTCTCCAGTGCGTACCCCCAAAACGATTTTGGTAAGTCTACAAAAGCCATCATGGTCCTTACCATGTCTAGAAGGGTTCGATTCCTTCTCTTAGATACACTGTTATGTTGAGGTGTCTATGGTGGAGTCCATTGAGATAATATTCTATTATCTCTTAGATAACTTAGAAACTCTTGACTTAAGTATTCACCTCCTTGATCGGATCTAAGAGCTTTAATACTTTTGCCAAGTTGTTTCTCTACTTCATTCTTGAAGTCTTTGAAACAGTCAAAGGATTCAGATTTGTATTTTATCAAATACAAATACCCATATCGAGAGTAATCATTAATAAAGGTAATGAAGTATTGATAACCTCCTCTTGCTTGTATTGACATTGGGCCACATACATCTGAATGTACGAGTTCTAATAATTCTTTTGCCCTTTCTTCTTTTCTTCAAAAAGAAGTTTTAGCCATTTTTCCAAGTAAACAAAATTCGCATGCGTCATATGATTCGTAATCAAATGACCCTAAGTTACCCAATTTGTATAACTTAGACAAATGTTTTTCATTTACATGGCCTAAGCGATAATGCCATAAGTAAGATGAGATTAAGTTATCCTTTTTATGTTTATTTTTACTTACATTGAGAATTGGATTATACATGTCTAGAACATATAAACCATTGATCAGAGTTGCAGAACCATAATGAATATCATTTAAAGAGAAAGAACAACATTTATTCTTAAAACTTAAATGAAATCGAAATAAGTCTAAACAAGCAACTGAGATAATGTTTTTCAACAAAACTGGTACAAAATAACAGTTTTGCAGTTCTAAAACTAATCCAAAAGGTAGATTGAGATGATAAGTCCCCACAGCTAGTGCAGCAACCTTTGCTCTATTTGCAGCTCGTAGGTCCACGTCACCTTTCTCTAACCTTCTACTGTCCTTTAGTCCCTGCAAATTATTGCATAAATGAGATTCACAACCGGTATCCAATACCCATATCTCTTTATTAAAGGCAGTATTAATCTCAATCATAAATACACCAGGATTAGAAGTAGAAGAGCTTGCAAGCTTCTCTTTCTCCTTCTTTTCCTTCACAGTCCCGAAGTAGGCCTTGCAGTTACGCCACCAATGGCCCATTTTGCCACAATGATTACATGGGCCTTTAGGGGCCGCCTCCTTCTTCTTGACACCTCCTTTGGGCTTAGTAGGAGTGTTCTTCCTCTTCTTCTTAGAAACCTTTTTCTTAGAAGATGAAGAACCTACTAACAAGATTGCCTTATCATCCTTTTTCATAGAGGACTCAACAGTCTTAAGCAGATTGATTAGCTCAGGTATGGTGGTCTCAACATTATTCATGTGGTAGTTGATCACAAACTGCGAAAAACTACTTGGTAATGATTGTAGAATTAAGTCAATACTTAACTCATGATCCATTACGAACCCAAGAGACCCAAGCTTTTCCATGTAGCCCAACACCTGCAGCCCATGAGTGGCCACTGAAGCACCCTCAACCATCTTAGTACGGAACAGTTGTTTAGAGATCTCATATCTCTCTGTTCTAGCTTGTTTATCAAACAACTCTTTAAGATGGAGGATTATCGATTGAGCATCCATATGCTCATGCTGTTTTTGTAGCTCAGGAGACATTGACGCCAACATGATACAAGATGCTGTGTTGCTATCTTCTTTGTGCTTCTTGTGGACAGCATGCTCTTCAGCAGGTGCATCTTGAGCTAGAGGTGGCGGAATAAGAGCTTCTAGCACGTAGAGCAACCTTTCCGACTTGAGAACGATTCTCAAGTTTCTATACCAGTCCAAATAGTTTGATTCAGTGAGCTTATTTGTTTCCAAGATGCTACGCAAGTTTAGGTTTGTCGACATGATGCAAATGACCTAGATGTAAAGATAGAATTATTAGAACATGTATATGCAAATGCAATGCAATTAATTAGATCTTTAATTAAGCGCATAATTATTCCACTATTTTACTCAAACTAATAGCCTTCACTATTGACTTGGGAAAGCCCGTTGGAAACTTTCTTAGTGGATCAGTATCCAAATTCCTTAAGAATAACCTTGGGTTAGCCCAACAAGCCACTCTTAAGTTCAGTGGTAGGTATCCAATACCAATTACATAAAAAAGTAACTACTAAATCATTGGGTGATTAACATCTTTTAATCATTAAAGTATCCAATACTAGCCCAACTTTGCCTCTAATTTTCTTTATGCTTGGGTTAGCCTAACCGGGATAAAAAAATTAGTTAAATCCAACCCATTAACATGAATTTAAATTCTATAGCTTGAACATACTCGATGTCAAGTAGGCTTAGGTTTGCCCAACAACCTGGTCTCGAAAAAGAGCTCTCTTTCTCACTATATTAATGGAAGGCATTAGATTTAATATTATTTGAGGGATTTGTTCCTTTTAGTGGTCTCATCATTAGGTATGCATACAATTTATCAATAAGCAGCATAAATTGATAAACATGGTAATAAACAATTATGTGGCATAGTTATGGACTTTCTAATTTAATTTCCTCGAGCCACCAAGGAAATTAATATGGTCAACCCTATGTGTTCATGCATGATATAAGTAGAGGGTCTTAACATCTCGCCTTATTTTGAATGCCATCTTCAAAATCTTGAAAATAAAATTCTACCTCAATCTAACCTATATAATCTAATTACCTAATTTCCTAAAAGGAGAAACCTCGAGTTGCATTAGAGGGGAGTTAGATGAGAAGAGAATTACATCAGAATTTGAGAGAAGGCAGGACACGCAGGCCCTATTTCATTAAAACAAAGCGGTAAATTATGCATGAACAGATATATTTGGTCTTAGTCCATAACCATCCATCATGCCAGAAAAACATGCTTAAAATAGTAAGCATACAACATCTAATGTACAAACATCCAAAATCACCATTTTGGACAGCTCTGGGTCCAAAATCAAATTTTTTGGAAAATTTTGGGCCAAAATCAAATTTTAGAAAATTGTGGGTCCTGTTTGTAAATAAAAAATTCAAAATTAAGGGTTTCAAATAAATTCTAATCATTATTAGAATCTATTCTCAAAAGGAAAAATAAGAAACCCAAAAAATAAAAATACTCTTTTTTTTTTTTTACATCAAACAAAATCCACCACGTGCGGCTTGGGCAGCTACAGTGCCCCCAAGCCGCAAGCGGTTTGGAGACAAATTCTCCAAACCGCCTGGCGATTCTTCCAGGCCGCTCGAGGCTTGAATTTTCTGGAAAATTTTGTTTAGTTCAGGGCCATTCCTAGATCAATCAAAACCAGTTTTTTATGTTGATCTTTATTAATCTTTATTAACAAACCATTGTGATCATTCTCACAATCAATTTAACAATCCAAATTGTTAAACGGAAGGCTTAATTACAGGATGAACATCAACTGAGGCCAAAACACTGAACACAGATGCAGAACCATTCTACAATATTTTCAAAAACATAAAACCTACAACGCCAAAACGATTTTCGCAACCCAAATTATTCAAAACAAAACCCAGACGATTACATACAAACCAACAGACATGATCATACAATTAACAGGCTACAATCATGCAATTTACATGCTTGAACAATTCAAAGCAATAAAACATCCCATTAAAACACAAACCCGTAGGCTCTGATACCACTGTAGTATTTCTAGATTAAATAATCAGATTAAACGCAGAGAAAAACAACAAGAAATCCAAGCCATGGATCACGGGTTTGTAGTAGAAACGGAAAAAGGGAGATGATCATGCTTATTACCTCATGAAGCCGGAATTTAAAATTTTCTTGTTCCAAGAACGCAGGCACGATCCAGATCACGAAATCGGTTCACCGCAGCTCAACTGAAGTCCAAGTAAGAACTCCCTCTAATGATAATCCACACAAGGTTGAACGCTCACAATCTCACAATTCTATGCTAGTAGAATTTAGAAGGCTAGGGTTTGATCAAGAAGAGAGAGGCAGAGAAACGGTTTCTCTGTTATTGCGTGAATAGTCTGTATATCTCTAACCCTAAGGAAACCGTTTCCTTATATTTATAGATTTATAATTACCGCAAATTGCAACTTAGTCCTTCAACATCCAATTGTCAACAAATTGGTCCTTGAAGTTTACTTAATTATAATTAGGTCCCATGAATTATAACAAACTTATAATTCACTTATAATTCACCTATAAATATATTCCCTTCCCTTAATTAACCCCAAAATATTATCAAATAATATATTTGAGAATTTAAACCTTTATTGTGTGTGACCCATTAAGTTTCCTGGTCTTATTGGTAGCATAATATGAATTAATTCTAACAATATTAGAATTAATAATCCTTAATAAAATAAATGATTAAATTTATTAATTCTCTAATTAATAAATCCATATTTAGCATATCAAGAGCGACATCTAGCAATGACTCTTCAACACCCAAATGTCCAGAAAGTCAAGTGGCTTGACATGAACCTTTCAATAGCAAATTATCAGGGCAATAAACTCCTTTCAACATACAATATCTCATTCGGTCTAGAGCATGAAATTAGTGCTAACTCCCCCCAGAATATTATTAATTCTGGCCCGAATATTTTAGTACTTGTTCAAGAAATCCATTACTCGATATGTGTATCAATTGGAACCATTTCCATCACATAGTCGTCTTGGCCAAGGACTTCATAAGTAATAATTTCTACAAATGGCCTTGAGATATACTCTCATACTATTAGGAGTGGTGAATCCTTTATTGACCCTCTCAACTACTTTCGTTTACTTTACGTTGTACCTAATATCCATCCCATAGGCGGTCCTAGATAAGACTCCAAAGATTAGAATCAAAGTACAACGCTCGATAAACAAAGTACCTTGGAGATCTCAAGTCTAAGGATACTTGCACACTTGCTATAATGAGATTCTATCACTGGCACTCAATAGTTATCCAAGTGATTATCTCGTAGCTAGGTCATCCAATGAACTTGTTCCAAAACAAGCATCCACACGTTAATCCTGAGTATCCCAATACTCATGGATATGAGAACCACCGCTTAATCCAATCAAGAGATATAACATGTGCCAGTCTTGGCGTATTAATAATATCCCATCTTATTAATACTATGACTGGGGATTATTTAAGTACAAACACTACATAGTGTAGTAGGAATCTCACATCATGATCTCTATCATGATTTCCTTAACACTGTGTTGTATTAGGGACTTTATCTAACGGTTTGTACACATATTTAGACAAAACAATCAAACTGAAAGATAAAAAATGCCTCTTATTAATTTAATATGTAATATACATGGTACAAGTGATTGCCTCTAGGGTATAACACTAACAGGATGAATGCACTGTAAATTTTCACAGAGCATTTTGTGAAATTTGATTTTGAGTTTTGGCACATGTAAACCTAATTTAAATGGGTATAGGCGGTTGTTGTTTTGTTTTGGATGAGTTTTTGTAATGAAAAATGTCCAAAGAAGCCAAAGGAAGCAAACTATGAAGAAATCGCAGAAGAAACGGACACAGAAAACATTCTGGAGAAGAAGAGAACTGTTCCTAAGCCGCTGTGGAGTCGAGCCATGCCTCTGAGCAGTCACTGTGCATGTGAGAGGAGCTATGCCGATCCAGCCGCTTAAGCCGAGCCGTGCACAGTGAAATCGAGCCAAATTCATTTGCAAATTTCGCAATTGAATTGCAGTTTTGGCGCGTGGGTCGTGGAGTGGGTATCCGAGTCCATGTGCGGGTCGGCAGCAAAGGGCAAGCTGGCTTAGGTCACGGGTTGGCTCCACGAGTCGTGGCTGGCGTGCAATCCGATGCGGCGCGGTGCACTGTGGCCGCGATGGACCGCAGGCCAAATGGGGCCGGATCTGGTGCGGCCGGTGCAGTAGACCACCAGTAAAAAAATTTTTTTTTTAATTTTTAATTTGGGTCTCACACCAGGAGAAGTTAATATTTTTGCAATAGTTTATATTCTTGGAATATATTTGCATGAAAAATATTAGTAAAGAATTTTAGGATTAAACAAGATAATTAATTAATTAATGTATTTAATTCTATTATTTGGGCACATGGGTTTAAAAATAGAAAAGCATGAAAACGTTTACAGTTTTCTGGCATGCTATTTATTTTGTGTACCTATGTGCATGGTTTCTCAAAGACCAAAGTCTTTTGGAATATTTATACAAGGAAAAACATTTTTCTTGAAAAAATTAAATGGTTATTTTAACTTGAACAAAAATTAATCCTTGGCTATTTTCTTAAAGGATTTAATCCTTGGCATAGAGAATATGTTGGATTTAGATATTTTTGTAAGTCAAAATAGAAAGACATTTTATTTTATTTTGCACAAAAAAAAAATGTTTTGTTAAATAAAATTGAGACCAAAGTCTCAGAAAAGTTTTAATTGGAAAATTTTTAAAATCATTAAGTTTTAACTTAAATAAAATTAGTCCATGGATAAATTCTCTCAAATGATATAATCCTTGGCATTGAGATTTTAATAGACTTGGATATTTTATTTTTAAGTTAAAGAAAACTTAATGAAAATTTCAAAATGATATTTTTCCAAAAAACTTTATTTTAAAAGATTAAGTGGGAGAGGGGTTCCAATTGCCCCACGGCTTCCATCACGGTCCTCATTAGAGATTGTGGGTCCCCTCGCATCACCCTGAGAGTGAACCCGTATAGGATGGGGATACTACAAGGATCTAGATCTAATGGAATGATGTAATTAATAACCTGGGATACGTTCTATAATCAACCAACTCACATTGGAGGTTATAGTGCGAGGAATGTCCATAGGAAATGAGAGGAAACGACCATCCCACGATGGAGTTATTCTCTAGATCATTACCTAGAAGGGAAATTAATTTGTGATGGTTATTATTACACTTAGCTTAGGGAACTGTTAATCTTCCAAAAAAGCTATGTCAGTTTTTCTAAGAGTCGAATTAATTTCTGTGCACAAATTTATTTTCACAAACTAAATCGTTTCTTTTATTATTCGATTTTTCAAAAATAGTGGGAGGTTCTTTTAGTCCTTTGGCCGTTATTCTCTGTGAGAATAAGTTAACGGGACCAAACTATGTGGACTGAAAGAGAAACCTAGACATAACACTCACAGCCGAGGAGTATAAGTACGTCTTTTACGAGACCTACCCTGTAATCGGGGACGGTTCCACCGACAAAGAGCGAGAGGCTGAGAAGGCATGAAAGAAGGCTAATGAAATGGTACGTTGCTATATACTAGCCTTAATGTCTAATGTGCTCTAGTCTAAACACGAGCACATGGCTTCTGCATATGACATTAGTTATTCATTGGCCATTATGTTCGCGGATAAGAGTCGGCCCACAAGACAGGAGATTCTTCGAACTATAATAAACTCTAAGATGGCTGTGGGAGCATCAGTCAGGGAGCATATGCTCAAGTTGATTGCTGCTTTCGAGGAGGCAGAAATCTTAAGGGCTATCATTGACCACGAGAGCAAGTGGATATAGTTCTCGAATCTCTACCGGGTTCCTTTACTCAGTTCAAACTGAACTACAAGTTAAATATAAGTTTGAATGAGTTGATAAAGGAACTTCAGATGGTAGAGAAGATCATGAAGCCACATTTAATGGCCATGATTGCTAAGGCTTCTTCCTCTAGAACTGGGTCTAAGCCCAGAAAGTTCAAAAAGAAGAAGGGAAACACAGTAGCCCAGCCCAAGACCCAGCCCAAAGACAAATCAAAGGGTAAGTGCTTCAAATGTGGGAAGAAGGGACACTGAAAAAAGGAGTGTCCAGATCTTCAAGCCAAGAAAAACCCCACATGTAATGTTCACTATCTAGAGTCTATATCAATGGTTGGATCACCTACCACTTGGATTGTTGATTCAGGAGCCACTGATCATATTTGTAACTCCTTCTGGGGGTTTAGAAAGATAAGTAGACCTAAGAAGGGCGAACATGGATTACGCGTGGGAAATAGAGCACAAGTCTGGGCCCTTGCAGTCGGAGAGCTGGATCTTATTTTTTGATTGTACTAATAAAGTGGTTTTAATAGATATTTTATATGTACCTAGTTTTCATCAGAATTTTCTTTTAGTTGCAAAATTTATAAATCAAGGATATTCTAAATATTTCCATTCTGGTATTTCTATTAGTAGAAATAGAGAAATATTATGTACTGGGCACATGTATAGAAATCTATTCTATTTAAACCCTATTAACAATCAATCAAATAACGCTCAATCTGAACCTTTAATTAAGAAGAGAAAGACCAATATCAATGACTCAAATCTTTGGCATCTGAGATTGGGTCACATCTACTCAACTAGGATTCAGAGGCTAATCCATGATGGGCCTTTGGGCGCATTGAGATTGGAGAATTGGCCTTAGTGTGAATCTAGCCTAATGGGAAAGATGACCAAATGGTCTTTTATCCCAAAGGTAGATAGGGCCAAAAAGGTACTGAGTCTTGTTCACACTGATGTGTGTGGTCCATTATCTACACCAGCTAGAGGAGGTTTTGAGTTCTACATCACTTTCATGGAGGATTGTACAAGGTTTATTTACGTTTACCTGATGAGACACAAGTCTAACTCTTTTGACAAGTTCAAAGAGTTTAAGGCTGAAGTGGAGCGTTGGACAGGTAAATTAATCAAGACTTACGATCGGATCGTGGTAGAGAGCATGTTCTTGGTGGATTCAAGAACTACATGGTATATCATGGTATAGTATCCCAACTCTATGTGCCGGGGACACCCCAGCAGAACAGAGTAGCTAAAAGAAGGAACAGGATATTGATGGAAATGGTCAGAAGCATAATGTCTCATGCTACTCTTCCAGTATCTTTTTAGGGATATGCCCTGCAAACAGTGGCATATATTCTGAACTTGGTGCCTTCCAAGTCAATACCTAGGACTCCCTATGAGATGTGGACTGGGCGTAAGCCAAGTCTGAATCATCTCAGGATATGGGGTTGTCCAACTTATGTACTGATCAAGGGAGACAAGTTGGAACCAAGATCAGAATTATACTATTTTGTTGGGTATCCAAAAGGAACAAAGGGTGGTTACTTTTATCATCCTAAGAAGCAGAAAGTACTGGTTAGTACCAATGCTAGATACTTAGAGGATGATCAAAGTATTACCACAAAAAGATTCAACTAGGTTGGAACTCAAGGAGAAGTTATCTTCGGAAGTAACTTCTTCTGACCCGATTATGGAACAAGAAGAGGCATAGCCTCAAGAGCCTATACAAATGGTGTCTTGTTGCAGTGGGAGAGTGTCTAGGGTTCCAGATAGATGGAATGGAGAAGCTTTTGAGCTGGTCTCTGACCATCAGGAATAAGACCCCACTAGATATGAGGAGGCAATTGCTGATACTGATGCAAATCTATGGCATGAAATAATGAAAACTGAGATTGAGTCTATGTACTTCAATCAAGTTTGGGATCTTGTAGCTTCACCTGAAGGGATAAAACCCATCAGGTGTAAGTGGATGTACAAGAGGAAGAGGGGAGCAGATGGGAAGGTGGAAACCTTCAAAATTAGGCTTATGACAAAAGGGTATACTCAAAAAGAAGTGATCGATTATGAGGAAGCTTTTTCCCCTATGGCCATGCTTAAATCCATCCGTATCCTCCTTGCCATCGCATGTCACTATGACTACGAGATATGGCAAATGGATGTCAAGACGGCATTTTTGAATGTCCATCTTACCGATGACATCGATATGTCCCAACCGGAAGGTTTTACTGCTGAAGGCCAAGAACATATGGTTTACAGGCTTAAGAAGTCCAATTATGGATTTAAGCAAGCATCGAGAGCATGGAACATTCGTTTTGATGAGACGGTAAAGTCTTATGGTTTTATTCAAAACGAGGATGAACCATGCGTGTACAAGAATCTTGAGGGGTTTAATGTGGTTTTTCTTGTCTTGTATGTGGATGACATTCTACTTATTAGAAATGATGTAGGGTCATTATCATCTACAAAGGTTTGGCTATCTAGTCAATTCAGTATGAAGGACTTGGGAGAAGCCAGCTACATTCTCGGGTTTTGACTTCCTAGAAATAGGAAGTAGAGAATGTTAGGATTATCCCAAGTCGCATACATTGACAAGATGCTGGCCAAGTATAGCATGGACTCATGCAATGGAGATCTAATCTCTTGCAAAAATGTGTTGTCACTTTCTTCGAGGGACTGTCCGAAGTCTCAAGAAGAAAAGGATAAAATAAGTAAGATTCCTTATGCTTCGGCTGTGGGAAGTCTCATGTACGCCATGCTGTGTACTAGGCCAAATATCTGTTTTGCCGTAGGCTTAGTTAGCAGATATTAGTCAAACCCTGGGGAGGTTTATTGATCAACTGTAAAGCATGTTCTCATGTGCCTCAAATGGACTTTGGAACCACAAGAAGGGGAAACATATTGAAAGGTACTATCACCTGATCCGAGATTTCCAGAGATGGGAAGTGGTGGTGGTACAGATTGCCTCCGAGAATAATCTAGCAGATCTATTCACTAAGCCTTTGGCTGAGAGGGTCATTAAGAGATACTTAGATGCCATTGGGGTGAGCACATATGGACTTACCTAGTCTTAGAGTGCAAGTGGGAGATTATTGGGAATATGCCCTCTTAGACTAGTTTTCTGATGAAAATATCGAATATGTTAATAAAAGAATTTATTTACGGAAATCGTTTGTGAAATAATTTTCTTTATTTGTAAACATTTTCGTTTGGAACAGACCTATTATGTGTAAATAAGTGATCCATGTGAATGGAGGTCTTTCACAGTAAGGTATGGATCATGGGTTATTTAAACACATAAACAGTTGTTCTTAACCAATTGATAAGAATGTGAATCTCATCATGTTTAGGTTATTATATTATGAATTCCAAATGGGGAATGGCTTACCTTTAGCCAATGAGTAGTCCACTCACTTCATGACATAAGCTTATTTTGAATACGTAGAATAGGACCTGTAGTAGTGGTTTCTTAAAAGTACTATAAGGTAGAAACCTAGTCTTCTACCGCTACATGTGGACTAGTACTCTATGACTTGAGTATGAGTTGGTGGTCTAGCGAAGTTGGAAGCATATACTTTGATATACTATAGTTGAGGTTCTATCGGAGGGCCAATATACTTGTTTGTTAGATATGTGTGACTAGTTAGTTAAGACAGACTTATGCAAGATAGTTTTTACACTATATCGCCCCTTATGGCTGTCCGGATGATCTAAATATCCAGGGTCTTGGGAAACATGACTTGGATATTTGCTTTAGGGTAGCTCCTTTGGAATGCGAAAACACTCCAGGAAGTCGTGGATCATTAGACTAGAAGCCTAAGGATAGTAGATGTCATTTAGAGAGGTGTTAGTACACTTATTCCTCTCTAAATGTACGGCGATATATAGAGGGGTATTTTAGTCAATTTACTTGTAGGTCAAAGACTCTGCTAATGCATCATTGTCCTCGGGGTTAATATTTCCTTATGGTGATATTAGAAAATATTTAAAATGCAAAATACATCTATTTAGATAGTAGGGGAATTTTAGTTATTTTAGTAGCTAAGGCGATGTGTCTTTTTGGTCCTCAGAATAACCCGTAAGTCCTAATTCATTTTTGGGTTGAGAAAATGATCTCAGTTGAGAGAGTTTTATTTTATTCAGGAAGTCTAATTTATTATTAGACTGGAATAAAATAAATGGAGATAAATTTATTATCTGGTTTAATTAGTTAATTAATTATTTAGGACCTGGGTCCAGTTTGAATAATTAGAAAATTAATTGGGACTTAAACTAAAGGAAAGTAATTATTACTTAATTATTTATTGGGTTATTTATTTAATTAAATCTCAAAAAATAAATAATTATAGTTTTTTTTTCTTCATTTGAGTTCATTAATTATTTATTGAGTTATTTATTTAATCCTAAGAAAAATAATTAATGTTTATTATTTTGGGCTTTTCGGGTCCAATAAAAATAATAAATATTATTTTGGTCCAATAGCCTGGACCATGGGGTTTTTCCAGACACAGTTTAGAAGAGTTTAGGGTGAAGCCAAAATTTATTTTGTTTATAATATTCGGGTATTAAATCCCAAAAATATTATTTTTATCAAAATAATTATTTTTGGTTTCATGACTCTTGGCTTTCTATGTGGAAAAATAAGATAGAGAAAAAAAAGGAAAAAAATAAAAATATTTTTCCGGTGACTCTTGGCTCTCTCTCTTTCTCTCGTACTGTCTCTTCTCTTCACTAGCTTTTGGTTTTGAAACCAAAGGAAGCCAACCGAGAGGACATTTATGTCTCTTGGTTTTCTAGCTTCTGGGTTTGCTTCATGAAGCCACTGCCTATAAATGTCAACCGAGAGGTGAAGGAAATATGAGAGACATCTAAGTGGCTCTTCTCCATTCCAATTCGTTGCTCACCAAATAGAAATTATGGCGGGGTCATATTCCATGAATTGAAAAGGCTAGCATTATTCATTTTCCATTGGAGGAGAAGAAAGAACCGGAGCCGGACAGTTTTGGCAGTGCACTGGACATTGTGGAAGAAGAAGCTGTTTATGTGCTTCAAACCATTCAACCATGTTCTTCAAATTTTTAAGGCTCCAACAAGTATGTTTCAAGCCCACCATGATGCTGCCATACTCTATATATTGTTCATGTTCTTCCATTTTTGTTCACTGTGAAAGCATGCTCTGTTAGTTCAATCCCTTTATAAAGGCCTAAGGATGGTAGATGTTATTTAGAGAGGTATTAGTACACTTCTTCCGCTTTGAATGTATGGCGATGTATAGAGGGGTATTTTGGTCATTACACCTGTAGGTCGGAGACTTTGCTAACGCAGTACTGTCCTTGGGGTCAATATTTCCTTATGGTGATATTATGAAATATTTAAAATACAAAATACAACTATTTATATGGCAAGGGTATTTTGGTCATTTTTGTAGCCAGGGCGGTGTGTCTTTTGGTCCCCAGTATAGACCGTGAGTCCTAATTAAATACATGCTAATGAATTGATCTTAAATTAAATAAAATTTATTTTATTTAAATAGACTGATTTAATTATTGGTCTTGAATAAAATAAAGGTCCATGGAGAGAGAATTAATTAAATTAGTTTGGTAGGTTAATTAATTATTCAGGGCTTTGCCCAGTTTGAATAATTAGGGATTAATCTTGGACTAAACTGATTTAGGCTTATTTAATTGGACTGGTTTATTTGGGATGGGAAATTAATTATTTGTTGGGTCATTGAGTTAGTTCTAACTAGAATAATTAATTAAGCCCAATAGATTAAATCAAGAGTCTAATGACCCAATCCAGTTTAACCTGAGGTTTTTTATTTGGGTTAAATAGGAGGATTGGATACATGGTTGTTGACATAACACACATACTCTGAGACGGCTTCTTCTCTGTAGATCCAGATGTCTCTCTCTCTCTCTAGAAAAATTCACTAGCTTGTTAGTTATTCACCAAATGGTAGTTAGGCAGGCCATATACTGGAAGATCGAGAGTTCGGCGTTTACATACAAGCAAAGGAGGAGTAGGAGGTTTGCAGGAATCGCACCAGATGCTTTTACCAGTACACCTACCCCGGTTGCGCACATTTCAGTCTAGCCACCTTTGAAAACCAGAAGGAGAGGTAAATATTTTAAAACCTCGGGATTGGGACAGGGTGCAACCGGCGTCGGCTAGGGCTGCTGGAGCTGGCGCCGGCCCTGCCCTGGAATTCCTGTTCTTGTTTTTCCAATTTTTTTTATGTTCGCTTCCGCTGCATGCTCCGTGTTTCCTGCTTTCTGCACCTTCAGGGCATACCCAAGCTTACTCGACATTGAGCATGTTCAAGCTATGAAATATGATTCCTGATTAATGGATTGAATTTAACTAATATCTTTGTCCCAGTTAGGCATACCCAAGCATAAAGTATATTAGAGGCTAAGTTGAAGTAGCACAGAGTACTTTATGATTAAAATATGTTAATCACCAAACGATCTGGGAGTTACATTTGATATAATTGGTAATGGATATCTACCATTGAACTTGATAAACCTTAGGGAAGGTGAATAAGGTTTATGGAAAACAAATGCAATTTAAAAACAATTCTTTGATGTCTTTTTGATAAAGGCCGAACAAGGTGAGAGTTCAAAAATTCAGACTTGTGTGATGCCGAAGAACTTTCAAAATGCTTCTAAATGATGGAACAAAGATTTATAGTTAAGATGGGTAGATGAGGCAACAATAACAATTTTACCCAACTGCATAAAAGGCTTTTATCAAATCAATAAATGCAAGAAAAAGTGTAAAGCTCTCACGTCAGATGAATAATGAAAATGCAGTTATAACAACAAATAAAATGTAGAAGAAAAGACTCAATGATGTATAGTGGTTCGATCCTCAAATGATCAATATCCACTACCTTAAGAACACAATCACTAAAATGTTTTTCCCAAATCAATGGTGGTAAGCTACACCAATCTTACACAAGATGATCACCACACTTGATTTTACACCCAACCTCTACAAACACACAATCAAGGCTCACCTCAACTGAGTTTTATACCACAACCTTGATACATTCACAAAATAAAGCTCACCCCAACGGAGTTTACACCATAACCTTAATACAAGATAGAATGAATGAAAACTTACAAAAATAGCTCACAAGTTTGAACAGATGAGCACCAACACCTTTTTACCTTTGAAGCAATTTCATTTCACTTTGAAGCACAATGAAAAGGAAGATTTTTGTATTCTAAAGTGTAAGGATGCTTCTTAGAAAGATAGCACAAAAATCTTACAGAAAATTGTGTTTAAATGGCTTTTATAGAAGCAAAAAGTAAAGCTCCAACGGCTAGTTTTTCATTGTCAGATTTTTCGAAGTTTTGGATTCACGTATCAGATGAGAGTGTGTCCAAAAGGTAAGCCCAAAATGACACTTTTTTAGGCAAAAATGATTTGACACTGTTCACAGAGTTTTGGACAAAACTTTTGGATGCAGAGTCATCCAAACTACTCAATCCAAAAATCTGAAGACTTATTACTTTGAAATTATTTTGCTTATGTGCTTCAAGGTTAAAACAAACTGAATCATAAGGTAAAGTAGATATAGGAATTTACACAGACAATATCTTAATAACGATTCCTAATTCAAGGTTCTTCCACAAGGACTTCGGTATGCAATCTCTTAAGCTTGGTCTTCTACTTAATTACCCATTCTTGGATTCCATTGCTCAAGAGTTGATTAACAATTTTACTTGCATACCTTGAAAGAACTGAGGTTAAGTATGTCCTAACACATATAAATCGCACAAGTTAGTCCTCATCAATGTTTGTCATAAGTCAAAACACAATAGAAGGCCCTTAGGGCTAACAATCTCTCCCATTTTTGAGTAATGACCAACTTGATGGGATTGTGATATAAAAATAATTATATGTATAATATAAACATTTTAGACCTAGAAAAGTAAGAATATTTTTCATTGAAATGCAAACTCTCATCATAGGACTCAAAGAGTGTTTATGAGATTAAAATAGAAAATTAAAGCATGTACTCATAAACATGGCTCAATGAGCTTATGGCCTAACCTACCTCCATATCCTCCTTCCTTCCATCAAAGGACTATTCCACAAGAGAATAGCCGCAATTAGTTGCCACAAAAAAAATATGTATAGATATGTACATAAGGAGGTATAGAAGATAAATCATAAGATGTAATGATCTCTCTTTGTATATGCATATATAAACATAAGATATAGACCCATGAAGTTTGTTTTAAGAATAAGACTAGATTCCATGGTTTTGGACTTCTAAAACATGCATAAAAAATAGGGTAAAATGAAGTAGAAGCTAACCTTTTAAAAAGTCATTTTTGGATTGCTATTTTGGATTGAATAAATATGGGTCCAAAATTCCCCATGTGTATGTGTAGGGTAAAAAAAAGATTTTTCACAAAGATAGATCAGAGGTTTTCAATCCAACCCAGTTTCTTCAAGGTATTTCAACACAAGGAATTTTCTGCGCAGCTAAAGAGAAGTTTTCATAAGCATAAACATCCTCATCATCCAAATATTTAAACAAAATTCATATCACATCGATAGCCAAAAACAAATCATCCAGCTTATTCAAAATTAGTTAGAATGCACAATGAACTCATATACACACTTCAATCTCCTTAGTCCATAACAACAACTCAACATAGTCTCTATCAAATCACCCAATTCTTCACAATCCACATTTTCAAACCACAGCTATAAACATACATAATTCATCTTAAGCCATATGAATTTATAATCCTCATAAGCAGTTACAATCATAATCCATAAATTTAAAATCATAACCCTCAAAGACCAACATACAACCACAATATATTCATAATTCACAATCCATATGTATAAGGCCAAAAACCAGTGAAAGAGATATCATGAAAGCAAAAAAAAAAAAGAAAAAAAGAAAAAATTACACAGCACAATATTTGATTAACTCAAATCCCAAAAATGTATTTCACATAATCAAAAGCTTCTAAAGAAATTTTCAATTTTCACATCACAATCTCCTCTTAGTTCATAGCACAGTCTCCAAAACCGCATCAAATCATCAAATTCACAATCCCCCAATAATATATTTTCTCCCTCTTTGTCATCAGTAAAAAAAATAACAATAAGCAGTAATATCTAGAGATTGCCCAAAACAGGGATAGCGATGAGCAGTAAGCAATATCAGCCAATAAGAAGAAGTAGTAAACTAGCAGTAATATCAATCCAAGACTAAGATAAAGGAGTTCATAAAAAAATAAGCAGGAAAATTTTTAACAAAAAAATTGTGTCATCAGGAATAAAAGTTGGCAGAAGAGATTATCATTCAGCAGTCTTTATGTGCCATATCTCATGAAATAAGAATCGTCATAAGCTTAGCATTGGCACCCTTCTTTGAATATTGTCCAACAATTCTGATGGACTTTTGTTTTATCATGACATGCTTCTGCTTTCGGCTAGATGGGCTGCTAAATATAGCTGGTTTGTCTTGCTTGGGAATATCCTTAACAACAGTGGGTGCAGTAGTTGCAGGTTCTTTAGTGTACAAAGATGAGACATTAGCAATATCAGTCTCTTTTTCATTCTCTTTCTCAGTCTCCTTATCTGGCTGAACATTAATTTCTTCCCGTGTTGAAGGAATGACAGATTTAAAGCTCTAGTATGGGTGGAGGAACTTGTTCATTTGAATTGCCTAGAGCTTCATATTACTTTCCTTCCATATTTGTCAATCTATTTCCCAAAATTTTTAGTATACTTTTGGCTTCTGTACTCAGACTATTTTAGCTTGGTAGATAGCATATTTAGAGCATCTAAAATACTCTGAATTTTTCACTTTCCTGAGTATTCTGCTTCCCTCTTTACTTGATATTTCCCTTTGAATTTCAGTCTCAGCTTTTCTTTTTGTTTGTCCTGATGTAGTAGATTTTCTTTAGCCTTCACCGATTTTTCTATGTCTTCTTCAGTAACCTCTCTAAATAATATCCATTGATTATCCGCTAGAATGGCTTCCATTTTCTTAAAATGAATCTCTTCTATAGATGTTTACCTTGCAGTGCTTAGGGGTAACCGTGCTCAAATCAACATTGAACTACTCGAATAGCTTGGTGAGAAGGTTTCCAAAGAGGAATACTTTGTTTGATGTGTTCCCAGATCGAATAATCAATTTCACAACCAAAAACCTAAAGATAAATTGAAGAGTATAAGTATAATTTAGTACATTTAGGAAAGGTGATTTTTGAAAATAAGTAATGATATTCTGATAAGAAGAGAGAGAGAGTTGTGGCAAAAAAAAAAAAAAAAAGCGGGAACGTTTAGAACTTAAAAAATTTGAACATTTGGACACAGGTTGTCCATCTGATTTCCCTATCCAAAAGGTGGAATAAATTAAGTTCTGTTGAGGGGATTTTGGATTCATATTTTTCCAAATATTGCGTCCAAAAACTCTGTCCAAAAGTTGTATCTTTAGTAGTTTTACAAAAATAAACAAACAATTCTTTGGCAAATTGTCAGTCACATGATTCTAGTAATTCTCAAACCTCTTCTTAGATGATTGAATCTTTCTTCAGCCAGTGGTTTGTGAAAATATCTTTCGAGCAGTTCCTTGGCATACTTGGCTTGATTTAGGAGGATATCATCGATGGTTTGCTTAGTTTGTAAGCCAAGGAAAAAATTAAGTTCTCCCATCATACGTATCTTAATTTCTTGCTGCATTGTCTTGATAAATTTCTTGCATGGAGAATCATTAGTAACTCTAAGGATAGTATCATCAACATAGATTTGAATAGTAAGAAGGTCTTCAGAATTTTCAGATTTTAAAGAATAGAGTGGTATCAATCAATCCTTTGGAAAAACCTTTGGAAAGTAGAAATCTACTGAGTCTTACATATTAATCATGAAGAGCTTGTTTTAAACCATAAAGAGTTTTGAAAACTTGAAAGACATTGTTTGAAAAATATTCATGAATAAAATCAGAATGTTGTTCTATATACACTTCCTCTTCAATAAAATCATTTTTAAAAAAAAAACTCTTAACATCCATTTTGTAAAGTATAAAGTTTTTTTGAATGATGCAAGGACAAGTAGAATTCTAGTGGATTCCAATTGAGCAATCGGGAGCAAAAGTTTTATCATAATCAATGCTCTCTTCTTGATTGAATCCTTGGGCAACTAATCTGGCTTTACTTCCAATAACAATGATGTGCTCATCAAGTTGTTTTTGAAAACCCACTTGGTATCAATTACGAGATGGTCAAGTGGTCTAGGGACAAACTTCCAAATTTGATTCTTTTCAAATTGGTTCAACTTTTCTTGCATGGCCATAATTAAAAAAAATCATCATGTAAGGCTACATCAATTCAATTATGTCCAGTGCTAGAAAGTAAAGCAAAATTATCAACAAAATATCGTCTGATTTTAACTTCGTAGTTAGGATAACTAACGATATGTTCTTTTGAATGGATAGTTTTGGACTTCCAATCTTTTGACAAATTCTGATCAGTGTGCTCGACATCTTCTTGCTCACTTTGTTCAACTTGTTGTTCTTCTAGTTCTGCTTCTTTGGCATGGTTGTCAAGTGATGGACCTTCATGATGTTCAATGCCATTTTTCTTTAAGCTACCTATATCATTATCATCTTTTCGTGCAAAAGATAAAGTCCAAGTAAATCAAAAATATCATCTATTAATACATAAGTATACTTGTTACCACTTGGGCTAGTAGTCCTTATTGGTCCAGACAAATCCATAGGTATTAGTTCAAGAAGATTTGAGGTTAAAATAATTTTCCTAGATTTGAAATATGTCTCGGTTTATTTTCCAAAATGGCAAGCATCGCACAATTAGTTTTTGTCAAATATCATTTTGGGCAGTCCTTTCTCAAGGCTTTTTAAAGGACAATCTATTTAACAAATCAATAGAGACATGGCCTAACCTTCTATGCCAAAGGTAGCTACATTACTAATATGGTTGGCAGCAGAAATGATTTCATCACTAGAATTATCAATGATAGTAAAGGAATCTTTTTCAAAATTAACCTTGCAATATTTTTCACACAAAAGACTAATATTAAGCAAGTTGCACTTCAATTCATCAATTAATAATTCTTGCTTGATAATGATGGAGGATCCCTTACCAACATTACATATACAAAGTATTTTTCCTTTTTCTTAGCTCTAAATGTGACACATTCATCATTTACAGCTTGAATGTTATCAATTAGTGTAGCATTTCCCATCATATATATTGAGCATCCCAAGAATCATTTTGTGGAACTCAATTTTTGCAGCTGATATACCTATTCATGAGATGACGCAATGCCTTTTGGTACCCACATTTTCTTGAGTCCATGGGGGTTAGTAATAGTTCCTCTAATTTTTCAAACTGTTTTTGCGTCGGATTCCACTTTCTTGTTAACGTGACACTTCGACGCTTTATGTTGAGATATTTCACAATATGTGCAACAAATATGTGTCATATATGATGAAGCAGCTTTTACAAAGTAAGATTTGTAATTTTCAGCTTTAATCTCATGCCTATAGCCTAACTCATTTTGGTTTCCAACCATGTGTTGTGTACCACGCAATTTTTCCAACTTGTTTTTGCCATTTGTAAACTTTTCAATGCATGTAGTGAGATCATCAACTCTATTTTTCATGTCATCAAAATTACTGACCATAATTTCAAGAGAATGAACTTTGTCATACAAGTATTTGTTCTCAAGTGTCATACAAAGCAAAGAAGTTAGGATAACATCTTTTTCAACTTTTGAGCACATAATGGAATCAAGTAAGGCTTTATTCTCATTCAACAGCTTAGCATTATCATCTAATAAGGAATCAATTTTCATTTTCATTTCCTTGTTTCTTCTAGATAGCTCTTTGAGTTCATGAAACATGTCAAAAAGCAACTTATTAGGATCATCAAATGTTTCATAATTAGAATTATGTAATTCAGATATGGAATTAGAAGAAGTAGGATTTACCTTATCTTCCATGGCTATAAAGCAAATATTTTCTTTTTCATTTTCAGAATCATACCTTTCTTCTGTCTCAGATTTAACTTTATCTCGAGCTCCAGTCAATCCTTTTCTTATCTTTCTTATTGTGCTTAGCTTCTCTTTCTTTTGCTATTGGGCAATCAGAAATAAAATGCTCCGTACTTTTGCATTCATAGCATTAAGGTTTGAAGGACCAAGTTTATCCTCTTTTACCTCCATCATCTTCATCATACTCTTGAAACTTTTTTAGTTTCATTTTATAAGTAAATAGGGAGCCAGTTAGCTCTTCAATGGGTAAGCTATTTAGATTTTTTTATTCCTCAATAGCCAAGGTTTTTGACTGCCAACACTTTGGCAATGCATCAAGCAGTTTTCTGTTTTGTTCTCCAAGGGAATAAGTTTTTTCATACATTTTGTTTTTTATCATTAATAATGTTTGTGAATCGAGTTAATATATATGTTATGTTCTCAGAAGGCTTCATGGAGAACAATTCATAATCCCGGACAAGGAGTCGTAGCTTCAATTCTTTTACTTGATTGGTCCCCTCATGGGTGACCTTAAGTAGTCTCCAGATTTTGTGAGCTAAATCACAACCACTCATTCTGTTATTTTCAGTAGCATCAAGAGCATAACATAGAATGTTTATAGTTTGAAAATTCAGTATCATTTTAGCATTGTCATCAGCATCATACACATTGCTCTATTTAGGCACAGTTCTGCCTTCAACAATTTTCGATGGAACATGTGATCCTCTTTCAATCAACTTCCATAGCTTAAAATTAATTGAGCATACATAAATCTTCATTCTATTTTTTTAGAATGTATAATTGCTTCCACTGAACAAAGGTGGTCTATTTGTCGAGGATCCTTCAATGTATGGTCAGGACGAGGTGTTTGCCATTCGAATCTTTTCCTGCAAGGTTGTTAAATCGATAATAGTGCAGACCAATGATCCGATACCAATTGATAAATCTTAGAGGGGGTGAATAAGGTTTATGACGAACAAATACAATTTAAAAATAATTCTTTGATGTCTTTTTGATAAAGGCCAAACAAGGTGAGAGTTCAAAAATACAGACTTGTGTGTGCCAAAGAACTTTCAAAACTCTTCTAAATGATGGAAAGAAGATTTATAGTTAAGATGGGTAGATGAAGCAACAATAACAATTTTACCTAGTTGCATAAAAGTCTTTGATCAAATCAATAAACGTAAGAAAGAGTGTAAAGCTCTCAAGTCGAATGAACAGTGAAAATGGAGGTATAAAGAGCAAGTAAAATGCAAAAGAAAAGACTCAATGATGTATAGTGGTTCGATCCTCAAATGATCTACATCCACTACCTTACGCACACACTTAAGGATTTTAATACAATCACTAAAATCTTTTTCCCAAATCAATGGTGGTAGGCTATACCAATCCTACACAAGAGGATCACCACACTTGGTTTTACACCCAACCTCTGCAAACACACAATTAAGGCTCGCCCCAACTGGGTTTTATGCCACAACCTTGACACATTCACAAAACAAGACTCACTCCAACAAGTTTGACACCACAACCTTGATACAAGATAGAATGAAGGAAAACTTGCATAAATAGCCCACAAGTTTGAGCAGATATGAACAAATGAGTACTAACGCCCTTTTACCTTTAAAGCACTTTGATTTTAGTTTGAAGCACAATGAAAAAGAAAATTTTTATATTCTAAAGTGTAAAGAAGTTTTTTAGAAAGATAGCACAAAAATCTTACAGAAAATCGTGTTTAAATGGCTTTAATAGCAGCAAAAAGTAAAGCTCCAACGACTAGTTTTTCACTGTCAGATTTTTCGAAGTTTTGGACTCAAGTATTGAATAAGGCTGTGTCTAAAAGGTAAGTCCAAAATGGCACTTTTTTATATAGAAATGATTTGATACTGTTCATAGAATTTTGGATGAAACTTTTGGATGCAAAGTAATCCAAACTACTCAATCTAAAAATCAGAAGACTTAATACATTGAAATCCTTTTGCTCATGTGCTTCAAGGTTAAAACAAACTGAATTATAAGGTAAAGAAGTTATAGGAATTTATGCAGACAATACATTAATAACAATTCCTAGTTTAAGGTTCTTCCACAAGGATTTCTTGGTATGCAATCTCTTAAGCTTGATCTTCTACTTGATCACCCATTCTTAGATTCCATTCCTCAAGAGTTCATTAGCAATCTTATTTGTATATCTTGAAAGAATTGAGGTCAAACATGTCCTAACACATGTAAATCATATAAGTTGGTTCTCATCAATGTTTGTTATAAGTCAAAACACAGAAGAAGGCCCTTAAGGCTAACAAAACTTAAGAATGGTTTGCTGGGCATACCTAAGATCATTCTTAAAGAATTTGGAAACCGAACCATTAGGAAAGCTTCCAATAGGATTTCCTGAGTTAATAGTGAAGGATTTGAAAACAAACAGAGGAGCATGCACGGGTGAACAGAAATAGAGACAGAAAAATAGAAACAGAGCATGGCAGCAGCATGGAGGGATTAAAACCATACCTCTTGGTGCCTTAATCCTTGAAGATTGTAGGAGAGTTGATTGAAGCACAAAAATAGCTTTCTTCTTCCCCGTGGAGTGAAGCTTTTGGTACCGACTTCTCCTCCTTCGGTGAAAGCTTAACTTTTCAATTCTCAGAATATGACCCTTCATCTCCTTATTGGTGAACATAGAATTGGGATGAGAAGAAGATCAGTTTTTTTTACACCCTCTCTCAGTTGGTTTTCAAGGCTTGACATCTTATGTTATGGAAACAAAACCAAAAGCCAGTAAACAGAAAACCATGAAACACAACCGTGAGAGAGAGATTTTATTTTTATTATTTTATTTTATTTTATTTTTTCACACAGAAAGCCAAGAATCATGAAACCAAAAATAATTATTTTGATAAAAATAATATTCTCGGGATTTAATATTTCAAACACCCGAATATTATTGACAAAATAAAATTTGGCTTCTCTTTAAACTCTTCTGAACTGTGTCCGGAAAAATCCTATGGTCCAGGCTATTTGGCCAAAATAATATTTATTATTTTTCTTAGACCCGAAAAGCCCAAAATAATAAATATTCATTATTTTTTTGGTATTAAATAAATAACCCAATAAATAATTAATATGCCCAAATGAACCAAAAAATAATTAAACTTTAATTATTTATTTCTTAGAATTAATTAAATAAATAACCCAATAAATAATTAAGTATTAATTATTTTCCTCTAGTTTAAGTCCCAGTTAATTTTCTAATTATTCAAACTGGACCTCGGCCCTAAATAATTAATTAACCAATTAAACCAGATAATAAATTTCTCTCAATTTATTTTTTTCCAGTCTAATAATAAATTAAACTTCCTGAATAAAATATAACCCTCTCAATTGAGATCAATTTCTCAACCCAAAAATAATTAGGACTTACGGGCTATTCCGAGAACCAAAAAGACACATCGTCTTGGCTACTAAAATGACCAAAATACATCTACTATATAAATAGATGTATTTTGCATCTTAAATATTTCTTAATATCACCATAAGGAAATATTGACCCCAAGGACAATGCTGCATTAGCAAAGTCTCCGACTACAGGTAAAATGACTAAAATACCCCTCTACACATCACCGTATATTTAAAGAGAAAGAAGTGTACTAACACCCCTCTAAATGACATCTACCATCCTTAGGCTTCTAGTCCAATGATTCACGACTTCCTGGAGTGTTTCTGCTTTCCAAGGGAGCTACCATAAAGCTAACATCCATGTCATGTTTCCTAGGGCCCTAGATATTTAGATCATTCAGACAACCACAAGGGGCGATATAGTGTAAAAACTATCTTGTACAAGTCTGTCTTAACTAACTAGTTACACATACCCAACATGCAAGTATATTGGCCCTACGATAGAACCTCAACTATAGCATATCAAAGTGTATGCTTCCAGCTTCGTCAGACCACCAACTCATACTCAAGCTATAGAGTACTAGTCCACGTTGTAGCGGTAGTAGTCTAGGTTTTTACCATATAGTACTTTTAGAAACCACTACTACAAGTCATGTTCTACGTATTCGAAATACGCTTATGTCATGAAGTGAGTGGACTACTCACTGGCTAAAGATAAGCCATTTCCCATTTGGAACTCATAACATAATAATCTAAATATGATGAGATTCTCATTCTCATCAAGCGAATGAGAACAAATGTTTATGTGTTTAAATAACCCATGATCTATACCTTATTGTGAAAGACCTCCATTCACATAGATCACTTATTTAAACACAATGAGTCTTTTCCAAACGAAATTATGCACAAATAAAGAAAATTAATTTCACAAACGATTTTCTGAAATAAATTCTTTTATTACCATAGTCGATATTTACATCAGAAACCTAATCTAAGAGGGCATACTTTCCATCAATCTCCTACATGCACTCTAAGACTAGGTAAGTCCGTAGGTGCCCACCCCAATGGCGTCTAAGTGTCTCTTGAAAACCCTCTCGGCCAAAGACTTGGTGAATGGATCTGCTAGATTGTTATCTGAGGCAATATGTTCCACCACGACTTTTTGTTTCTAGTTGAAATCTCGGATCGGGTGGTACTACCTGTCAATGTACTTCCCCTTTTTGTGGTTCCAAGATTCTTTAGAGGTACTTGAGAATATGCTTTATAGCCTGCCAATGAACCTCCCCAGGGTTTGACTGATATCTGCTAACTAAGCCAACGGCAAAGCAGATATCTAGCCTAGTACACAGCATGGCGTACATGACATTTCGCACAGCCGAAGCGCAGGGAATCCTACTCGTTTTGTCCTTTTCTTCTTGAGACTTAGAACAGTCCCTTGAAGAAAGTGACAATCCATGTCTGCAAGGAATTAGAGTTCCTTTACATGAGTCCATGCTATACTTCGCCAGCATATTGTCAATGTACGTAGCTTGGAATAATCCTAACATTCTCTACTTCCTATTTCTAAGAAGTCTAATCCCGAGAATGTAGCTGGCTTCTCCCAAGTCCTTCATACTAAATTGACTAGATAGCCAAACCTTTGTAGATGACAATGACCCTACATCATTTCTAATGAATAGAATGTCATCCACATACAAGACAAGAAAAACCACATTAATGTCTTCAAGCTTCCTGTAGACGCATGGTTCATTCTCGTTTTGAATAAAATCGTAAGACTTTACAGTCTCGTCAAAACGAATGTTCCAAGCTCTCGATGCCTGCTTAAGTCCATAAATGGACTTCTTAAGCTTACAAACCATATGTTCTTGGCCTTCAGCAATAAAACCTTCCGATTGGGACATATAGATGTCTTCACTAAGATAGCCATTTAAAAATGCCGTCTTAACATCCATTTTCCATATCTCGTAATCATAATGGCATGCGATGGCAAGGAGGATACAGATGGATTTAAGCATGGCTACCAGGAAAAAGGTTTCCTCATAATCGATCCCTTCTTTCTAAGTATACCATTTCGCCACAAGCCTAGCTTTGAAGGTTTCCACCTTCCAATTCACTCCCATCTTCCTCTTGTACACCCACTTACACCCAATGAGTTTTATCCCTTCAGGTGAAGCTACAAGATCCCAAACCTGATTGAAGTACATAGACTCAATCTCGACTTTCATTGCTTCATGCCATATTGACATCAGAAACAGCCTCCTCATATCTAGTGGGGTCTTGTTCCTGATAGCTAGAGACTAGCTCAAAAGCTTCTCCATACCATCTATCCGAAACCCTAGACACTCTCCCACTACGACAAAGCACCATTTGTACAGGCTCTTGAGGCTGCGCCTCTTCTTGTTTTACAATCAAGTCAGAATAAGTTGCTTCCGAAAATAACTTCTTCTCGAGTTTCAACCTAGTTGAACCTTTCGTGGAAGTACTTTGATCATCCTCTAAGTATCTAGTATTGGTACTAACCAGTACTTTCTGCTCCTTAGGATAATAAAAGTAACCACCCTTTGTTCCTTTTGGATACCAAACAAAATAGTATAATTCTGATCTTAGTTCCAACTTGTCTCCCTTGATCAGTACATAAGCTGGATAACCCCATATCCTGAGATGATTCATACTTGGCTTATACCCAGTCCACATCTCATAGGGAATCCTAAGTACTGACTTGGAAGGCACCAAGTTCAAAATATATACTGCTGTTTCCAAGGTATATCCCTAAAAAAGATACTGGAAGAGTAGCATGAGCCATCATGCTTCTGATTATTTCCATCAACGTCTTGTTTCTTCTCTCAGCTACTCCATTCTGCTGGGGTATCCCCGGCGCAAAGAGTTGGGATACTATCCCATGATGTACCATATAGTCCTTGAATTCACCTAGGAGGTACTCTCCACCACGATTTGATCGTAAGGTCTTGATTAATTTACCTGTCTGATGCTCCACTTCAGCCTTAAACTCCTTGAATTTATCAAAAGAGTCAGCCTTGCGCCTTATCACGTAAATATAACCAAACCTTGTACAATCATCTGTGAAAGTTATAAAATACTCAAAACCTCATCTAGCTAGTGTAGACAAGGTACCACACACATCAGTGTGAACAAGACTCAGTACTTCCTTGGCGCTATCCGCCTTTGGGATAAAAAGACCTTTTGGTCATCTTTCCCATCAGGTAGGATTCACGCTGAAGCCAATTTTCCAATCTCAATGAGCCCAAAGACCCATCATAGATTAGCCTCTGAATCCTGGTTGAGTTGATGTGACCCAACCTCATATGCCAAAGATATAAGTCATTGACATTAGTCTTTCTCTTCTTAGTTAAAGGTTCAGATTGAGCGTTATTTGATTAATGATTAATAGGGTTTAAATAGAATAGATTTCCATACATGCGTCTAGTACATAAAATTTCTCTATCTCTACTGATAGAAATACCAAAATGGAAATATACAGAATATCCCTAATTTATTAGTTTTACAACTGAAATCAAATTCTGATGAAAACTTAGTACATATAAAATATCTATTAAAACCACCATTTTATTATAATAAAAAACAAGATCTAGCTCTCCCACTGCAAGGGCCCAGACTTATGCTCCATTTCCCACGCGTAATCCATTTTTGCCCTTCTTGAGTCGTCTTATCTTTCTAAACCCCTACTAGGAGTTACAGATATGATCAGTGACTCCTGAATCAACAATCCAAGTGGAAGTTGATCCAACCATTGATATAGACTCTAGATAGCAAACATTACATGTAGAGTTTTTCTTGGCTTGAAGATCTGGACACTCCTTTTTTCAATATCCCTTCTTCCCACATTTGAAGCACTTGCCCTTAAGTTTATCTTTGGGCTGGGTCTTGGGTTGGGCTGCTATGTTTCCCTTCTTCCTTTTGAACTTTCTGGGCTTAGACCCAGTTCTTGAGGAAGAAACCTTAGCAATCATGGCTTTTGAATGTGGCTTCATGACCTTCTCTGCCATCTGGAGTTCTTTCATCAACTCAGTCGAACTCATATTTAACTTGTTCATATTGTAATTTAATTTGGACTGAGTAAAGGAACCCGGTAGAGATTCGAGAATCATGTCCACTTGGCTCCCGGGGTCAATGATAGCCCCTAAGATTTCTATCTTCTCGAAAGCAGCAATCATCTTGAGCATATGCTCTCCGACTGATACTCTCTCAGCCATCTCAGTATTTATTATAGCTCGAAGAGCCTCCTGCCTTGCGGGCCGGCTCTTATCCGCGAACATAGTGGCTAATGAATAACTAATGTTATACGCAGAAGCCATGTTCTCGTGTTTAGATTGGAGCACATTAGACATGGAGGCTAGCATGTAGCAACGTGCCATTTCATTAGCCTTCTTCCACGCCTTCTCAGCTTCTCGCTCCTCGGCGGTAGAACCTTCCCCGATAACAGGGCAGGTCCCGTTAAGGACATACTTATACTCCTCGGCTGTGAGTATTATGTCCAGGTTCCTCTTCCAGTCCACATAGTTTGGTCCAGTTAACTTATTCTCTCGGAGAATAACGGCCAAAGGACTAAAAGAACCTCCCACCATTTCTGAAAAATCAAAAAATAAAAGAAAGGATTTAGTTTGTGAAAATAAATTTGTGCACTAAAATTAATTTGGCTCTCAGGAAAACTAACATAGCTTCTTTGGAAGATTAATAGTTCCCTAAGCTAAGTGTAGTAACCACCATAAATTAATTTCCCTTCTAGGTAATGATCTAGAAGATAACTCTATCGTGGGATGGTCGTTTCCTCTCATTTCCTATAGACATTCCTCGCACTACAACCTCCAACGTGGGCAACGTGTCCTGGGTTATTAATTACATCATTCCATTAGATCTATATCCTTGTGGTATCCCCATCCTATACGGGTTCACTCCCAGGGTGACGCGAGGGGACCCACGATCTTTAATGAGGATCATGATAGAAGCCGCGGGGCCGTTGGAACCCCTCTCCCACTTAGTCTTTTAAAATAAAGTTTCTCTGAAAAATATCCTTTTGAAATTTCCATTAAGTTTTTCCTTAACTCAAAAATAAAATATCCAAGTCCATTAAAATCTCTATGTCAAGGATTATATCCTTTGAGAGATTTTTTCATGGACTAATTTTATTTAAGTTGAAACTTAATGATTTCAAAAATTTTCCAATAAAAACTTTCTAGAGACTTTGGTCTCAAGTTTATTTAACAAAACAATTTTCTTGTGCTAAATAAAATAAAATGGCTTTCTATTTTAACTTACAAAAATATCTTCTATGTCAAGGATTAAATCCTTTGAGAAAAAATCTAAAAATTAATTTTTGTTCAAGTTAAAATAACCATTTAATTTTTTAAAAAAAATATTTTCCTTGCATAAATATTCCCAAAAACTTTGGTCTTTGAGAAAACGCACACATAGGTACACAAAAAAATAGCATGCTAGAAAACAATAAACGTTTTCATGCTTTTCTATTTTTTAACGTAAGTGCTCAAATAATAGAATTAAACACATTAATTAATTAATTAATGGTCTTATTTAATCCTAAAATCCCTTACTAATATTTTTCATGCAAATATATTCCAAGAATATAAACAATTAAAAAAATATTAACTTCGCCTGGTATGGGACCCAAATTAAAAAAAAAATAGAACTGGCGGTCTACGTACACCCGCCGCACCGGATCAGAGCCCATGTGGCTCTGCGGTCCACCGTGATCTGGTGCACCAGCTGCACCGGATCACAAGTAGTTGCGACCCGCGTGCTGCTCTGCCCGCTTGTGACCCACGCCCAGATCCTCTCAGTCGTTGACCCGCGAATCTATTCGGATTGGCCGCCTGACCCGCGCACACGACCCACGCACGAATTGCAATTTTGCAATTGGCTTGAAATTTCCGCAACCACTCGGCTCCAGCCGACACGGCTTCAGACACAATTGCGGTGGCGGCTCGGCGGCTGAGGAATAGTTCTTCTTCTCCACAACGTTTTTCTGCATTCTGTCTTCGTTTTTCCTTCTTTTTCATTTCCATTGGCTTCTTTGGACATTTTTCATTACAAAAACTCATCCCAAACAAAACCACAACCGCCTATACCCATTTAAATTAGGTTTACATGATCAAAATCTCAAAACCAAAAATTACAGAGGGTCCTATGCTTCCACTGTGAAGCTTACATAAATGTCTATCCATACCAAAACAGCGAAGGATCACAGGTTTAAGCACCAAACAATAATCTTCTCCATTTTTATTAATTAACATGCTCCCTAAACCAATCAAATCACATGCTCTGATACCACTTGAAGGATTTGAAAACAAACAGAGGAGCATGCACGGGTGAACAAAAATGGAGACAGAAAAGTAGAAACAAAGCATGGCAGCAGCATGAAGGGATTAAAACCATACCTCTTGGTGCCTTAATCCTTGAAGATTGTAGGAGAGTTGATTGAAGCACAAAAACAACTTTCTTCTTCCCCGTGGAGTGAAGCTTCCGGTACCGACTTCACCTCCTCCGGTGAATGCTTGGCTTTTCAATTCTCAAAATATGGCCCTTCCTCTCCTTGTTGGTGAACACAAAATTGGGATGAGAAGAAGATTAATTTTTTTTACACCCTCTCTCGGTTAGTTTTCAAGGCTTGGCATCGTATGTAATGCAAACAAAACCAAAAGCCAGTAAAGAAAAAACCAAGGGACACAACAGTGAGAGAGAGATTTTATTTTTATTTTTATTTTATTATTTTATTTTATTTTTCCCCACAGAAAGCCAAGAGTCATTAAACCAAAAATAATTATTTTAATAAAAATAATATTCCCGAGATTTAATATTTCAAACACCCGAATATTATTAACAAAATAAATTTTGGCTTCTCCCTAAACTCTTCTGAACTGTGTCCGGAAAAATCCTATGGTCCAGGATATTGGGCCAAAATAATATTTATTATTTTTTTTGAACCTGAAAAGCCCAAAATTATTAACATTTATTATTTTTCTTGGGCTTAAATAAATAACTCAATAAATAATTAATGTGCCCAAATGAACTAAAAAATAATTAAACTTTAATTATTTATTTCTTGGGATTAATTAAATAAATAACCCAATAAATAATTAAGTATTAATTATTTTCCTCTAACTTAAGTCCCGGTTAATTTTTTAATTATTCAAACTGGACATCGGCCTTGAATAATTAATTAACCAATTAAACCAGATAATAAATTTCTCTCAATTTATTTTATTCCAGTCTAATAATAAATTAGACTTCCTGAATAAAATATAACCCTCTCAATTGAGATCAATTTCTCAACCCAAAAATAATTAGGACTTACGGGCTATTCCGAGAACCAAAAAGACACATCGCCTTGGCTACTAAAATGACCAAAATACCTCTACTATATAAATAGATGTATTTTGCATCTTAAATATTTCCTAATATCACCATAAGGAAATATTGACCCTAAGGACAATGCTGCATTAGCAAAGTCTCCGACTACAGGTAAAATGACTAAAATACCCCTCTACACATCACCGTACATTTAGAGAGAAAAAAGTGTACTAACACCCCTCTAAATGACATCTACCATCATTAGGCTTTTAGTCCAATGATCCACGACTTCCTGGAGTGTTTCCACTTTCCAAGGGAGCTACCTTAAAGCTAACATCCAAGTCATATTTCCAAGGGTCCTGGATATTTAGATCATTCAAGCAAGCACAAGGGGCGATATAGTGTAAAAACTATCTTGTACAAATCTGTATTAACTAACTAGTTACACATACCCAACATGCAAGTATATTGGCCTTACGATAGAACCTTAACTATAGTATATCAAAGTGTATGCTTCCAGCTTCGTCAGACCACCAACTCATACTTAAGTTATAGAGTACTAGTCTACGCTGTAGCGGTAGTAGTCTAGGTTTTTACCATATAGTACTTTTAGAAACCACTATTACAAGTCCTGTTCTACGTATTTGAAATACGCTTATGTCATGAAGTGAGTGGACTACTCACTGGCTAAAGGTAAGCCATTCCCCATTTGGAACTCATAACATAATAATCTAAACATGATGAGATTCCCATTCTCATCAAGCGGTTAAGAACAAATATTTATGTGTTTAAATAACCCATGATCCATACCTTACTGTAAAAGACCTCCATTCACATGGATCACTTATTTAAATACAATGGGTCTTTTCCAAACAAAGTTGTGCACAAATAAAGAAAATTAATTTCACAAACGATTTTTTGAAATAAATTCTTTTATTACCATATTCTATATTTACATCAGAAACCTAGTCTAAGAGAGCATACTTTCCAACAAATAGTGAGGGCTATTGATTTGAAAAAAAAATAGTGGGTTAAATACCCGTTTAATTAAAGACCTAATTAAATGCATTTCATGTGCATATACATAGTCTAATATCTCTTATCTTTCATCTAGGTCATTTGCATCATGATAACAAATTAGAACTTACGTAGCATTTTGGAGATAAACAAATGATCAACCATTTGATTCTGAATCTACTGATAAAATAGATGAACCATCTAATACACAAGAACTTCGTAGGTCAAGTAGGATACGTGTGGCGCCTGAGAGATATAAATTTCTCATCACTGAACACACTGGCGTATCGCTCATAGAAGAAGATGAGCCTATCACTTACGAAAAAATTCTAAATAGTTCAAAATCTGACAAATGACTCAAAACCATAAAGTTAGAAATGGATTCCATGTATGACAACTAAGTTTGGACTTTGGTTGACCCACTCAACGGGATAAAACGCATAGGATGCAAATGAATTTTCAAGAAGACAACTGACATGAATGGTAAAGTAATTACCTATAAGGCACGATTGGTTGCAAAAGGTTACCATCAGAAATAAGATATTGATTATGATGAAACTTTTTCACCAGTAGCAATGCTATAATCCATTAGGGCACTCCTACGCTTGCCACTCATTATGATTATGAGATTTGAAAAAGAGATGTGAAAAAAGCTTTTCTTAATAGAAATCTGACTGAGAAAGTGTACATGTCATAACTTGAGGGTTTCACATCAAAGGATCACGCTAAAGTGTACAAGCTGCAAAAGTCCATTTATGGACTAAAGAAAGTTTCTAGGAGTTAGAACATCAGTTTTGATGAAACAATTCAAGAATTCAATTTCAAACAAAATATGGATGAATCTTGTGTATACAAGAAGGTTAGTGGGAGTGCAATTGTTTTCCTATTACTATATATAGCTAATATATTGCTAATAGGAAATTATGTCTCTATTCTACAATCAGCCAAGTTTTGGTCATCAAAGAAATTGTCCATGAAAGACCTTAGAAGAAGCAGCTTATATTTTGGGAATAAGAATCTATATAGATAGATTAAATGGAATTTGCTTAGTCTTTCAAAGTCTACATACATAGACAAAGTGCTAAAAGGTTTAGCATGAGTTAAAATGGTATACTAATGCCATTTTCTAATCTGATAATGATGACTACGAGTCACAATAATGCTATGCGTTAAATTTGAGCACTATCACTTGATTTATGAAATCATTGAGAGGAAAGATATGAAAGATAGAGAGCATTCCCACTGCTCAGAACATAGCCGATCCATTTACAAAGCCATTATCCTAAAAGAAATATGATAGTCATGTTCGGTCATTTGGTATTAGATACATGAATGATTAGATCTAGTGTAAGTGCAAGATTGTTAGGTTTGTGCCCTAAAAACAATCATTTGTACAATGTATTTTGCACATTAATCAATAAAAAGGCATTTTTTATATTTCAATTTTTTTGTTTCATATGTTTATTGTATAAAACTATTAGATAAAGTCTCAAGTACAACACTTGGTTAAGGAAACCATGATAGAGATCGTGATACCCTTAGACTTGAGTATAAGATGGTGGTCTGGTAAAGCTAGACTTGCGCACTTTGATGTATGATGGGTAAGGTCTTAACATAAGGCCAATAACCATGTACATTGGGTGTATGACTCTAGTTAATTAAGACGGACTTATACAATAGAATTTCTACGCTTCACTTAGTAAAGATTTCACCCTCTTGTGATTGTTCGGTACAATCTAAATAAACCAGGGTCCTACGAAATGTGACTTAGTATGTATACTTTTGGGTAGCTCTTGAAAATAAGTTGGTATATATTGGAAGTCATGGATTATTAGGCTAATTATTAAAGGATAGTAGATGTCATTAAAGAAGGTATTAATATATTTTTCCTATCTCAATGAAGAGTGTTATATAGAGGGGTATTTTCATCATTACACTTGTAGGTCGAAGATATTGCACTTGCAATGTTATTCTTGAGGTCAATATTTCCATATACTGTTAAATAAAATATTTAAAATGATAAAATATGACTATTTGTTAGCAAGGGTATTTTTGGCCATCTTAGTAGCTAAGAATAATATGTCTTTTGGTCCCTAAAGTAACTCAACTAACCTTAATAAATTTTATTTACTATATAGGCTTGTTGGGTGAAATTAATATTGGAAGAAATTATTCTAGAAGTCTGATATGTTTGATGTTTTTATACAGAATTGGAGAAGAAAAAAGGCAAAAATCGTCGGCATGATAGAGCACAGTCGGCGATAGTCGTACAGAGCATAGCCGACATCGGCCCTTCACTGGGAAAACAGGGCTGACACACAGGCATAGCTGGCGCCGTCTCAAAGCCACAGTCGGCACCAACCATGTGCCGATTTAAGGCGGCGGGTTTCCTTTTCCAAGAAGATTTTGATAATTTCAGTTGGATTCTTTTCAAAACTCTTTCAACCACGGAAAAGGACTCTTGTAGGTAATTTTTTGCAACCTAAACTCCACTAAATACAAGACAATAACATTGTACAAAGGAGTTCGAGTTCTAGTTCTTAAGTTTTCATTGTAATATTTTATAGAACTCCTAGAAAAACACCAAGAACAAGGAGGATCAAGGAAAACTTGGAGAAAAAGAAGAGCTTTATCAAGAATATTGTAAAAGAGAAGGGAATTACACTTGTCTATGAGTTTTTCTTCTTTCTTTCTTTGTAATTCTATTTTGTTAAAGTTGGATTTATATGTTTTAATTAGAATTGAGGATATTTTTACTTTATAATTTTGTGTTGAATTAATTCTAGACTTGTTGAATTCCAATTCTAAGTATTTGATTACTTGATTTTATGAGTTGAATTAATTATTTTGGACTAGTTAATTCACTATCTTGTGATCACTTAATGTACTTGGGAAATGAAGTTAAGGGAAAGTCTTAGTAATCAAAGAGAGATTGATATCACCTAGAATATAGGGGTATTATTTCTTCCAAAAGACGTTATTGTTTCCTAGAGTGTAGGAACATTAATTGTTTAATTGAATTATTCTTAATGCTTATTAGTTTTCATTAGGGAGGTAGAGTATACCCTTTAATTAGACTAAAAATAGGAATTTCATGACTTGGGAAACAATTAGAATTTGCTTTTGAAAATCATATTGGTATTTTGGGATTGAGAATCAATTGGTTGAAAAATATTTTCTTCACGTGTCATAGAATCATAGAATTGAGATATTTCTTCATTACACATCTTTTCTCCTTATTCTCACTCCTTGATTATCCTTGTGACTTTTCTTGTGTGGACTTGATTTTCTCCAGCATATTAGGTTAGTTGGTTATATATTCTATCTTCTTTTTTTGTCGGCTAAACAATAAAGATTTGGGTAAAGTAAGGTGGGAGTCTAAGTTCCTATGGATTCGAACTTGCTATTCCCTATACTATATGACGGGTATACTTGTCCGTATATGTAGTTTTAGTGATTAGAATTTTAATTAAAGCTTGATTTATTGTAGACTTTGTTGATAATATTTTCTACACTAAAATATATATATCAAGTTATTGGCACCGTTTCTTAGGATGGGCACTACTGGAAACACTCGAGTCTTGTTGATTTAGCCTTTGTTGTATTTTTAAACATCACTAACTTTTATTTTTTTAGGTACTTTGTGAATATTTAAGTCTTTCTATTAGTATATGATTTCGTTTTTTATTTGTTTAAATTTTTGCTTTTCTTTGTTTTTCTTTTCGATTTGATTTTTGTTTTTGTTTAAGTGCGAGGTTGACATCATCATGGACAATTATTTTTGGGCACAAAATCAAAAGAGTTACACTAATGATAGATGGGAAAAGTTACAAGCTCACATTGATGTTTTTAGTGAGATGTCATTAGAAGTATTAATGAATTCTTTTGTTGCCAATAGAAATTCATCTGTTCAATGGCATAAAGAAGTTTCCCAATGATTGTACGATCAAATGACTAGCTAAGATCGTTGAGGAGGCTTATGAGTTCTTGCTAGCCCGTACAGTTGACCATGGAGAAGAAAGAGGCTATGAGGGACAATTGCACAATTTGGCAAGAACGGTATTCGATTCTACTCTATGTGCTAATACTTCTAATTTCTCTTTGTCAAATGATTTTTTCAATTCCTCTCAATTATTGAAGAATAATGGTCCAAATAATGATGTGTTGAGCTTAACATGCCTTAAGGAGTTAGATTTTTCAATGCTACATTATATGAAACCCTTGGAGTTTGCTAATAAATTCTACCATTCACCCTATTCAACTGGAGGTAACATGGTATTTGTATATGTGGTGGAAAGTAAGGATTTCTTGATCCCATCTTTAAGAACTCAATTACTAAGTTTAAAAGGGAATTTTTATTGTGACAAGTCTTTTGAAGGGTTAATTGGTGATGGAAAGATTGATGTATTCTTTAGATACTATGTGCATTCATATGTTGAAAATAATATTTATGTGTCTAAAGGGATGTTAGAGAATGATGTTTATGTGTTTTTCTTTGCTGAGAACAATTGTTTTCATGAACATTACCTTTTTCAAAAACCTCATTTCTTTTTACATTCATTATATCTATCTTCTACTTTGAGCTTTAATTTCTTTTACAACGGTTTGATGAGGAAGCATGATAAGTGGAAAGAGTTTATATCTTTGTTTTGTGTTTGATTTTGTTAGGTGTCTTTTTCCACTAGTAATAAGGAGACTATGTCCCAGTTTAAGTATGAGGGAGTCAGTCATTATGTTTATTCTTAGGAGTTTTATTAGTCTTTCTTGTGTTTTATTTTTGGTGTGTTTTATTTTGGTTATTCTTTTCTTTGTTCTTTTATGAGTGTTTAATTTTGCAATTTTGAATAAATATTTCATGAACAAGCTCTTCTATTCTTCTCCAAGTTCTAATATTTATTGAAGCATTATTGCACTTGGGGAGTATTACTTAAATTTCTACCTCCTTTATCGTATTTTGTCCTTTTGGAGATACTTTCTTGCATTAATTTTTTGCTAATGAAGCCAGTGTCTAGTTTAAATGTAAGGGAGTGGTTTAGTGATATTCTTCATCTAGGTTTTTATCAATTATTTTGGTGTTTTCTTCGTCTCAAGCTAAATTTTGAAACAATTTTGTTGAAATTTTTGAAATTTTGAAAATTTAAAAATTTGAAAGTTTGGAGATTTTGGAGATTTTGAAGATAAATTGAATTTATTTGTCTATAATGGAGTTGTGATTTACTTTTCAACTTGAGATCTGGATTTGTTATTCATTATGATTTGATTTTTATTAAAAGTAGACTTGTGTATTAAGTTGAATTTTTCTAAGTCTTGAGAATTTAAGTTAACCTTAGTTATATTTGGTGTTTAAGTTTTGTTTTATTCTTTAAGTTTGAATGAGGATAATATGATGAAATATGGGAAGAGTTGCTGATTAATTCTTGTATTATAGATTTAAAATTTGCTTGACTTTGAGTTGTGAATATGGAATGTGAGGAAATAAAAAATTTTAAGTGGAAAGAACTAATTGTGAGTTGAAAAACAATTGAGTTGAAGAAAAATTTATATTGTATCTTTGAGGGAAGAAAAGCACTTTTGCTTGATTATGGGGGTCAATACGGATAGTGAAGAGAAATTCACTTTCTTGAGGCTATTAATTCCTAAAAGCTAAAGAAAACTTGTTGAAAAAAAAATGATGAATGATGACTATAAGGGGGAAAATACGATGCGTGAAGAGAAATCCATTCACTTGAGGCTATCAATTTCCTAAGTCATTAAAAAAAAAAAAAGAGTGGAGTGTTTCCTTGTTTCACTAACTTGAGTTGTGTAAATTTGAGTTTATAATGCTGGAATTGGTTAAATGGCTTGACTTGTATGATTTATATTATCTATATTTTTGCTTTGAAGAGTGGGATGATTTTCTTGTACTAGATATAAGTTTGTTTAACTTAACTTTGATGACCTTGGGATTGTTTTATTTAATACATGTTTATAAGGTTTTGAAAGGATTGTGTGAATGACGAGTTTGTATTTGAGGTTGGAAGAAGATTATTTCTTTATTATGGATGAATTTGCTCAGGACAAATTGAAGAATTATTTTGTCTTAAGCTATTTGCTTCGTATTTTAATTCTTGTTTGGTTGAGTATAAGCATAGCTTAAGTGTGAGGGAATGTGATAGGGGCTAAATTCACCAATATTTTACTAGTTATTTAAGGCTTTTTTTGTGAAACATTTGATCAAATAACTAATTATATTTCTTCGTATTTGATATTTTGCCTTTAGAAATGTGTTTTGATGTTTTTATGCAGAATTAGATGAGAAAAAAGGCAAAAACTATCAGCGTGACAGAGGCGCGGGCCGTGCTGAGCACTACTAGACCGGCCCTTCACTCGGAAAATAGGGTTAGCATAGAGGCACAGCTGGCGTAAGCTAAAAGCCACGGCCGGCACCGGCCGTGTGTAGATTTAAGGCAGCGAGTTTCTTTTTCCCAGCAGATTTTGGTAATTTCAATTGGATTCTTTTGGCAACTCTTTCAACCACAAAAAAGGACTCTTGCAGGCACTTTTTGGCAACCTAAACTAGCATAAATACAAAAGAATAACATTATACAAAGGAGTTCGAGTTCTAGTTCTTGAGTTTTCATTGCAATATTTTATAGAACTCCTAGACAAACACTAAGAATTGTTAGGTATCTCACGCATATTATATATGGCGCAGCAAAAAAATAAGAACGAGATACCAACCCAGGATCTGTATATGTGTGGAAAACAAGACATAAAGAGAACAAATGTAACAACTTTACCTTTCTTTGAGCGTCTGAAGGACAAAAGTTTTCCTTCTTCAATTCAAGGCGCGATCTAGCAATCCTCTTGATCAAACACCACGAGAGTTGAATATCCAACCACTATAATCACAGTGTGTGATTATCTCTAACAGAAATCCACACGGAGGATGACACTCAAGCACCAAGATGGTTTTGTGCTAGCAAAAACCATGATGGTGGCTAGGGTTTCTTTTATGAAGAACAACGAGAGAGAAGAGAGGAGGAGATCGTGTATCCTCTAGGGTTTAAAGAGTTATTTTCGTATATTACGCTACTAGGAATTTCGTGCACATATACCATATATCTCACGAAAAATCCTGCTGAAAATACTCCATCTGAGAATTCTAAAACTGTTAGAATTCCCTAATTGTAATTAGAAACATCAAGTTCTCACAATTACAATTTGGACTATAAATTATAATTAATTATAATTTAGCCACAACAACTTCTTTTTCTCGCAATTAACCCCACTATGTTATCAAATAACATCTTGAGTATATAATTCTCTATTGTGTATGACCTATTAGGTTTCCCAATAAATTGGTAGCGAACATGAATTAATCCAAATGTCTTTGAGATTAATAATCCATAATTAATTAGAATTAATCCTATTAATTCTAATCAAAATTGGTTTATCAATTCATCAATTAATAAACCCATATTCCCATATCATGAGCAGTATCTAGCAACACATCATGACCACCTAAGAGTCCAGAAAGTCAAGTGGCTTGACATGAACCCTTCAATAACAAACTACAGTGCAATTAACTCCTTTCACCATACAATATTTCATTCAGTCTGGAGTACAGAATTAGTGACAACTCCCTCCAGAATATATATTAATTCTAGCCCAAATATAATAGTACTTGTACCAGAAACCTACTATTCTAGATGTATATCAATTGGAACTGTTTCCAATGCACAATCGCCTTGGCCAAGGACTTCTCGAGTAGTAATTCTTACAAATGGCCGTGAGATATTCACCCCTACTATTAGGAATGGTGAATCCTTTATTGACCCTCTCAACTACTTTTGTTTATCTCACAATGTACCCAATATCTATCCTATAGGCGGCCCTCGATCTGGCTCCAGAGATTGGAATCAAAGCACAATGCTCAGCAAACAAAGTACCTTGGAGATCTTAAATCTAAAGATACTTGCACGTTTGCCATATTGAGATTATATCACTGGCACTAAATAGTTATCCATGTGATTATCTCATAGCTAGGTCATCCAATGAACTTGTTCCATTAACAAGCATCCATGTGTTAACTTTGAGTATCACAATACTCATGGATATGAGAACCACCGCTTGATCAAATAAGGAAGTCTAACACATGCTAGTCTTAACGCATTAAAGATGTCCTATCTCATTAATACTACGACTAGGAACTATTTAAGTACTAACAATATACAATGTAGTAGGAATCTCATATCATGATTTCCTTAACACAGTGTTGTACTAGGGACTTTATCTAACAGTTATATTACATAAAAGTAAACTAAAGAAACTGTAAGATAAATAATGCAAAATTAAAATAAAATGTGTTATATATAACGTATAAGTGATTACCTCTAGGGCATAACACTAACAAGAATAAGAAGGATCAAGGAAATCTTGGAGAAGAATAGGAGAAGATTGCAAAGGAGAAAGGAATTACACTTGTCTATGAGTTTTTCTTCTTTCTTTCTTTGTAATTCTATTTTGCTAAAGTTGGATTTATATGTTTTAATTGTAGTTGAGGATATTTTTACTTTATGATTTTGTGTTGAATTAATTCTAGACTTGTTGAATTCCAATTCTAAGTATTTGATTACTTGATTTTATGAGTTGAATTAATTATTCTAGACTAGTTAATTCACTATCGTGTGATCTCTTAATGGACTTGGGAAATGAAATTAAGAGAAATACTTGGTAATCAAAGAGAGATTGATATCACTTAGAGTATAGGGGTATTATTTCTTTCAAGAGACATTATTGTTGCCTAGAGTATAGGAACATTAATTGCTTAATTGAGTTTGTTCTTAATGCTTCTTAGTTTTCATTAGGGAGGTAGAGTATACCTTTTAATTAGACTAAGAATAGGAATTTCATGACTTGGGAAACTATTAGAATTTGCTTTTGAAACTCATATTTGTATTTTAGGATTGGGAATCAATTGGTTGAAAGATATTTTTATCACTTATCATAGAATTGAGATATTTCTTCATTACATGTCTTTTCTCCTTATTCTTATTCCTTAATTATCCCTGTGACTTTTCTTGTGTGGACTTGATTGATTCCCTAGTATATTACATTAGTTAGTTATTTATTCTATCTTCTTATTTTGTTGGCTAAACAATAAAGATTTGAGTAAAGTAAGGTGGGAGTCTAAATTCATGTAGATTTGATACTTGTTATTTCCTATACTATATGATGGGTATACTTATCCATATGTGTGGTTTTAGCAATTAGCATTTTAATTAAAGTTTGATTGATTGTGGATTTTGTTGATAATATTTTCTACACTAAAAAACACACATCAAAGTCCAATAATTATTTATTTGGGCTATAATAATTTATTGTGCCAATTTAATTTAATTAATTTTCTTAGATAATTTTATATTTGGCCAAAAAAGATTAATTAATTAATAAGAGAGATATTTTATTAGCCTTGGAATAATTTAATAAAATTAATTTATTAATTTATTTTCTTAGATAATTTTATATTGGGTCCAAGTAGATTAATTAATAAAAGAGCCAATTTAATTAAACTATTTTTTATTTAATTATCTTGAGTAATTTTGTATTAGGCCCAAGTGAATTAATTAATAAGTGAGCTATTAAATTAGGTTATTAAATAATTATCTTGGGTAATTTTATATTAAGTCCAAGTGGATTATTAATTAATAAGGGAGTTAGTTAATTAGTCTTGGGCTAATTGGAAAAACCCTAGCCTACTAGGGTGGCAAGTGATAGCTTTTTGTAATTTTGGAAACAAAGGATAGCCTTCACAAGTAAAAAGGAAAAGAAAAGAAAAAAGAAGAAGTAAGGAAAGAAAAAGAGAATAGTGGCAGTGGAAAACAAAAAAAGGAAACCAAAAAGAAATGCTATATGTATATTAGGTTGGAGTCTGAGGCTTGGTGAACATAGCTTCACGTTTTGGACACAACCAAATTAAGATAGATAGCTTCACGTTTTGGACACAATCGAATTAATATAGATAGCTTTTCGGATTTCTTTTGTAGCCGTTATAGCTTTTTTCTTTTTTAGCTATTTTCTTAGTTTTCTATTCCTTTTGAATTGGTTCTCCAAAAACTCTTCCCATATTATTATTCTTTCACCTATTATTCTACTTTCACCGGTAAATAGCTTATAGGAGATTTGAGAATATTTTGGAAGATTAAAAGTTAGCAATTTTTTGTGCGCATGTTTGATGTGAAGGATTCGACATTTGGCCAGTATTCTTATGGAACAAGTAGTAGTGACAAACTAAAGCATTCCGTCAGATTCAATTCTTTCGGTTATTCAATCTGAGCGACCTAAAAGTAAGTATCCCCAAACTTTGACTTGGAAAAAAATTTTAAATTGCTATTTTCCTTAGCGTTTTTATTTTCCTGCAATTCTTCATAAATAACCTCCAAGATATTCTTCAAATCTTACAATTCATAGAGAGCCAAAATTTTCCAACTCCAAAAAAAATTAACAAATATTAAGTATAAGCCAAAGAAATTTCTCTAAAAGATAAATTCATCCAACCAAACCATATACCACATATCTAACTTCAAATTTTCAATTTCAAGTAACATGAATATGATCTTCATCACACCCATCCATCTCCATTTTTCAACCCAAGAAATCCAACGAATGAAATATAAACCACAAATCTCAAATTTCAACAAATTCTCATAATCATACTCAACCAAAAAAAAAAAAAAGATATAAATGAATAAACGAATAAACAAAAATGAAATTACTCAAAGTCCAAATGAATAGATTATACAACAACAATACAATAATCAAAGAATTCTCAAGTAAATTTTTGGACAAAATGAAATAAAATCACAACACACATGCAACAACTATTTACAAACAAGTTAGTGATATGTGCAAGTGTACATACAAATCTAAGGCTAAATCAACAAGAATTAAAGTTTTTAGAACATAGCCTAAGCCGTTTCCCAGCAAGGGTGTTAAAAACTTGATGCATGTGTTTATACATATAGAAAATCCAAATCATTGCACCCCACATGCACATAAGTTTTAATAATTAAAATGTCAATTAGAATTACACAATACACACATATAGGTAAGTGCACCTATCATGTAGTCTAGTATTGTTGGCAAGTATCAAAGAACCTTAGGGAACGTGGCTAGCACCCCTACTTCCTTCTCTTCTCATTGTTTAGCCAAATATAGCTATAAGATATAATACTAACTACAATAGGAGAAAGGCCATGTTCTTGCAGAAAAGAGAGTTACAATTTTCTCAAGGAATAAGAAAGAAAATAACCCATGGAACAAGAAGAAGTCCCCCATTCAAGACCTAAGAAATAAGCACCCCTTAGACCCATTATTCCTAATTGTAAGAACCGGAGTGAGTCAAATATCAACCTCACTCTCACTCGAGTTATGAGATTTATACCCCCAAATTCGATTAATCAATATCTCTATCTAACCAATCAAACCTAAGGGTGAATTAATCATCACTCACTATCTCAAATCATCTGGAGGCCACAAAATCCTTATCTCTAGGCAATTTCATAAACCCTTTGGTTATTAGCCCTAATTTCCAACTTCCCTCTTGGGCTAATTAAAAATGACAAATGTTAACTTAGTTAAGTGGGTGTCCTAACCTCAACCCCATCTCTCAAAAACATTAGTAAAGAACAATTAACTGAAGTGAATCAATCAAAATCTCACGCAACCAACATAATCAAATAAGCTCAAATAACCAAATACCCAAGAATAAGAATCAAATATCTAAAGAAAATACTTTAGTCTTAAGCAGAAAAATATGGTACAACCCTTCATTACAATTAAAAGTCAAATCTTAGCTTAAGAATACAAGTAGAATTACAAAAGGAAGAGAAAAGTAAACTCATAGACATGCCTCTTTCTTCTTCCTCTTGAAATCTTCAAATAATCTGCTTTTCTTTTTCTTGGATCTCTTGGTCTTACTCTCTTCTTGGTGCTCAAACTCACAAGAACTAGGGTTCTTGAGAAAAACCCTAGCCTTTCCCAAACTCTCCTCTCTGCCTTTCATGTACCCAAGGAATGATATATCAAGCCCTTGAGTTGTGCTCTTCGAAAATTCACTGCAGTATACACAAATTTTGCTTATGGGTGGCCCAGGGAATTTGAACTTCTCTGGACCACCAGGTACTCCAAAAATATAGCTGCCTAGGGATCTTAAGTTTCCCTAGGTAACCAAGTTTCTAGACTTGGCCACAACAAGCAACTAGGTGGCCTAGGGAATTTGAAGTTCCCTAAACTGCCAATTTATTGGATATGTTAACATGAATGGACATTAGGCAGCCTAGGGAACTTGGACTTCCCTAGGCAGCCAACCTTTTAAACAATTTGCACAAAACGAGCACACTAGGGGGCCTACGGAACTTTAGCTTCCTTAGGCTGCCAACTTCCTATTCCATGGCGTCCATTTTGAGTGGTCTAGGCGGCCTAGGGAACTTACACTTCCCTGGGCCGCCATCTTTCTTTTTTGCTTCTTCATTTTTCTTCCATGTTCTTCATTTTTATCTTTCTTCATTTCTACTTGGTAATTTTCATTTTCTAACCAAAAAAAAAAAAAGATGAAAAAGGTGTGATGAATAGTATTTTAAGTAAGAATTTACCTCAATTAAGGTACAAAAATACTATAATATTATATATATATATATATATATATATATATATATGACGAGCTCTCATTATTTATTTCCTAGAAACTTAATTTCAAATCCCATTTGCAATAAAATTATTTTTATTTTAATCCCTTCTTATCACTCTCAACCCCTATTCAAAATTCTTCTTATATTTCTTTGACGTAGGAAGTCTGTCTTGGGAGGTTTGGAATTGAATTCCTAACTTTCCTATTTATGTTATAAGAGGAATCTAAATAAACCTTGAATCTCCTATTCTTATGCTTCATGCTATACCTCTTTAATATTTAAACTTTGTTTCAATTTGAATTCTCTATTTATCTGTTTCATGTCTTCAAATCTTCAAACTTCTTGTTGGATTTCAAAATTCAGCCATACTTAAGCTAAGTTAGCCAAAATTTAAGAAACAATTGGGAAAAGGAATTCCATATAAGTTACATGACAAATTAAAAAGTCTTGCAACCGTTTAAATTTTAAAACACCTTGATTTGCTCCTACAGATCAATAACTAGTTCCCTCTTTTCTTGTGATAATTTTTTCTACTTGCAACTTATTTGATTGAAACTGGAAGAGCATTAGAAGCTAATAGATTCTATTTGAATATAAACTCCCTAAAGTATTCCTATCTATTAGTACATGAGCTCCTCACTAAAGCCTCTCAGTCTTTTTTCTTCCCTTGACCGAAATATTGGTCTCTTTCTTCCATCTACCATTGGTCTACTCTAGTTTATGTAAAGTTGAAGCATATGCACTCATCTTCTTGCTGGACCTAATTCTCACATAATAGCCTTCCTATTCTTAGTTTCCCTATCAAATCGCACAAAGGCATTATTCAACTTTCTTTATCCTTACCATAGGAAACGAGCAACACCATCTCAATTCATACTATTCCCTCAAGAAACTAAGGAACATCATTATGGTAGCACTTTCAAACTCTCCTAAATTCCAGCTACAATCTCCACTCAAAATTCTTTGAATTAAAAATGCAAAAGCCTAACTATTCCCTACTATTTCTCTTTTCAATTCTCCTTCACATAACTAGAATTTTTAGGTTTCAAGATTTTTCATTCCCTTCCTCAAAGCTTACGGATACCTTTACCTTCCAAGCTGAAACATCAACTCTTTCTTCTTTCTCTATAAAACAACCTCCATTGTTGCACCTTCACTCTTTCCTATATTTACCCAAATCGAACTACTTAAAATTTGAAACTAAAATCCTAAGAACCCTTCTAAAAACTCTCAACCATTCTAGCCCTCCAATATTATCCTAGCAACCGAAAGCATGCTTCTAGCTACTTCCATCTTTCTTTCCTTTATCTTCTCTAGCTCTCGGATTTCTTAAGCAATCGAAGTATTCTTTCCTCTTCCTTTTCCTCTATGGCAGTCGAACATATCACCATTAGAGTACCTCAAACTACTCCTAAACTCTATCTATAATTCCTCCTTTCAAAATAGTTTGAATTTGAAAACTAGTTTCATCATCCATATGGCCTCTTAGCTCCCATATAACCTAGGCTTAACTGAGACTCCATTAATCTTCTATATTCTTTGAAAAACTAAAATATTTCTCCATTATTTCTTCTTCTCTTCTTCTTCTTTCTTCAACCTACCACACTGATATGTGCTTATCATGCACTTATTTTCTATGTAAATAATACTATATTTATTGTCAAATAATATTGAAATGATTATTCATTCTCACAATTTTATATTATTTTATGTAAGATTAAATAAATGAGGATCGAATAAAGAAAATGATGAAAAAAGAACAAAAATTAAAGAAAAAATAATAAAAAGATAATAAAAAGAAAGTTATGGCTAGCTAGGCTTTAAAAGCAAGAGATGCTAAGAGTGCACAGCACCACGCAGCTCATGTCTGATGACACTATGCAAGTATAGAGTGAACGGCACCGTGCAAATCATCTCTAATGGCCCCATGTAAGTTTGTAGAATAGAAATGCGGATATATTTTTTAGTGACTTTTAGGGCTTTCCAAGCCCTATAAATAGAACCTTATGAGACAATAAGTGGGATCTAACCATGAGCAAAAACATCTATAAATATGAGAGAGGAGATTGGAGTATTGATACAAGAGAAGATGGAATATTAAAGATGAAGACGGCTTGTTGATGAGCATTTTTTATCTCTTTCCTTTGTTTTTGTCAATTTGTGTTTATTGCTTTAATTATTCTTGAAGAGATTAACCCTAAGCTATTTCTTTATTAAATCTACTCTTGATTTGTTGATTTCCAATTACTATTGAATTATTACTTGATTTTATTATTTTGGATTCATTATTTCGGTTACTCTCTTCTAATGAATTTGAGAGATGCGGTTAGGAGTTGGGTTCCAATCAATTGGGTTCAATGTTTATTTTTTCTTGATGAACTTGAGAAAGGATTTCGGGGATTAGAATTTGGTAATCATTGGGAATTTGATATCACCAAGAGATAAGGGTATTGGGTTCTTTCAGAATTTTGGGAGATTTACGCTTCTTAGGTTCAATTAGGAAGGTAGAAACACCCTTTAATTAACCAAAGAATAGAAAATACATAACTCGAAAGAGAGTGAGTTTTGCATTCATAACCTCTCTAGTGTTAGAATTAGAAATTTAGCTATCTTGCGTTTGATTTGGTTTGGTACTTGGTTAATTTTAGGAGATTCTTTACAAGTGCATGTCTTATACTCTATTTCTCATCCTTGATTTTCTCACAGCCTATCTTGTATGAGGTGATGTTGATTCTCTATGTTTGTCCATTGTAGGTAGTTTATTCCTTAAATTTGATTAGGAAAAATAATAAAGGAAAAGTAAGAAGTGGTACTTTTATCCTTTCCCCAATGATCTTTGATACTTATAATTAAACTCTATACTACGCGATGGGTATACTTGCCAATTGTGTGTTTTGAATGTTTTGGTATTTTAATTAAAATTTAATTTTGTGTGTGTTTGTTGGTAATATTTCCCACACTCAAAATCACACAACAACTTTTATGCATCGTTGTCGGGGAATCAGGATAATATCATGAAAGGATGAATTGTATTGATTTAATCATGTATTTATGAATATTACTAATTCTTTTGTGTAAATTCTTTTGCATATATATATATATATATATATACACACACACGCATAATATTAACCATTACTTGAATGTAGACTTCTTATCATTTTTATAGCTTGTCTGTTTGTTGTTTCGATTCATTATTTTTAGTCAATGAGATCAATAAATTGTATTAGGTTCTAATATGTTGTATTATTATTGTTGATGCTGTTGTAGGTTGTTTTTGGAAATTATCTATACAATAGATTTTATTGATTTAGTTTTAGTTCTTGTAATTAGTATTTGAATTTGTCATGGATTATTGTTGTTGGTTGGAGAATTTTGTTTTTATTATATTAGCGTTTGTAGGATGGAAGTGTGGTTATTGTGAACTATTATTGTTTGAGGAGAATTTGTTGTGGAATTTTTAGTTTAGATGGATGAGTAGTTGTCATGGCATTGTATATTTTTAGGATTTTGGTTGATTGTTTTTGTTGTTGTAAAGTTTCTCTTTTAGTCTTATGTTGGTATTTTTGGTGTTGTTCTACTACAAATATTGGTGGGAGATTAAAATTTGATTGTAGTATTGGTGAATAAATTGAGGAGTTGGTTGGATTGGATAGTGGTTTTGTGTGTTATAGAATGTTGTAGTTTGATTGGAGATTTTGTTAAGCTTGTATATCCTCTTGTATAGTAGTCATTGTATTGTTGAAGTGAATTGGAGTTTGCAGTGCTATGGGGAATTTGTAGTATACATTGATTGATAGTTGTTGTGGCAATATTTTGAATTTCTTCCCAATAAATCTACTAAGGTTTTAATTATTTTCTTTCCCTATAATGCCTAAGAAGAAAAGAGGTTAACATCTTTAGTTTGTACATATATTTAAGATGAGTTGTCCCCCTATTGTATGTCATAAGATTTGTTATTTTGTACATTATAAGTATTGATACTAGTGAATGATTTTGTCTTAATTAGTTATGGGCACTAGTTGTCTCCATGTTGTTTATACTTGTTTTTATATTGTTTTTCCTTGTATATTATTTTTGTTTGTTCTTTTTGTTGTTTGTATTCCTTTTATGGTTATTTCTTTATCTATTGCATAATGTTGCAGTTATTTTCTTTTGCAGGAACAGGACATACACGGTGCCGTCCAAATCATTCGAAGCGACACCGGGTCACTCCAGACGGCCAGAACCATAGAGATACTAAGAATACACGACGTCATTCATATCATCTGAAATGGGGTCGAGTCAGTCCATAGGACTAGCACCATAATGATATTAAGAATAAATGACACAATCTATATCATATTCAACAGTGTTATTCAGGTACCTCTATTTCTTTCCTTTTTATTTTTTTATTTTTTATTTTTATAGTTATTTTCATTTTTCTTGCTTTATTTCTTGTGATTTATTTTAGCATTTTCTTATGAGAATTTTTACTTATGTTGTCTTTTATTTTTATTTTTGCAGTATATAACAACCCCTTAGACATTGAAGCCTCTTTGATTTATTTTGGACAATGAGCTTCAAGATACCTAGGGAGTATTGCTTTCTTTTCTTCCCTATTTTGTTAGTTTGTATCATGTAACTATGTCTGTATCATTTGTTTTAAACAATGAGGACATTATCCCATTTAAATCTGGGGGAGAGGTTGAATAATTTTTCCTTTGAAGTTTTTATTGATTATTTTGATAATTTTCTTATTTTTAGGCTAAATCGGATTTGGAGTAAAATTTTTTCAAATTTTTTTGAGATTGTTAGGTTAGTTTTCAAGACTTTTTGGCATAAATGTTGACATATATTGTTTTGGTAGAGTTATTATGTATCTTTTTGCTTGGGAATTCTACTTAAGACTTTTCTAGGAGTTGGGCCTAACATATGCTAAGTTTTGAGAGATAAGTTAACCTTTTTTATACCTTTGAAAATATTGTGAAACTTGATTCTTCGAGAATAGATGAGAACTTTTTTTTAAAAATATATAGTGTGGATTGTTGGCTTATCTCTAGTTTCATATCAATTCTCATTCATTCATTCATTTGTTTATTTTGTGTGTTGTATTATACAAATCTTCAATTGTATATTTTATGCTCTCCATTGTAAAGGCAGGTAGCAGCATGAGATAGGTTACTCACTACACCTATCGAAGTTGATGTGTTTAGACTTGGGCATAAAAATCATACAAAAATTAAGCACATTTCCAATCAAGTTTAAATTAAAACGTTCAACCTAAATCACACATATGAGCAAGCGTACTCATCATTAACTGAGCATAGGGTTCAAACGAGTGTCGATCCTCAAGGAACAAGTAGACATTAATCCTTTTTATTTCATTGTTTAACCGACTCGATAAAGTGAAAAACAAAGAAAAATAAAATAAAAGAAAATCAAAATCAAAATCAAAATATATACATGTCAAGGATGGAGAAGTATGTAATTCAAGTCATTGTTTAGACAAAAATGATCTTAAAGAACTCAATCATTATCATAACTAATTATTCTCTTGGCATCATGAAGGATTAAGATAGACTCACTTTTTTTTAATCCATGAAATCACTATTTTCTAGATAAATTAGAATCACCTGGTCTCGTCTCAACTAATTCACCTAAAAGATGCATTAAACACATTCATTGATTAAATTCCCTTGGTCTCAGCAAATTTATAGCATAAAATTAACCAATGAATCCTTGGTCTCGGCAAACATCAATTAACCTTTAATTACCCAATCCTCATCAACTAACCCCCTTGGTCTCGGCGAGTTACTTGACAACAAATATGAAATTAATCAATTGAAACTACCATCAACCCCCTTAGTCTTGGCGAGTTAATAGCAAGAACCAACCAACTAACCTCGTAATAAGCATAAGTAATTAAATACCAAGAAAAATAATAAATCAAACAAAATATCAAATACCCTAAATATCATGAATATCTACAACAATGTCAAATTACACTAAAACAATTAAAATATCATTGTTCAAGAAAAAGAAAATAAAGGAAAGAAATAGATACTTATAGACAAGCCTTCTTTTTCCTCCTTCATAAACCTTCTTGTACAACCCTCCTTGAATTATTCATCTCGAGAAAATATTGGTGATGCACTCAAAAATAAATCTAAGTCCCTACATTGTGCACCTCCCCTTTCTAGGGTAAATTGGCCTTTATTTATAGGCTTACAAAATTCCTAAAGGAATCCTAAATAAAGAAGAAGTAATTACCTAAATAATCCAAAACAAAAAAGAATGAGTAAAAATCTAAAATAAAAACCTAAATAACTAAATAAGAATTGAGAAGTCCACCACCTTTTGACTATGTGAAATTGGAAATTCAATTTGACTTCAATTTGGACTTCAGTTGGATTCTTGACTTGGACTTATCTTCTTATGCTGAAGCTTTCAATTGATGTTGAATTTGGAATTGGAATTGTTTGATTTGGCTTTTAATTGAGCCACTTGAAGCCACCGAGATTCTGCTGCCTTTCTTCATGTTGTTGCATTGGCTCAATTGAGCCACCGCCGAAATTGTTGACTTTACTGCAATTGTCTTACGAATTGCTCTCTTTTCTTTGTTCTTGTTTCGGCTTCTTCCTGTTGGCTCGATTAAGCCGCCAAAGCTATTTCTTTCTTCTTCCAATTGCCTTGTTTCAGCTGCTTCTTTTACAGCCTACCATTGTTGACTTTTTTCTCCACCTTGGCCCTACCGAATTTACTTCACTTTGTTGTTGTTGTTTTCTTTTTGCTGTCCGAAATTCCTTTGAGCCGTGAAGCCATGAAACAAGCCAATTTCTCCCTTGTCCTTTCCAATTTCAATTGTAGCTGAATTGCTCTATTTTTTCCATTTTCTTTGTGCATCCAGTGGCTAACCGACATTGGCTGTCCTTTTTGGGCTGGCGCTGCCTACATTCTATTTTGTGACAATTTTACTTTATTTTACCCCTAAAATCTAAAATAATGTACAAAATATCTTTTCAAAGGTAAAATCTCAAATATGAAAGAATATTGCTAGTTATTTCACAAAATGTATCACAAAATAATATCAAATAACTAGGAAAAATATGACTAATTTAGCCCCTATCAGAAGTAAAAAGAAAAAAGGCTCTAGGAATGCAAAAGGCATGTCCTATGACCAAAAAAAAAAAAAAAGTGATATAATAAAAAAGAAAATGAAAGAGAATGAAAGTAAGCAAAAAAATTGCCAAGGATGCAAAAAAAGTATTCAAATCAAAATCATTATAAATGCATTCCTTTTATTGAAAAATAAGAGGCGCATACTTTGCTATTCTAAGTTGAAAGGTATTGTTGTAATGGGATGTAACACTTATTATGTTTGTACCTTTTGTAAGCTACAAGACTTGAGTGAGTCGGTTAATCCTAACTTGTTTTTATCTCATAGTTTGTATTCTTGATTGGAGTTGTAACACCCCACTACCTAGGCCCAACAGGGCCAGGGATATCGCACCGTCCAAAGGATAAGGGGTCTTTATAACTAGGTTACACAAACAAAAATAAAACAATACTTTAAAATTAAAACTTATTACAATCCAAGAATTTAAGACAAATCCACAAATACATTGAATACTCTCACCTCTCAAAACAATACATAAAGAAAATAACACAAGGCCTTTAAAGCAAGCGACAAACTATCTACTCATCTCCACAGCAGGACCGACCTGAAAACATGGCAAAAGGGTGATGAGATAAAAAATCTCAGTAAGTCCATGTGTGCTTTGCATTTTCAGTGAAAGTAGTTCATGTATGCAAGGTGTAAGAACTTCATAAGAAAAAGTACTGGCAAGAAATAAACAATGTTAAAAATCAAGAGTGGTATTTTGGCTTTTCCAACCATACATGTACAATAAAATCAACCACTCAAAAGGGCAGTCATGGGTTACCACACGTTGAGCCCCATAACCATACAACGGTCAGAATGCTACACTTTGTGCAGACTGACAAAAGATAGGTGATTAGCCTACCGGGTAAGATACTCCTCCTTCTCTATACCCAAACAAAATCGATTATCCACTCCGGCAACACACAGTCCACATGACTAAAACTTGCTCGGATCGACATCACTAAGTAGTACTATCACTTTTCCAAGTTGAGTTCATCTTTTGGAGGTGGCCTCTTGCCCGAAGACCCACTCTTGCTCTTCAAAACTAGTACTACTAGCCTACCCTTATTGAGTACTCAATGTAGTTTATCCCACTTGGGAGAAAACTGATAAAACATAGCTTTACTTGAAAATGGCAATTAAGGGTTTCTAAAATTCGTGTCAAAATTGGTTTTAGAAACAGTTTGGTGTTTGAGTAAAACTACTTGTTGATTTTCAAATAATTGGTTTAACTGAAACAAGTAAGGAAACAGTCATTAATTGCCTTTACCAAATCAGTGTTCACATACTTCGTGTTTAGCTTGCCACAGTAACCTTTTACAACAAACAAGTTTTATGCAGGAGCTTACCTGATCCTTTGATCGAGATAAATTAAAGATCTCCAAAAGCTAACTTAACCCCACCTGGGGTAAACACAAGCTGTAATTAAACTCAAGCCAAAATTTACTTTCACAAATAATCCTAGCTCAACTTGCTACAATCATGACCATAGTGTTCCAAACTTTAAGGCTAGATAATCAAAAAGGATTTTATAAAATAAATCTAGCTTGATAATAACATAACTAGGGTTTGTTTGATAAAGGGTCCTAGGTTCTAGATGATATTATTTAAAATAATAATCTATTAATAATTAATGGTTAGAAAATAATTGGTAAATAAAATTAATAATAAGTAAATTTTAATATATTTTGATTAAAAGATAATAAATAAATTTTATTAGTATTTATGAACATATGACTTACAAGATTAATAGTTTACCTATCATGATTATTTATATAAAAGGTTTTATTTAATATTATTATATATAATATTTTTATACTTTAATTTCAACAAAAGATATCATTTATTTGGTCAAAATATCATTATTTCATATAACAATCCAAATCCACATTTTCCTAGGGTTTTCGAAATCTCCAGAAGAAAATATAGTATTAATTTTAATTAATGAAATAAAATTTGCTAACTTAAATAGATTAGGAACATCAAGGTCATGATCATAGTTCCTATTGCTAACCATGAACATACACTCTACACTAATCAACAAACCATCCAAATCATGAATAAAAGCATAGATCCATAACTACCAACCCATGATCCAAACTCCACTAAACATAATCATTTTCATGGCTTCAACAAGGATACAAGAACATAAAATCCTATTCACCAAAGATGACATAATATATATCATGCTTAATCATTCATATTGCTCAAGACATGAAGGCATGCAACAAACCCCAAAACATCAGAAAATTCAACCAAGACAAATCATCCTCATGCATCAATCCCAACTCCATCATATAAACACATTCATCCTCATACTTCAATCTCAACTCCATCATATAAACACATGCTCAATCTCCAAACATAATCCATCCTTTTCCAACAACATCCAAAGGACATGAATCTAGAATTTAAAGAAAAGATTAAAGAGGCTTACTTGAATGATGACTACCTTGAAGACGTTTCAAGAGAATCCTCATGCTTGGAAGGCTTGATCTGTCCAAGTAGGAAGAAGAAAAATGGCCATGGTTGGAGTAACCATTTCGGCCGGGAGAGAGAGAGAGAGAAAAGAGAGAGTTTATTAGTTTATTTCCTTGAAGGTCGAAGAGGAAAGGAGACAGAGATAATTGATCATATTTTACCTTGAGAGTGTTCTTAAGCCTTCAAGAAAATTCTGGTTTTTGTTCTGAAAGTGGAACCTTGATTTCAGCATTTGATGTTATAAATTGCAAAAATGGATTCTAAAGAGTGAGTAGATGTGATCTGGAGTTTTTGGAGAAGAATGAAGGGGTTTAGAGTGGTCTTCGGCTTGGAGAATGGTGGTGTGTATTCTTGGTGTTCTTTGAGGTTTGGAGAGAATGGAGAGAATAGAGAAAAGCTGGCCAAAATTTTGCTTGGAAAGGGTGGCCGAATGGATTGGAGAATTCTGGTGATTGAATTTTCAGATTTGGGAGAAAAAGGAAAGCTGGTTGTTTGAAATTCAAAAGGAGTAATTTAGGGAGTGAAACATGATAGTAAATATGGTAAGAATATCTTGGTTGAAAGAGGTCTTTTGGGAGTTTCAATGGCCAACTGGGTTGGTTGGGATTTTGTAGAGATGAATGATGTTTGAATGGGTTCTAGAATGGCCGAAATTTAGAAAGTATGTGTGGGGGATTTTCTGGTTGTTTGAAGCCTAAACTATTGAGGTTTTCATGGAGTAATTTGCTGGAATTTTGAATTCCAATTGAAGATTTGATTGAAGTGATTGATGGAGTGATTCAAGGGGTAGTCATGGAGCTCTTTTTGTGCAAAACAATGGTGGAGATGATGAAGTTCAGTCCATGACTGACTAAGGTTGGTTTTACAGAAAAATGGTGTGAGTTTCAGACAAGGGTGAGGAGGAAACAAAGTTGGAATTTCTGGTTGCTTCCTCGAAGGTTTTGCTAGAAATTTCGTGCAGTTTTCTTTGCCATGCTCCGTCCGATTTGCAGCAGGTTTGAAAGGGTATTGGAGGGTACTGGTTTGAAGGGGTATGGAGTAAAGTCAGAGATGAACTACTGGTTTGAAGTCTAGAAGAAACAGCTTGGTTTTTGGACTATTAAGCTGCGAATTCCGCCCAGAATTTTTCTCTGGTTTGCACAGCTTTGTGTAGTCCGAATTTTGGGCAAAGTTTTCAGTCTTCAAGCTGAGTAAATTGGTTATTTTTCTAGCAGTATTTGAGAGGGAAAGATGGCTGAAGATTTCGACAATTGGACTGATCAAGAAGTTGAAAAATTTTTCCAGATTACTACATGAAGAAGATGAATACACATAGGTTGGAGTTTGAAGATTCAACTATGGAGATTAATTCTCTTGGGAACCTTCCATAACTCTTCCCCATTTTCAGTTAAAATTCCATCCTCCAAGAGGCATTTTCTAAGCTTCAAAATCACAGAACCTTGTTGGAATTTTCTGTAAATAAAATGGCTTAGATAAATTAAGCAACTTATTTGATCAAGAATCAAGGTAAGCTTGAGAACAAAAAGGGTATAAATCCCTTAGGAATTTTTGTAGGGCACAAGAGTAGGATTAGGACATTCCTTTCATATCTCTCCTAGGACAACATTCCTACTCCTCCCTAAGGCATGTAAGGGCCGAAAATAGCCTACCTGTCTAAAATAAAATTTAATCATGCTAAAACTCAAATGATGAAATTTGAACTCAAGACCTCAAGAATTTATTCCAAAGCTCTAACCACTAAACCACAACAACTCTTGTTCTTATTTTCTCTCCGAAATATTTTTCCTATTTAATCCTCAAGCTATCTCCATATTTCCACCTCAAACAAAATTACTATTTTGCCCTTCTTACTCAATAAGCACAATTAATCCTTCTAGACTATAAATCACATATTCAAAGCACATAAAATCATACAAAAATATATTTATGCATGCAAGAAAATATGACATGCATCCCAACCCCCTTACTCTAGGGTTGGTTTTAATTGGGGTTTCACAGGAGATGTATTGTGAATCGCATTTATTTGGCATAAATTTGTTAATTCAATTTTGGTGTTCTTGGTTGTGTCATATTTAACATATAAGAATACATGGGAATAACATGGATAGATAAGTGTTGGGATGAATTTTAAAGTGGAGGATGAAATAATGTCTCTACCATTTTGGCTTTATTGTAGATATCCTGATTTGTTCTTGTAAATTTTCCTAATATAATATGTTTAAAATCATTCATGTTGCTATAAAACTATTTTGTTTATTTGCAAATACTTTTATTTTGCTTGTACACTATTTGTCCGTTTGGTAATAATTTTGTTTTGCTTGAGGACAAGCAAAGGTTCAAGTTGTTGGAACATATACCAAAAATGTATTATGTATCTCTGTATTTTAAAAATTAATAAAATATTTTATTCATTAATAATTATTTATTTATATATATTTGCACATTAAAGGTCTAAGTGTATTAGTGAGTAATCTATGTAATTGGGTCGTACTTTCACAGTAAGATATAAATTACAGGTTACTAACACACGAGTAAAAATTATTCTTGATCGATTGATGAAAGTGGGCAGTTTATTAGGGTTTAAATCATTACACTTTAGTTTCTAAATGGGAAATAGTTTACCGTTACCCAGTGAGTAATCCTCTTACGCCAATAGTATAAGCATATTTGGAATTCGTAGAATTAGACCGCACGATAATAATCTTTATAAAACTAGTATAATAAATAAATATTGGTTTATTGTTGCTATTGCATGGACGAGTACCCTAAGATTTGAGTATAAATTATTGGTCTGGTGAAGCTGGACATGTGCACTTTGATGTATAATTGATTAGGTCTTAGCACAAAAGCTAATAACCTTGTACACTTGGTATATGACTCTAGTTAATTAAGATATACTTTTACAATATAATTTCTATGCTTTACTTAGTAGAGATATCACCCCTTTGTCACAAACTAGCACCCTGGGAAATATGACTAAGTATGTATGCTTTTGGGTAGCTCCCTAAGATAAGTGAGTACATACTGAAAGTCATGGATTATCGGATTACATATCAATGGATGGTAAATATCATTGAGAAATGTGTTAGTACATTTATTCTATCTCAATGATGGGTGTTACGTAGAGGGGTATTTTCGTCATTACATCTACAAGTCAAAGACACTACACTTGCAATATTATTTTTGGGGTCAATATTTTCATATGGTAATAAATGAAATATTTAAAAGGATAAAATACTGCTATCTGTTAGCAAGAGTATTTTAATTATTGTAGTAGCTAAGAATAATATGTCTTTTGATATCTAAAGTAGCTCAAGTAACCTTAATAAATTTATTTTAATTATTATATTCTAATTATTGTAAGTGTGCTATTTCATGTGTATAAATTTGAGTCAACTTCTCCATTGAGTCTCTTACATTCATTGGAATGAAGTGTGCTCTCTTCATCAACTTATCAATAACTATCTAGACAACATCTTGCAAAGTTTTTGTTATAAAGAGTCTGGCGACAAAATCCATAGTCACTTCCCTGCCATTGCTACTTAGAAATCGTTAGAGGTTGTAGTAGTCTGTCCAACTTCTTATGTTTTATCTTAACTATCTGATAGGTCAGACATGTGGACACATATTGCACAACAACCTTCTTCATACCGAGCCACCTGAACTCTATCTTCAAATCATGATACATCTTCACTTCTCCTAGGTGAATGGCATATTTAGTTTTATGAGCTTCCTCCAGGATCTTCTTTTTTAGTCCATGGTCATTCGGTACACATAACCATCTTCGGAAATATAGTACTCCCAATTCATCTTCTTGAAAATCTTCCCTTCCTCTAGTAATTTCCTTAGTTTTGAAAGATTGGAATTCTGTACTACTCTGTTGTTTTCCAATGATCTTCTGACTCAAATCAGGTTCGATCCTCAAGTTACTTATGCAGATTTGCCCCTCTTGGACTTCTGCTTCGAATGATACTATTTTTTGCACAGTCTCTATTTCCTGTACTCTTAGTCTAGCAAGTCTTACTTTCCTACCCAGGGCGTCAGCTACCACGTTAGCTTTTCTTGGATAGTAGTTTATCGAACACCAATATTCCTCTAGGAACTCCATCCATCTCTGTTATCTAAGGTTTAGATCATTTTGAGTGAAGATATATTTGAAACTCTTATGGTCTGTGAATATTTCATACTCTGTCCTATACAAATAATGACGTCATTTCTTTAGTTCAAACACAATGGCTGCTAACTTCAAGTCATGGGTAGGGTAGTTTCTTTCATGAGGTTTCAACTTTTGAGACGCATAAATTATGACCTTATTGTCTTGTATCAGAACTATTCCCAACCCTTCTTTGCAGGAATCAGTATACAAATCATACAACTTGCTCTCCTCGATTAGTTTTAACACCGATGCAGTCATCAATCTCTCCATAAACTCTTGAAAGCTCTTCTCGCACTTTTCATTCCACACATATAGGACATCTTTTCTCAATAGTCGAGTAATTAGTGAGGCTAGGGTGAAGAATCCCTTAATGAACCTTCTGTAATATTCAACCAATCTAAGGAAGCTTCTAATCTCCGTGATGTTCGCAGGCCTTTTCTAATTTGAGATAGTCTTTACTTTAGCAAGGTTTACTTTAGTATCGTCTTTCATCACCATATGTCCTAGGAAAATTATGGCATCCAACCAGAACCCGTACTTCCTAAATTTTGCAAATAACTTATGCTTCCTTAATTTCTCTAATACTAACCTCAAGGGCTTTGCATGCTCCTCCGAACTCTTAGAGTAAATCAAGATGTCATCAATGAATACTACTACAAACTCATCCAAATATGGTTTGAAAATCTTGTGCATAAGGTCCTTGAAAATGACCACTGCATTAGTCGCTTCAAAAGGCATCACCATAAACTCAAAATAGTTGTATCTTGTGTTAATGGCCATTTTGGGAATATCGTCTTCCGTGATCCGCACTTGGTAATATTCTTATCTGAGATCCAACTTAGAGTAGCAATTGGATCCTTTGCGGTTGTCGAATAACTCATCTATCATCAACAAGGGGTACTTATTTTTTATCATCAGGTTGTTTAGTCCTGATAATTTATGCATAGTCTCAGGGTCCCATCTTTCTTGTTCACTAACAACATCGGGGTTCCCTACAGTGATGTGCTCAATCTGATGTATCCTTGCTATAATAACTCCTCCAACTACTCCTTTAACACCTTCAGTTCCGCTAGGGCTATTCGCTGTGTAGTTTTTATACTGGCTTTGCTCCTGGCACGAGATCAATAGTGAACTCTACCTCTTAAGGAGAAAGAAGAGGATTCAGCTAGAAACACATCTTGGAATTCTTTCACTATGGCAGTATTCTCTAGGCTGCGCTAATCCTTGGGCTTATTTATGAGATAAGCCAAATATTCTTTGCATCCTTAACCTAGTGGCTTCCTAGCTTTAATTCCCACTATCAGAAATTTTAACTCTCTAATTTAGCTTCCCTTCAATCCAAGTGTATCCCGTCCTAGCTAGATGAATTGAACTACTTTGCTTTTACAGTATACCTGAGCACCATGCTTAGACAGTTAATCCATTTCCAAGATTAGGGCATAATCTTAGAATGCCAGAATAATAAGATCAGCAATTAGGTTATCATTCCCAACCCAAATTCTAAAACTCGAGATATATTTACCAGCTTCCACTGACTTCCCTAGTGGCGTACTTACTAACAAGATGTAAGGTAACTTTGTCCCAATACAAATTATATGATATGAATGAATTTGATTAATATTTTAGTGCATAGAACTAAGGTCTATCAAAAATATTCATAAGGTAACCTTGGATAGAGAATGTACATTCTATCACAGTTGCGTCTACACTGACCTTTTCCTAATTCAAAGCAAAGATATTAGCTTTCACTTGGGGTTTTAAACCCCCACTTGCTGATACTCCGCTGTTATCTGCTCAATTGCCCACTGGTGGAATAAGGTTCCTTTATCCGATCCTTAATGGTTTAGGCTTTTTAGATGGTCGGGGCTTCCGCAATTGTAATAATTTCTTGATGGATTCTTGGACCAGTAGTCCTTTTCCACGTGGCCCCCCTTACCACAGAACTAGCAGGTAGGCAGGTTGGGTCTGGTTCTTGCAAGAGTAGGTCGAGCTTGCTTCCCTCTATTGTTCCACTATGGATTCGCGGGTTGTTTATTGGTATTCTACCTCAGAGTGAACAGTGCCTTATGAACTACTCGACTCTTGTCCTTGTTCTCCGTTCTCAAGGCAGCATCTACCGCGACAACATATATCATAGGTGGGAAGGGTGCTAAGGCCCTTCGTAGTTTCTATCTAAGCCCCTTCACAAATTGGTAAGTCTTCTTGTACTCAGTATCTACCAACCATTTGCAATACTTTGACAGTCAATTGAACTAGGCAGCATATTGAGCTACTATTATTCCTCCCTATTTTAGGTTTTGGAACTCATCTTCTTTTTTCTCTACAATCCACTGCGGAACATACTCTGCCCAAAAAGCTTCAACAAATCTCTCCCAGGTCTAGTCCTAACCCAACCTCTCCCTCTCTTCCTAAATCCGCTGCCACTAATCACACGTAGGACCTCTCAGCCTAAAGGCCATAAACCTCACCATCCTCTGTTCCGAGTATTGTAGGGCAGAGAAGATGTCCTCTATCTACTCTATCCAATGTTTCACTTTCTAGTCCCATTCCACCTCTCCAAAGAATGTGGGCCGTTGGAATTTCAAGAACTGCACTAATGCTTCGTCTTCCTTTCAAGATGTCCTCCTTTCTGACCGAGTGTGCTACAACTCTATCATCTTGTTGAAAGCTTAATTTTTGTCAATACCTCTTCCGGTCCTTCCAGCCCTACTCCTTGCCCCTGGTTGAATTCCACTTCTTTTTTAGGCATAGGGGTAGTACAGGCTTATACACAAGTGTGTCGACTCAACTGCACACCTTCTCCTTCCATAGGTAGTCACTCCATATCTTGGTGTCATCTTCAAGTCACAATCATAACGAACTCGTCAAATGAAGAAAGCAAAAGGATATGTAAACGTTCTAATCCATCCCAATTAAATGTATGCTTCATACAATGCATTATCATGGTTCCTAGTATTAAAGCATAAATATTATATGAGAGGAAATATGCAAGCAAAAGAAAAATATAGGAAATAAATTTACCCATGCATATATTTGTAAGGAATATTTTTACAAGGAAATGTAGGATGTCAAGTCATCATTATTTAAATTAAGTAGTACATTCGGTAAACAAATAGAAGAAATTCCAATAGTTTAAGAGCTAGACTAATTGAAAACATAAATAAAAGAAGATCACTAAGGATTCTCATGGTCTAGCACTCCTAAAATCTCCCAAAACCTAGTCGTTATCCGAGTCCTTAGAGCGAGGCTCATATAACCAACCTCCAGTATTCTTAGAGAAATTTATGTCATTACCATCCACAAACATCAAGGTTTTAAACCCCTTCAATGATCTACTAAGGTTCCCTCTATATTCTACGGGTCCCTTAGAACTCTCTCCCACTTTACGCTTCCCTTTGAGCTTAGCTATTCCATTCCACTCATACTATCTAGCTATGTACTCCTTTAGGTTACTTTTGGGTGCCTCAAAGTCTAGCTCTCCTGGATCTTCACTGTCTGCTGTTAGATACATAGGTTGGACTGGGACAGGCTCTACTTACTCATCCTCACTTTCTGGTTCAAGTATCTCCGGCTCAGGCTCAGAATCCAACTCAGGTAAATGAGGGGGTGTAGATGGAGGTTGTGGTGCAAGTGAACTATATCTGGAGGCCATGACCTCACTGTAGGCACGTATCTTCTACTCACCCTCTACACAAAAACACACTCAAGTTAATATCAAATCAGAATACTTAAAATTATAAACCCCAAATATAAAAGTAAAGCCTACACCTAGGATGTGACCAGAAGAGTATCGGAGATGTTACCCCATTCTTATGACTAGTGCTCTTTATAACTAGGCAAGAGTAGAAAAGGGAAGTGAATTAAAAAATTAAAGTACAACTCTTCAATACTTATACAATAGTCTTGGAAATAAAACTCAAAAGAGTACAAGTCCAAAGTAACATCGTAAATAAAATTTAGTCGAAGTCTTGGTCTCTAACATTTCACAACCTTATTGAGACCAGTACTTCCTAAAACATGATAGAGAAAATGTGTGAAAAAGAATTTCCTAGTAAGTCCTGTGTGTGCTCGTGATGAATTTGTAATATTTTCATGAAACAGTTTTTTTGTAAATATTGGCAAGAGAAACATTTGCAAGTCATCATTCAAGGTACAAATATGGTGTGGTTTCTAATTACAATATTTCACAAATCAATCAATTCGATTTCAAATGTTCAAAAGTAGAAATACTTTCAGTAGTTGAAACCACTCATAAATTAATTACAACACAATTTTTATAAATTCAAGAGGTCATGAAACCCTACATCATTACCATTCACTGTGAAACTCTACATCACAATGAAGTAGGTGATCAGCCCACTAGGTAGGATTATCTTCTCTCTCCTATCCAAATTTACTAATCGTCTATTTTTAGATATAGTCTCACCAAGACTGGGTGCTAGCATAGACTGGCCCAGCTTGCTAGTAGTGATTCCCCATCCTGGAAAAGATCATCTTCTTGAGTGGTTGCCTACCGAGAGACTAACCATAACACTCCAAGGCTAATATTGGAAACCTACCCTAATTGAATACTAAATGAATCTCTTATCGAATTTAGGATATTCTCAAACAATACATTTAGGACGGTAAGATCAAACAAACATTGAAATGTGTAGATTTTGTTCAAAAAAGATATTATAGCACATTGCACTTTTAGAAACTTCTGTTCGGTAAAAAATTATTCAGTGCACAAAGAAGTGATTTATCCATGTTTGACCATAACAATAACAATTCCGAAATAAAATTTATAAAACACCTTGACTTGCAATTTGTGCATCATTTATCAAAATGAGTTATGTAAGGACTTATTGAATCAAAGTCTCCTGATAAATTTAATTACTAGGAAGCTAGGTCTGAAATCCCAACTCCATCTAAAATAAAACATAACTCACCATAACCATCTACATTTGATATGGTTTCTACATAAACCCTAAATAAGGAAGCACATCTACTCAAATATACAACTTCAAAATACAACATGATATCAACATAACATATTTTTTTATAAAAAAATTTACTCATCAGGAAGACATGAACAAAAAGCATAACCAAACTCACATAGACAATTAAATCTCTAACACTATTTTCCAAGGGTCCCAAAAAAATCTTAACCTTACAATCATATAGATGTAATTACCAATCTTAATCTCACAACATGATTCCTACCATGTTATAATATATATACAAATACACACACACACACACACACATACATACATATATACATATACTTCTCAAATATTGCAAAGTAAAATTAATTACTAGTATGCTAAGATCATATATTTCCATAAGAATCAACCGCTGTGCGATTATAAAATCTAGCAAGTCGACGCATCAAAGCAAGAGAAAATGAATCATATAAAATATGCTTGTAAGAAAAAAACACAACGTTATACACTATTCTATTGCATGCTTCAACCCTTCTGATTTTGGAACTCTAATCCAAGTCAAGCAATTACGGAATTGAAAGGGTAATCAAAGTAAAATTTACTTGTGAATAGAATGGTGGCTCAACACGGCTTGAGTAGTCCGTGGACGTGATTTTTTAAAGGGTATGTTCTTCATGACTAGGGTTGACAAGAACCAAGCAACAAAGGTTAGAACTTGAGGGAGAAATTGAGACAATGGTGATCTTAGATTTGTATAAGAATAGGAGAAAAGAAGTATATCCAAGAGTTTTGAGAGAGAATTTTACCTTGACTTGATGGAGAAAAGAAGTATATCTAAGAGTTGTGAGAGAGAGAATTTTACCTTGACTTGATAGAGGACGAGAGCAATAGTGTCTCTAAGTTGCTTCATTTCGAGAGAAAGAGAGCAGATGGTGGTTAAGAAGATATTTGTGTGTGTATTTCTTATTTCGGTAGAGAAAGCAAAAAGAGAGAGGGAGTGTGTGCTATTTTGTGTTCAAAAAATGACCAAAGAATAGTTTCGGGTGTGAGAGCTCTTATTGGAGTTTAGGGGGGCCAAATGGCCTTTAGGTATGTATATCTCAATTTGAGAATGCAAAGGAATTAGAGTCTCCTTTGTGGGGATGGAAAATAAGAAAGTTTTTCGAGTTGTCCAATGTTTAAGCCGAGCAACTTAAGATGTGTTTACCCAAGCTGTTTCGATTCGTGTGTGTTGAAGGGGAGATGGTCGAATAGCTTTAGGGTTTTAGGTTTTACTTCTTGTGTTGCTGCCTAGAGAGGCCAAACGGCCTTGTGCTTTGTGTGTTCGTGTAGATGGGAGGGTAAGCAATGGAAATTGCTTGAATTTTGAAAAGGAAAAGATGGATGGTAGTTTCCATAGCTGGGAAACAAAAGGTAGATTGATTGCTTGCTAAACAAAAGGAGTTTTCCTTTCACAGTTCCCTATCCAGCTTTTGGCCAGCACAAATAAGGAAATAGAAAGCTATACAGCTATTGGTTGACCGAAACCAAGAGGGATGAGCCATGTTCTTGGCTAGAATTTTGATGCTCAAATAAGGTAGGTAATTTTAAGATTTAAATTCAATCCTTAGGAGAGAATTGGGAGAGAATTATTTGGTTTTGCATTAATAGTGAAATTTCTTCTTCTTGCTTCCATTTTTGGTTAACCCAAAAAAGGAAAAGGAATAGCTCTTCTTGAAAACTTGCTGGCCAAAACAAGGAGTTGTTTAGCTCCTGAACTGGGCTGATTAATTGATAATGAATGAAGAAAGTTTTTTTGGAACTCAAAATTCAAGCAAAGAATGAAATGATACGGATAAGTTAAGTAGCAACCTTCACTAATCCTTGTTGCCATTTGAAAGCTAATATTTATGAACCATAATTGACATGGCTGGCTATTTTTATGAAGAGAAGGAAGGTAACTATATATATTAAGGAAGGAGGAAAGGCAAGTAGATCAAAAAGGAAAGAAGTATATAATTACTTGCTTGTAAAGATCATAATTTTCAAATTCTATACGAGGAAAAAAGAAAAGGAAATAAACTCCAGCTTTAGCACAAAAATTAATCCACCAATATTACCAAGTTTCGAAAAATAAAATAAGGAACTCATCCTATGATATGGTGGCTAACACACACACACACACACACAGATATATATATATATATATATATATGTGTATATATATATATATAAGGTAAATGAAGGTTAGAATGACAAAAAGGTAAGAATAGATTAACTAGAGAGATTTTAGGATTACACTTAAAGGGAAATATTCTTCCATATAAAATTGGAAACGGTGGTTGTACACATAAAGAGAACCTGCCAAAAGGAAAAAGGAAAAAACAAAAAGATGTCCAAGCAAGAGGTAGCATTTGAACCACAATTAATCAACTAAGATTCCAATACTCTTTTCATTAAACCACAACAACTCTTATGTCCTATTTTCCATTAAAACCTTTATGAACCATAGCTTTGAACTGGAATTCTCCCAATGATAACTTGACCAAATAAGATAACTTAACTTAACTCAAATAGGCATGCAAGCTAAATAAAGCAACTTATTACAATAGCTATTTAATCGAATTACTCCTTATAAAACAAAGTATAATCATATTTGTATATAAATGAAGCAATGCATGCCCTCATACTACCCAGGGTAATTTAGGGGGGGGGTTTACATTGTGTGCTATATATAAATGTGTGTTTAAGCATACTACCAGTGTTAAACGAACCTATTGGGTCACACTCTAAGCGAACAATTTTGAGTTATAATTTCTGGTGACTAGATTCATTTCATCTAGAAATATAATTAAATTCGGTGTATCTAGAATTGTGTCCAGGTTCAATGTATTTGGATTGGTAGATTAATCAGTAACTTCTAGATTATCTAAGAAGCCGACTCTATCTATGCTTGAAATTTGATTTCAAACAGAGAGTCTTGATGAGGCAGACTTTTGATTTAGAACAGAAAAAATGGCATAGTAGTATAGCTTAGATATTATTGTTCTCTTAGTCTGCCTCTTCGTTCTTCTCACAAAAACTCTCCAGAAATAGATAAGCTCCAAAACCTTAGGTGCTAGTACTCCTAGGTTTTGGACTTAGTTCGCTGTATGCAACTTATAGAGGACATTTGTAAGAGGTAAGGCCTATGGTCTACTCCAAAAATAGTATTTTACGAAGCCTCTGAGGTATGATACCCTAACCTAGTTAGTCTCGTTGTTTAACTTAGATTCTACTTAGATATGTAGAGGATGTTTTCATATTTTGGAGTCCTCAAAATACTTTCGGTTACTAGCACCAATATATAGGGCTTGCTTGACTTACTTCCAGATAAGTCTATTGTTATATATAACTGGGTATATAAAACTAAAACTAACATTTGATGGATTAGTTGAATGATACAAAGCCTGACTTGTTGCTAAGGGATTCACCAAGGAGTATGGTTCTAATTATGAGGAGACATTTGCTCCTATGGCCTGCTTGACATTTGTATGCCATTTTGTTATAGTTTTTGCTAGCAAGCATTGGTAGTTATTCCAAATAGATGTCAATAATGCTTTCTTCAATAGTACTCTTACAAAAGCAGTGTATATGCAACCACCACTTAATTATGATGATCAAACCGATGAGACCTGTTGCCTTCGCAAAACCTTGTATGGATTGAAACAAGCTCCTCAAGTATGATTTGCCAAATTCAGGTCCACCATTGGATGCCTTGTTTTTCAATCTAGCCCTTATGATCATGCCTTGTTCTTTCAAAAAATAGATCATGGGTATACTTTTTTTCTTCTCTATGTTGATAATATGATAATAACAAGAGATGACACTAAGGGTATCTCTACTCTTAAATCTTTTCTCCATCAATAGTTTGAGATTAAAGATATGAGTAACCTAAGTTATAATTTAGGTCTTGAAAGTTCATATAATAAATCTAGTTATTATTTGTCTCAAGTAAAATATGTCACTAAGCTCCTCTTCTGATTTGATATCACTGATACTAAGACTGTTAGCACTCTTCTTGTGCGTAATGTTCATCTTCCTACCATTAGTTGGCAGTCGCGTGTGCGCGCGCGCGCGCGTGTGTATTTCTCATCATCTCTCGGCCACACATTTCTTATGTTATTCACATTATCAATCAATTCATGACAACTCTTCGTACCACTCATTTTTTTTAAGTTCTTCATATATTTTGGTACATCATAAATTGACTATTTCATGGTCTATATTTCAATCATTCTTCTCCATTGGAGCTACGAATATACTCTAATATTGATTGGGTTGGAGCTCTAACTAATAGTTATTCCACCAATAGCTATTGGTTCTTCCTTGTCATGTCTCTCATTTCATGATGCAATAAGAAACAAATAGTTGTATCTTGCTCTAGCTAGGAAGCTGAATATTGAGTTGTTGCTTACACGACCTCTAATTTTCATTGGTTATGTTAGTTACTTGAACATATGGATGCTCCCTTTCTCCAACAAATTTACTCTTCTGTGATAAACAAAAAAATCATCTAAATTGCTCATTGATGAGTGCTTGTTAGGTGTGAAATTATCATATTTTGATAGCCCGTTTACTTGCCTTTTGTATGATCTTTTGTGTGATTTTAAATAGTTTCTACTCATTTTGTGTGTATATGTATTTTTTGGTTATGTTAGTGAAAAATGAGTGAAACAATGGCTTAAATGATTGATTTTGAGTTAAAGATAATTGCCAAATAATTTGGAATATAGTTGGAAGCAACATGGAGCTATTTCTAAGTATGCAGAGTATGTATAGCCAGATGCATGGGCATGCAAATATGCATGGCCAGATACACGGTTGTGCATTTGCTCGTGCATAACAAGGGACTTTTGTTTGCTCCTAGAAGTATGCAAAACTAAAGGAAATTGATGTTCTGCTAAATGCACGACCAAAGACACGATCGTGCATGTGACCATGTAGGGTGTACGGCCAAAATGTATGGCTGCCTGTGCCATCATCGAGCTATTTTAGAAAAAAAAAAAAAAAAAAAACATGCACGACCAAAAGGCACGCATGTGCCTACAGGCCATACATCCTTTTTGAAGAGTTTATAAAGTCCTAAACAAGTCCAATAGTAGTGTAAGCTTCCCTAATTCATTCAAGGACGGTTTAAAGACTTTTTAAATAGGCTTTAGACGACCCAATTCAAAGAGAACCATACCAATTCACCCTAGAACATAATTCTTTCATCTTTTTTGGGCAAAAAAGGCTTTATGAAGGGGAAAGGAGTCCGAAGGTAAGAAGAACTTGAGATTGGGAGCTTACAAAAGTTTATAATTCAAACTTTCTCTTGTGTCTTTCCGATTATATTTTGCTTTTATGTTTTTATAGTTCTCTATTTTGTTTGCAGGTAATGTTTTGAGTATTAATTTTTGTACTTTGAGATTGTTAAACAAAGATCTTATCTTTTGTTTTCTAAGATTATCTTTTGTGTATTTATGCAACTTTGGCACTCTTACCAATTATGTTTGAGTTAATTGTGTATGGCTGACAATCTTTTAATTTATATGATTGTATTACTAAGATAATTTGATCTTTTGATTAATTTGTCTAAGTAGCATCTATTTCTAGTTGGGTTTTGAGGCTAATCGACTTAACTAGTTATAAGGAATTGTATAACGATCAATTGCATATTTTCGATGCTAATTGGGTATGTGATTTGATATTGGAGGTGCTTTTATGTGGTTATCAACCATGTAATTGGTCTAGGACAATTGATTAATTGAAGTATTACCCTTTTTAAGAAAAAAGTTAATCAACTTGGAGTAGATTGAAAGTAAGGTTAGGGATTAATTTAAGTCGCTAAGACAGGTTAATCTATTTTTGCAAGGATAGGGAATTTAAATCACTAAGACAAGATCCTAAAACCAATTGCTCAATATAATCGCATCTATGACAAGTTTCCTACTCGAATCTCAAAGTATATTCCTAAAACAAGTTAGTTTCCTAATTAGCTTGGATTTGTTTTCCTATTTTGTATTTGTTTTCTTATTTGTTTATGTTTTAGTTTAGGTAATTTCCTTATTTGTTTTTCCCCATTTGTTTTATTTTAAGGATATCTTAAGAGTTCATTCAAGTTACTTGTTCACAAATTCATTTATAAGGTTTAGATAAGGAGAGAATATTATAGTATACTTCTCTTGAGTTCCTTGTGGGTTTGACACCTTACTACTATACTACGTTATATCTTTAGGAGATAGGTTTATAATTTTTTTTTTTTTTTTTTTGTAAGGTACATGACGGTTGCATTTAAAATACCCATATTTTGAATGTCGTAATCTCTTACAACAAAAATGGTATCATTGCCAGGGAACTCTATTTTCTTGTTTTGATCTTAGAATAATTCTTCTGATAGTTAATCTTGATTAATTCTCTTGATGTCTAATTTTTCTTTTTACTTTTAACCTTTGTCTTTGTTTGTTTTGGACGTTATTCCATCTTGGTGCATGAATTTTCTAAAGTGAAAAGACAAGGTGCACATGGCAAACATATCTAAGCATCCAAATTTAATCCTAAGGAGACAAGGATTTGTGGCGAGGCAACTCATCTGCAAGAGATGCTTCAACCAAATTTAAATTTTTTGCAATTGATTCCCCTACAATAGCATAAATTGGCCATACACTTGGAGGATTAGCCATCTAAGAGTGTCTTTCTTTCGTTTTGTTATTTATGTCATCAATAAGTGATTCAATCACATCTTTGTGTTTTGTTTGAGCTTTTGTCAAATGTGTGTTTTGGTGTCTATTTTGTGAGGGTTATGATTTTTCAAGGTATTTGCTAATAACACCAAGTCTAGTTAAGAGTGATAAAAATTTAAAAAAAAAAAATCCCACAAAAAGGGCAAAAGAGCTGAAAAATCACACATTCAATCCCAAAACAAGCCAATTCAACCAAAAAAAAAAAAAAAAACCCACTAATTTTCATAGAAGATGGCAATTCTAATCAAATAGTCCAAGAATTAATTCAACTTACAATCCAATTCAATAGCTCTCCTCCATTTCAACTTCATATTCAAAATCAACCAACCAAAATCATTGCCCAGTCAAATACATATTGTACATAAATCAACCCAGCGGAAACTAAACGGAGAAGCGGTAGAAAATACCTACTTTTTGAGCTTTTTGGACAACAAACTATGGAAGAGCTTCTCAAATTTGTTGCCTTTTCCTTCTGAAGACAGACAGAAGAACACCCTCAAAAAACCCTCAATCTAGCCTAGAAAACCTAAACTAAGAGCAAGCAACAGAAGAAGGGAAAGGAAATCTGCCAAACTAAAAGAAGACAACCAACAAATCGAGATGATAGGATGAGGTTTGGGCAAGGCTCAATGAAATCGCCGGTGACAGAGAAGGAAAGTTGCAGCAGCAGAGAGGAAAAGGAAATACGCTGCAGCTAGAGAGGAAGGGGACAGCGGTAGATGAAAACGCATCAAGGATAAAACACCTTCCTAGAACCTGCCTTTACTTAGTTCTGATGCAAACATAGAATGCGTCAAGACCAATGAGACCAACCTTACCCAGCTAGGCTAGTTGAAGTGAAAAGCCCTAAAAGGGGCCATTTTGATTTATAAAAAAAAAAAAAGAAAAGAAAAGAAAAAACGCCTTGAGCATGTCTACGACCAAGCCATCACAGTCTGGAATTCCCTAGCCAAATTGGCTTCTTCTCAACTTTGCCATTCTTAACATTTTCAGCTTTTCCTAGCTTACCAGTGCATATTAGGAAACTTTGTATTTTGTTGTTCCTCCATTTAGGGAAAATTTTTTCAATTTGCGAGGAGGTACAAGTTAGGGCTCCCTTCTCCTTGTGTACTTTTTTTTTATGATTGAATAAATGGGTAGGGGTTTACCAAATCTCCCACAACGTTACTGGTAGTTTTGGGAAAATATATATATAAATAAAACTTAAACCTATCACATAAAAAAAATATATTTTTAATCAATTACACTCTTATTTTATCACACAAAATATAAAAGCTAATGATAATTCTTTAAATGGAAAGTATATTTAATTTTTATAAAGTTAAATATTTATTTTAAAATAACTTAAACTAGAAATGTGACATTCAAATCTCTTACATATTCTGTTTGATTTGGATTAATCAATTAGTAGTATATTCGTCTTGGTTTGATTTTATTAAAAAAAAAAAAGGGAAAATCGGCTTGATGGCGATTGAACACAATGATGCCGTTGATGCTGAACACGCCCCTCCACGGACAGGTTCTATACAAACATCAAACTAGAGGAACAGAAACCAAAAGCAAGACTAACCATTTAAACACAAAAAAAAAAAAAAAAAAAAGAGGACATCATACACCCAACAATATCATCAATCGAGGGCTTGATATCTTTTTGGCATTTTCTGATGTCATTTCAGAAATTAATATACACAAAAATATTGAATACAGTGACAAAGAAATGAGCATGAAAATTAGAAAACCACCGGCCGATCTTGGGCGCCGACTGCCATTTATAGTCAACAGGCCTCTCTGCATATCTTTTCCCTCGTGCTTTGTTTTTGTATGCTATGAATGCATCATAGAGAGATCTGCCATTCTCCTCATTTAAAGCTTCTTGTCTCCATATTCAATTAAGATAGTCCTAGCTACTTCCTGTATTCTTTGACTGTTTAGAAAATACAGCCAACTAAAAGAAAAGAACAATCCAATTGTGTGTGTTTTTTTTTAAAACTTTTTATTCAATTAATCTGATATATTAGTTCACGACTATAAAAAAAATTCCCAACTAGGTTGAGTTTTCTCTGCCTGGAAAAATTGCAAACTTTAGATTTTTTTTCTCTGCTATTTTTTTCTTTTCCATTTATTGTTGTATTTACTGTAGAGCATAATATTTCGGCTGGTAAGTTTTGGGGGATGGGTGCAGGTTTGGATTCATATCGGTCAATCAGTACCTTCATGGCTTCATGTTTTACATACTCCTCCCCTTTGCAAAGAAACAAAAATTTCAAAGCACGTTTAGATAAGAGATCGTCAAAATTGACGTTTCGTTGCAGTCCAGCGGGAATACTAACCGTTCATTCATTCCCAGTCTCACGAAAAGGATAATGTCATTATTGACGGCATCTTTTCGTCTCTTTAATGCCAACTTCATTGTAATTTATATCCACAGTTATAATAGGGGATATATATTTGTACATTGAAAATATTATATTTATTTTATAATATAATTCGTTTTAAAATTAAATTTTTTTATAATATATATTATTTTACAAAATTTTATAAAAAATTATTTTTTTAACTCTATCCCTCTTTACAATCCCTCTCTTTCTATTAATTATGACTTAACTCTCTTTAATTATTAAAATAGACAAAAATTTATTTAGGGGTGTTTTTATTAGCTTTAAAATTATCTGAAATTTTATGGATTCTTAATTTCTATATATAAATATAAAATGACTTATATTGTGAAACGAAAATAGTAATATTGAATGTCTACTCCATGAGGATTCTCCTAATATTTTTTTAATCAATAATATTTCTTTTTGTATTAGTACTAGATACCATTTCAATATCTTTCTTTTATGGTTGCACCAACCAAAACTGACATAAATAATGAATCACCCAAAAGGAAGAAACGTTTGTAATCTCGTGTTCACCACTTGATTGTTGTTCAATAATTGAAATATCTTATAGTAGTAATATGAGAAGAAAATAAATAAAATAGTCTGTAAAATTAAAATATAAAAGATTAAAAAAAATCGAAGCGTCAAATATAAAAATAGATGATTAGTAGTAAAAGACTTTTGCCTAGACATCACAGTTTGTGTAATATTCCACATTTTAATTATCGATTTGTCTATTATTTGTGATAGGATGAAAATTTATATCAATAGTCAGAACAAAAAATAATCGATATAATGAGGTAAATATTTTGGTATAATAATATCTTGTCGGGACTTGGATGTAATTGTTGAATTTGTTCTACCCATACCCTAAATCTTTGGAAGGCTACTATTATTAACAAAATAATAATTTGAGGATACACTGAGAAGAGAAATTGATCAGTGTAATGAAACGCACATTTTGGTGTGAATTATGCTATTTGAGTTATTGGGGACATTTTCGTCATTTTGACCGCTCCCGCGATTTTGATTGCAAATATGACCAAATTGAGAAGGAATTGAAGAATTTAAGTATTACCAATGGATTCAATAGATTTTTTGGAGTTGAATGGTGAAGTAAAATATTTTTTTCATTTCGGACCCAATTTTAGCCATTTCCGAGAAAAATTAGAAATGCAGGTAAAATTTAGACGTGTGACGTTATGTGATTGGTGGATAGGGGCATGTGTCACATTATGAGAGGTTGTATGAGATTTCATATAAAATAAAGCTTATCAAATAAGTTTTACAAAATAAATATTAAAAAATTGATAGACAAATAAAATTGCGACACGTGATGGATAGCCCACAATTTGTGACCAAATGGTCACCAATTTGGATCAAGAATGGTGGTTAAGGAGTTGAAAAACAGCCAGATTTCGTGCATAAGGAGTAGGGAAAGAAGAGAGAAAGAAAAGGAAAGAAAAGCTAGAGAAGAATAAGAATAAAAAAGAAAAATGAGAGAGAAAGAGAAAGAGAGATGTGTGTGTTCTTGGTGTTCTTGGAGCAAAATCAAGCCAAGGGATCCCACATATAAGGTAAAAGTCTATACTTCAAGAATTAAAGTCATAGATCTTATTACGGTGATTATATTGATATGAAATTTAATATGAAAACATAATTTTCATAACTTGATTTTGGATCAAAACTAGGGTTTGTGAACTTTTGTGTATGAATCTTGTATATGTTTATATAAGTGCCGACTGCCTAAGGATTTTTGAATGATGTTTTGTGTGAAGAAGAACTGAATAATTATGGTGGCTTAAAGAGTTGTTTCTGGTTGAGGAGATGATGATCAAAATAGAGTAAAAATAGAATTTACTTGGTTGGAAAAATGGATTATACTAATGTTTGATTAGAAAAGATGAATTTGTGTTGAATAAGTGTGATTCTTGTGAGCTATTGGAATATGAAAATCATAGATTTAAAGATGATTTGAAGGAAAATTGAATGAATTAATGGTTCCAAAATGTTAAAGACTAAAGAAGAACAAAGGAAAGCATGAATAGTGGGATTGAGGTAAAATTATTGAGGCTGTTTTTGCCTTGTATTGTTATGGGAATCAGAACTCTAAAAAAGGCCACTACAGAATTAAAGTTAAGAGTCTTACAATAATTTTGGTATATTATAGAGTCAAATCGGAGTTATAGATTGAAAGTTATGTGCAGAACAATATCATGTGTCAAAAGTGAAATTTCAAAAAAATGAGTCCAAAAGTGGATGAACTTAAAGATGATTAATTGTGTGATTTTGGATTAAATAAATAGGAAATATAAAGTGAATTCCTTGTATATGAAGGGATAAAGAATGTGGGAAAAGGAAAATGAAGAAATTAATCAAATAATGAAAAAACGACGTGAATAAAAGTTGAATGTTTTCCTTAACCGTCGGCTAACTGTCGGCCCCGTCAGGGTAAATGTCAGTTGGATGTTGGCTAACTGTCGGACACGTTGGCTAGATGCTATTAGGCATGTCGACTAACCGTCAGCTATTTTTCAGCCAAACATGATTTGACCCGAAAATGATGTTTGGTGTACGTTTGTCGGTAAACGGCCAACGGAACGTTGAAAATGGTGGAAACGATGGTTGAACGGCCGTAAACGGAAAGGGTTTAGTTAGGACATAAGGTGAGTCCCTTTTGATATCTAAAAACTTTTGAAAGCTAGTGTGCTTTACTTTTCCATAAAATGTTATGTTTTATACCATTTTAGAAATCCCAAAATATGTTTAAGATTTATCTGTGCAAGAATTATTTTATGCCATTTTGGGCTCGATTGAATATCATAATTAGCTTAGAAACCTTAATGGATGATTAAAGCATGAACTTTGTGAATTTAGTCCTTTTTGGATTAAATACTTGAGATTTTCAGAGGATAGTAAATTTTGAAATCGAGTATTCATAAATTAACTGGAATGCCCTTATTGGAACATGTTATGGAAATATGTTTGAAAACTTCGAATTTAATTTTCTTTTGGGATTAGAATTTTGAATTTCTTGAAATGAGTTCCTTTGGAATCGGGTATTTGAAAAATGATCCAAATGTCCTTATTGGAATGTTTAAAAAAACTTTTGGAATCGGACTACGATAAATGACCGAAATATCCTTATTGGAACTTTTGTGAATATTTTTCAAATCGGGTAAGGGTAAAATGACACAAATAATCTCGAAAAGTCTTTTGGAATCGGGTATGGGTAAAATGACCTGAATACCCTTTGAAATGATTTTGTGATCGAGTACGAGAAAAATGACCTGAATACTCTTGGAGACATGTTTTGATGTGTAAACAGAACTCTTTATCCTGTTTCAACGATTTTGAAAGTAATCTCTCTTGATGAGATTGACTTTTGAAAAACGACCTTTTAATCCCTGAAATTATTTTATTGGCCTGGTGTGCCATGGAATGAATTGATTGGCTCTGCGAAGCCTATGTGAATGATGATCTGACTTGCAAGTCAGTGGGATCAAATTCTAGAAAGTGTTGTTTTTCTCCAAAAATATTTTGATTTGAAAATCTTGTGGGATCAGATAATCCTCTGGCCTAATCAGTCAAACAGGGTTGATATTGTTAATTTTGAGTACTCAGTAAGGACTTTGATGTTTGTACTAGCCTACGTTAGAGTTAGACGACACTAGTAATCTAGCCTAGTTTTAGGAATTGTCTTACTCCAAACGGAGTGATAGAACATTGAGATAAGTCGTTCTTGCTACCCGTTTAGTGCCTGGCAATTGCCGCGTTTGCAAGCACTTCTTATTTTTGAGTCATTCGCTGGATGCGGGGCAGGGACACTCTGTGCGTTTGGCTCATTGCCGCCTCGATGGTGATTAATGTCATGATTAGGACCTCTAGCTTATGGTGGCAAGTAAAAGATTATGTGCTGCGGTACATTAGGTATGCTGCGGTATACCTGAGCAAAAGTACGCTGCGGTGTACTTATTCTGGTGACGTACAATTGAGTACTAGAGGCTGCGGTCTCAGTACAATAATATGTGGTGCTGAAGGCAATGACTGCGGGACTTGCATGTGGATACAGGCCGACCTTCTATCGGAAAAGTGCCTGTTATTTGAAAAAAAATTAGGGCAATGATTTGAAATTAAAATATAATTTTTCAAAAATGATTGAGTTCTACATAAACTCTTCTTTAAAGAGTTTTGGAATCGTTTCCAGTGAACATATGATATGCTATTTCACAAAAGTTTTATATACTCTGTCTCTTTGATAAAGAACTAGCACACACGGGACTCACTGGGTGATTTTTTACTCCCACGTGTCTTTTATCTTACCTTTTTTGTAGAATCCGGAGTTGAGCAAGCCTACAGATAGAGGACGATACCACAGTGATAGCAGAATAGGTCCAGACGTTTCCCTTTTGGATAATATACCTTATTATTGATATTGAATGAAAATTTTCATATATGAGATTCTTTGTTATATATGTGCACGTGACCATCAGTATAGGTTATTGTATGGATCTGGACCTTACATACTTGTCTGGATAACTGGACAGGGCGACGCCTAATATTGATATGCTTCCGCTGTTATCGTTAGTAAGGATGTTACAGTTTCGATGTAACAATAAATGTCCTGTATGAAATCTCGCTAGTGTTAAAAAGGTCATAGTCATCTAGTAAATTACAAAGACTTCTAGGTTCCTCTGGAAAAAATCTTGATTTCAAATTGTCACGCCCCAAAGCCGAGGATGACATGGCAACACTCCAAAAAGAAATGTCGAACCCTTACATACCATAAATAACCAAAACATAACATTCTAGTAATACTTAAAGAATATCCTTATATCGTTTCTAAATCCAAAACAAAACATACATAAAATTGAACAAAAATGAAAAATAATTGATCACTCTAGATCGTCTTCAAACCATTCTTCCAACTCATCCTCATCTGACTGAGAACCTGCAAAATGTTAAATAAGGGGTAAGCTCGCTAACTCAGTAAGAAAATCTAGCCTACCTGGGATTGAACATGCTACATATACATATACATTTACAAAACATTTGATCATAAAAGTTTAGAAATTTAAGGTACAACAAAACTCGTGGGGCCTTAAAATATGTCCCTGGTGGGTTGGTCGCACCATGTGAAGATCTCAGAGTATCACCAAAAAAAAAAAAAAAAAAGGAGGAAAAGAAGAACAATGAATCTCTTAACCTTACTCATTAGTGAATTAAAAGAGGCATATCTGGCACATAAATACCGAACTAGTGTGGTATATTCAGTGAAAATAATGTGACTGAAACAAGCGAGAAAACCATCGCTTCAATAGAAGAAAACCGGCACTAGAGTTAAAACAGAGTGTACCCGACGCCGGGTGTATTCTGGAATGCGCAGGCGCAATTTCCAGAACATCCAAAATCCAACCTATAACTTTTCAAACAAAAAATGCAGTTTTTACCACCCACTTTAATAATGAAAAATATCATTTTGTGCACAAAAAATCATGTATACATACTTAAACATGCTTAAACAAAGCTTAATTCACGAATATGATTCATGCTTGGGAACTTGATTTGGCTTAACTGATCAGTCTTCCAATTATTATATCTCATTGGAAGAAAGGCCTTAGCTTATCTTAGGTATTGTATCCCCCTAGTAGGGCCTTATAGCTTATAAAGTTGGGGAATTCCCTACCAAAACGAAACCCATAAGCATTCAACATCACATGAATTAGAAAATCAGTACATAGGCATAAAGCTTAGCTTAAACTCATAACTTTCAACGAACATAACCATTGATATGAAAATAACAATTAACATATCATGCTCAATACCATTTTCATAAAGAAATCAAGAGACATCATTGATTTAAGGAAAATAGTAACCAGTACCAAATATAGGAAAACTCAATTTCCTTACCTACTAAATTCAACCTCTTGGAACCCCTTAAAGCTTCCACTCAAGCCTCCAAACACTTAATCACCTTCAATTAAAACCTAAACAATACAATTAATCCTCCAATCAATTTTTTCCAATTTAGAACCATAATACTCTAACTTCGATTCAAGCACAACTTATCCTAATCCTAGGTTACAAAAACCATAAAACACAAGGGGAAAGCTAACTTACCAAGAGTTGATGCCAAAGGCTCAAGTCCCTTCTCAAATTCTCCCTTCTCTTCACTCTTCTCCTCTTCTGGAATAGTTTCAGAAACAACGTAACTGTTCAGAACATGCCTGAGCTTATAATGAAAAATTAATAAAAGTCCCCTAACTAAATAATTGCACTTAACCCCTTAACTTATAATACTTAACTGTTTTAGCCTTATGGACCCTAGTCCACTAATTAAAATAAAAAAAATCACAGCCCAATAAGCCTATGAAAGAAGAGAAGTTGGTGGGCTCACATTCCACCCTCCTTACAAAAAGTTTCGGCCTCGAAACTTACGCACCTTGGTCCTCAAATAGGAACGGATACTTTTGGCGTGCATCTTCCTCTAACTCCTAAATCGCTTCTCGCTCCGAGTGATTTGACCATTGCACCTTAACGTAAGGTATCGTCATCCGTCTCAGAACTTGCAGCTTCCTATCTACGATCCTTACCGGTACCTCCTCATAAGTCAAGTCTTCATGTACTCGCAAAGGCCATATTTCTAAAATATGATTTGGGTCCGAAACATACCGTCGAAGCTGGGATACGTGAAAAACGTCGTGTATCCTGGATAATGCTAGTGACAAAGCTAACCTGTAAGACAAATCTCCTACTCTCTCAAGGATTTCATACGACCCTACATATCTTGGACTTAACTTCCCACTCTTACCAAATCTCATTACACCCTTCGTAGGGGACACCTTTAAATACACTTTCTCACCACACTGAAACTCTAATGGCCTTCGTTTGCTGTTAGCCCAACTCTTTTGACGGTCCTGGGCAGTTTTCAATCTTTCTTGAATAACCAATAATCTATCCAAAGCAATCTGTACCAACTCTGGTCCGGTTATACTTCTTTCCCCTACGTCATCCCAACAGATTGGAAACCTACACTTCCGTCCATAAAGAGCTTCATACGGTGCCATTCCAATGCTTGCTTGATAACTGTTATTGTAGGAAAACTCTACCAATGCCAAACTATCACTCCAGCTTCCCTTGAAGTCCAATATACAAGCCCGCAACATATCATCTAATGTCTAAATTGTCCTCTCTGTCGACCGTCAGTTTGAGGATGAAATGCCGTACTGAGTGCGACGGTGGTTCCCATGGCCTTATTGAAACTCTTCGAAAATCGGGACATAAACCTGGTATCTCTATCTGACACTATACTCACTGGCACCTCGTGCAACCTGACAATCTCATCCATGTACATTTTGACTAACTCCTCCATAGAAGTTGTTACCTTCATAGGCATGAAGTGCGCTGACTTAGTTAGATGATCCACCACCACCCAAACAGTATCTTTTCCCGTCTTGGTCTTAGGTAACCCAATGATGAAATCCATCATGATATGCTCCCACTTCCATACCGAAATTTTCAAAGGCTTAAGTAATCTAACAGGTCTTTGGTGTTCTGCCTTAACTTGCTAACATACCAAACACTTAGATACATATTCTGCTATATTTCGCTTCATACCACTCCACCAATAATACTTTTTGAGATCCCGATACATTTTGGTTCCTCCCAGGTGAATTGAGAACCTCAAGTTGTGTGCTTCCTTAAGTACCTCGGCCCTTAATGCCTCCTCATCGGGAACACATAATCTGCCCCTGAAATGAAGATTGCCATTCGCATGAATCTGAAAGTCCAACTGATTTCCTCCAAGAGCCACTGCTCTCTTCTTTTCCAATTCCACATCCCCCGACTGAGCCCTCTTGATTCTTTCCACCAAAGATGATTGGGCCACCATAGCAGCCAAACATCCTGAAGTCAGTTGCACTACTTCCAATTCCAACATTTCAAACTCCGCGATGAGTCGATCCTGATCTGTAAGTAGAGCTGCTAAAGTGCTAGACCTATTCCTACTAAGAGCATCCGCTACCCAATTAGCTTTCCCAGGGTGGTAATTGATCTTCAAATTGTAATCCTTAAGCAGCTCTAGCCACCGCCTCTGCCTCGTGTTAAGCTCCTTCTATGTAAATAAGTACTTTAAACTCTTATGATCGGTGAAGACCTCATACGATTCCCCATACAAATAGTGTCGCCAAATCTTTAGCACGAACACTACGGCTGCCAACTCCAAATCGTGAGTCGGGTAATTTTGTTCGTAGGGCTTCAACTGTCGAGAAGCATAGGCAATCACCTTACCATTCTGCATCAACACACAGTCCAATCCGCTCTTTGAAGCATCACTGTAGATAGAAAATCCCCCTACCTCAGACGGTAGTGCTAACACAGGTGCCGACGTCAGTAACCTTTTCAACTCCTGAAAACTCCTCTCACAAGCTTCACTCCACTTGAACTGAACTTTCTTCTGGGTCAACTAAGTCAATAAAGTAGCGATCTTAGCGAAATCTTCCACGAACTTCTGGTAGTATTCAGCCAACCCCAAGAAGCTTCTAACTTCCGTTGCATTGGTTGGCTTGGGCCAATCAACTATTGCTTCAATCTTCCTAGGATCAATGGAGATCCCCTTCTCAATGCATTTCCTCAGATGGAGAATATACTAGGATATCATCTATGAACACCACCACGAACCTACCCAGCTCATCCTTGAAGACTCGATTCATCAACTCCATGAAAGCTACTGGCGCGTTAGTTAATCCAAATGGCATGACTAGAAACTCAAAATGCATATACCGAGTTCAGAAGGCGCTTTTTGGTATGTCTTTAGGTTTGATCCTCAACAGGTGATACCCGGAACGTAGATCCATTTTAGAGAACACCTTTGCTCCCTTTAATTGGTCAAATAGGTCATCAATCCTAGGAAGTGGGTATTTATTTTTCACCGTGATCTTGTTCAGCTCCCTATAGTCGATACACATCCTCATACTTCCGTCCTTCTTCTTCACAAACATATGGGAGCACCCCATGGAGACACACTAGGACCTATGAACTTCTTGTCTAACAACTCCTGAAGTTAAACCTTCAATTCTCGTAGCTCAGCTGGTGCCATGCGATATGGCGCTTTCAAAATTGGTTCCGCTCTTACAATTAAGTTGATTTCGAAGTCAACCTCTCTCTCACGTGGTACGCCTGGCAGATTTTCTGGAAACATATCCTAGAACTCATTCACTATTGGTATATCCTTAATTCATCATTCTTGCTTCTTTGCCTCCACCATGCTAGCTAAGTAAGCCTCACATCCTTGGCATAGATTCTTGCGAGCTCTAACCGTGAAAATCACTGGCATAGACCTCTTGCCCACTACTCTACCCTCAATCTGGAAATGGAAGATAGCTCTACTCGGCAAAGCAAATTGCACACTCTTCTCTCGGCAATCCACTAATGCATGATTATTAGCCAACTAGTCCATACCCAAAATCACATCAAAATCAACCATATTAATCTGGATTAGGTTTGCATTACGCTCCTCATCACCAATTGCTACCCGACATCCCTTATGTACCAAGTTAGACACAAAAACTTTTTCATTGGGTACTACTACTCTATAGAAGTCAACTAGGTAGGTAGGACCTGACTTTAAGGCATTAGCAAACCTACGGGATATGAACGAATGCGATGCTCTACAATCAAATAACACAATAGTAGGCACAGAGTTAATCAGAAGTGTACCTGTCACCACATCATCAGCTGTATCAGCCTCCTCATGGGTAAGAGCAAACACTTGAGCATTACTCTTCTGCCACTGCTCCCCTGCCTTAGGCGCCTGAGCACTAACTGCTGCTTGGGTCGGACTTGCCACTAGTTCAGGACACTGGCTAATTTTGTGACCCATTTTGCCACATCTAAAATAGCTTCCAAGTGCCCATCGACACTCCCCTAAGTGCCTCTTGCCACAAGTTAGGCATTCCTTAAATAAAGTGCCGGCATTCAAAGCTGTAGACCCTGCTACACTCACTGTTTGTGCCCCTGAAAAAGCTGGCCTAGGCTGATCGGGAAAAGCTCTCCTCTTAGCATCAGGCTGGCCCGATGATGTTGGTCTAAACCTCTGACCCTGACTGAATCTTGGCCTGGTGCTTTGACCTTAATTGACCGCTGGCCTAGACCCCTACCCCTGGCTAAACATTGATCTAGGACTCTTCCTGTCCCTGTCTGCATCCGATCTCCTGAATTCAGCTTCAATGTCTAAACTCCTCTGATAAGCCTCCTTGTAGGTGCTAGGCCTGATTGTAGACAACCTTCCACGAATCCTAGCCAACAATCCATGCACAAATTGGTTGGTCCTCGAAGTGGGGTCTCGAGTAATTGCAGGCACATACTTGCCCAACGAGTTAAACCTGATTGTGTAGTCGGTCACACTCATCTGCTCTGACTGAACCAACCCAAAGAACTGGTTCTCCTTCTCGATCTTGAAAGTGTCTGAGAAGTACTACTCTAGAAATATCTCCCTAAACTTTTCTCAGGCAAACGACTTGCTTCCCTAGTAATAAATGGTTTTCACCCCTTTCCACCACTGCAACGCTTCACCAACCAGAAACAGACCTGCCACATTCGGTTGGATATTCTCTGGAACTTCCATCGTCTCAAAGTGATGTTTCAATTCTTCGATCCACACTTCCGCTCTCTCTGGCCCCCCCTCCCATACTATTGAACGTTGGGAGTCCCATTCTTTTATCTGCTCGTAAAGCGACCGAGCTCCTGAGTCATTTCTCTAGAATCGATGCTCCTGGTCTCACTGCAATTGTTGTTGCTCCGCCTGCAATCTGAGCTATTCCTGTTGAACCCTGATCTGCTCCTGCTGTAGCAACTGCTAACTCTACATCGCTTGAGCCACCATAGCTAATGCAGTCGGCATGTCTATCGGTGCACTAGGACCAGGCGCGGCTGTGACTGGCGGCACTGTCGTAGCAGCTGACGGCATAAACGGGGGAGGTGAGGGTGGTTCGACCCTAATAGAATGATCCCTTGACCCATGTGGTGCTGACACAGTAGTAGATGAACTCTGACCCCTGATAGCTCAGCTAGTCTGCCCTCGAGCTCGCATAGCCACCGGTCTATCCCTGTCACTGTTTCCCGCACCCTCCTGAGTAGTCCTCCTTGCACCACATGCCATCGCCGAAATGCTACTCACGAGCTAAAATGACCAAAGAAAAAGAAAATAATTTACTAAATGACCAACAACCCTAAAGAATACTCAAATACCACTTATGCTACTTTCTTCCTTAAATTTTAAACTTATAGGTTATCACTCAGTTTCATGCTTATTGCCCTAATGTTTCAGCCTAAGAAGTATAACCTATTTCTCTGATACCACTAAATGTCATGCCCCAAAGCCGAAGATGACATGGCAACACTCCAAAAAGAAATGTTAAACCCTTACATACCATAAATAACCAAAACATAACATTCTAGTAATACTTAAAGAATATCCTTACATCTTTTTTAAATCCAAAACAAAATATACATAAAACTGAACAAAAATGAAAAATAATTAATCACTCTAGATCCTCTTCAAACCATTCTTCCAACTCATCCTCATCTAACTGAGAACCGGCAAAATGTTAAATAAGGGGTGAGTTCACTAACTCAGTAAGAAAATCTCGCCTACTTGGGATTGAGCATGCTACATATACATATACATTTACAAAACGTTTGATCATAAGAGTTTAGAAATTTAAGATACAACAAAACTTGTGGGGCCTTAAAATATCTCCCTGGTGGGTTGGTCGCACCATATGAATATCTCGAAGTTTCAAAAAAAAAAAAAAAAAGAAGGAGAAAAAGAAGAGTAATGAATCTCTTAACCTTACTCATTACTGAACCAAAATAGGCATATCTGGCACATAAATAGCGAACTGGTGTGGTTTATTCAGTGAAAATAATGTGACCGAAACAAGTGAGAAAACCATCGCTTCAATAGAAGATAACCGGCACCGGAGTCAAAACAGAGTGCAGTGTATTTTGGAATGCGCATGTGCGAATTTCAGAACACCCAAAATCCAACCTATAACTTTTCAGACCAAAAATATAGTTTTACTACCCACTTTAATAATGAAAATACTGTTTTGTGCACAAAAAATCATGTATACATGCTTAAACAAAGCTTAATTCACGAAGATGATTCATGCTTGGGGACTTGATTTGGCTGAACTGATCAGTCTTCCAATTATTATATCCCATTGGAAGAAAGGCCTTAACTTATCCTAAGTATTATATCCCCTAGTAGGGCCTTATAGCTTATAAAGTTGGGGAATTCCCTACCAAAACGAAACCCACGAGCATTCAACATCACATGAATTAGAAAATTAGCACATAGGCATAAAACTTAGCTTAAACTTATAACTTTCAATGAACATAACCATTGGTACGGAAATAACAATTAACATATCATACTCAATACCATTTTCATATAATCAAAATACCTTGTTCATAAAGCAATTAAGAGACATCATTGATTTGACGAAAACAGTAACTAGTACCAAATACAGGAAACCCAATTTCCTTACCTACTGAATTTAGCCTCTTGGAACCCCCTAAAGCTTCCACTCAAACCTCCAAACACTTATTCACCTTCAATTAAAACCCAAACAATACAATTAATTCTCCAATCAATTTTTCCCAATTTAGAACCCTAATACTCTAACTTCGATTCAAGCACAATTTATCCCAATCCTAGGTTACAAACACCATAAAACACAAGGAGAAACCTAACTTACCAAAAGTTGATGCCAAAGGCTTAAGTCCCTTCTCAGATTCTCCCTTTTCTTCACTATTCTCCTCTTCTGGAATAGCTTCAGAAACAACGTAACCGTTCAAAACATGCCTGAGCCTATAATAAAAAATTAATAAAAGCCCCCTAACTAAATAATTGCACTTAGCCCCCAACTTATAATACTTAACTATTTTAGCCTTATGGACCCTAATCCACTAGTTAAAAAAAAAAAAAAAACCGCAGCCCAATAAGCCTATGAAAAAAGAAAAGTTGGTGGGCTCACACAAATCTTGCTTCTGCAGCTCCAGGAACACGAGTTCAATATTGAGATTCTTATATTGTTAGTCATAAAAATAAATAAATAATGTTCATTGTCAAAATGTTAAATCTCAAACTCATGTTTTTCTTTAGTTAAGAATGCTAAATTATATTATTTAAATTTATAGTAGTCCATCTAATAGATGTAGATATTACATACTATCATACTTGAATAGACAAGTACTTGTATTGCACGGAATATTTTTCTTTATTTTAAAAAACCATACGTATTTTCTTCTTTGCTTATATTAATGAACGTAAATTCATGCCAAACACTAATAAGATACTTAAGAAGTAGATATGACCCATCATATTTGAGTGGCCAAGTTATGCGTATTGCAAAGAATACTTTTTCATTTTGAAAAATCATGATGTGTTTTCTTCTTTACTTATATTAATGAACGATGTAAATTTATACGTCGAACTCTAATAGTATATGGAGAAGTAGATGTGATCCCGCATACTTGAGTGGCCAACTTAATGTGTATAGCACAAAGTTTCTTTTTCATTTTTTCATTTTTTGGGGGGGGGTGGGGGGTAGTGGGGCGTGGGGAGAGAATCATTATGTGTTTTCTTCTTTGCTCATATTAGTAAACAACATAAAATCATGCCAACCTCTAATATAATATATATGGATAACAATTTTGTCGATCAACTCGCTAAATTATATTTAAACCTCGTATAAAAAAAATGCCGGAGGCCACGCCGGCTCCTGGAATTCCAACTCGAATAGATATCTGGGCAAACAACAGAAAGCTTCCACCAGAAGAAAAAAAAATTAAATCTTTATTCTACTCAAGGCTTGAACTTACAAGGCAAAGTTGTAGAAAAGAAAAGAATAGAGAAAAATATTATTAATTTAAAAAAATTTGAGTACGAAGTAATTTATATGGACTGATTTGAAGCAGGCACATTTTTTTTTTTTTTTTAAGAGGGAATAATTAATTTTGGTAAAATTTTGGGACGCCACAGCTGCCCCCAATTCCTGATTCTACTCTTCTTTCAATCACCTTTATTTTATGCTCTTCTATAATTACAGGTTTTCCATTTGATTATCATCCTCGGATTCTATTATCATAGGCATGAATGGTGCCTTATTTGAATAAATCAAGTTGTTTCAAGAAATCTGGAGCAACTTATAAGCAATGAAAATCACATTGTCTTTCTACCAGGCAGGCAATTGTTTTGAGTTGACAACTCTTGCAATTCTGGTTTTCACAATACAATCTCGATACAAGCATTGCATATACTTGATCAGCATTCTTGGGTTCCACCTATTGTCGTCTGTCAATAAGTTCCAATTATCCTACGCATGAATGATCCCTATTTGAATTAAATCATTTTTGTTTCATGAAGTCTAGAACAACCTATAAGGAATGAAAATCGCATGGTCATTCAACAAGGCCGGCAATTGTTTTGAGTTGACAACTCTAGCAATTTCTGGTTTTCACAGTACAATCTTGATACATGCATTGCATATGTTTGATGCATGAATGGCAGATCCGCATCATTTGAGAGTTATTTATGTTCCTACGTTTCGGTCAAATAAGGAAGCCAACCCAATTTTTGTAAAATGTGTAGAATTTGAAAGAAAGAATGGAAGAGTATATTTCGATATTACACTAGTAAAAGGAAAAAAAAAATCCCTAATCACAAGAAGAATCCCCAATTACGACAAATCCCTAATTGCATGAGAATTGACAATTAATATATATATATATATATATATATATAACAAAAAGAAAGTACCAATTAGCGATGGATATTTGTGATGGTCAAGGTTCAGCGACGAAAAACTAAATGGGGAATCTTATTGACCAACCCTTGCAAGTAGTGATGGTGATTATTTTGCGGCGCATTTGCAACAGTAGCTAAGAATCCATCACATATCCCTCCCAAAATCGCGAGGAATTTGTGATGGATTTTAGTTTTTTTTTTAAAAAAAGAGTAAAAAAAAAGTGTGAGGCTCTTGCTAATCCATTACAAATCTACTACGAATTTGTGATGGCTTCTCATTAAAAAAAAAAAAAAAAAAGGTGAAAAGAAAATAATCAACATGGAAATATTTTTGCAACGATTTTACGACGGTCCAAAAATGAGAGGGATTTTGTAACGGATTGTAGTTTTTTCTTTTTTAAAATAAAAAAAAGGGGTAAAAACTAAAAAAAGGTACAAAAGTATCCCTAATCTATTGCAAATCTGTTACAGATTTGCGATGGCCATTCATATTAAAAAGAGGTAAAACAAAACCATTCACCATGGAAATATTTTGCATCAGATTTGTGAAGGCATTGTAAAGGCCGTCTTGCAAATCCCTCGCTATCGCAAATCTCTCACAAAATAGCGAGGCATTTGAAATGGATTTTAGTATTTTTAAAAGAATGGGTAAAATATAAAAAAAGTATAAGGCTCTCGCTAATCTGTCGCAAATTTGCTATGGATTTGCGATAGACTCTCATATTAAAAAAAAGTGAAAAAAAAATCACCAGGGGAATAATTTGTAGAGGATTTGTGACGATCTTATATTGGCCATCACAAATCCCTTGCAATAACATTGTGATGGATTTGCGACGAATTGTAGTTTTTTTTTATAAAAAAAGAATAAAAAATAAAAAAAAAAGTGCAAAGCTCTCACAAATTCGCCACAAATCTGTTACAGATTTGCGATGACCATTCATATTAAAAAGAGGCAAAAAGAAAAAATTCACCCAAAAAATATTTTGCAGTAGATTTTTGATGACATTATAATGGCCGTCACAAATCCATAGCAAAATAGCAAGGGATATGCGATAGATTTTAGTATGTTTAAAAAAAGAGTAAAAAAATTTTAAAAAAGTGCGAGGCTCTTGTGAATCCATTGCAAATCTACTACGGATTTGCGACAGCCTCTCATTTAAAAAAAGTGAAAAGAAGAAATTGATAGGGGAATAATATGCAACGGTCTTGTGATAGTCTTTTATTGGCCATCATGTTGCGAGGAATTTGCGACAAATTATAGTATTTTTAAAACAACGATAAAAAATTTTAGTGCAATGCTCTTGCTAATTCGTCGCAAATCTGCTATGAATTTACGACGGAAGAGGGTTTCTTATTTGGAATTAGTGTTTAGGGTTTTGAAGGTAGCTTTGCTGTCACATAGCTTTCGTTATATTGCAACAGGTCATCGATGATTTTTTTCAGTTGTAAAGCCACCTCTATTTGAGATGGCTCTGCCACACATTTTAAAAAATAATTCAAAAAGGCTTGCCGTCATAAGTTGCGAGGGTTTTGCGATAGATTTTTTTAATAATATTATTTTAAACTTATTTTTACCAAAAAATATTTTAATACAAATAAAATTTATTTATAAAATATTAATAAATATATTTGAATTCATACTCTTTTTACTAAAATTTAAACTTATATTATAAATTAAAAATAAAAATAATTCCAATCTAAATACATTTAAAATTATTTATTTCAATAGTTTTTTTAAAATAATATCTTAAGTTTTATACATAGTGGGTGTACTTATCAATTGAATATATCCATGGTTTCTTACTAACATTGCTATTCCCTCCGTCTCTTAATATAAGTCGCTAAACTTAATTTCACACATGTTAAGATTCTTAAAAACAATGTAACTTTATATTTTTTCTTCCTAAAATAGCATTTTTAAACGTCTTGGAAACAAGAAAAGAGAGGAGAGAGAAAGAAAGGGAAAAAAACAATAAATAAGAACAAAAAGATCAAAATAACTTCAAAACTTTCTTGAAAAATCCCCAACGACTTATAATTTAGGACAACAAAAGTAGCCTCTAATAACTTATATTAAGGGATAGGGAGAGTACTAATTAAGGATTTAGGGCATGTTTTGATAAGTATTAAAACAAATCAACTAATTTGGTTAACTCCTAATTTTAATTAAAAAAAAGAAATATTAGATTCAATGCTAGGTGCTCGAATAATAAAACAAATAAATATCTAACCACTAACCATTTAAATAGATGATGTGAAGTTATTTTTATTTGCATAATAGTAATGATACTACTAATCACCAAGAAGGTTTGCTATTTGAAAAAGTCCTATTCAAACATGTTATAAACAAATTTAACATGATATTTACGGATTAGAAACATCAATTTAATTATTTGTCTTTCCCCTATAGTTGATAATTCTTTAAATTTTCCATGGCAAAAATAACAGCTTAGAATTTATCATATTATTTATTATTGTCATTTTATTTAATTTTTTTAATGTTAATGACCAACATTATTTATAATAAAGTAAAATTTTTCATGTTTATGATTGTAACTTGTAAGTTAGATATTTATAAATGATTATGACCTTGTCTCTATTAATTTTAATTAATTTTTAAATTGAAATTTTCATAGAGACAAAATTGATTTATTACTCAGCATCATATATTACTATCTTAACACCCTTACCCTCAATCTCCTTAATTTAGTGAAAGAAAGAAAACCTTTGAATATAAAAGTTAATCTAAAAAATTTATGGTTAATTAGGGGTTTTCTAATTTACCCATTTAAGTTCCAAGGAATACAAAAAAAGAAAAAAAAATCGTAAGAACAATGCCATCTCGTAGCCATCTTCCTTGTCACTCTCCCAAGGCCTTCTATTTTCTTTTCAGGTTCATCTTTGCTCTTCTCCTTCTCACACCCAGACCCATCTTCCCTCAGTTCCCTTTATTTTAGTCTGCCTCATTTATTTACTTCTGACATTACAAAGTGATTAATTTATTAATGAATCTTTTTCTGTTCTTTCTTCAGAACGTGTTAATGGCAAATTTGAATCCGTGTTGTGAATTCAAAGCTAAGGATTGATTAACGAATAACGAGGTTGGGCTAGTCTGGTGTTCTTGTTGGTTTTTAGGTTACTTGGGAAGAATTTATATCTCTAAATCTAAATTTTATTTATTATTATGGAATGTGTAGTTTTTTTTTATTCCATTAGAAGAAAGGGGAATCCCGTTTTGGTCTATATGCCTGCTCGTTTTGGAGTTGATTGGGATGAATTTATCTGTTTAAATCTAAAGCTTACTATTATTATTGTTGTTGTTAAAGCAGCGGCAGTACGGGTAGGAGTAGTAGTAACTGTAGCAGAAGTAGTAACAACAGAGTCATCTCTTCCCTTCCTTATCCTCATGTGTGTGGCTTTACCTCAAATTTAGCCCTTTTTCAAACCATCGAATGGTCTCATTAATCTCTTGTAGTAACATCATTGCCGCCTCTGAGGCCCTGTTTAATGATTCAATTCAACAAAATAAAAAAAATCCCAGAATGCATACCATGTTAAGCGATTTTTTCTAAAGCTTTTGATGCGTCCGATTTAGGTAAATAAAATCATTCATTTTTAAATCCATCTCTAATCAAATTTTAATTAAAACGTTAACCCCAAATCATACATATAAGCAATTATACCAATCGAAAAGCATAGTACAAGAAATTAACAAATATCGATCTTTAAGAAACAAATACACACTAATTACTTTCCATCCTTTGTTTAACCTAATAACTAAGTTGATAAAAAAGAAATAAAAGAAAAACAAACAATCAAATATATACAAAACATAGAAGAAAAGACATATAGGTAGATTGAAATCCGTGAAGACATAATAATAATTGACTAGTAATTCTCTCAATTAATTATTATCCTGACATCATGAAGGAAAAAAATTAGAACCACTTCGTTTGCAATCTATGGATTCACTATCTTCTTAGTTAAATTATTGAATATATTCTATCTCACCAATTCCCCCAAAAGATATATTAAACTCAATCCTTAATGAATATCCCTATATTCTAGGTGATAAAAATGTGAAATTAGCTAATAACCCTATATTCTAGGTGAAATTAACCAATCTTTGATTATTCAAGTTCCTGTCTTAACTATTAAATTGAACCCACTCCTAACTTCATTTTTCCAGTCGATTAGAAGGAAGAAACAACCAATTAATTTATTAGATAAAGTAAGTAAACAAATACCAGAAATAACAACTAATTGATTAAAAGGCTAAAATCAATACAAGATTATGAATCGAAAAATATCATCTAAATACAATTAAAACATTAATTTCATTATTATTCAAGAAAAAGAAAATAGATAAAAAAAATAGAACTTATAAACAAGTCCTCTTCTTCTCTTTTTGAAAACTCTCTTAAAGCTATACTCCTCTTTGATGAATCCTTACTTCCAAGCTTGATTCTTCAATTAATCCCTAAATTCACCATGTTTTGCATGTGCTTTCCTTGTATTTATAGCCTTCTAGATTGCAAAAATGTTTCCTAAGAGTTTCGGGTCGTGTACAAGTCAGATACCAAAAGACTTTTTGGGAATTTCCTAATTCTACTCAAAATCGGATTTCACGTCGACATGCTCCAGTACAGGATCGGCTTGGCTTGGCTCCACTAAGCCAGAGCTAGCTCTTCTTTGCCCGTACCCAATTCCTTTGCTTTTCCCCCTATTTTGTGTTGTTGTTCTAGAATTAAGCCAGGGCCAGTTCGGACATCTTGGGTCGCCGTTGGTTCTGAAGGTTTAAAGGGGGAAGCAAAAATTGAAAAAACTAAAGAACAGGAAACACACAGGCCGGAACCGGCACCAGTCCTGGCCTGGCAGGACTCTGAGGGAAAATTTTTTTTACCTCTTTTTCTCGTTCTCAGAATTGGCTGGACTGGAATGTGTGGGATTGGGGTAGGTGCGCTAGTGGAAACCTCTGGTGCATATATGCGAATGCCAACCTCTTGATCTTCCAATACATGACTTGCCTAATCCCGTTTGGTGAACAACTCACAGGGCTAAGGAATTTTTCTTGGAGAGAGAAAGGAGTCGTCTGTTTTTTTCTCACACCAGAAGAAGAAAAAAAACAACGTTGTTTTCTTAACCCTCAGAAGAGTAAAAAACATGTCCTCCTTTATCCTCCTGTTTAACCTAAATAAAACCCTAGGTTAAACTGGATTGGCCAATTGGACTCTTAGTTTAGCCTTTTGGGCTAAATTAATTATTCTAATTAGAACCAAATAAATGGTCCAATAAATAATTAATTTCCCAGTCCAAATAAACTAGTCCAATTAACAAGCCTATGTTAGTTTAGTCCCAGGTCAATCTTTAATTATTCAAACTGGGCTAAAGCCCTGAACAATTAATTAATCCACCAAACTAATTTAATTAATTTTCTCTCTCCATGGACCTTTATTTTATTCTAGCCCAATAATTAAATTAGGCTACTTGAATAAAATAATTTCCATTTAATTTAATTTAAGACCAATTCCATAGCCTGTATATAATTAGGACTTACGGTTTATACTGGGGACCAAAAGACACACCGCTTTGGCTACTAAAATGACCAAAATATCCTTGGCATATAAATAGCTGTATTTTGCATTTTAAATATTTTCTAATATCACCATAAGAAAATATTGACCCCAAGGACAATGTTGTGTTAGTAAAGTCTCCGACCTACAGGTGTAATGACTAAAATGCCCTTATATACATTGCCGTACATTAGAGAGGAAGAAATGTACTAACACTTCTCCAAATGACATTTATCATCCTCAGGCTTCTAGTCCAATGATCTATGACTTCCTAGATTGTTTTCGCTTTCCAAGGAAGCTATCCTAATGCAAACATCCAAGTCACGTTTCCCAAGGCCCAAAATATTTAGATCATTCAGACAACCATAAGGGGTAATATAGTATAGAAATTATCTTGTATAAGTCTGTCTTAACTAACTAGTCACACATACCCAACATGTAAGTATGTTGGTCTTATGATAAAACCTCAACTATAGCATATCAAAGTACATGCTTCCAACTTCATCAGACCACCAACTCATACTCAAGTTGTAGAGTACTAGTCCACGCTGTAGCGGTAGTAGTCTAAGTTTCTACCATATAGTACTTTAAGAAACCACTACTACAGGTCCTGTTCTACGTAATCGAAATACGCTTATATCATGAAGTGAGTGGGCTACTCACTGGCTAAAGGTAAGCCATTCCCCATTTGGAATTCATAACATAATAACCTAGACATGATGAGATTCCCATTCTCATCAATCGGTTAAGAACAAACGTTTATATGTTAAGTAACCCATGATCCATACCTTTCTGTGAAAGACCTCCATTCACATAGACCACTTACTTAAACACAATGGGTCTTCTCCTAATATAATTGTGCACAAATAAAATGTAAATTTACAAATAATTTCTAAAAATAAATTCTTTTATTATTTCTCAAGTACCTCAAGGGAATGAGAAATAATATTTGACATAGTAAGGTATGGATCACGGGTTACTAAACACATAAACTTTTGTTCTTAACCGATTGATGAGAATGAGAATCTCATCATATCTTGGTTATTATGTTGTGAATTCTAAATGGGGAATGGCTTACCTTTAGCCAGTGCGTAGTCCACTTACTTCATGACATAAGCGTATTTCAAATGCGTAGAAGATGACCTGTAGTAGTGGTTTCTAAAAGTACTATATGGTAAAAACCTAGACTACTACCGCTACAGCGTGGACTAGTACTATACGACTTGAGTATGAGTTGGTAGTTTGATGAAGCTGGAAGCATATGCTTTGATATGCTATAGTTGAGGTTCTATCGTAGGACCAATATATTTGCATGTTGGGTATGTGTGACTAGTTAGTTAAAACAAATTTGTACAAGATAGTTTCTATACTATATCACCCCTTGTGGTTGTCTAAATGATCTAAATATCCAGGGCCCTAGGAAATATGACTTGGATGTTTGCTTTAGGGTAGCTCCCTTAGAAAGTGGAAATAATCCAAGAAGTTGTGGATCATTAGATTAGAGGCCTAAGGATGGTAGATGTTATTTAGAGAGGTGTTAGTACACTTCTTCCTCTTTGAATGTACGGCAATGTATAGAGGGGTATTTTAGTCATTACACCTGTAGGTCAGAGACTTTGCTAACGCAGCATTGTACTTGTGGTCAATATTTCCTTATGGTGATATTAAGAAATATTTAAAATGTAAAATACAGCTATTTATATGACAAGGGTATTTTGATCATTTTAGTAGCCAAGGCGGCGTGTCTTTTGGTCCCCAATATAGACCGTGAGTCCTAATTAAATATGGGCTAAAGAATTGATCTTAAATTAAATGGAATTTATTTTATTTAAATAGCCTGATTTAATTATTGGGCCAGAATAAAATTAAGGTCCATGGAGAGAGAGAATTAATTAAATTAATTTAGTGGGTTAATTAATCATTCAGGGTTTTGGCCTAGTTTGAATAATTAGGGATTAATCTGGGACTAAACTGATTTAGACTTATTTAATTGGACTGGTTTATTTGGGCAGGAAAAATTAATTATTTGTTGGGCCATTAAGTTGGTTCTAACTAAAATAATTAATTAAGCCCAAAAGGTTAAACTAAGAGTCCAATGGCCCCGTCCAGTTTAACCTAGAGTTTTATTTTGGTTAACCAGGAGGATTGGATCTAACATCGTTGTTACAGAACACACAATCTAAGAGATGGCTTCTTCTCTGTGGTGAAGGCCAGGCATCTCTCTATTTCTCTCTCCAGAAAATTCCCTAGCCTGTTAGTTGTTCACCAAATAGTAGTTAGACAGGGCATATACTGGAAGACTAAGAGTTTGTCGTTCACATACATGCAAAGACGAGAAGCTTGCAGGAATTACGACAGAGGCTTCTACCAACACACCTATCCCGGTTGCACACGTTCCGGTCCATCCACCTTTGAAAACCAAAAGGAGAGGTAAAAATTTTAAAACCTCGGGATTAGGACAAAGTGTAATCGGCGCCGGCTAGGGCTGCCGGAGCCGGCACTGACCTTGTCCTGGAATCCCTGTTCTTGTGTTTTTCCAATTTTTTTTATGTTCGCTTCCACTGCATGCCCTGTATTTTTCCGCTTCCTATGCCTTCATTTGCTATATCTTGTAGTCATAATGACTTGCCAAATATTTCTACAAATGTTTTCACTATGCATACACGAACTGTTCAAAGTACCATGTGCACACACAGGACTTACTGAGATGTAATCTCACACTGTTTATATCATGTTTTCAGGAGATTGATTATGCTGAGCAAGCGGGAAGTGTAATAGTTGGAGTTTTGTTATTTTCCATTATGTTTGAGAGACAGTTGTTGTTTTATGCTTCTGGATCAGATGATCATTTTTATCTAGTTTTGCTATAGTTTTGAGCCTGATATAATAAGAGTTTTTCTTTATTTATCTATATTTGATTTCTTGGATTTGCCTTTACATTGTGTACCTCGTTTTAAAGACCCATTGTCCTCGGGACGGGGCGACATCCCCGCCCTTTTTGGGGTACGTAGTAGAGGGGTGTTACAAGTGGTATCAGAGCCTAGGTTTAGGCAATTATTTGACTTACTGGATTTTATTTCCTTAAGTATTTTGATTTGGTGCTAATTTTTTAATTTTGTTTATCGGATGGTCAAAAGAGTTGTATCGGCTGTCAGAGACTGGCCTGCTGGCTGTGGGAATCCACTTTCCCCACTACCTGTAGCAGATCTACCCTCGTCTGATTCAGAGACAGAGCCGAAGGGAGGTTGGGTTCTAAGTGAGGATGAGACGGAGCATGAGCTGCTTGTGCTAGATGACCCAGTGGTCGAGGTAGAGATGGAGGTTAATGGAAGCATAGAAGAGTACGATGGGGATGATGAGGGTGAGGTAGTTGATCTTGCTCGTGAGGGCGAGGAGGATGAGGAGATGGCTGAGTTGAATGAAGGGGAGGCAGATGAACTAGGGGATGAGGGGGATGATGAGAGTGGGGAAGAGATGGTTGGGATAGAGGTAGAGGATGATGAGGTGATGGAGGTTCTCCAGACCCCACAGATAGGTGAGATTGATAGGACTTCTACTTGCTATGACCTTAAAGAGTCCAGTGATGAGGGACATAAGCCGAAGGATGGAGTTACCCCGGCAGTGAGGGAACTTAGGCAGCCCGCCTTAGGAATGGAAGATAAGGAAAAAAGGAAGCTAGAAGAGGGTCTTAAGAGGAGTAGACTTCGATATGGACTGGGGATAGATGCGAAGTTGAGGAGAGAGGGATTGTTAGATCTAACTGATTCGGAGGATGAGAGGCCTGCACCTAAGAGTGCGATTAAATTAGCCTTGGATGAGTTCTATGAGACAACCATGAGAGCTAAGAGAGGCAATAAGGGTGACTCAGGACCGCTAAGTGAGAGCGCTGGTTTTGCGAGGGATTACATAGGGAAGCTCGATAGCTCCGTGGGGTGGCTTGTGGAACCAGCCTCTAACGATTCAGTTGCCTCTGCTAACACTAGAGAGAGTCGAGTATAGAAGATCAGCAACATTTACTCTTTCTCTTTCGGGATTTTCATTCCTTGGTTCATTTATTCTTTTCAAAGAAGCATGTTGCTTCTTTACGAAAGCATGATTTTTATGAAAAGCATAAGTTTTATTTATTACTTGGTTTTTCCCTACATAATGTCATCAAATTTTCTACTAAAATGAGTAGATATCATTATTATTAACTGATCATACACCTGAGCATACTTTTTCCCCCTTGGTAACTATCTGACTTTGAGTGACTTTGGTCTAAGATGGCACCAAGACGCAGGACAGTCGTGCATAGCAGAACCGTGCAGGAAAGTGCATCCTCAACTCCGAAATTTAAACAGATGCATTGTTCCACACCCGATGTGGAAGAACACTTGCAGCAGGAGTAAGAGTTAGCTTCAAAGAGGTCTCGGGATGTGACCATGGGACAGGCTTTTGACAAGATGGCTTCAATCCTACAGAACCTAACCGAAAGAGTGGACAATGTGGCCAAGAAATCACCGCGGGGAGAGGATGAAGCCCTGGAGTGTTCCTGAAGTTCCAACCTCCCACATTTCAGAGGGAGGTGGAGCAGGAAGAGAAGGCAGAACAGTGGATTGAACAGATGGAGGATATCTTTACTACTTTGCAATACTTAGAAGAGAGAATGGTGAAGTTTGCTATTTTCCGACTGAGGGGACCATCACGAGTATGGTGGCAGCGGGTACAGAGTGATTGGGACAGAAAGGAGCAGGAATGGACATGGGACAACTTTATTGAAGTTTTCTGTGCTGAGTACATTCCCCGGTGGGTAGCTGAGAAGAGGGAGGATGAGTTCCAAACCCTCAAGCAGGGAAGCATGTCAGTTGCTCAGTATACAACTCGATTCACGCAGTTGTCCCAGTACTGCAAATGCTTAGTTGACATGGAGCAAAATCGCACCCGACAATTTGTGAAGGGGCTAATGCCAGATTTGAGGAAGGCATTGGCTCCATCGCCGCCACCTCGTATACTACCGCAGTGGACGCAGCATCTCGGACGGAGAATGAAGATCGGTGTCGACCAGTGAGCAGGCCTTTTCAGTTAACTCGTCCACCAATGAGGCCTCCGAGTAACAAGCGACCTGCGGGCTCTATGCCGTGGGGAAATCGGGGTAAGCAGCCTCGAGTGCCTATGCCAGGTCCGATGCAAAGTAATCTAAATTGCCGACTCTGTGGAAGACGTGGCCACACCGAGAGGAATTACTGGAGCAACGGGGGAGTAATGAGGTGCTTTAACTATGGAGACCCAGGTCATCTGAGGAACGCCTGCCCTAAACCTCTAAGGATTGGGCAGACAGCCCTGTCTCAGCCCATGGGAGTTAACCAGGGTGCTACTGCTGGAACAGCTTGAGTGGGAGGTCAGAAACCCCAAGTGAAGGCCAAAGTCTTTGTCCTGAACAGAGACGAAGTTGGAGCGGACGCAGCCGTGATTGAAGGTAACTTTTCTATCCAAGGACGTCTTATTAATATTTTGATAGATCTAAGATCCACATACTCTTACGTAAGCAAAGTATATGCATCGCATCTGGGTTGGGAAGGAAAGGAATTGCCCTATACCTTGGTAGTAAGCTCATTTTTGGGAAAGGTGGTAGAAGCGGGTAAGATAATAGGAAGTTATGAAGTTGAGGTAGGGAAGGAGATTTTGGAAGCAGACCTTATAATTCTGTCCATAGACGATTATGACCTGATCTTGGGCATGGATTGGTTGTCGAAGCACGGAGCTCGTGTGGACTGTAAGATCAAGATGGCGCAGTTTGTAAGACTCAGTCGAGGTGTGATTGAATTTAATGGTAAGCGAGTAAAGGAATTGAAATTCTTGATTGCTGGTGCTAAGGCCCAGAAGTTGCTCAAAAGAGGATGTACGGGATATTTGGCGTATCTTTTGAACAAACCCAAAGACCAGTGTACCTTAGAGAGTACGGAGGTGGTAAAGAACTTTCCAGACATTTTCCCTACTAAGCTCACTTCTCTACCTCCTGAACGGGAAGTTGAGTTTACCGTGGACCTAATTCCTGGAGCAGAACCTATGTCAAGAACCCCCTACTGGATAGCACTGATGGAACTGAAAGAGTTAAAGGAGCAATTGGAAGAGTTGGAGAGGCAAGGCTACATTCGACCGAGTATGTCGCCGTGGGAAGCCCCGGTGTTGTTTGTTAAGAAGAAAGATGGTACTTTGAGGTTTTGCATTGATTATCAGGGACTGAACAACTTAACGATCAAGAACAAGTACCCTCTACCCTTGATCGACAAGTTGTTTGATAGGTGCCGCTTGCTTTTTGAAATTGGACCTGCGGCAAGGATACTATCAGGTGAGGATCAAGGAGGAAGACATTTTTAAGACTGCTTTCAACACGCGGTATGGGCACTATGAATTTGTGGTGATGCCGTTCGGTGTAACCAATGCACTGGCAGTTTTCATGGACTTGATGCATTGTGTTTTCCAGCCATACTTGGACAAGTTTGTAGTCGTTTTCATTGACGATATCTTAATCTACTCCAAGAATCTGGAGGATCACGCGAAGCACTTAAGATTGGTGTTGGAAAAGCTGAGGGAATTTAAGCTTTTCGCTAAGTTCAGTAAATATGAGTTTTGGTTAAGCTCAGTATCTTTCTTTGGCCATGTGATATCCAAGGATGGGATTAAGGTGGGTGCCGTAGCTAATTGGAAGCAACCGGAGAATAGTACCGAGATACGAAGTTTTCTCGGATTAGCTGGGTACTACCGGCATTTCATTAAGAATTTTTCTACTCTGGTTTCACCGATGACGCAACTATTAAAGAAGGATGTCGCTTTTGCTTGGAATGAGAAGTGTGAGAAGAGTTTCCAAGAGCTTAAGAGAAGGTTGATTACAGCACCCGTATTGAGCCTACCCAAGGCTGATAAGCCCGATGCACTCTACACGGATGCATCCAAGGAAGGTCTAGGAGCTATGCTGATGCAGGATGGGAAGGTCATAGCTTATGCGTTTAGAAAGCTAAAGCCGCATGAAGCTAATTATCCGACTCATGACTTGGAGCTGGCAGCCATAGTGTTTACCTTGAAGAAGTGGCGACATTATCTGTATAGAGCCCAATATGAAGTCTTCATCGACCATAAGAGTTTGAAGTACATCTTCATACAGAAGGACTTGAATCTTTGACAGCGTAGATGGATGGAGTTCCTGGAGGACTATAGATGTCCCATTAATTATCACCCTGGAAAAACGAACGTGGTAGCTAACGCTTTGAGTCGTAAAGTGAAGATAACATATTTGAGAATGCAGGAGGTGTCGGCAGTGTAGGAAATCCTGGAGCAAGAAGTAGAAGTTCAAGAAAGGAAGATCTGTGTAAGTAACTTGACCATGAAGCCCGATCTGAAGCAGGAAATTGTGGCCGCCCAGCAAAGCAGTGTGGAATTTCAGGCCTTCAAGGAGAAAGAAATTGCGAGGGGAGGAAAAGATTTTCGGACCGACGAGAAAGGGGTACTGTATTTTCGGGACCGAATATGTGTACTTAACACCCAGGACTTAAGGAAAAGGATATTGGACGAAGCTCACAAAAGTAAGTATACCATACACCCTGGGGAAGTAAAGATGTATCGTGACTTGAAGAAGAAATATTGGTGGGCCGGAATGAAGCGAGATGTGGTTCAGTATGTATCAACGTGCCTGACATGCCAGAAAGTTAAAGCGGAGCACAAAAAGTCTGCCGGTTTATTGCAACCGTTACTTCCTGAGTGGTAATGGGAAGAGGTGACTATGGATTTTGTGACTGGCCTTCCGATGACCAAGTCGCACAAGGATGTAGTTTGGGTGGTAATAGACCGACTGATGAAGACAACGCATTTTATACCAGTAAACGTAAAGGGCTCGATGGAAAAGTTGGCTCAGACTTATGCCCAGGAAATTGTAAGGTTGCATGGTGTACCATCAAGCATTGTATCAGATAGGGACCCCAGGTTCACTTCGAGATTCTGGAACAAGTTTCAAGAATCTTTGGGTACTACATTGAAATTCAGCACCTCTGCTCATCTGCAGACCGATGGTCAATCCAAAAGAGTTATTCAGATATTGGAGGATATGCTCCGAGTGTGTATTTTGGACTTTGGAGACAAGTGGATCGAGTATTTACCGCATGCAGAATTGGCGTATAACAACAATCATTAGGCATCGATTGGGATGGCGCCGTATGAAGCATTATAGGGCGAAAATGTCAAGTATCGATATATTGGGGATGGACAGAAGAGGGGCACATTAGAAGGACTGGTGAGGTGTGTATTCAAGAAATGACAGACAAGGTTAGGATTATCTGAGAAAAACTGAGGGCAGCGCAAAGTCGATAGAAAAGCTATGCAGATTCCAGGAGGGGGGAACTGGAATTCTAAGTGGGTGGTGGTGTATTCTTGAAGATGTCTCCTAGCAGGAGAATTCTGAGGCATCCGAAAGGAGGGAAGCTGAGTCCTAGGTATCTAGGATCGCTTCCGATAATGGAGAAGGTTGGGCTGGTCGCCTATAGATTGGATCTACCCGACAGACAGACTGGGATGCATGATGTTTTCCATGTGTCTCAGCTAAAGAAGTACAACCCCAATCCAAGTCATGTGCTTAATGAGGAACTTTTAGAGTTGCACCCGAATCTGAGTTATATGGAGAAGCCAGTCAAGATTTTGGAGCAAAGTGTCAAGGCCCTTCGGAACAAGTAGATACCTATGGTGAAGATACTTTGGGACCATCATGGCGCACAGGATGCAACGTGGGAAACTGAAGAATGGTTAAGATGGAAGGATTTGGATATGCTCTAATGGTATGGAATTTGAATTTCGGGATAAAATTCTCTTAAGGGGGAGGGGATATAATACCCCGCCCAAAATCACCTTTGACCTATGGGGAAAAAGTCATGCATTACATAGCATTTTGCATTTCATGTGATATCTTAAAATTATTTTTGCATGAGTGCATGGGATTTTCAAGGTTGTTCTTGCATTAAATTACTTAAATGTGTTGTTGCATTATTTGAGAGTTGTTTTAAGTGAAGTTTAGCAGAGGAGATGGAGGGATGAGAATTAGGGTGAAAAGAATTTCCTAGAGAAATGTTACCATCGGAGTTAGTTTGGAATAGCGGTTAGGTTTGGTGATTATCCTATGGTGACTCGAGTTTGAATCTTACCTCTTGCGAATCTTAGTTTTTGTTTTTGAATTCTTTTCCTAGATTTTCTCATGGTTGGCTGAAAATCCCAGCTTTCCTTTTTAAATTTTCCGCGCCATCTTCTTAGGAATAAGTCTCTATAATCATCTCCTAAATTCAAGGACTTTTGATAAGGGTAAAGATTGATTTTATTTTCAGCTTTTATCCTTTTGAATTTAAAAAATTCTAGCTAGGGTAATTAAATTTCAGCTTGATTTTAATTTATCAGATTTTATAATTGATAGCTGGAATTAAATTGTGATTTTTCTAGTTAAATATATTGGTGATTTTGATCATGGAACCCTAGCTGAAAATCTGGAAATTTCTCTAGCTTAATGCCGCCACCTTTGAAGGAGTTCTAATTCAACACAAACTCTTCCAATACTAGGATATCTTATCCTAAATCTTTTAGCAAATCAGATTTTATTTCAATCCTAAACTAACTAGGTTTTATTCTTTCTTTTCCTGCAGAATTTCGACAGCCTTGTGCATGCATAAGCTGCACGAAAATCCTGCACTCCTAAGTGCATTTAAACTCTTCAAAACCTAGCTCAAATCACCTAAAACACCTCTCACCAATTCAGATCACCTTAGCTTCACAAATCAGATTTTTATCCACCAAAAATTCTAGAATTTCGGCCAGCTTCTACACAGAAATTTCGGCCAGCTTATGCACAGAAAATTTCGGCCAGCTTTGCACACCATATCACACGAAAATTCTGCACTCCAAAACATACCAAAACTCCTTGTTGATTAAGCCAAACTACAGCACCTGAAACTCTCGTTTTCCTCCTCTGATTTGCGATAGAACTGCAACCAAAATATCCCAGAATTTTCCCTCTTTTGCTCACAGATTTCGCACGGAATTTCTGGTTACCGAAGCTGCACAAACTCCATCTTGTTTTGGCCAAAAACCTGAACACGCTCAGCCCTATTCTTGAGCACTATTTCGGCCAGCCTAGGAGAACAATCCCAGACTAATTTTCTCCTCTTAACCCCTCTGAAATTCGGCCAGCAATAAGAGTACAGCAAGCTGCAATTTTTCGCCATTGCTGCCAAAGAAACCTAGAGCCATTAGGAGTCCTCTATAGCAACAACTTCTAACCCTAAATCCACCTCTTCTAACCCTAAACCAAGATAGCCGACCACTTCCTCCTTAGTACATGAAAATTCCAGCAAATACTCTCCCACAATTTTCGAAAATCACAAGAGTAATTCCTAGCCAAAACCGATCACACCCTGAGGTAAGCAAAAATCATCTTAACCTCTTGATTCCTTTCTTCCATTGATTCTTCTCTTTTTCTTCCCTTGAATCACACCACATAGAGGCTGATTTCATCCTCTTTAGTCTTTATCTACTGTCGATCAAAATGAGGTAAAGAAGACAGCTTTTCTCTTCTTCTCATGCAACTCGGGACGATCACTATAGGAGCATTGAGATCTTGTTAATCTGATTGTTGCAAGGTAAGGGAATTCTTACCCTTGATGTCGAAATTAAGATCTAATGAGATTGATGAGGTCTATGGAAGTATGGTAGCATGATATATATGCTTAGTTGGGATTAATGAATATTTTGAGTCGAGTAATTAGTTAAGCATATTCGATGGATAGCAAAGCCATGTTTTATTGTGATAATAATGGATGGGAATTGTGATGGTCAAGTCAAGACCTTTTTGATATATTATTCATATCTTTGATGGATATATGATCATAGTGTATGTGCTTTGAGGATTTTATTTGAAGTTAGATAATGGATCATGATTTGTTATGGGAATAAATGAGTTTAATGCATGCTTGAGTCGATTGAGACATTGATCATGATATTATGTGATTCTAGATCAGGAAGGTACTTGAAGGAAGCAAGCTATGATTTTATCTTGTTTATCTGAGGCTTATCAAGTAAGTCATTCCATAAACTCTTTTGTTAAATGCTTGTGATGGCAAGTTAAGTGTTGTAAAGCTTTGTGAAGCTATTGTTGAACTATGATTATTTGGGTTGTAAATGTGGATGTTTATTCTCTAAACGGTTTTGTCAAACTAATGCCTTTATCAGAAACTGTTCTTTCTCTTAAACATTTTAGAAAACTGCTTTTTGAAGAAAACCACGTTTTACAAAGCCAAAGTATGGACTTATTATTGTGAATCTGGAATTGACGGATATGTTCGTTGAGTACTCAATAAGGGTAGGCTAACAATACTAGTCTTGGAGGGTGTGAGTGAGTCTTCTGGCAGGTGACCACCTCCAGAAGATAAGCTCCGCTTGAAAAGGCGATAGTATTGGTTGGAAAGGCCGGTCCGAGCTAGCATTTGTACCTAGTAAGGTATTATTTATTTTCTCGGCATGGACACCCGGATGGTTTTGTTGGGTGTAGAGATGGAGGAGTATCTTACCTGGTGGGCTGTACACTCACCTTGATCAGAATGCCCAAAGTGTGGTAATCTGATCCTGTCTTGGTGCACAAAGTGTGGTGCCTTGACCGTTTCCTATCTTGGTGCACAAAGTGTGGTGCCTTGACCGTTTTCTTATCATGGAGCCCAAAGTATGGTAACATGGCTATTTATTTGAGTGGAGATTTATTTTGTACAAAGTGTGACAATGAGAAAAACCTACTCCTTGCAAAGAGAAATTATTTATGACTTGCCAAATATTTCTGCAAATGTTTTCACTATGCATACACGAACTGTTCAAAGTACCATGTGCACACACAGGACTTACTGAGATGTTAATCTTACACTATTTATATCATGTTTTCAGGAGATTGATTATGCGGAGCAAGCGGGAAGTGTAATAGTTGGAGTTTTGTTATTTTCCATTATGTTTGAGTGACAGTTGTTGTTTTATGTTTCTGGATCAGATGATCGTTTTTATTTAGTTTTGCTCTAGTTTTGAGCCTGATGTAATAAGAGTTTTCCTTTATTTATCTATGTTTGATTTCTTGGATTTGCCTTTACATTGTGTACCTCGTTTTAAAGACCCATTGTCCTCGAGATGGGGCAACATCCCCGCCCTTTTTGGGGTACGTAGTAGGGGGTGTTACATTGTACTTGTACCAAGAATCTACTGCTCTACATGTGTATCAATTGGAACTGTTTCCAATACACAATTATCTTGGCCAAGGATTTCAAGAAAATAATTCCAACAAATGGCCGTGAGATATTCGCCCTACAATTAGGAGTGGTAAATCATTTATTAACCCTCTCAACTACTTTCGTTTACCTCACGTTGTACCTAATATACATCCTATAGGCGGCCCTCGATCTAGCTCCAGAGATTGGAATCAAAGTACAATGCTCAACAAATAAAGAACCTTGGAGATCTTAAGTCTAAGGATACTTGCACGTTTACTATAATGAGATTCTATCACTAGCACTAAATAGTTATCCGTGTGATTATCTCAAAGCCGGGTAATCCAATGTACTTGTTCTATTAACAAGAATCCACTTGTTAGCTTTGAGTATCACAATACTCACGGATGTGAAAACAATCTCCTGATCAAATCAGGAAGTCTAACACGTGGTAATCTTAGTGTATTAATGAAGTCCTATCTCATTAATACTATGACTAGGGATTATTTAAGTACTAACATTATACAGTGTAGTAGAAATCTCACATCATGATCTTTATCATGATTTCCTTAATACAATGTTGTATTATGGACTTTATCTAACAATTATTTTACATGAAAGTAAAGAAAACAAATTGAAAGATAAATAATGCCTTGTATTATAAAACAAATGTATCACATACAAAGTAAAAGTGATTGCCTCTAAGGCATAATACTAAACTCTTCTTCTACACCATTCTTCATTCTTCTCTTCTATTCTCCCTTTCAATTTCTCCAAGGAACAACCACTTAATTATTTTCCATCTTTTAGCTACATCTCTTACCACAATTTTTTTCAACTTTCCCCTCTCCATTGTACCTATTGAGCTATAGAGCTGCTGCTGTTGAAGTTTGAAGCTATCATTGAAGATAGGTTGAAGATTCTGCAAGCTAGGGTTTTCAATTAGATACACCTTTTTCTTTTATCTTTTGTAGTCTAATTGTTGAAGATTGCGGAGTAAGGATTTTAGGATTGAATTTGAACTCTGTAAGGTGCCTTATTTTCTCCCGGTTAATGATTCTAGGTAAATTATATTGGAATTTCTTGGTTTCATCATCTTTCATAGAAATGTTTTGGTTGTTCATCAATGATGAGGCTTCACAAGATTTATTTGTGTAGGACATATAGTATATTTTACCATTATACATATCCTAGTGTATATTGTAATATTGTTTACTGCATTCCTATTATCTAGCTAATATTATGTAACATCCCACCTTTTTATGAATTTTGTAAAGTTATTTTGTTTTAAATCATTATTTTTGAAATAAATATTTTATGCAAAATATTATATATGTTAGCCCTAAGGGCGTTCTCTTGTGTTTTGACTTATGACAAATAATGATGTGAACTAACTTGTATGATCTAAATGTTATAGGACATATTTGACCTTAGTTCTTCCAAGGTGTGCCATTTGAATTACCAAGTAACTCTTGAAGCAATAGAGTCCGAGAATGGAAAATCAAGAAGAAGATCAAGCTTAAGAGATTGCATACCAAGAATCCGTTATGGAAGAACCTTAGACTAGGAATCTTTGTGAAGGTATTTTTTTGTGTAAATTCCTATGTCTTCTTTACCTTATAATTTAGTTTAATTCCATCTTAAAGCACTAAAATAAAAAGATTTCAAAGTTTTAAATCCCCAGAATTTTGGATTGAGTGATTTGGGTGAACCTGCATCCAAAAGCTTGTCCAAAATCCTATGAACAGTATCAAATCAATTCTGCCTAGAAAAGTACCATTTTGGATGTATTTTTTGGATGCACCATCGTCCAAAACTTAAGTACAAAACTCTGGTAATTCTGACATCGAAAACTAGCCATTTTCTAGCCATTGTAACTTCACTTTATCCTTCTATAAAAGGTTTCAAAACTTGATTTGAAAGAAAATTTTTGTCCTATCTTTCTCAAAAACACTCTTGCTCTATAAAAAACAAAAATCTCCTTTATCATAGTGTTTCAAAGTGAAATCAAATTGTGTTAAAAAAGGAAAAAGAGTTTGAGCTTATTCTTCTTGTATATCTGCTCAAGGAAGTGAGCCATTTTTATTTTCATTTATCTTCAATCATCTATGCATATCAAGGTTGTAAAACCTATTTGGGGTGAATCTTAATTTGTTAACTGATTAAGAGGTTTTGGAAAATCAAGTATAGTAATCCTCTCTTGTATTTAGTACAGAATGATACCATTGAGTTGGATGAATGAAATCTAGTTGAAAATTCTTAAGTGTGAGCTTAAGGTAGTGGTGTAGATCTTGGCAGATTGAACCACTACAAATCCTATGTTATATCTCGCTGCTTTTATTTTTGAATAAGCTGCAAATTGTCCTAGCTCAAATTTTCTCAATTCCGTAAAGAAATCTTTAAAGGCTCTCACCAACCCATTTTCAATCCAGCATTAATTGTATTGTGTATCTTACCTTATTCTGAATCTAGATATTTCTCAAGCCATTTTGAAAAGCTCTTGTTGTTACAAGTGTTGTTGGTAAAAAATTTGAAGAACATTTCTTTCTCTCAAAATAGATTTTATTCAAGAGCAATTCTTTTATTTGCCAAGAACATTTCATTTTATTCAGATTTTATTCAAGAACATTTTGGCATCAGAGACTGGTCTACTATATTTTCAGTCTAACAATCGTGTCGAAAAGATCCTTATGGGAAATTCATCTGCTCTCCCGTATGTTGAAGGATCCTCAAAAAATCGATCTCCAATATTCAATAGAAACAATTATACATTCTAAAAAAATAGAATGAAGATTTATGTTTGTTCAATCAACTTTGAATTGTAGAATCTAATTGAGAATGAGCCATTTGTCCCATCAAAATTTGTTGATGGTAAAAAAAATGCCTAAATAGAGTGATGAATTTGATGCTGAAGACAATGCTAAAGCGACATTGAAATTTCAAGCCATGAACATTTTGTGATGTGCCCTTTATGCCACAGAGAATAATTGAGTTAGTGACTGTGATTTAACCTATGATATATGGAGACTAGTGAAGGCATAGGAAGCAGAAAAACACAGGGCATGCAGCGGAAGCAAATATAAAAAAAATTGAAAAAACACAAGAATAGGGATTCTAGGGTAGGGCCGGCACCGGCTCCGGTTGCCCGGGCCGGAGTCGGTTGCACCCTGTCCAAATCCCATGGTTTTAAAATTTTTACCTCTCCTTCTGGTTCTCAAAGGTGGCTGGACTGGAACGTGCGCAACCAAGCTAGGTGCTGGTAGAAGCCTCTGGTGCGATTCCTGCAAGCCTTCTTCTCCGCCTTTGCATGTATGTGAACGCCGAACTCTCAGTCTTCCAGTATATGGCCTGCCTAACTACCGTTTGGTGAACAACTAATAGGCTAGGGAATTTTCTGGAGAGAGAGAGAGAGAGAGAGAGAGAGAGAGAGAGAGAGAGAGAGAGAGAGAGAGAGATACACCTGGCCTTTTCCACAGAGAAGAAGCTGTCTCTTAAATTGTGTGTTCTATAACCACGACGTTATTTCCAATCCTCCTGTTTAACCTAAATAAAACCCTAGGTTAAACTGGATTAGGCCATTGGACTCTTAGTTTAACCTTTTGGGCTTAATTAATTATTCTAGTTAGAACCAACTTAATGGCCCAACAAATAATTATTTTTTTCAGCCTAAATAAACTAGTCCAATTAAATAAGCCTAAATTAGTTTAGTCCCAGGTTAATTCCTAATTATTCAAACTAGGCCAAAGCCCTAAATAATTAATTAGCCAACTAAACTAATTTAATTAATTCTCTCTCTCCATGGACCTTTATTTTATTTTAGCCCAATAAGGCTACTCAAATAAAATAAATTCCATTTAATTTAAGATTAATTGCTTAGTCCGTATTTAATTAGAACTCATGGTCTATACTGGGGACCAAAAGACACACCGTCTTGGCTACTAAAATGACTAAAATACCCTTGTCATATAAATAGTTGTATTTTACATTTTAAATATTTCCTGATATCACTATAAGGAAATATTAACCCCAAGGACAGTGCTGTGTTAGCAAAGTCTCCAACCTACAGGTGTAATGACTAAAATACCCCTCTATGCATCGCCGTACATTCAGAGAGGAAGAAGTGTACTAACACCTCTCTAAATGACATCTACCATCCTTAGGCCTCTAGTCTAATGATCTATGATTTCCTGGATTGTTTCTGCTTTCCAAGGGAGCTGCCCAAAGCAAACATCCAAGTTATGTTTCCAAGGTCCCTGGATATTTAGATCATTCAGACAACCATAATGGGCGATATAGTATAGAAACTATCTTGTATAAGTTTGTCTTAATAACCTGTCACACATACCCAACATGCAAGTTTATTGGCCCTACGATAGAACCTCAACTATAGCATATCAAAGTATATGCTTCTAGCTTCGTCAGACCACCAACTCATACTCAAGTCATAGAGTACTAGTCTACGCTATAGCGGTAGTAGTCTAGGTTTCTACCATATAGTACTTTTAGAAACAACTACTACATGTCATGTTTTACGTATTCGAAATACGATTATGTTATGAAGTGAGTGGACTTGTAACACCCCACTACCTAGGCTCGCCAGGGCCGGGGATGTTACCCCGTCCAAAGGACAAGGGGTCTTTATAACTAGGTCACACAAATAAAATAGTAGAATAAAAATAATAATTTAACTTAAAATTTATTACAACCCTAGAATAAATCTAAGAATTCCCAAAAAAAAAAAAAAACAAATCCATAAATAAAATCATCCACTCTCAACTCCCTAAAGCAATACATAGAAATAAAAGACAACATTCTCTTCCAAGGCAGATAACACTAGCTACTCATCCCCACAGCAGGATCGACCTGAGATCATGGTAAAAGGTGATGAGACAGAAATCTCAGTAAGTCCGTGTGTGCTTTGGGTGTTAAGTGAAAACAGTTCGTGGATGCAAAGTGTGAAATCTTTATAAGTAAAATATTGGCAAGCAATAAACTTTAGTCAAAAGCAAGAGTGGTGTTTTCCTTTTTTGAAACTATACAAGTGCACAATAAAATTAACTACTCAAAAAGTGGTCATGGGTTACCACACGTTGGGCCCTATAACCATACAACGGTCAGAATGCCACACTTTGTGCAGACTGACAAAATAAATACTGGCAAGCAATGAATGATGTTAAAAAAGAAGAGTGGCGTTTTGGCTTTCAAACCATACAGGTGCAATAAAATCAACCACTCAAAAAGGGTGGTCATGTGTTACCACACGTTGGGCCCCATGTCCACATGGCCAGTATGCCACATTTTGTGTAGACTGACAAAAGGTAGGTGATTGGCTTACCGGGCAAGATACTCCTCATTCTCTATACCCAAACAACAACCGGGTGTCCATTCCGGCATAACATAGTCACTTGACTGAAATAAAAACTGCTAGCTCGGACCGGTATGACTAAGTAGTACTGACGTTTCTCTAAGTTAAGCTTATCTTTTGGAGGTGGCCTCCTGCCAGAAGACTCACTCTTGCTCTTCAAAACTAGTACTACTGGCCTACCCTTTTTGAGTACTCAACGTAACGTATCCCACTTGGGAAAAATGAACAAAACATAGTTCCACTTGAAAATGGCAATTAAGGTTTTCCAAAGTTTGGGGCAAAACTGGTTTTAGAAAGAGTTTTAGGTTTTGAGTAAAACCACCAATTGATTTGCGAATAATTTATTTGTTTGAAATAAGAATGGAAACAATCCTCAATTACCTTTACAGAAATGAGTGACCATGCACTCTACATTTGGCTTGCCATAAAAAAAATCATTTTTCATCAAACAGGTTTTATGCAGGAGCTTACCTGATCCTTGCTCACAACAAAGGTTCCCAACAACTGACCTAACGCCGCATGGGGTAAATACAAACCACAATCAAACTTAAGCCAAAATCCACTTTCACAAATAAACTAACTCAACTCACTACTACAACCATAATCCTAGTGTCCCAAGCTTTAAGGCCAAATAATAAATAAAAAGATTTATAAGCCAAGGCTAATTTTGATATTTAAAATAATTAGAGTTTTGGGAAATAGGTACTAATAAGTTGATGGTTTAAATCTTGCTAAGAAAAATTTAGAGTTTATTTGATTAAAAGTCCTAGGTGGTACTAGGTAAAATAATTTATTAATAATTAATTGCTAAAAAATAATTGATAATTAAAATTAGTTGAAAATAAATTTTAATGAGTCTTGCTTGAAAAATAATAAATAAATTTTTAATGGGTTTTGATTAAAAGGTAATAATTAAAATTTTAGTAATAAATATTTTACTAATTATGATTATTTCCATAAAAGGCTTTAGTTGATTTCATTATTTTATATAATATCTACATATATATATATATATTATTTTTCTAGCAAAAACTATTATTTATTTGACTAAAATATCCTTATTATATATAATAATCCAAATCTACCCTTCTTAGGGTTTTTTCGAAATTACTTAGCAAAATCATATTATTTAAATATTTTATTCATGAAATAAAAATTAGCTTAGAGACAACTAGATCATGATCATACTTCTATGGCTAACCACAATCATGAACATTTACAACCCTTCAATTCATCAAATCATCCAAATCATCCATATAAGCATAGATATAAATTTATCAAGACATGATCTAACCCCTACTAGCATAAATATAACCATGGCTTCAATAATCCAACATGAATATAAATCCTATTCACCAAAGGTGACATAATCTCTAGCATACTTCATGACAAATACTACCTATGACATGGAGACATGCATTAAACCTCAAATCATCATACAATCAACTAAGATAATCCATCAATGCATAAATCCCATCTCCTTCATATTCATACATACATTCATGCTTCAACCTCAACAATATATACTCAAACCTTATCCGCAATCCATCTTCTATCAACATCATCCTAGAGACATGAATCTAGAATTTAAAAGAAGGGTTAAAACGGCTTACTTAATTGATGAATACCTTGAAGGAGTTTCGAATGAATCTCAACCCCTAGATGCCTAAATCCGTCCAAGGAAGGTAAAGGAAACATGGCCATATAGAAGGAACCATTCGGCCAAGAAGGTGAGTAGTTCGGCCAAGAGAGAGAGAGAGAGAGAGAGAGAGAGAGAGAGAAAGAGAAGAAGAAAGCTCATTAGCATGCTTAAACACATATATGTTCATTAGAGATTGAAGATTAGCGAAGATGAAGTTGATTGAATAATCCTGCCTTGAAGGTGTTCTTGAGTCTTCACAAAATTTCTGGTTTTGATCCAAAAGTGCAAGTTGGATTTTGTAGTTTAATGTTAAAAATGGTACGGATGGACTCATAGCAATGAATAGATGAAATCTGAAAGTTCTAGAGGTAGTTTGAAGTGATTTGGAGAGGTATTAGGTGAAAGGAAAGAATATGTGTTCTTGATGTACTATGTGTTCTTGAAGGTTGAAGAGAGTAGAGAGCTTTTGGATGGGAGGCTGTCGAAATTCTGTAGAGATTAGGGTTGCTGAATTGTTTGTAGGGTTTAGGAAGATGATTTTCTAGTTTGGAAGGAAAAAGGAAAGGCTAGTTGTTGAAATCCTTAAAGAATATTTCTGGGAAGCAAATTTGGAAACTAGATATAACAAGAATATCTTTGATTATTGGAGGGCTTTTGAGAATCTGCCATGGACGAATTTTGGAGTAGTATTTTAGCTGAATGAAAGCTGGTCGAAGGAGGCTAAGGGTGGCTGAAATTAAGGAGTATAATGGTGAAGGGAAGGTCTGGTTGTTTGAGGGATATTTTATGGAAGGTTTCTAAATCATGGTGGCTGTAATTTTTGGTATCCAAATCAAGGCATGATTGCAGAATTTTTTTTGGAAATCTTTTAGGCAGCCATGATTGGATTTTTCATGCAGAACTTAGGGAGGATAATAGAGTTCAGTTAATGGAGGTTTAAGGGTGGTTTGTGCAAAAAAAGGATGGAGTTTTAGCTAGGAGAGAATTAGGAAACAAAGCTGGAAAAACTACTGCACAGATTCGCTACTTGCTAGAATTTTCTGGGCAGTTTTCGGCTGCCCTTTTCCAGATGGTTTGCAGGGAGTTTGAAGGGGAATTTCAGGGGCTTTCAAGGCTAGTTTCCAACCTTCTTCATGGAGGAAAAACATGGCTAAGGTGCTGAACAAAAACTGGAAGAAAACAGCTTGGTTTCGGACCTCCAAAGTTGCGATTTGCCCAGGGATTTTTCTGGTTTTGTACCACCCTTTGTGCAGTCCGAAAATGGCCAGAAAAATTCAGGTTGCAAGCTGATCCACAAGGCCATTTTCTGGCAGCATTTGGGAGGGAATAATGGCTAAGAATTTCGACACCTTGAAGGTATAAGAAGCTGGAAAATTCAGTTCATTCCAAGAAGGAAGATGAACCTAGCTAGAGGGAATTTTTAGAAAGTTCACTAAAGAATTTAATTCACTTGAAATCTTTCCCCCTCTTCCATTGTTTTGGTCCATATGATGTCCTTTACTAAGACATTTCGAACCTTCAAAGCAACAGTACCTTGCTGGAATTTTTGGAAAGAAAATGACTAGAACAATTTGATCAAACTAATGAGTTGAGAAATAGGAAAAATTAAGGATCAAGAGGAAATGAATTCCCCTTAGGAATTTTGTGTAAAGCAAAGGAGTAGGGTTTGGATATTCCTATCATGTCTCTCTTAGGACAATATCTCTACCCTACTCCCAACACATAAGGCCGAAAATGATACTTCCCAAGTAAAAATAAAATTTAATCAAGCTAAAGCTCCTATGATGGAATTTGAACCCAAGACCTCAAGAATTAATTCTAAGGCTCTAACCACTAAACCACAACCACTCTTGTTCTTATTTTCCACCTAAAAATATTTTCCTATTCAATCCTCCAGCTATCTCCCTTTTTCCACCTCAAGCAAAAATTATCATTTTGCCCTTCTCACTCAATAATCATAATCAAGCCCCCTAGACTATAAAACACAAATTCAATGCACATAAAATCATATAAAAATATATTTAAACATGCAATAAAATATGATATGCATCCCAACCCCCTTACTTTAAGGTTGGTTTTGAGTGGGGTTTCACAGGACTACTCACTGGCTAATAGTAAGCCATTCCCCATTTAGAATTCACAACATAATAACCTAGACATAATGAGATTCCCATTCTCATCAATCGGTTAAAAGTAAAAGTTTATGTGTTAAGCAACCCATGATCCATATCTTACTGTGAAAGATCTCCATTCATATAGACCACTTATGTAAACACAATAGGGCTTTTCCAAACGTAATTGTGCATAAAAAAAATTGTAAATTCACGAACAATTTCTAAAAATAAATTCTTTTATTAAAATATTCGATTTTTTACATCAGAAACCTAGTCTAAGAGGGCATACATCCCAATAATCTCCCACTTGCACTATAAGACTAAGTAAGTCCATAGGTGCTCATTCCTATGGTGTCTAAGTGTCTCTTGAAGACTTTCTCAACCAAATGCTGGGTGAATGGATCTGCTAAATTATTCTTGGAGGCAATCTGTTCCACCATGACTTCCCGTCTCTGGATGAAATCCCGGATCAGGTGGTACTTCATCGATATGCTTTTCCTTCTTGTGGTTCCGAGGTTCTTTGGATTGCAATATTACTCCAGTGTTGTTGCAATACATCACAATCGACTTGTCTATGTGTGGCACGACTCTAAGTTCTGAAAGGAACTTTCGGAGCCAGACTGCTTCCTTGGATGCCTCCGAAGCTGCCACAAACTCAGCATCCATGGTTGAGTCTGTAATGCAAGATTACTTGATACTCCTCTATGAAATAGTTCCTCCAGACAAGGTGAAGATATATCGACTAGTGAAACTGCCCTGTAAACTAGCATATAATCTCTCGTCCCCTTGAGGTACTTGAGTATATGCTTTACAGCTTGCTAATGAACTTTCTCAGGGTTTGACTGATATCTGCTAACCAAGCCTACGGTAAAGCAGATATCTGGCCTAGTACACAGCATAGTGTAATATGAGACTTCCCACAGCCGAATCGTAGGGAATCCTACTCATTCTGTCCTTTTCTTCTTGAGACTTTGGACAGTGCCTTGAAGAAAGTGACAACCTATGTCTATAAGGGATTAGAGCTCTCTTGCATGAGTCCATGCTGTACCTAGCCAGCATTTTGTCAATGTATGCCGCTTAGGATACTCCTAACATTCTCTACTTTTTATTTCTAAGAAGTCTAATCTCGAGAATGTAGCTGGTTTCTCTCAAGTCCTTCATATTGAATTGACTAGATAGCCAAACCTTTATAGATGACAATGACCCTACATAATTTCCAATGAGTAGAATGTCATCCACATACAAGACAAGAAACACCACATTAATGCTTTCAAGTTTCCTGTACACACATGGTTCATCCTTATTTTGAACAAAACCATAAGACTTTACAGTCTCATCAAAATGAATGTTCCATGCCCTTGATGCCTGCTTAAGTCCATAAATGGACTTCTTAAGCTTGCAAACCATATACTCTTGGCCTTTAGCAATAAAGCCTTTCGGTTGGGACATATTGATGTCTTCACTAAGATGACCATTTAAAAATGCCATCTTGACGTCCATTTGCCATATCTCGTAGTCATAATGACATGCAATGGCAAGGAGGATACGGATGGACTTAAGCATGGCTACTGAGAAAAAGGTTTCCTCATAGTTGATTTCATATTTCTGAGTATACCCTTTCACTACAAGCCTAGCTTTGAAGGTTTCTACATTCCCATCTACTCCCCTTTTTCTCTTGTATACCCACTTACACACTATGGGTTTTATCCCTTCAGGTGATACTACAAGATCCCAAACCCGATTAAGATACATAGACTCAATCTCGATTTTCATTGCTTCATGCCACACATTTGCATCAGCATCAGCAATAGGCTCCTTGTATCTAGTGGGGTCTTATTCCTAATGGTTGGAGACCAGCTCAAAAACTTCTCCAGTCCATCTCTTTGGAACCCTAGACACTCTCCCACTACGACGAGGCTTAATATGTACAGGCTCTTGAGGCTGTACCTCTTCTTGTTGCACAATCGTATCAGAAGAAGTTGCTTTTGAATATAACTTCTCTTCCAGTTCCAACCTAGTTGAACCTTTCGTAGAAGTACTTTGATCATCCTCTAAGTATCTAGCATTGGTATTAACCAGTACCTTCTACTCCTTAGGATGATAAAAGTAACCACATTTTGTCCCTTTTGAATACCTAACAAAATAGCATAATTCTGATCTTGGTTCTATCTTGTCTCCTTTGATCAGTACATAAGTTGGACAACCTCATATCCTGAGCTGATTTAGACTTGGCTTACGCCCAGTCCACATCTCATAGGGAGTCCTAGGTACTAACTTGGAAGGCACCAAGTTCAGAATTTATGCCGTTGTTTCCAGGGCATATCCCTAAAAAGACATTGGAAGAGTAACATGAGACATCATGCTTCGGACCATTTCCATCAATGTCCTGTTCCTTCTCTCAGCTACTCCATTCTGCTAGGGTGTCCCCGGCACAGAGAGCTGGGATTCTATCCCATGATGTACCATGTAATCCTTGAATTCACCAAGGAGGTACTCTCTATCACGATCCGATCGTAAGGTCTTGATCAATTTACTTGTCCGACGCTCCACTTCAGCCTTAAACTCTTTAAACTTGTCAAAAAAAGTCAGACTTGTGTCTCATCAGGTAAACGTAACCAAACCTTATACAGTCATTCATGAAAGTGATGAAGTACTCAAAACCTCCTCTAGTTAGTATAGACAGGGGATCATACACATCAGTGTGAACAAGACTCAATACCTTCTTGGCTCTATCCGCCTTAGGGGCAAATGACCTTTTGGTCATCTTTCCCATCAGGTAGGACTCACATTGAGGCCAATTTTTCAATCTCAATAAGCCCAAGGGCCCATCATAGATCAACCTCTGAATCCTGGTTGAGTTGATATGCCCCAACCTTAGATGCCAAAGATAAGAGTCATTGACATTGGTATTTCTTTTCCTTGTTAAAGGTTCAGTTTGAGCGTTATTTAATTGATTGTTAATAGAGTTTAAGAAAAATAGATTCCCATACATGTGCCCAGTACATAAAACTTCTCTATCTCTACTGATAGAAATACCAGAATGGAAAGATACAGAATCTCTTTGATTTATTCGTTTCACAATCGAAATCAAATTCTATCTAAATCCAAGTACATATAAAATATCTTTCAAAACCACTATTCTATTACAATCAAATACAAAATTCAGCTATCCCATTGTAAGGGCCCAAACTTGTACTCCATTTCCTACACGTAGTCCATGTTCGCTCTTTTGGAGTCTTCTAATCTTTCTAAACCCCTGCAAGGAGTTACAGATATGATCAGTGGCTCCTAAATCAACAATCCAAGTGGAAGTTGATCCAGCCATTGATATAGACTCTAAATAGAAAACATTATTTATGGGGCTTTTCTTGGCTTAAAGATCTGGACATTCCTTTTTCCAATGTCCCTTTAGTCCACACTTGAAGCACTTACCCTAGTTTTTATCTTTGGGATGGATCTTAGGCTGGACTGCTACATTCTCCTTCTTCTTCTTGAACTTTCTAGGCTTGGGCCTAGTTCTAGAAGATGAAGCCTTAGCAATCATAGCCTTAGATTGTGGCTTCATGACCTTCTCCACCATCTGGAGCTTCTTCATCAACTCAGTCAAGCCCATGTTCAATTTATTCATGTTATAGTTCAACTTGAACTGAGTAAAGGAACCTAGTAGAGATTCGAGAACTATATCTACTTGGCTCTCGGCGTCAATGATAGCCCCAAAGATTTCTACCTTCTCCAAAACAGCAATCATTTTGAGCATATGCTCTCTGACTAATGCTCCCTCAGTCATCTTAGTGTCAATAATGGTTTGAAGAGCCTCCTATCTTGCGGGCCGGCTCTTATCCGCGAACATCATAGCTAATGATTGGGTTATATCATACGCAGTGGTCATGTGCTCATGTTTGGATTGGAACACATTAGACATGGAAGCCAACATGTAACAACGAGCCATCTCGTCGGCCTTCTTCCATGCTTTCTCAGCCTCAAGCTTCTTGGCAGTGGAACCCTCCTCGATAACAGGGCAGGTTTCGTAAGGACATACTTATACTCTTCTGCTGTGAGTATTATGTCCAGGTTTCTTTTCCAGTCCATATAGTTTGGTCCTGTTAGCTTATTCTCTCAGAGAATAATGGCCAATGGACTAAAAGAACCTCCCTCCATTTCTGAAAAATCGAAAAAAAAAAAAAGATTCAATTTGTGAAAATAAAACAAATATGTACACTTTATCCTTATTATCAAATTTGATAATAATCAATTTGGCTCTTAGGAAAACTGACATAGCTTCTTGGAAAGATTAACAGTTTCTTAAGCTAAGTGTGTTAACCACCACAAATTAATTTCTCTTCTAGGTAATGATCTAGAAGATAACTCTATTGAGGGGATAGCTATTTTCTCTCATTTCCTATGAACATACCTCACACTATGACCTCTAACGAGGGGCTGGCCGATCATAGTACGTGCCCAGGTTATTAATTACATCCCTCCATTAGATCTAGATCCTTGTGGTATCCCCATCCTATACGGGTTCACTCCCAGGGTATACGGGTTCACTCCCAGGGTGACGCGAGGGGACCCACGATCTCTAATGAGGATCGTGTTGGAAGCCATAGGGCCATTAGAACCCCTCTCCCACTTAGTCTTTTAAAACAAGGTGAAAAATATCCTTTTGAAAATTTCCATTAAGTTTTCCCTTAACTTAAAAATAAAATGTCTAAGTCCATAAAAATTTCCATGTCAAGGCTTATATCCTTTGAGAAATTTTCCCATGGACTAATTTTATTTAAGTTAAAAACTTAATAATTTCAAAAAAATTTCAATTAAAACTTTCTAGAGACTTTGGTCTCAAGTTTATTTGACAAAATAATTTTTCTTGTGCCAAACTAAAACAAAATGGCTTTATATTTTAATCTTACAAAAATATCTAAATCCAATATATTTTCTATGGTAAGGATTAAATCCTTTAAGAAAATATCTAAGGATTAATTTTTGTTCAAGCTAAAATAACCATTTAATTTGTAGAAAAATGTTTTCTTTGTCAAAAACATTCCCAAAGACTTTAGTTTTTGAGAAAACGTGCACGTAGGTACCAAAAATAAATAGTATCTAGAAAACAGTGGACGTTTTCATGCTCTTCTATTTTTAAATCTAAGTGCCCTGATAATAGAATTAAACACATTAATTAATTAATTAATTAATTAATGGTCTTGTTTAATCCTAAAATCCCTTACTAATATTTTTCATGCAAAAATATTCCTGGAATATTAACTATTGCAAAATATTAACTTCGCCTAGTATGGACCCCCAAACCAAAAGAAATTGCAAGAAAAATAACAAGGTAAAATTAAAAAAAAAAAAATTCTCGGTCCGTTGCACCTACCGCATTGGATCAGCTACCCATCTGAACTGTGGTCCACTGCACCCACCGCACAGAACCAGGACCTACAAGAAAACAGTGCGGACCGGCCTTCCAGACCTTAGTCGGCACCGGTTCGGCTCTGTTTACCTCTTCCTGTAGTTTTTTTCTGCAATTTTCTTCTACGAATTTCCTCGATTTTTCTGCACGGTTTCTGGTGCCATTGGCTCTCCGATTTCAATCTTAATGTAATGAAATCAACCAAAACCAACAACTGCCTATACCCATAAACATTGGGTTTACATGATTTACTAAGAAAAACAGTAAATTACAGATTCCTATACCTCCACCCGTGAGGTTTAACAAAGAATCTATCCATACCATAAATAGTGAAGGATCACAATTTTAATCACACATATGTGTCCAGTTTTATTCATCTAGATGCTTGCTCCCTATATTTTCATAAAACCTTCACGCTCTGATACCAATTGAAGGCATAGGAAGCGGAAAAACATAGGGCACGCAGCGGAAGCGAACATAAAAAAAACTAGAAAAACACAAGAACATGGATTCCAGAGCAGGGCCAGCACCGGCTCTGGCTGCCCTAGCTGGCACCGGTTGCGCCCTGTCCAAATCCCAAGGTTATAAAATTTTTACCTCTCCTTCTGGTTCTCAAAGGTGGTTGGACCGGAACGTGCGCAACCAGGGTAGGTGTGCTGGTAGAAGCTTCTGATGCGATTCCTACAAGCCTCCTTCTCCGCCTTTGCATGTATGTAAACGCCGAACTCTCAGTCTTCCAGTATATGGCCTGCCTAACTACCGTTTGGTGAACAACTAACAGGTTAGGGAATTTTTTGGAGAGAGAGGGAGAGAGAGACGCCTGCCTTTTCCATAGAGATGAAGCCGTCTCTTAGATTGTGTGTTCTATAACCACGACGTTATTTTCAATCCTCCTGTTTAACCTAAATAAAACCCTAGGTTAAATTGGACTGGGCCATTGGACTTTTAGTTTAACCTTTTGGGCTTAATTAATTATTCTAGTTAGAACCAACTTAATGGCCTAACAAATAATTAATTTTTCCAGCCCAAATAAACCAATCCAATTAAATAAGGCTAAATCAATTTAGTCCTAGGTTAATCCCTAATTATTCAAACTGGGCCAAAACCCTGAATAATTAATTAACCCACTAAACTAATTTAATTAATTCTCTCTCTCCATGGACCTTTATTTTATTCTAGCCTAATAATTAAATTAGGCTACTTTAATAAAATAAATTCCATTTAATTTAAGATCAATTTCTTAGCCCGTATTTAATTAGGACTCACGGTCTATATTGGGGACCAAAAGACACACCGCCTTAGCTACTAAAATGACCAAAATACCCTTGCCATATAAATAGTTGTATTTTGCATTTTAAATATTTCCTGATATCGCCATAAGGAAATATTGACCCCAAGGACAGTGCTGCGTTGGCAAAGTCTCCGACCTATAGGTGTAATGACTAAAATACCCCTCTATATATCGCCGTACATTCAGAGAGGAAGAAGTGTACTAACACCTCTCTAGATGACATCTACCATCCTTAGGCCTTTAGTCCAATGATCGACGACTTCTTGGATTATTTCAGCTTTCCAAGGGAGCTACCCAAAAGCAAACATCCAAGTCATATTTCCTAGGGCCCTGGGTATTTAGATCATTCAAATAACCACAATGGGTGATATAGTATAGAAATTATCTTATACAAGTTGTCTTAAGTAACTAGTTACACATACCCAGCATGCAAGTATATTGGCCTTACGATAGAACCTCAACTATAGCATATTAAAGTATATACTTCCAGCTTCGTCAGACTACCAACTCATATAGTACTTTTAGAAATCACTACTATATGTCCTATTCTACGTATTCGAAATACGCTTATGTCATGAAGTGAGTGGACTACTCACTGGCTAAAGGTAAGACATTCCCCATTTAGAATTGACAACATAATAACCTAGACATGATGAGATTCCTATTCTCATCAATCGGTTAAGAACAAAAGTTTATATGTTAAGTAACCCGTGATCCATACCTTACTGTGAAAAACCTCCATTCACATGGACTATTTACCTAAACACAATGGGTCTTTTCCAAACGTAATTGTGTACAAATAAAATTATAAATTCACAAATAATTTCTGAAAATAAATTCATTTATTAAAACAATTGATTTTTACATTAGAAACCTAGTCTAAGAGGGCATACATCCTAACAACTAGTTAAAGTCACCCATGAAAGGGCAAACCAAGTCAAGGAATCAAAATTGGGGATTTTAATTCATGACTATGAATTGTTCACAATAAAGCCAAACGAAAGCATAACTGATATGTTTACCAGATTTACAAATATTGCAAATGGTCTTAAAGCCTATGGAAAAGTCTATTTTTTGGTGAACAAAACTGAAAAATTTTAGATTTATTACCTAAGAGCTGGCAGTTGAAAGCTCTAGCTGTGGAAGAATCTAAGGATTTGAAATCCTTACCAACTGAAGAGCTGATTGGCTATCTTCTACCACATGAAATGAAACTCAAAAGGTTTCAAGAATCCGATGACCACGATAAAGGTAAAGAGGGAATAACACTGAAAGCTGAGAAAGAGGAAGCTGAAACTAGTCAATTGAATAGTGGTGATGAAACTAAAGTAGACACTAAAGAATTAGCCATGATTGTGGAGAAATTTAGAAGGATGCTTAACAAAGGAAATTTCAAAAAAGGTAAAAAGTGCGCAAAGAGGAAAGGACAAACCTCAGCGTTTAAGCCACAATGTTATGAATGCAAAGTATAGAATATTTCATTATTGATTGCCCAGTTGCTAAGGAAAAGGAAGGTAAAATGCTTAAGAAGAAGAAAAAGGATCTAAAAGCAAAGAAGGGCAAAGGATTGATAGGAACGTGGGACCGAGTTTGAGGTTAATGATTTTGAAAACGAAACTGCCAACGTATGCTTCATGTCAATAAAAAATGAGGTAAATTCCACTACCACTAATTCCATATCTAATTTGTATAATTTTGATCATGAAAAGTATGATGATCTAAACGAATTGTTGGTTGACATGTTCCATGAATTGAAAAAGCTGTGTAGAAGAAATAAAGAAATGAAAATAAAAATTGGCTATTTGATGGATGAGAATGTAAAGCTATTAAATGAGAATAAAGTGTCTACAACATGTGTCTCTAGAAAATGAATGCTTACATGATAAAATTCATTCTCTTGAAGGTATGGTTAGTAAGTTTGATGATATGAAAAATAAAGTCAATGATCTTAGTACATGCATTGAAATGTTTACAAATGGCAAGAACAACTTGGAAAAATTACTTGGTGTTCAACACTTAGTAGGAAATCAAAATGGCCTAGGTTATAGGCATGAAATCAAGGATAAAAATCACAAACTTCACTTTGTAACAGCTGCCTCATCATATATGACACACAAATTGTGCACATATTGTGAAAACTCTGGACACAAAGCATCTAGGTGTCATGTTAAGAAGAAAATCGAATCCAGTGCAAAAACATTTTGGAAAATTAGAGGAAACACTATAACTCCTGTGGACCCAAGAAAATGTTGGTACAAAAAATCACTCTTCCTTTTCACAGATAAGTACATTTATTGGAGAAAATGAGCTTCACAAAGTGATTTTTGGATAATGGATATTTAAGACATATGATTGGATATGCAACTCTATTAGAAGATGTGCAAACCACAAATGAAGGATTCATTACTTTTGGAGACAAAAAGAAAGGAAAAATTCTTGGCATAGGTAATATTGGTAAATGTTCTTCAACCATTATAAAACAAGTATTATTAATTGATGAGCTTAAATATAACCTACTTAACAACGGTTGCAAAGTTATTTTTGAGAAGGACTCTTGCTCTATCATGGATAGCTCAAATAATGAAGCAAATTTTGTTGCCAACCATGTTGGAAATGTTTATGTCTTCTATCTAAATGATCTTATAGCTCATGGTATTAGATAACTTTCCGTGCATGACAATAATGGCTATCTTTGGCATAGAAGATTAGGTTATGTATCCTTTGATTTGCTAAACAAATTTTCTTCAAAAGAGCTTGTTAGGGGACTGTCCAAAATGAAGTTTGATAAAAGTAAAATTTATGATGCATGCTAATTTGGAAAATAAATCAAAACCTTTTTCAAACCTAAGAAAATTATTTTCACCTCAAAACCTCTTAAATTAATTTATATGGATTTGTTTGGACCAATGAGGACCACTAGCCTTGGTGGTAAAAGGTATGCCTATGCATTAGTTGATGACTTTTCACGATTCACTTGGACTTTATTTTTTGGACTAAAGGACTAATGTTCAAGCGTGTCCAAAACTCTGTTGGATGCAAATTGATTTCTATTAGAAGTAATAATGGTAGAGAATTTTGCAACAGTGAATTTACGAACTTTTGTTATGAGAATGGAGTATTTCACAACTTTTCAGTAGCTAAAACACCTCAACAAAATGGTATTGTTGAGAGGAAGAATCGAACTTTGCAAGAAATGGCTAGATCCATGATTTGCGAAAACTTCCTTCCAAAATATTTTTGGGCTGAAGCTGTAAATACAGTATGCTATATTGTAAACCGAGTAATGTTGAGACCTTTCTTAAGAAAAATACCCTTTAAGCTTATGTTTGACAAAACTCCATCAATTTCTTATTTCAAAGTATTTGGTTGCAAATGTTTTATTCTTAATACCCATGACAATCTTAAAAAATTTGATAGCAAATCCGATGAGGTCATATTCCTTGGATATTCTTCCAATAAAAAGACATATAGAGTATAAAATAAGAGAACTCTATGTGTAGAAGAATCCGTGCATATTGTCTTTGGTGAATTTAACATTTATACTTGAAGGAAAAATGATAATGATGATGCAGGAAGTTCAAAGGAAAGAGGGAAAGAACAACACAAAGCACCACTACTAGACACTCATGCAAAAGAAAAAGAATTTGAAGAACTACAAGCTGAACAAGGAAAGTAAGAAACCAAAGAATTCATGGAATAAGAATTACCAAATGATTGAAAATACAAAACCGGTCATCCAAAAGAGCAAATCATAGGTGATCCGAGCAACAGAGTCAAAACTAGACGGTATTTCATAGATAGTTTTGCTCTACTCTCAAGGATAGAACCTAATTGTATTGATGTAGCTTTAAATGATGATTTTTGGATAATTGCTATGCAAGAAGAGCTGAACCAATTTGAGAGAAATCAAGTTTGGAAACTTGTTCCTAGACCACTTGATCATTCGGTTATTAGAACCAAGTGGGTGTTTAGAAACAAACTTGATGAAAATGGAGCTGTTATTAGGAATAAAACTAGACTAGTTGCCCAAGGATTCAATCAAGAAGAGGGCATTGATTAAGATAAAACATTTACTCTCGTTGCTAGATTAAAATCCATAAGAATGCTTCTTACCTTTGCATCTTTCAAAAATTTTGTGCTTTATCAAATAGATGTTAAAAGTGAATTTCTAAATGGTTTTATTGAGGAGGAAGTATATATAGAACAATCTCCGGACTTTATTCATGAGCATTTTCCAACTCACGTTTTCAAGCTTTCAAAAGCACTTTAGGGCTTAAAGTAAGCCCCATGAGCTCTATATGAAAGGCTTAATGGATTCTTATTCTCAAAAGGTTTTTCTAGAGGATTGATAGATACCACTATTTATTAAGTCAGAAAAATCTGGTTATCCTCTTATTACTCAAATTTATGTTGATGATATCATTTTTTGTGCTATTAATGATTCATTGTGTAAGATTTTTTCTAAAATAATGCAGCAAGAATTCAAAATGAGTATGATGGGAGAACTAAACTTCTTTCTCGGGTTGCAAATCAAACAAACTAAGGATGAAATCTTCCTAAATCAAGCTAAGTATACTAAGGAATTGCTCAAAAGGTTTGGTATGAATGAAGCCAAAGAAATCTACATACCTATGAGCACTTTCCTAAAACTTGACAAGGATAAAAAAGGTAAGAAGGTAGACAAATCTAAGTATAGAGGCATGATTGGAAGTCTACTATATCTCACTGCTAGCTGGCCAGATATTATGTTTTCAGTTTGTCTTTGTGTTCAGTTTCAATCATGTCCAAAAGAATCACACCTATATGACGTAAAATGCATTCTTAGATATTTAGTTGGAACATATGATTATGGCTTATGGTATTCTCGTACTAACACATTTGATCTTATAGGATATATCGTTGCAGATTATGCGGGATGTAAAGTTGAACGAAAAAGAACTAGCGGCCATTGCCAATTTCTTGGACACTCTTTAGTGTCATGGCATAGTAAGAAACAAGCCTGTGTATCCTTATCCACAACCGAGGCCGAATACATTGCAGCTAGAAGCTGTTGTGCAAAAATTTTGTGGACAAAAAATACACTGCTTGATTTTAGCTTTAATTTTAATTACATACCTATATTATGTGACAATACAAGTGCTATCAATCTAACTAAGAATCCTGTTCAACATTCTAGGACCAAGTATATAAAAGTTAAACATCATTTTATCTATGATCATGTGTTTAAAGGAGATGTATGTATTGAATATATTTCAATTGATGAACAACTCGCTGATATCTTTACAAAACCTTTGGCCGAAAAAAGATTCTCCAATCTGAGAAGAAGTTTAGGAATTACAGAGATCATGTGACTGACATGTTTGCACAAGATTTTTTTGGGTTTTGCAGAACCACTGAAGACAGCTTTTGTACACAGCATTTCAAAAAATCAATCCAAAACTCACTTCCAAACCTCTCTCTTGAAGAAGTCCTTTTTTGGATGTACCTTTCAGATCAAGCCTAAATCCAAAACGAAATCATCTCTGATGCTTCGTATTTCCTTTTAAAATAACTGCTTCCATATTTTTATTTTTGAATTTCAAAATATTAGCGATTTTCTCAAGACGTCTTTTGAAATCTCTGATGAAAATAGCTTTTTCAATGTACTTGAGTGTACTTTCTATCACAATCTCCTAGGAAATACAAAGGACTTTCTTTCCTTTCTCTCTTTCGAATTCTGAAACCGACCATTCTTCATCCTCTCTTCCTCAAAATCCTCTGAGTTTTTCTTTGAACAACTGAGAGTTCAAACCCTCATTCTTTGACTACAATGGCAAAAACAAAATCAACTAAACCAAAACCAAAGAAGATCTGAAAAATATCTCCGATGATGAAGAAGAAGTCATTAGCAACAAAGAAAGGAAAAGAAATTGCTTCAAAACTCTCGGCTTCTCCATATGACTCCTCTAAATCATCTTTGGAATAAGAAAGTTCCAAAACCCAGGTACCTCACTTTTTAGATTCGAAAAGTGGATCAAATTATAATGAATGGGTTTTAATAAATTGAATTGTGATTGTTGGTTATCGGGTAAATCCATTATTTTTTCTAAAATTTTCAAATGTGTTAAATATGTTTGAATCTGTTGGTTGCGGAAGTCTACTATCCGTTGATGTAAAACTGTTTATCTCGCTTATTTGGGAATTCTATGCTAACCTAAGAAAAAGGGCGACTAGAGGAAATCGGAGGAGGGTTTATGATCAGATAGTACACCTCTAGAGTTGAGGGTAAAAATATCGAGTTTGACCACCGTCTATTAAACCGAGTGTGTGAGGTTAGAGATGGAGGAATTCAATACTTTGAACTGAATATATTTCCAGAAGGAACTGATAGGTTCGATTTAAAGAAGTTTGAAAAAAATTTCACTGGTGGAAGGAGTTTCAAGAACTCTAGTGACAAAAACATAAAGTAGCTGAATGGAGAGGGTAGGATTCTTCACCACATGGTCTCAAACATGGTAGTCCCAAGCTTTGGACACAAAACCTCCATCAACATAATGCAAAAGCTGATTATGCTTGCACTGGCTGAAGGCAGGCAAATAAGTTTTGGGTTTCTGGCTGCAAAATTGATGATACAGACCAAAAACACCTCTAGTAAGCACTGCCTTATGAAAATTTGCTGACAAAGGTGTTTAGGCATTTTGATATTGATCTAAATTCAACCCCCCGTGTGCCTTTAAAAAATGAATGTATATAGCTTTGAATCTTTTGAGGGCATGGGATATATGAGATTGGAAGATGAATGGAAGCTGCTTCGTTATGCAGCTGGTGATGAAAGGGAAAAACTGTTAAAAGTGAAAGCTAAAGGCAAGAATGCCCTTTTTGTTGGAGCCAAAAGAATAATTGAGGTAGAACCCCAGGAAGAATTTTCTACCAAAGGGAAACAGCGGTCTGAGGACAAAAGATTAATTGAAAGCATTCTGGATGCCATCAATTCTCTAGTTGTTAAACTAGATGACCTTAGTTTAGATATTCAAATTCTTGGAAAAAGGCTAATTGATGTGGAGGAAAAGGCTAGAACGCATAAACCAGTGTTTGCTCCATCAACACCATCTCCAATAAAGGTAACTGCAAAGAAACCAGTCCCTGAGGACGAAGAAGCAACCACTGAGGAAGTGACGGTCTATGTGCACGAGAGCAAACTACTGAGGAAGTGACAATCCATGTGCACGGCAAAGAAAAATCCCCTTATCGGGAAGATGTAGCACCCCCTGCCCCCTCTGAACCTCGTATCTTATTTGGGAAGAGACAAAAACATGTGGTAGTCAAGAGAAAATCAAGTAGGCTTGCTAGACAACACTCCAGAAAGGGTGCCGGGTTAAAGATTGAGACAGGTCACATCTCCTGAGTAACCGGATCAGTAGACTGAACTCCAGCCGACCTCTACCAATACTAATTCTTACTACTTTTTGAACAATTTTTATTTTTCGCTCCAACATTTGCACAATTTATTTTATGTCATTTAACTACTATCTCTGCTCCACTTATGAATGCTTCATATATATATATATATATATATATATATATATATAATTATCACTGCTTCATATATTTAGTTATTATTCTCCATTTTGATTGATGACAAAAAGGGGAGAAAAATTGTAGCTAGCTGGATTGTGATTGTTGTACTGGGTTATGCTTGTTGTGCTGGGATTAATGTGATTGGGCAAGTATGTATGTGTGAGTATGCACTTACACTATGGAAAAATGGAGGCAAGTTAATTGAGCACTATACTGTGTTATGTGGTTATATTGTTACCTTTGCATTGCTGATTAACTGTTAACTTTCTTTGAGTAGTCTAATTCTTGTCTCACATTAATTGAATTCATTCTGGATAAACTAATGGCTATGCAGTTTTGTGCTCTGAATTGATGTTTTGCACTAAAACAGACTTATATGCTAAGTTTGAATATTGTTAAGATCTTGTGATTCTCTCTATGGAATTCATGTTGGGATTTGAAATTGGTTAAAGCAGCATGTTGGGAAAATGTTCTTAGTTTATGATCTGTGATTTTTGATTGATTATGTATAGTGTGCTGCTGCTAAAAAAGATTTAAAGTGACTCATTAAAAACATGTTTGATATCCTGTTTTCAGTCAAAGACGTTTTTATGTATAAAAGTCTTATTGAAATTGGAGCTGCTGGTCTATTTGATTTCGAAAGCTATCATGATATGGTTGTTGCTCAAACCGATTTTTGAAACCTTTATGATATGCTCCTTGCAGATGATAAGGATAGTTATTCATTTTATCTCTCATTTCATAAAACCTTCCTTGAGAGTCTGAAAATTCTTAAGAAAGCTAGAATGGATCAAAATTTATAAAAACTTGTTGTTTCCTGCACTTATACAAGGGGAGTTTTGGATACACACTTTCTTGATCCAAAAATCCTGTCCAAAACTGAGTTTTACAAAGGAGATAATTTCTGTCTTAAACTTTACCTTATTTTGGACACATGATGAGACTCCACTTCATCATGAAGGTCAAGATTAAGGAGGGGGAGGTGTGGCCATGCAAAGAGAAGGGCCGGCGTCGAAGACGGATGAAACTAGGCCAAAAAGGAGGCCACCAGAGGATGGTCAGCGCCGGCTCTAAGCAGCCAAACTGGTGCCGCCTTCATTTTGCTCAACAAGGGATTTATCTGACTTTCGACCGTCCAAAGGTAGAACATAGCCGGCGCCGGCTGTGATGTCCAAACCGGCGCCGGCTCCACCCTGGGCACCTGACGACAGCTTCGCGTTTTTAATATTTTCTTCAATTTTTTTCAATTTTAATTGCTTGTAAAGACTTATTATAACCCTAAACTGTAATGGAACCTTAGGGATTACTTAGCTAGGGTTAGGGTAGTATAAATAGCACCTCTAGTGATTTGAAAACATAATTCACTTCACTTTAATTCAAATTTGAGAGAGAATCTTGAGAGGCCCTACTCTCCTTGTTCATCTTGTTCAAGACCAAGCTTAAGGGTTAGTCCTCCTTTTGTAAGAGTCTATAAATCTTTTGGATAATCCAATGTTGTTTTCTTTGAATGGGTCTTAGTTGCTTTGTTCTTCTAAGGTTTGTTTAAAATGCAATATTTGGGTGCCTATTTTCTCTATTCTATTTGTTCTTACTTGCCTTTGTTGCTTCAAGGATATTAGGGTGAGATTATAGTAGAACTTTCTACTCATCTTGAGGGTCATTGAGGCTTTGTTCTTCAAAGGTTTGAGAGTGTGTTGGTAGTTAAGTTACTTTTATCCTATTGTCACAGAAAAGTCCTTATTTTGGCTCCCTTTGTTTGACCTGAACACATAGCCACCAAAAACACCACAACACCAAGAAAAGCCACCCAAGAATTCGTATCAAAGAGTTTGGTATCAAAGCAAGGAAAAGCTTGATTCCTATCAAAGCTTGAAAATAAGAAAAAGGAGCCCTACAAAGTGAAGAGAAAAGAAAAACAGAAAATCCCGTCACCCAAAACTTGCTCCAAAAAATGTCTTGAAAATTTTGTTATTCCTTGATTTTTCTGTCGGGAAATTGCTCCTTGATGTTGTTATAATCCTTGGGAACAAATTTATCTTATAATTGTGGTGAAATTTGGCTTGAATATGGTTGAAAATTCTGGTTGTTCTTAAGTGACGAGATTGCAGCTAAGGTGTTTGTTAAATATTCCATGAGAGTATTTTTTACTATAGTTTGGAACTTTGATTCTTAGTTTTCATTCCTTGGGACTTTGTGACTTGGTATATCACTTTAATGTTGAATTCCAAGTTCATTGAACTCAATTTCTCTATTGGACACTTGTGACCATCTTGTTATTCATCATCCTAGTTTTAGTTGTTCTTATTTCTTTGCTCTTGATAATTCTTGTTTGTTTCTTGCTTAGAATTGTTTCTTGTGTATTTAGTGCTTGTTCTTGTGTTGATTGAATCCACTTTTCTTGAAATTCTTGATTAAAAACTTGTTTACTTAAGGTGCCCAACAAGTGTTTGTTGAAATTCCCCTAAGACTCCCTAATTGGAGAATTCTTTTGATTTGTGTAATTCACTTAGCTGGACTAAATCTTCAGTTATCGGGGAGAATTGGGATTAAACAAGAAGGCTTAAGTATTGAGAAAAAGGCAAGAGGGTGAGCCTATTATTAAAAAAGCCAAAGAGAGAAAACACGAGGGTAGTGTGATCAACCTTGAGAGCCAACACGCAAGGAAGTGTAGCGAGGATCTATTTTTTTTTCTGATCCCTTTGTGTTGCAGGTATAAGTCAGCAATATTCTATCCCCATGGCCCATGATCAAGAAATCTCTAGGCCTAGCCCAACTGGGCCTAGTATACTTTAAGAAGAACAAATTGATACTAGGGGATTACGTGATGATTTGCAAGCTGTGATGAGGACAATGCAAAGAGAATTTCAAAACATGACAAGGGAGTTGATAAATCATCTTAGACAATCTTCTACTATTGCACAAAAAATAACAAAGTATGGGGTGCAAAAGAACTTGAGGGTGCTTGAGTGCAGAAGGTGTCCAAGTTTGCTACAACAACTAAAGGGGAAGGAAGAGTTGCAAGCCAAAAGGGGAGAATCCCAAGCCTCTATAAGCATAGTACAACAAAGGAGTAGTAGAGGATTAACTTGTGAGATTTGTTGTAGTACAAGACACACAAAGGTTGATTGTCCAAATAAATTAGCATATGAAAGATTTTATGGGGTGTATAATTGCAAAATGGAGAGATAAATTGAGAAGCAAGAAGCTATACTTGAGGCCAAAGTGGCCAAGAAAAATGTTGTAGATGTTGAGGACCCAAGAAGGACAAGAAATGAAGAAAAAATTGGGAGGGGTGAACAAGATGAATTACGTGGCTTTGAGAAGGAGGAGAAGCTAGAAAGGGAAGCCCAAGGCCAAAAAATGCTCAATCAAAATGATGAAGTAGTGCATGAAGTAGTTAAGGAAAATGTTGATGAGCTTAATGAGGAGCTTAGCAATGATGAAAAAGAAGACGTAGATCCATTGAGTTCAACACATAGGGTGACTAAGGAATATTATAACATTTTATTCTTTCTAGAGGATGAGTTAAACTCATTAGAAATGTTAGAGGAGAATGTGCAAGAAGAAGTTGAGCAAAAGAGTATGAAATTTGTTGAAGAGCCAAAGAATTCAAAATTTGAGATAAAGAATGAACAAATACGTGCTATAGATGAAGGTTCCCAAAGTGCTTTAAGTACTCATGAAGTGGAAGAAAGCTCGCATCCACAAGAGAAGAAAAAGAGGAGTTGGCTAGAGGTGGTGCAAAAACAAATGAAAATGAGTGAAACTAGTAAGAATGAAGAATCTAGTTCAACTTCACAAAATGACATCAAATCTAGTGGAGGAGATAGAGTGAACAAACACGTTTTGGAGTCTTTTGAGATGGGGAAGTATAAGGATTATGTGCTATGTGATGTGGTACCTATGTAAGCGGGTCACTTGCTCCTAGGAAGGCCTTGGCAATACGATAGGCATGTTAAGTATGATGGGAGGAAGAATACTTATTCCTTACTCAAGGAGGGAACTAAGTTTACCCTCATTCCCATGGCCCCTAGTAAGGTGAACAAAGATCAAAGAATCATGAAGGAGCAAGAAAAGAAGAAGGAAGCGCAGAATGTTAATCCAAAACAAGAAATTGAGAGGAAAGAAAAAGAGAGGCAAGAAAAAAAGTTTGGTACGGGTGAGCAAGGTCAAGAGAGGGGAGGTAAAAGAAGAGTGAATTTCTTTGAAAAAGAAAGTAAGGTCATAGAGGCTAAAGAAGCTAAGGAACCGGTTATTCTTCTTTTATGCAATTGTTCTTATATTTCTACTAATGTTTTTTCATTATCTTGGCCTAATGAAATTGAAGCTGTCCCTCAAGAATTTGAAGTTGTTTTTCCAAAAGAGGTGGTCAACCGAACACTAACCTAATTCTTACAGACCATAACCAAGAAGAACTTGACCAATTAGGAGGAATGCTGGCCACATTTTGAGTTTGATTGGAAAATGGCTTTTCACTTTACCACTTCTCATTCACTTTTTGAAATTGCGTATGGTTTTATTCCCCTACTCCTTTTGACTTAGTTCCCTTGCCTAGAGGTGAACAAATGAACTTTGACGGAGCTAAGAAGGTGGTAATGGTGAAAGCATTCCATGTAGAAGATGACAATGATTTGGAGACGAATCCTTTTCAATAAGGGGGATATGATGAGACTCTACTTCATCATGAAGGTCAAGATCAACAAGGGGGAGGTGTGGCCATGCAAGGACAAGGGCCGGCGTTGAAGACGGATGAAACTAGACCAAAAAGGAGGCCACCAGAGGACGGCCGGCGACGGCTCCAAGCAGACAAACTGGCGTCGGCTTCATTTTGCTCAACAAGGGATTCATCTGGCTTTCGACTGTCCGAAGGCAGAACACAGCCGGCACTGGTTGTGATGTCCAAACCGGCGCTGGCTCCACCCTGGACACCCAACAACAGCTCCGCATTTTTAATGTTTTCTCCGATTTTCTTCAATTTTAATTGCTTGTAAAGACTTATTATGACCCTAAACTGTAATAGAACCTTAGGGATTACTTAGTTAGGGTTAGGGTAGTATAAATAGAACTTTAGTGATTTGAAAACATAATTCACTTCACTTTAATTCAAATTTGAGAGAGAATCTTGAGAGGCCCTAGCCTTCTTGTTCATTTTGTTCAAGACCAAGCTTAAGGGTTAGTCCTCATTTTGTAAGAGTCTATAAATCTTTTAGATAATCCAATGTTGTTTTCTTTGAATGGGTCTTAGTTGCTTTGTTCTTCTAAGGTTTGTTTGAAATTCAATATTTGAGTGCCTATTTTCTCTATTCTATTTGTTCTTGCTTGCCTTTGTTGCTTTAAGGATATTAGGGTGAGATTATAGTAGAACTTTCTACTCATCTTGAGGGTCATTGGGGCTTTGTTCTTCAAGGTTTTGAGAGAGTATAGGTAGTTAAGTTACTTTTCTCCTATTGTCACAGAAAAGTCCCTGTTTTGGCTCCCTTTGTTTGACCTGAACACATAGCCACCAAAAACATCACAACACCAAGAAAAGCCACCCAAGAATTCGCATCAACACATGTTTTGAACATTCAAAACCTTAAGTCCAAAAGCTTCAAACTCTCCATCATCTTGTTTTAGATGCACATTTTGGACGTCCAAAGGTTGAATATAGTTTTCTCTAAAAAATCTCACTTCTAAATCCTATACTTTGCATATGTTCATATATGCACATATTAAGAGGGAGCTTCTTATCTTAGGATTTGTTTACTATACCTCCTTATGTACATATTTATACAATTTTTATTATGGCTATTCTCTTAAGGAATAATCGTGTGATGGAAGGAAGAAGGATATGGAGGTAGGTTGGACCATAGGCTCATTAAGTCATATTTATGAGTACATACCTTAATTTTTTATCTTAATCTTATAAGAACTCCTTGAGTTCTATGATGAAAGATTGCATTTCAATAGATATTTTTATTTCTCTCAGTCTAACCTGTTCGTGCTATACATATTATTATTCTTTATATCACAATCCCATTAAGTTTGTCATCACTCAAAAAAGGAGAGATTGTTAGCCCAAAGGGTGTTCACCTATGTTTTGACTTATTACAAATATTGATATAGACTAACTTGTGTGATCTATATAGTATAAGACATATTTGACCTTAGTTCTTCCAAGACGTGCAATTTAAATTACGAAGTAAGTCTTGAAGCAATAGAGTATGAGAATAGAAAAATCAAGAAGAAGATTAAGCTTAAGAGATTACATACCAAGAATCCGTTATGGAAAAACCTTAAACTAGGAATCTTTGTGAAGGTATTTCTTTTTGTAAATTTCTATGTCCTCTTTATTTTATGATTCAGTTTAATTCCATCTTGAAGCACTAAAACAAAAAGATTTCAAAGTTTTAAATCCCTAGAATTTTGGATTGAGTGATTTTGGTGAACCTGCATCTAAAAGCTTTATCTAAAATTCCGTGAACAGTATCAAATCGATTCTACCTAAAAAAAAGCCATTTTGGATGTACCCTTTAGATGCACCATCGTACAAAACTGAGGTCCAAAACTCTAGTAATTCTGACAGCGAAAACTAGCTATTTTCTAGCTATTGTCACTTCATTTTATCCCTCTATAAAATGTTTCATAACTTGATTTGAAAGAAAATTTTTGTTCTAACCTTCTAAGAAACACTCTTGCTCTATAGAAAACAAAAATCTCCTTTATTGCATAGTACTTCAAAGTGAAATCAAATTGTGTTAAAAAAAGGTAAAAGAGTTTGAGCTTATTCTTCATGTATATCTGCTCAAGGAAGTAAGCCACTTTTATTTTCATTTATTTTCAATCATCTTTGCGTATCAAGATTGTGGTGTGAAACCCATTTAAGGTGAACCTTGATTTGTTAATTGATAGAGAGGTTTTGAAAAACCAAGTGTGGTGATCCTCTCTTGTATTTGGTACAGATTGATACCATTGAGTTGGGTGAATGAAATCTGGTTGAAAATCCTTAAGTGTGAGCTTAAGGTAGTGGATGTAGATCTTGGCGGATAGAACCACCATAAATCCTGTGTTATATCTCTCTGCATTTATTTTCGGATCAACTGCAAATCATCCTAACTCAATTTTTCTCAGTTCCTTAAAGAAATCTTTAAAGGCTCTCACCAACCTATTTTCAATCTAGCATTAATTGCATCATGCATCTTACCTTATTCTGACTCTAGATATTTCTCAAGTCATTCTGAAAGGCTCTTGCTGTTGCAAGTGTTGTTGGTAAAAAATTTGAAGAACATTTCTTTCTCTCAAAATAGATTTTATTCAAGAGCAATTTTTTTATTTGCCAAATACCTTATTCACCCCCTCTAAGGTTTTTCAATATATATATATATTATGTTTGATAAAAATATATATTTGATATAATATATTATATTTGATTTGATAAGAAATATTATATTTCTATATATTATATTTTATAAGAAATAATATAATATATATATATATTAAATTTGATAAAAAAAGTTATATTTAATATATAGCATATTTTATAAAAGGAAGTGGAAGACAAATCCAATTTTGTTAAGTAGCCTTTATAATAATTTTATGGGGCCCACAACTTTAATAAAAATGTTTGATATTTTTATATGTAGGACCCACAAAAGTATATATGTGGCTTATTTCATTAATGATGCATTAATTATGTTTGACTACTTTATAAAGTTTAGACAATTATCACACATTAATTTATATTTTCATAATATTTTTATATCTTCCATACATGGAAATGGTAAGTCATCTTCCATAACCTTTTAGAAATGGTGAGTCACCATTCTGTGTGTTCTTATCTTATTTCATAGCTGCCTATGCAAGATTCTTACATAAGTAAGTGACATAAACCTTTACATAAGCAAAGCAAAGCTTTCTCCATGAGCCTTGTAGAACACTATAAATAGAGGATGAAAGAAAGAGAGCAAAGAAGGTGGCGAAAAAAAAGAGAAGAAAGAAGAGAAGAAAGAAGGAAAAAGAAAGAAGAGAGAAGCCGCCACCTAAGGAGAAGAAAGAAAGATAAAGAAAAGAGAAAAGAAAAGAAAATGATGAGAGAAAGAAAAGGTAGAAAAAGGAAGAAAAGAAAATAAGGGAAGATAGAAAGAGAAGGAAAGAAAGAAAAGAGAGAGAGTGGACCGTGAGCAAGAAAGAAGAGAGAAAAAGAAAGAAAGAAGAAAAGGAGATCATTTGTATCTATTTTCACAACCTTAGAAGGGTTGGCAATCAGAGTACGTAGCAAGAGCATGATGGAGTAGAAATAAGCAAAATGAGATATTGTATGAGATATTGCAAATTTCAAATATTATATGAAGGATTTGAAGTCCATGTATTTATTATGGGATTTTTTTATGAATAAATTCTCTATTCTGAAGTTATAGTATGTTTCTACCACAAATTAAGTTATTAATCATTATAAAAACCCCTTGTCTGGGAAATCAGATGGAGCAACATCCTACGAGGGCAAGGCCTACTATGACTAGAATATATGGGGTGCTACAAATAGTATCAGACCTTGGAGGAGTTTTGATAATTCCAAGACTTAGAAGAAGTGAAAAGCCCATCAAAAGTTGGAAGAGGATGTGTGAAACTCCAGTTGAAACTAACCTTAGAGTAATGGGGTTGGGATGCATATCATATTTTCTTGCATGCATAACTATATTTTTATATGGTTTTATGTGCTTTAGATATGTGATTTATAGCTTAGAAGGCTTAATCATGTGTATTGAATAAGAAGGATAAAATGGAAATTTTTACTTGAGGTAGAAATAGAGAGATAGCTTAAGGATTAAAAAGGAAAAAAATATTTGGGAGAGAAAACAAGAGCAAGAGTTGTTGTGGTTTAGTGGTTAGAGTTTAGGAATTAATTCTTCAGGTCTTGACTTCAAATTCCATCATTGGAGTTTTAGCATGGTTAAATTTTTATTTTTATTTGGGAAGGCTATATTTCAGCCTTGTGTGCTTTAGGGAAGAGTAGGGGTGTTGCCCTAGGGGAGACATGATGGGAATGTTCTAATCCTACTCTTGTGCCCTACAAAAATTCATAAGGGATTCATACCCTTCTCGATCTCTAGCTTTCCTTAATTCTTAATCAATTAGGTTGAGTAATTTATCTAAGCCATTTTGTTTCCAGAAAATTCCAGCAAGGTTTTGTGAGATTTAGGTTTCGAAAATGGCTATGAATGAGTTATCTTGTGACCGAAAATGGGAAGGAGTTTTGGGGAGGTTCCCAAGAGAATTAATCTCTATGGTTGAACCTTCAAAACTTTAACCTAGCTGAGTTCATCTTCTTTATGTTGTAAACTAAAATTTTTCCAACTTCTTGTCCAGTCCAATTGTCAAAATTTTCAGCAATTATTCCCTCTCAAATGCTGCCAGAAAAATGACCATTTCACTTAGCTTGAGGACTAAAAATCCTAGCCAAAACTAAGCTGCACAAAATTTGTGCAAACCAGAAAATTTTCTGGGCAACTTTCGCAGCATTGGTGATCTAAAACCAAGCTGTTTCTTCCAGTTTTTCACACAGTATCTTAGCCACATTTTTCCTCCATAAAGAAGGCTGAAAACCAGCCTTGAAAGACCTCTGAATACCTCTTCAAATCTTCTGCAAGCTGACTGGAAAATACCAGCAAAATCTGCCCAGAAAAATTCCTGCAAACTTGCGAAAATCCTGAACAGAAATTCCAGCTTGTTTCTTCTTTAGCCTTGTTCGAAACCTTCACCATTTTTCTATACAAACTCACCTTGAATAGCTATGAACTGAGCTCCATCATCTCTTCCATTGTTCTGCATGAAAAACTAGCTCCATGGCTGCTCCTAAAATCTCTCCATCAATCACCCTAATCAAGCCATTCATTGAGGTCCAAAATTTTAGCAAAATTTTCCAGCAACCTTCCATATATAGATTAACCCTCAAACAACCAGAAAATTCCTTCACCAATGTGCACCATATTTTCGGCCACTCTAAGGCTCATTCAAACATCATACATTTCAGCAAAAATCACAGCAATTCAGTAAGCCATTGAAGCTTCCAAAAGCTCTCCATTAACCAGGATCTTCTTACCATATTTGTTTCCAAAATTGATTCCCTAAAATATTCTTTTAGGATTTCAAACAACCAGCTTTCCTTTTCCTCTCAAATCAGAAAATTCAACTTCCTAAACCCTCCAAATCAGTCGGCCACTCCTTCCTACACAGAATTTCGGCCAGCCCTCTCCCTATTCTCTCCAAACCAAGAACACTAAGAACACCTACTAACCCTCTCACGCCTAAGACCACTCCAAACCACTCCAATCTTCTCCAAAAACTCCAGATTACACCTACTCAACCCCTTGAATCCACTTTTGCAATTTTTAACATCAAATACCGAAATCAAAGTCCCTCTTTTGGATAAAAAACCATAATTTTCTTGAAGGCTCAAGAATACCTTCAAGGTAAGCATTAATAATCATCTTCATCTTCTTCCATCTTCGACCTTGATGAGTATATGATAATGAACTCTCCTTTTCTCTTTCTCTTGGCCGAATGGTTACTTCAACCATGGCCATGTTTCTTTCTTCCTCCATTGGACGGATCAAATCTCCTAGCGAGAGGATTCTCTAGAAACGTCCCCAAGGTAGTCATCATTCAAGTAAGTTTCTTCCATCTTCTCTTTAAACCCTAGAATCATGTCTCTTAGATGTAGTTGGATGAGGATGGAATATATTTGGAGATTGAGTATGTGTTTATATGATGGAGTTGAGATTGAAGCATGAATGAATATGTTTATATGATGGAGTTGGGATTGATGCATGATGATGATTGGTCTTGGTTAGATTATATGATGTTTTAGGGTTTGTTGCATGCCTTATGTCGTGAGTAGTATGATTAATCAAGCATGTTAGAGATTATGCTACATTTGGTGAATAGGGTTTATATTTTTGTATTCTTGTTGAGGCCATGCATATGATTGTGTTTAGTGGAGTTGAGATCATATGTTGGTAAATTTAGATCTATACCTTTATTCATGATTTGGATGATTGGTGTAGAGTGTATGTTCTTGATTATGGTTAGCAATAGAAATTATGATCATGACCTTGTTGTCCCTAAGCTAATTAAGTTAGCCAATTTTATTTCATCAATAAAAATGATTTATGCTATAATTTCTCTTAGTGATTTCGAAAACCCTAGGAAAATATGGTTTTGAACGATTATATAAAATAATAATATTTCAGTTAAATAAATGATAGCTTTTGTTAAAGAAATAAAATATATAGATATTATATATAATAATATCATTTAATCAAGCCTTTTATATAAATAATCATAATAGGTAAAATGTTAATTTTGTAAGTCATATATTCATAAATACTAATAAAATTTATTTATTATCTTTTAATTAAAACATAATAAAATCTACTTATTACTAATTTTATTTACCAATTATTTTCTAACCACTAGTTATTATAAATCATTATTTTAAATAATACCATCTAGGACCTAGAACCCTTCATCAAATAAACCGCAATTTATTTAAAGCAAGATTTAAACCTTCAACTTGTTAGTAGCTATTTCACAAACCCTAGTTATTTTAATAACAAGCTAGATTTATTTTATAAACCCTATTATTTATTATTTAGCCTTAAAGCTTGGGACATTAGGGTCATGATTGTAGTAAGTTGAGCTAGGTTTATTTGTGAAAGTACATTGTGGCTTGAGTTTAATTATGGCTTATGTTTACCCCAGGTGGGGTTAGGTCAGCTTTTGGGATCTCTAATTTATCTCGAGCAAAGGATCAGGTAAGCTCCTGCATAAAACTCATTTGATGTCAAACGGTTACTATAGCAAGACAAACACGAAGTGTATGGACACTCATTTTGTAAAGGCAATTAAGGACTGTTTCCTTTTTTATTTTAATCAAACAAATCATTTAAAAATCAACAATCAGTTTTACTCAAACACTAAACTCTTCTAAAACCAACTTTGACACGAACTTTAGAAACCCTTAATTGCTATGTTTTATCAGTTTTCTCCCAAGTTGGACAAACAACGTTGAGTACTCAATAAGGGTAGGCTAGTAGTACTAGTTTTGAAGAGCAAAAGTAAGTCTTCTGACAGGAGGCCACCTCCAGAAGATGAACTCAACTTAGAGAAACGCAAGTACTACTTAGTCATGCCGGTCCAAGCTAGCAGGTTTTAGTTATGTGGACTGTGTGTTGCTGGAGTAGACAACCGACTTTGTTTGGGTGTAGAGAAGGAGAAGAATCTTACCCGGTAGGCCGATCACCTACCATTTGTTAGTCTGCACAAAGTGTGGCATTCTGACCGTTGTATGGTTATGGGGCCCAACGTGTGGTAACCCATGATCGTCTTTTAAGTGGTTGATTTTATTGTACCTGTATGGTTAGAAAAGCTAAGACACCACTCATGCTTTTGAACATTATTTATTGCTTGTCAGTATTTTCCTTATGAAATTCTTACACTTTGCATTCAGGAACTGTTTTCACTGAACACTCAAAGTACACATGGACTTATTGAGTTTTTTATCTCATCACCCTTTTTACCCTGATTTCAAGCCAATCCTGTTGTGGGGATGAGTAGCTAGTTGTTGCCTTCTTGGAGGATATTCTGTTATTTATTTTTATGTAATGCTTTGGGAGTTGAGAGTGAATAATTTTATTGTTATTTTGGATTTGTTCTTGAATTCTTGGATGATAATAAGTTTTAATTTTGAAGTATTGTTTTATTTTGATTGTGTGACCTAGTTATAAAGATCACTTGTCCTTTGGACGGGGCGACATCCTCGGTCCTATTGGGCCTAGGTAGTGGGGTGTTACAAGATGTGCCACTTTCACAGCTTAAGGACAAGCTTAAAAAAAGGTAAGATTTCTTTGTGATTTCTTGAGTTTTTCATCAAGAACTTGTTCCGTATTGTTGTTATGACCTTTGGAGATAAATTTAGCATGAAAATATGTTAAAAATTAGCTTGGAAAAGGTGAAGAAGTGCTTAAATATTTGTCTATTTTCGTAGCTATATTTCTTGGAATTTTAAATGTTCAAAACCTTCATTTGTGTAATGTATTTGAGTCTACATGTTATATTGATGTTTGAGGATTTTTTTGGCATTAGAAAATTTAGTGATTTGGGATTAAAACAAGGTTGAACTTATATTGTGAAACTTTGTGACAAAGTTGTGTTTACAAGTTATTTGATATAAGCTAAGCTTACTTATGTGATTAGAATATTTGATGGTCATTTTACTTTGTTGAAATTAGTTAGTATGAGGATTTGCTAAACATAATTATATGTGATTATTGATGGAAGATTCCCATGAGTTTTATAAGTATTGGCTCAAATTATTATCATGTCAGATTTTGAGAAATAAATCAATACGACTTGAATGAAAATATTGAAACAGATCTAATTTACACGTAATTATATTTAAAGTATTTTCTTAAAAAAATATTTTCGAAAAAGAAATGTTTGGGAAAAAGGAATTGGTTTTGAAAAGTATTGAGCTATGTTGAGACATTGCTTTAATCTCGTGGCATTGTGCCGTATGATTCTTGAGCACTCAAAAGGACTTTGCCCTTATACTAACTTTCGTGGATTTGAGAATGTTGTCAGTGACCAACTTAGGACAATGGTCTTCTTCTTCACGGGGTGCTAGTATTTGATACGTTCTTGAGTGGTTAAATTGTTAGGACAATGCGTTAATATCTCAGCTCATATAATGGAACCAAAATAGTGGAGTTTTGTGTCCAAAATGGACAAAACTAACTATCTATCTACACTCTAGCAAACTCTTGAAGAACTAGGCATCAAAGACCCACTAGAATGGTAGCAAGATCAACTATAAACTCACCTAAAATCCTTAAGACAACAAGGTAGTCAAGAACAAAAGAGTAGAAACTATAGGCACCCAAATAATGGAATTCAAGACAAACCTTAGAAGAGTAAAGTAACTAAGACCCAATCAAGAGAAACTACATTAGATTATTCAAAAGATTTAGAGACTCATTCAAAGGGGGAACTAAAACCTAAGCATGGTCTTGAACAAGATGAGTAAAGAGGTAAAGACCTCCAAAGACTCACTTTTCAAATTTGAATAAAGTGTATAGATTATCTTATCAAATCACAAAAAGATGTATTTATACTACTCTGACTCAAACTAAGTGATTCCTGAGGTCCTAAGATGAATTAAGTTTACAAGAGATTTAAAATAGAGAGAAACCAGAGAAAACATCAAAATCTGCAGAACAGGGGTAGGGGCCCCAACATGAGCCGGTGCCAGCTCTTTGCGGGAGTACAAGGTTTTTGCCAGCAGTTCACAACCGACGCAGGTTCAGTTGGCTTGAGCCGGTGCCTATTCGTCGCTGTTGTACTATTCTGCAGTCTTTTCTTCCTCATTTGGTGCTGGCTTGAGTTTTTGTTGGGGTTCCTCTTGGATAGTTATCAAGTTGAGCTCTTGGCTACCTTTAACATCCTTCCAAATCTCTTCCATCCTCAAATATGGTTTTATGAGCAATTGGATATGTAATGCCCCGCTACCTACGTACCCCAAAAGGGACGGGAATATCGCCTCGTCTTTAAGACAAGGGGCCTTTATAACTAGGTAATAGAAAATATAGAAGGAAATAACTTAATAACAGATTGACTACAATTCCAAAAATACTTTTACAAGTCTTGAAACAGATATATGGTAACCAAAATCTCTAACAAATAAATACATCACGATAAATCTTCTAAGCTCATGGCAGCATAAGTAAATCGACCTTCCAAGGAGGATCGACCTGAATACCTGATATAAAAGGTGTGAGAAATATTTTTCAATAAGTCCTGTGTGTGCTCATGGTATTCCAGGAAAATTAATTCATGTATGCAAGTTTAGAACAAGTTATAATAAAAAGTCTACAAGTCTAGAAATTTTACTTTGAATACTGAGTGATGTTTTATTAGCATTTGTCAAGTAAAAATGCTCAACTTGAAATGAAATAACCACTCTAATAAAGTTGACTTTGAAGCCATGCATCATGAATGGACATGGCACCACATTTTGTGCACTATGTCAAGAGAACAGTCAAGATGTCACACTTTGCACATCATGACAAGAGAATCATTAGGATGCCACACTTTGTACATGCTGATACAAGGTGGGTGTTTGGCCTACTGGGTGAGATACTTCTCAACCTCTACATCCAAACATACCGGTTGTCTACTCCAAAAATAAACAGTCTACTTGAACTGTACTGCTAACTCTACACCCAAGAGAACAGTCAAGATGTCACACTTTGCACATCATGACAAGAGAATCATTAGGATGCCACACTTTGTACATGTTGATACAAGGTGGGTGTACGGCCTACTGGATGAAATACTTCTCAACCTCTACACCCAAACATACCGATTGTCCACTCCGAAAATAAACAGTCCACTTGAATTGTACTGCTAGCTTAGACCGGCCTGACCAACAGAATTGTTGTTTGTCTAGGCAAGGTTCACCCTTCAAGGTGGCTCCTACTAAGAAACTTACCCAACTCTTCAAAGACTAGTCCTAGTAGTTTGCCCTTATTGAGTACTCAACATTTTGTATATTTCACTTGGAAAATGTAAAATCAATGAAGAGCTTTCTTTGAAGCAGGAATTATGGTTTTCAAACAACTTCAAGTAAAATTTTGTTCAATGAAAATTTATTGTTTTGCTCAAAAAATTGTTTGTTTGACAGAAATTATTTTACTTTAGAAGAAGGAATAAATTGTCAATAATTGCATCTCAAGGTACATCTTTCACAACAATCAGTGCATTTGACTTGTAAAAATGCATTTGTTCACAAACATATTTATGTAAGGACTTACCTGATCTCTTGTTTTTCCTTGATACAATAGCCTTCCAAGATATTTCGAGGCAACCTAACCCCGCCTAGGGTAAATACATGGTATAAGTCCCAACATCCAGGCAATACTTACTTTAAATATATAATTCCTAGTCTAACATGCTTAAGCTCAACTAGATACAACAACATCTAGTTATGCCATAAGCTTTAACACTAGTTGATAAGGTATTTTATAGAATAAGATTAATTTAATAAGTTAAAATAAATAGGTGTTATAAATAATAAATAATAAATTATAATACTAACTATTTATTAACAAATAATAAATAATGAGTAATATTAATAAATAAAATTAGTAATAAATAATAAGTACTATTAATAATAAATGCTAAATAATATTGGTAATAAATAATAAATAATATTATTACAAATAAAAAGTAATAATAATAATATATTATAAATAATTTTAATAATGAATAATAAATAACAAATAAAATTATTCTCATATAAATAATATTTAAGAGTGTAAATAAAATTTTTAGTAAGGTTAACTAGCAATAATATGAATATAAAAGACATTTGATATTAATTAATTCTAATATGTTATTATTTATATCTAATAATGTTTAATAAAAATATTCTATTTATTTATCTAATAAAATACCAATATTTTAAATAATTATTAGTTTCGAAAATAATTGTGTTTACCAAAATTAGTCAATTAAATTAAATAATAATATTAATTATATTAATAATAATAATGATAGTAAGAATAAAACTAAAAATAATAAAAGTAGTTCTTATAATAACTTTTAATGACTATAGTAAAATACTAGAGAAAATTTATATACATATTCATACACACATGGATCTAACAAATAACATGTCGATTTATCCAAAAACAGGCTTGTATTAACATACATCACAACAAGGGTGATATTCTACTAGCCATAATATTATTTATGGATTTATTGAAAAATATAACATCATGAAGGCATAATCAACAATGATGGTTTAATGTCTATCATACATCAAACATCCATAAAGCTCTTAATCATAATGAATATACAATGATGTTAAAGCATAATCCATACTTCTTGAGTCACAACATTCATTCAAAGCTTCATGTCTTAAATCTATTCCCTTCACCCACATACGTATCTCTAACCCCACACTATTCTATCAACCTATTAAATCCATAATCTAAGAGTCTTGATTTTGAGAATTTAAAGAGAAGATTAAGAGAGAAATACTTGATTTGATGAACGTTAGATGAAGGTATCGCCTTGCTTAATGGAGGTTCTTGAGTGCTTGAAAGTCCTTCATTGGTTGAAATTTGTCCAAGAATAGCCATCCAAGTTTCGGTTGAGAGAGAGAGAGAGAGAAAGAGAGAGAGATTAGGATGATATTGAAATGGTAATGATGAGATGAAGAAGGTCCAAGGTGTTTAAAGTTACCTTCTTGATGTTCTTCTTGTTCTTGACTAAAAAGGTGTGTTTGATCCGAATGGAAGATCAACTTTGGTGTTTTTGATGTTATAGAGTGGCCTAGGAGTGAGTGGGGACCGAATCTTAGTTGGTTTGAAAGGTTCTTGGAGTGATTTGGAATGAATAGAGGTGATTAATGGTTAAAGAAGCTTAGTGTGTGTTCTTGGTTTTTTTTAGAGAAATTGAGAGAGTGTGTGATTTCATGTGTGTGTGTGAATGATGGCCGAATGGCCTAGCTTAGGGGAGGCTTTCGGTTATTCAAGAAAGAGAGAAAGAGTTTCAGCTTTTTCAAATTTCAAATTGAGGAAAATGTGGAGATGTTTGAGATAGAAGATTGGTTAATGGTGTTTGCTCCTTGAAGGTTTCATGTCCTTCAATGGTGAATGGCTGAACTAGCTATGTTTTGATCATGGAATGAAGGATTGTTCAACTTTGTAGCTGGCCAAAAATGACTTTGAAATTGTAGAGAAATTTTTGGTTTAATCCTTTAACTAGATGGGTGTTTAATGGAACAAAAATCTGGAATTTAATTTGAAGTTTGAATAATTTTGAATGGAGTGAAGATAAGAGTGTTTTGTGGTGTGTTAATGAAGTTCTAATGACCAAGGTAGATGGAGAAGCTAAGGTCTTCTGTCCATGGCTGCATTTGGCCAAAAATATGATAAAGTTTGATGAAGAAAATCAGACCTAGCATTGAATAGGCAAAGATGGAAAAAAAATCTGGAATTTAAGCTAAAGAACTCTTAGGATTTGAAATGGTTTTATGCAGAATTTTTGGACTTCTTTGAAACGATTTTGCAGCTGGAATTTTGGAGTGTTTGTAGTCTATTAGTAGTGGTTTTCCAGCCACCATCTTGGAGAAGAAATAAGAAAGTTTCAGGTGTTCTTTTGCACAAATGAATGGCTAAATGTTCATGTCCAAAGCTTGGTTATTTGCTGGAAAAATTTTTTGGTTTGGTTTAGCTTGTAAGACTGCGTAATTCCAAAGTGTTTTAGCTTTCATCTTCACATAAGATGGTTGGTTCATTACAAGAATTAGGTAGAGAAAGGTGGCTACAAATTTCAAAAACTAGCCATGAAGAAAATCTTGAAAATTTTTCAAATTTTAACCAAAACAAGAACAAGAAGACAATGAAGTTCTTGGAGGAATAACTATGTGATTTAATTGAAAACTTCTTCCTATTTCTCCTCTACAATTTTGGCCAACCTCCTATCCCACAAGAGTTGGAATTTTTAAAATTCTAAGGAATTATCCAAGACTTCTATAGATATAATAATAAATTAAAGAAATAGGAGTAGTTTAAATTCAAAGCAGTTTGGACAAGGCTTGCAAAAATAATGGAGACAAAAATTCTTCTAGAATTCCTTTTAGGACAAGATCACATGGTTAAGACATTACCATTGTGTCTTCCCTAAGATAACATTCCTAACTTCAAGGAATGTAAGAAAAAGAAAAATTCAAACATTAGTTAAGATAATTATGAATAAAACTTAAGTGATGATATTTGAACTCAAAACATTGGAGATTAAATCACAAAGCTCTGACCATTTAACCACAACAACTCTTGTTCTAATTTTTCCAACCAAAATCCTCTTCTTATCTAAAGCCTCAAGCCATCTTCCTATCTCTCCCTCAAGTAAAATTATCTTTTTACCCTTTCTACTCAATAAGTACAAATAAACATATAACCCATAAACTACAATTTTAAGACACACAAAATCATTAAAAGGATATATTTTAGTAAGAAGACATGATATGCACTACATCCCTCTTACTCTAGGATATGTTTAGGTGGGGTTTTACATCCTCTCCTCCTTAGAAGAATTTCGTCCCGAAATTCAAGTGTATACTTTTCTCTCAAGTCGCGATATTTCTACTTCCTCCATTTTTCCGCTTCCCGCGTGGCATCTTATGCGCCGGCATGCTAAACTTCAAATCAAAACCTATAGTTATTTAGAACTTTGCCCAAGACTGTGATGTAGACCTCAGGTCTTGGTCAGGGGTGATAATTGAGGGTACTTCATGTAACTTTACTATTTCTTGTACATATGTCTAAGCTAATGTTTTCATAAAGTCCCTTACACTTACATGGATAAAATGCGCTGTCTTTGTTAGTCAATTAACCACCACCCAAATGGCATCCTTTTGGGTCTTTGACATAGGCAAGTCGATGACAAATTCCATCACTACCATTTCCCATTTCCATTTTGTTATTGGCTATGGTTGCAATAATCCAGCTGGCTTCTTATGTATCGTGATGCTCCCATAACACTTTCACCTTTGGTATCTATTTATTTCAAATAGTCTTGATGCTTCAATTTAGAATCTTAATCAGCTTCTCTATGCAACCTAAATCAGGTTACAATAGTAAAGGCTCGTCATTAAAACATATTTCGGATCAGGATCATACATCTTTAGTTGAGATATATGAAGCACGTCTCGTAATCTCAATAAAATGTCTGGTAAGCCCAATTTATAGACAACAATTCTATCATTCTCTTCCTATCGTTTGTATAGCTCTTCTGCCGACTCCAAGTCATTTTCACTTTTTCTCTTGTTACTTTTTCCTTGGCCGCCTTTTATTGAACATGAACTTCATCGAATTTGATAATCTGCCATCTTCCATTTATCCCTACTATAAGGCTACTTGACATGTCTAGCTTTGCATCACTTCATATAGGGCAATCTAATAGAGAATCGGTAATTGTTGTTGTAGGCCTATTGGCATGCAGCACACTTTCAGTCCAATTATTAACAAAGTCTAGTATATATGCCCTAAACATGTCCTTCAGTATCTAAATAAGTCTTTTCGACTGACTATCAATTATAAGGATACGTTATAGCTCAGACTTCCCAGTTGATCCCATTTTCTCAAGGAACTTAGTCTAAAATCTTGTAGTGAACTTAGGATCCTACTTGGATACAATACTTGATGACATCCCATGCAGCCTCTACTTGGGCTAAGACTATCTTAAAACCACCCCTGATTACTACTCATTCCAAAAATAGAACTATGCTCAACTAAACTTTCACTTACCAAACTTAACGGGATTTTATACTATTTGCACTTTCTAACACCAATTTTGATTATCTCATGTCCTTAATGGCATTCAAAATACGTAAGGTGTTATCTAAAAAGGTACCATAAAACTATCAAAGCAGGATTGAAATCCTATGCATCTATTCCATAAGCAATAGAGCTTTTGTCAATCAGTATGATATCACCACCCGACCTTAATACCTATCCCTAATGTTAGTCGCAACCTCGAGTATATCCCCTTCTCGAATTCATACCTAATGATATCCATATCCCAAGTCTAGCTTAGGAGTAACCATATTGTTAGCCCTAAGGGCTTTCTCTTATGTTTTGACTTATAATAAATATTGATGTAGACTAATTTGTGTGATCTATATATGATAGAACATGTTTGACATCAATTCTTCTAAGGTATTCAAATAAGATTGATTAAGCAACTCTTGAGCAATGGAATTCAAGAATGGGTGATCAAGATGAAGTTCAAGCTTAAGAGATTGTATACCAAGAAGTCCTTATGGAAGAACTTTAAACTAGGAATTGTTATTAAGATATTTCTTGTTAATTCCTATGTCTCTTTATTTATGATTCAATTAATTTATACCTTGAAGCACACAAAGAAAAAAGAATTCAAAGTTTTAAATATCAGAATTTTGGATTGAGTAGTTTGGATATTCTGAATCCAAAAGATTCGTCCAAAATCTTGAAAACTGTGTCAAATCTTTTCTGCTTGAAAAAGTGTCATTTTGGACTTACCTTTTGGATGTGTTATCGCCTAAAACATGAGTCCAAAACACGGGTAAATTTAACAGAAAAATTATAGCCGTTGGTACTTCACTTTATGGCTCTATATAAAGCCTCTAAACTTGATTTGACATAAGATTTTTGCGGTATCCTTCTAAGAAACACTCTTGCTTTATAGAGAACAAAAATCTCCTTTATCAAAGTGCTTCAAAATGATTTCAAATTATGTCTAAAAGGTAAAAGTGTTTGTGCTTTTTCCTTGGTGCATCTGCTCAAACAAGTGAGCTTTTACTGTTCCATAGATATTCAATCTCTTTTGTATAACAATGTTATGGTGTAAAACTTATCTGGAGTGAACCTTAATTTGAGTGGTTGATTGAGAGATTTTGAAAAACCAAATGTGGTTATCCTCTCTTGTAGTTGGTGCAGATTGATTCCATTAAGTTGAATAAATGAAATCTGGTTGAAAAATTCTTAAGTGTGAGCTTAAGGTAGTAGATGTAGTTTTTGGTAGATCGAATTACTATACATTCTATATTTCATTTCTCTGTATATGACATTAACTGCATTGTATTTCTTACCTTAGTATGAATCTAGAAATTTGTCAAAGTTTTCTTGGATAGCTTTTTGTGTTGCCATGAAGTTGGTCCAAGAAACTTGATGATCATAATATTCTGTCTAACAGACTACTTGAAAATTTTAGTTTACCAAAAACCTTATTCACCCCCTAAGGTTTTTCAGTTGGTATTAGAGCTTGATCTACATATTCTTGGTTTGACAACCTTATAGGAAAGATTCTCATGGCAAGCTCTTCCTCTCTTCTATATGTTGAAGGATCTTTAACAAATCGACCTCATTTGTTCAATGGAAACAACTACAAATTTTGAAAAAATAAAATGAAAATCTATGTGTGCTCAATCAACTTTGAGTTGTGGAATTTGATAGAGAAATGTCCTTTTATTCTGTTAAAAGTTGTTGATGGCGTAAAAATGCCTAAACAAAATGACGAGTTTGATTTTGAAGACAATGCTAAGATGACATTAAATTTTCAGGCTATGAACATCTTATGTTGTGCAGTAGATGTGACTGAATACAATCGAGTTAGTGGTTCTGATTCAACCCATGACATGTGGAAGTTACTCGAGGTCACCCATGAGGGGACAAACCAAGTTAAGGAATCCAAATTGGGACTTCTAATTCATGATTATGAATTATTCACATTGAAGCCGAATGAAAGCATTACTGATATGTTCAGTAGATTCACAAATATAAAAAATGGTCTCAAAGCCTATGGGAAGGTTTATTCCCTTGGGGAACAAAATCGAAAAATTCTAGATGCATTACCTAAAAGCTAGTAGCCTAAAGATCTTGTTGTGGGAGAATCTAAGGATTTAAAATCCTTACCAACTGAAGAGCTGATCAGCTCTCTTCTAACATATGAAATGAAACTCAAAAGGTTTCAGGAATTTGATGATCATGATAAAGGTAAAAAGGGAATAGCATTGAAAGCTAAAAAATAAGATGAAGAAACTAGTCAATCTAACAGTAGTGATGGAACGGAAATAGACAATGAAGATCTAGCAATGATAGAAAAGAAATTCAGAAGGATGTTCAACAAAGGAAACTTCAAAAGAGAAAAGAAGTTCACAAAAAAGAAAGGACAATCCTCAGCGTTCAAGCCTCAATGTTATGAATGCAAAAGCACTGAATACTTCATTGCTGATTGTCCAGTTGCAAAAGAAAAGGAAGGCAGAATGCTTAAAAAGAAGAAGGAGTTGAAGGCAAAGAAAGCAACAGGATTGATGGGGACTTGGGACCTAAATAGGATTGAGTCTGAAGAAGAAGATTTTAAGAACGAAATTGCCAACATATGCTTCATAGCCATGGAAAACAAGGTAAACTCTACTATCACTAATTTCATGTCTAATTCGCTTATATCTGTGACTAAAAAGAATGATGATCCAAATGAGTTGTTAATTGATATGTTCCATGAATTAAAAAAACTATCCCAAAGAAAAAATGAAATGAAATGAAATTGAAGATTAATTATTTGTTAAATGAGAACGAGAAGTTGTTAAGTGAGAACAAAATGTCTCTTGAGTTACACATAAGTGCTATTATTGAAAAAGATGTGATTATGACTACTTTACATATGTATCTCTAGAAAATAGAAGCTTGTATGATAGAGTTCAAACTCCTGAAAGTATGGTTAGCACTTTTGGTGACATGAAAAATAGAGTCTATGACCTTACTACATGTATTGAAAAATTCACAAATGGGAAAAACAACCTGGAAAAATTACTCAGGACTCAACATCAAGTTGGAAATCGAAATGGCTTAGGATATAGACATAAGAATAGGGACAATTCACAAGCCTCGATTTGTTAAAGCTATCTCATTCTACATGACCCACAAAGCATGCATATATTGTAAAAAATCGGGACACATAGCATCAAGATGTCTTATAATTAAGATATCTCTAGTAGAGAAAGAAAAGAAGGACAAGAAATAAGAGGAAGAGATGGCATACACACAGAGGGATTTTAGTAAAAACTATGTTATTTTTCTTCCTCTCTTACACCTTAATTTCGGCCAACCCTAGGGCTTGATGAAGCCCTAATGGTAAAAAAACACTAAGCCCTAATGTGCTTAGCATTGTGCTCATAAATCAGTCCAGGACTGGCCCAATCCTATAAATTAATTAATTATCTTTCTTGGGCTTCATTAAATATCCAAGACTAATTAATTAATTCTTATTAGACTCTTAATAAATGTCAACATATATCAACCCAATTAATTAATTTATTCCGGCCCAATCTTCTTAATTGATTAATTATCTTTTTTGGGCCTTATAAAAAAAATTTAAGACTAATTAATTAATTCTAATTAGATCTTAGAATAAATTTTATTCTCTTCTAAATAATTATCTATTAAGCCCAGATTGTGTCTTAACAACACCAAGGTAACTTGAGCTACTTCGGGGACCAAGAGACAAAGTATTCATGGCTATTGAAATATCAAAATTTTTTTACTATTAAATAGCTACATTTTACCATTTTAAATATTCTTATTTATAATCATATGAAATATTGATCCCAAGAATAATATTGCTAAAGCAATATCTCTGACTTACAGGTAAAAAGACAGAAATACCCCTTTATGCAACACCCATCAATGAGACAGGATAAATGTACTAACACCCATCTCAAAGACATCTACGATCCTTAATCTCTAGTCTAATAATCCATGACTTACTTGAATGTACTTGTTCATCATTGGAAGGTACCTAAAAGCACACATTCTAGAGTCACGTTCTTAGGGCCCTGGATTATTAGATTATCTTGGACAATCACAACGGGGTGATTTAACTTCAATAAGTGAAGCATAGAAACTCTGTTGCATGGGTCTGTCTTAACTAACTAGAGTAATACACCGAACATACAAGGATATTGGTCTCACAAAAGAAATCTCACCCAACATATATCAAAGTATAAAACCCTAGCTTCACCAAACCACCAACTCATACTCAAGTATGATAGTATTCATCCACAATGTAACAATAATAGTTTGGTTTCTATAATCATAGTACTTTATAAGAGACCACTTCAACAGGTCCAGTTCTACATATTCGAAATACGCTTATGCCTTGTATGAGTGAACTACTCACTGATTCATGGTAAACCATTCCTCATTGGATCTCATGGCATAATAGTCTTACCTTGATGGAATGCCCAATTCTATCAAACGACTAAGAAATCAATTTTATTTGTATGACAAGTACTTATGGTTTATACCTTACTATGAAGAACGACCCAACACATAGACCTTTGTTATACTTGGATCTTAAATGTGCAATAATATAAGAAACAAACTATATTAAATGAATAAACATTTTATTGCAATATTTTTGCATAGAATAGATAGTCTTTGAGGGTATACTTTCCAACATCTTGCTAATTCTCTCTATTTGTTCTTCTTTTTCTTCTCTTCATTTCTCTTTCTTGTTCTTGATCTCTTCTTCTTTTCTCCTTTCTTTCTCCTTTCTTCTCTCTTTCTTCTGCCAAAATTTTGTTCTTCTCTCTCTCTCTCTCTCTCTCTCTCTCTTATTTCTTTTTTCAATTCTTCTAACTTTATAAGTTCTCTTAGCTTCCTCTATTTATAGGTATTGTGGAAACTTATGTTAGAAGATTTAGAAGATGATTTGGCAACTTCAGAAAGGTAGGGAAGATTATAGAAGATGACTCATCACTTGGTAGAATGTTTTAGAAGCTCTTGGAGGTTTGTATAACTTTAGGGAAGTTTATAGAATATTATAGCAGTTTTTGGAATAATATAGAATTCTATGGAAATAAATAAAATATTAATAAAATAAATATAATAATCTTAAAACAATCTTACTTTATTAAAAGTCACATGTCCCACAACTACACATAACTTACTTTATTAAAGGTATGGGTCCCATAAGCTAAGTAGTCAAATTGAAATTTACTTCTTATTTAAAAATAAATTAAGTGGTCAAATTTAACTTTACCTCTTATTTAGAAATAAAATAAGTAGTCAAATTGAATTTGTCTTCCTAAAATATAATATATAATATATAATATTTCTAAAAATAATTTTAGTTGTAGTAGTATTAGTAATAATATGAGTAACAATAATATTTATGTAACAGTAATATTAATAATAATAACAAAAATAATGATAGAAAAGAATATTATAATAATAGTAGTGATAATAATAATAATCATGATATTTATAATAAGAATAATAATATATATAACATAAATATTTCTCTATCATATATATATATATATATAAGATAGATTATTTCATATAAAATAATATATATATATATATATATATGTATATATAATTTATAGAAATATAAATCTCTTATAATATTTCTCTTTAAGATAATAATAGTACTGAATATTATTTCTTAGATAAATTTATATATTATTTATTTTATTTCAGTTTCTCACATAAGGTAAGGTATTACAAAATTTTCTTATTTACATTTTATCTTCCTTTAATGAATTTATGCATGCAATAATTCATACATCAAATGGTAATGTTTTAAAAAGGAAATATAAATACGTTTCGTACTTAAATCAAGATAGACATTTATTTGAGATCAATTAAATAGGTGAATATGCTTAGCAGGTGATGAGGGCTCATCACATACATATTTTTGAGCGTTTTGTGCTCTAATTGTAATAAATTCTTGTTTATATCAGTACTCGCCGCATCCTTTTCATCTTATTTTTGTAGGAAATAGAGGAAATGCCAATTCAAGATAATAAAGTTGAAAAGGAGGAAAATGGAGCAAAAATAAAGAACTACTGATAAATTGCATAAGTGGCAGACTAGAGCAAGAAGAGGGGCGGCAAGTGAACCTTAAGTTTCTGAGCCTACCTAGCATTTTTTGTATTGTATATGTTATAGAATTCTGGTGGCCCAGAGAAACTTAACTTCCCTAGGTCTCCTAGTTGTGTACTGATATATAAATTGTTAGACGTGAAATAATCACACTTTTATAGCACTTTTCCTTAGCTTTTTGGCATGTTGTTTTAAGAAAAATAGTAGTTTTCAACTCAAAATGTGTTTTCATAGACCTTAAGGACTCTTGATGAAAAATGAGTAGAATTAGGGCTTAAATAATACTTTTTTTATGATGTAAACTAATATATGTACATTTGAGGTCTTCGAATACCTATTTCACAATTTCTCAAAGTGTTTTTCAAGTCTACGGATTGATGCACGGCCATGCATCAAGCCCTGCAAAACAGAATAGACCTTAGAAGGCATGCACAACTTTATGCATGACCATACGTAATCCCGTGCGTAACAGGGGATGAATTATTACTCCTAGAAGTTTGCAAGAAATGAGGAAATAACAACTCTGCCATCTGCACGGCCGTGTAGGTGGCTGTGCATTATGCATGGCCATAACATAATGCAGTGCCAGTTATGAGAGATTTGGAAGATTTTTGTGCACGACAATGATGCACAGCCATACATACATGCCGTGCAAGCATCTTGAAGAACTTTAGGAGTTTCTAAATTGAACCAAAGATGGTTTAAACTTCTCAAATTTAACCAAGGATGGAAAGTAAAGGACGTCTAAGAATATAGGCGCATGATATTATTGAAGGTACTTCTTCAATAAACATAATTCTTTGAGGAAAAAACATCCAAGAAGCCTAAGGAAGGGAGGAGAAGGCAAGGAGGTAAGAAGACTTGATATTGTATGCTTCCCAAGTTTAAATCTTTCGCTCTTTCTCTTGATCTTTCTTGTTTCCAGTTTTTTTGTTCTTAGTTTCTTTGCAATCCAAAACAATTCAGATTTTATATATGTTTTGAGGCTATGTTGTTATTAGATTTTGATATTTGGATATTCATGCATGTTAAAGATCATATCTTTGATATAATTGAGATTTATCTTTTGAGCATTTGTGCTTGATTCTATTTGGCTAACAACCTTTTGATTTGCATGATTGAGTAAGCTAAGATAATTTGATCTTTTGATTGATTTGTCTAAGTAGCAACTATACTTAGTTGGGTTTCTAGGCTAACTAGCTTGGCTAAGGTATAGAGAATTGCATGACGATCAATTTGCATATTTTCAAGACTAGTTGGGTATGTAAGTTGGTATTGGTGATGTCTTGTGTGATTATAAATTTTGTTCTTTATTTATGACAATTGATTAATTGAAGTATTAATGTCTTTAAGAAAAGGTTAATCAATTTGGAGTAAATTGAAGAATGAAGTTAGGAGTTTTAACTTATAGGCTAGCTAAGGGTTAATCCACTTTTGCAAGAATAGGATATTTAATTCACTAAGAAAGGTCTCTAAAACCAATTGCTTAAAATAATTTTATTAATGATGAATGTCATAATTTGATCATAATACATAGGCCTAAGCATAGTAATTCTTCACTAGTTTGGAATTTTCCTAATTTTATTTTGTTTCCTATTTTGAGTTTGTTTTTTGTTTGATTTTAGTTTTGTAATTTGTTAGGATTAATTTAAGGTAGTTTCTTAATTCAATTTCCCCCCTATTGTACATACATGTAAATAGGTCACCATTATGATTGGTTTAGCGAAGTATTCACAAGATGATTTCATATGCCTAAAGTTGATTGGTGCTTTCTTATAGAGTATACTTCTCTTGTTCCTTGTTGGATTTGATACTTTACTTTTTACTATACTAATTTGTATCTTAATGAGTAGGGTTTAAAATTTATTGGTACATGATGACTGCATTTTTGATAAATCTATATTTTTATGTCGTGATCATTATCAAACAAATTTTTAGTGATGTTGCCAGAGAACAAAAGAAATATTTTGATCATCTTTATCCTCGAATGATTCTTGTGATACTTGGTTGAAATACATCTCTTCATGCCAAAGTTTTCTTTTTTACTCTTTAACTTTGTTTATTTTGTTTCGTGGGTTGTTCATCTTATTGATGAATCTTAGAAGTGCTAAGAAAATAGACAAATAAGCAACTACCAAGGTTCTTAAACTAAATCCTCAAGAATCTAGGATTAGTCAAGAAGGAGTTCATCCGGAGGAGCATTGTTCTCCCAAATCTGAAATTCCTACAATTTGCGAACAACTCGAGGAACAAATTGGTGAAATCTTTCCTCATTTTAATTCTCCAATGGCTGCCAATTTATCTCTAAAAGAACTTGTTGCACCCACTCTTAATGATCACCCCCTATGCATTGTTTTTTCTCAAGTCACAGCTAATTTTAAATTGCATTTGAGTTTTATTCAAAATTTGCCATCTTTTCGTGGGTTGCCGAGTGAAAATCCACATAGACATTTAAAAGAATTTCATAATGTATACTTTAATATAAAACTAGATGGTATCCAAGATGAGGTTAGTAAGTTACATGCATTCCTATTACATATTGGTGGGGCTAAAGATTAGTTATATGACCTTCCAATTGTGTCCATTAATAATTGGTTAAATATGCAAAGACTTCTCCTTGAAAATTATTTTGTTGCATCTAGAGTTGCATCAATTAGGAAAGAAATATGTGGTATAAGGCAATTGCATAGTAAGTCCTTGAATGATTATTGGGAAAGATTCAAAAGGTTGTGTGCTAGTTGTCCTCACTAACAAATTAGTGAGAAATTGTTAGTTCAATATTTTTATGAGGGATTACTTTCACATGATAGATCAATAATTGATGTAGCAAGTGCTAGTGCCCTTGTGGATAAAACCCCACAAGCTACTAGGGAGTTAATTTCAAATATGGCAGCTAACACACAATTTTTTGGCATAAGGAATGACTCACTTAAGAAAGTAGGGGCAGTTACCACAAGTTCTTTAGAAGATAAAGTGGATAAGCTAGCCACATTGGTAAGTAAGATGCTCAGACCACATTCACAAATTAAAGCATGTAATATGTGCAACTCTCTTAAGCATATGAGTGATTCATTTCCTACCCTAGGTACTAATGAACATGTGAATACTTTAAGGTTCCCAAATAAACCACCAAGAAGATACAATCCCTATTCCAACATTTACGATGAGGAATGGCGTGATCATCTAAATTTTAAATAGGGAAACCAAGGAAGGAGATAGCAAAACTTTTCCAATAACCCTTCCAATGCTTGACCTTCCCAATACCAATCCAATAGCATGTCTCTGGAAGATATGATCAAATATCTTGCATCTAGTTCCTTAACTTTCTAAAAGGAGACCAAATCTAGCATTCAAAACCTAGATAATCAAGTAGGACAATTGGCCACTGATGTGAGTCAAAGAAAAGTACAACTGTCTAATAAGATTCCATCTTAACCTTTTAACCTTAGGGATCCTTCTAGTGCTTAAATTTCATCTAGGGGTAAAAAAGTAATTTCTCAAAGAGTTGTGTGTTTCTATATCTATTTTTCAAGCTCACTTTGTGTTATTTCTTGCCAAGTATCCATTGACCAAGTTATAGCTATGTCGAGCAAATGAAGTAAACCAACAGCGTTTGTTGGGAGGCAACCCAATCTTATTTTCCATTTCCTTATTTCACCATATTTTTCCTTTCAAAAATTCCAAAAATATTTTCTTTGAGATTGTTTGAAACTTTTTAGAATTATTTTTCTTTATTTTTATAATAAAAAATTCTGAAATCTGCACAGCTAAAGCAACACCCGTGCCTCAGGCTATTAACCCCTGAATTTTTCTACAATATGCATAGGCAAGGGTAGTCCGTGCCTCTACCCGTGCATCCATCATAGATTTCTTTAAAACATTAGATTTGTATGGGTGTTCCAATTTTCTTCCAAAAATTTTTCATTCTTTTTCCACCCATGCACCCTTGCTCTATTTTCTTCATACCAACAACCAATTACCCGGAATTTTCACCTTCAAATCCATTATTTGGGCACAACAATTTCAAGAATCCATCTTTCTCTAATTTAAGGTCTGAAAATTGCAGCTCTTGAAGGGGTTTTTCTTCAGCCAAATTTCTACAAATCGAAGGTGTTTTGGTAAGAAAAGCTTCACACAATTTATCTTCAATACATAAGCAAGAGATTGCACAGAACAAAATATCATCTTGAATTTTCAATTTTACTACTTGAGGGGGTCCAAAAATCATGTCTTTTTCTGCAGTTATGAAGTAATTAAAAGCTGCAATTCGTTGTTCTAATGGTTGAAAATTGATGGCGGAAGGATGTCTTGTCTATTCTAAAATTGATGGATGATTTTGATGCATTTTAAAGTTGATTTTTGATATTTGCCCATTGCTGAAAATTTCTGCCATCATAATGATTGAAATTGATCTACATTGCTGCATTTTAATATTAGAGAAAGCTGTGAGTAATTGCAAGGATTGGTTTAGTTGAGTTGGGGAGTTTTAGGCATTGTTATGATAGAGTATTGTTGGTTGTTGTGGCAGATTTTTTATGCTCTACATTGCTGAAATTTTAATGCTTTATGGATGTAAATTGACATCTTAATGTTGAGGAGTTGAATTATTTTGGTGATAATACATGGAAGTGGAGTACCTTGTGGTAAAAATTGTCGAGTAGTTTTCTGCCTAAATGAAAGGGTTATTAGGTGGTTGAATGGAAGGTTGGGGGAGATATTCACTCTTTATTGAACACCTTATTCATTATTCTCTTCTTTTCTTTTGTTTCCCTCCTTGACATCCTATATTCCTTTATCTTGACTTGCACTCTTATAACTTATTTTTCTTTGCATCTTTTCCACATCTTACTATATCTCATGGCTCCTAAATGAAATCATGTGTTGAGAAGTAGTAGTAGCTCTAGTTCTAGACCTTCAGACCAAGCTAGGGAAAACGACCCTGTTAGCATACATTTCACGGATCTTACCCAAATTACTAGACTTGAAAACTTCCGCCATAGGACTTTTTGGCCTATTCACTTCATTGATCATTCCGTCCTTCAACAATTAGACCTTAATGAGGAAATACTAGTCTTCTTTATAACTTTGGTTGGGATCATTTCTTTAACATTATAGAACTATGTTATGGTAATCTAATGATAGAATTCCTTAGCACCTATTCTTTTTGGTGAGAATGCATCGGTTTTAACAATGTAAACACCATTAGCTTCAGTCTATGTGGACAAGCATTCAACATGCCTCTAAATCAATTTGGGGTAGCTTTAGGATTCTATGTTGGGGAGGATAGTGCATCACAAAAAGATAGCTTTGCCAATGACTTAGATGGGGTAGCTTTTTGGCAAGTACATACCACGAGCCCTATGTGGCGGGTACATATTTCTAAAAGTAACTAATTTTCCTAACCTACTTTTAGATACCTCTATAAAATCATTGTTCACACCATTGGGGTAGGAATGAGAGTGATGGAGTGGTGATTTGGCAAGATCTATTTCATCTTTAGTCTGTCATGACTCGCACTCCTATTAATATCACTATCTTTTTTGCTTCTTATCTTGACTCTATGGTGGCTTCTAAGCGAGATGCTCTTTGTGGTGCCCTATACATCACTCGACTTATTAAAAATCTTCATTTAATTCATGATTATATGGGTTTAGAAGTGACTGTGCATATGATTCCCATCAACTTTCAAACTCTCCAAAAGATTAGCATGGTTAGAAGAGTTGGTTTAAATCAATATGTTTCAAAGGATGTTAAAGGTGGAGTGGGACCTAAGGAGGAAGTATATGAAGATGAGCCGGATATTCCTATTGAGCCTGAAGTTCGTATGGACCCCCTTCTATGCCACCATCTTCTTCACATGATTTCTCACCTATAATGCATCTGTTGGGAGAGATGCAAGCTAGTATGGAACAAGGCTTTAGTCTTCTACGCCAAAGGATGGATCTATGGGCAAAAAATTAGATAATATGGATATCCATGTAGGATGAATGATGGCCAATTTATGTTCTTATTTCGATTCCATATATTTACTTACAATCCACGCCCTTCTTATTTTGGTGTAGGGATATCTTCTTCATCCAGGTCACTACAGGCTCCTTTTGATGATTGACCAATATACGATGATCCACCTCCTCCAGCTACTCAAGATTGAGTGTTTTAGTCATTTTTATTCTTTTATTCTTTTTACGTATTTTCCTTTTTATTGCTAATGTGAAAGCTTTCTAGACTAGGTTTATTTTTTTGCACTTTTATGTTGTTTTTATTTTGCACTTCTCCTTTTTCCTTTTGGCTATGTACTTAATGCTCTAATGTTATTTCTTTGATGCTTGCTATGGACAAATTTTGCAACTTCAGAGCTATTCTCATGGCCACTTGGATTCTATATACGGAAGTTTATTTTCTTTTACCCTCTATTTTTTTTTCTCTCCTATTAGTTATGCTTTATGGCTTTTTTTTATCCTATTGAGGGCAATGTCTTGTGTAAATGTGGGGATGGAAAAACAAAATTTGTCCTAATTTTCTTTTATGGCCATATTTTTTAATTTTTGATTCATTTTAGGGCAATAACAATTTTTGAGATTTTACAAAGTAAAAATTTGTGGAGTTAAAGTCTTTTCTTTTGACTTTAAAAAATATTTTTGATATTTATTTAATCACTTTGATTTTTATTAAACTTTCATATTTTGTTGAAAATAACTATGTCTTGCGAATTTAGTTTAGCCTTGTTGATTTCTTAAGTAGATGTACGAAGCTTTTAACCTTGTGAAATTTATATAAGTTTATGTTGAAATATAAGGAGGTTTATGAGCTAATTTTTGTAAATTTAAGTTAAGGTAAATAAGAAAAGTGAGAAGAAAAAAGGTCTGAGAATGCAAAGTGCATATCCTTTGGCAAAAAACAACATGTGAAGAAAAAAAAAAAAAAGGAGTTAAAAATAAGCAATAGAAAAGGTTGAAAATAAAAAAAAAATTGAAAAGAGGGCCAATGCGGTGAGATGGAGTAAAACACACTCATTTGAGGCCATTAATTCCAAGAAAAGCTTGCAAAAGAAAATTTTTCTTGAAAGATGAGAAGTCTTAGTTTACTACCTAATTTGTAGTAGTTTAGACATATACAAAATATACAACTTGAAATTGGTTCTTTTGACTTTACTTATATAATTTGCATGACTTATATGTTTGGACCAAGGAAGGAAGTGGAATGCATTGAATAGAAATAAACTTGTTTAAACTAACTCAATAGCCTTAGGTATATTTGACTCAATATATTAGTTTGCTCAAATAATATTGATCAAATAAATGTTAGAATCATTTCCATTGTGAAAGGAAAAGTTAGTATCTCCACCAAATTCTTTTTGAACTTTCAATGTCTTAATCCTTTATGAAAGGTTGTTTTGCCCAAGGACATGCAAAAAGTTAAATGTGGGGGTATTTGTTAGGCGTGAAATAATCACACTTTTATAGCAATTTTCTTTTACTTTTTGTCACGTTGTTATAAGATAAACAATGGTTTTCTACTCAAAATGTGTTTTCATAGATCTTAAAGACTCTTGATGAAAAATGAGTAGAATTAGGGCTTAAATGATATCTTTTTATGACATGAAGGAATATATGTGCATTTGAGATATTGGAATACATATTTCACATTTTCTCTAAGTGTTTTTTTAGGTACATATATTGATGCATGGCCATACATCAAGCCCTACAAAATAGAACAGACCACAGAAGGCATGCACGACCTCATGCATGACTATGCATGATCGTGCATGAGGCCGTGCATAACAGGGGAAAAATTGTTGCTCCTAGAAGTTTTCAAGAAATGAGAAAAAAATCAGCTCTACCATCTACATGGCCATAGGCATGGTCGTGCAGGTGGCCACGTAGGTGTGCACGTTCATGCAAGAATGTCGTGCCAGTTACGAGAGATTTAGAAGATTTTTGTGTACGGCCATGATGCACAGCTTTACATACATACTGTGCAAGCATGTTGAACAGCTTTAGAAGTTTCTAAATTGATCCAAAAATTGTTTAAACTTCTCAAATCCAACCAAGGATGATTTAGAAGACTTCTGTAAAAGAAAATGATGTCCAAGAACATAGATGCATGACGTTCTTGAAAATACTTCCTCAAAAAACATAATTTTTGGAGCAAAAAGAATCTAAGAAGACCAAGGAAGGAAGGAGAAGACAAGGAGGCAAGAATACTTGATATTATATGCTTCCCAAGTTTAAATCTTTCGCTCTTTCTCTTATTCTTTCTTGTTTCCAAGTTTATTTGTTCTTAGTTTCTTTGCAATCCAAAAAAATTTCAGATTTTATATATGTTTTGAGGCTATATTTATTATTAGATTTTGATATTTGGAGATTCATGCATGTTAAAAATCTTTCTTTGATATAATTGAGATTACTTTTTGAGTATTTATGCAATTCTAGTTTTCATTCTTATCAATTGTGTTGAGTTGATTCTATTTAGCTAACAACCTTTTGATTTGCATGATTGAGTAAGCTAAGATAATTTGATTGATTTGTCTAAGTAGCAACTATACTTAGTTGGGTTTCTAGGCTAACTGGCTTGGCTAAAGTATAGAGAATTGCATGATGATCTATTTGCATATTTTCAAGGCTAACTAGGTATGTAAGTTAGTATTGGTGATGTCTTGTGTGATTATCAATTTTGTTCTTTGTTTATGACAATTGATTAATTGAAGTATTAATGTCTTTAAGAAAAGGTTAATCAATTTGGAGTAAATTGATGAAGGAAGTTTGGGATTTTAACTTATAGGCTAAGGGTTAATCCACTATTGCAAGAGTGGGAGATTTAATTTGCTAAGAAAGGTCTCTAAAACCAATTGCTCAAAGTAATTTTATCAATGATGAATGTGATAATTTGATCTCAATACATAGGCCTAAGCATAGTAATTCTTAATCAGTTTGGAAGCTTCCTAATTTTGTTTTCTTTCCTATTTTGAGTTTGTTTTCTAATTGATTTTGGGTTTTTAATTTGTTAGGATTAATTTAAGGTAGTTTTTGAATTTGATCCCCCCCTCTTATTTGTACATATATGTAAATAGGTCACCATTAAGATTGGTTTAGCTAAGTACTCATAAGATGATTTCATATGCCTAAAGTTAATTGGTGTTTTCTTAGAGTGTATAATTCTTTTGTTCCTTGTGAGATTCGATACCCTCTTTCCACTATGCTAATTTGTATCTTAAGGAGTAGGGTTTAAAATTTGTTGGTGTCTGATAACTACATTTTTGATAAACCTATCTATGCATGGTTTTTATGTGGCGGCCTAAGGAAGCTTAACTTTCCTAGGCTGCCTAGTTGCGTGCATGAATGTATATATGTGTGTAGTCGGTGGCGGCCTTGGGAAGGTTAACTTCCCTTGGCTGTCTAGTTTTTGTATATATATGTAGTGTATTTTTAGTAGCGGCCCAGGGAACCTTGACTTCCCTAGGCCGCCTACTTCATTCCTATTTGCGCCTAGCCAGGAACTCGGTAGCCCAGGGAAGTGGAACTTCCTTAAGCTGCCTTATTTCTGTAAAACTTTCTTGGGCCGCCCAATTGTGTAAATTCACGCATTTCAACACTTTTTTTTTTGAATTTTCTTACTTTTTACTTTAAATACTCCATTATAAATCCTAAATAATCATCATTGGCTACATAGCAACCAAGAGATCCCTCAGGGAGCTCAAGAGATCCCTTAGAGGGGGAGGAGCTTAAGGAAGCAAGGAGAAGAAGAAGGGGTTGCTGAAGGAAATCTAAGAAAGAAAGAGTTCAAGGTCTTTTCTATAAGTGAAGTCCTCTCTTTTTCTTTGTATTATACTTAAACAATATTGATCTTTATATGATTGTATTTATACTTAATAGGTTGAACCCTAACTTATGTTCTTGTATTGAGTTGTTTATATGATATTTTGAATTCCTATTCTTGTGTTTGGCTACTTGGGCATTATTGTATTACATTAATTGTTTAGGCTTGGTTGATTTATTCAATTGATTGGTTTGCTCTTAATGATTTCAAGAGATTGGGTGAGGAGTTGAACAACAAATTAATTGGTCCAATATTTGTTTTCCTTTGATTAACTTAAGAGAGAGGTTGAAGGATTAGAGCTTGGTAGTCAATAATTTTCAATATTACCTAGAGATAGGGATATTGGGGTTTCCGAATAATTTTTCGGTGATGAGTTAGTGTAATGCTTTCTTGGGTTAGGTTAGTTAGATAGAGATACTAATTAATTGAGCCTTAAGAAAGAAATCTCATAATTTGAGAGAGTGTGTGTGAGGTTTATTCTTGAAAACTCATATCAGTGCTTGAGTTGGGATTTGATGAATTTAGTGATGATCTCTTTACTTGACATGTTTTGGGAGGATTTCTTCTTTTACATGGCCTTTCCTGTATTCTTACTCCTTGATGAACCTTATGACTTTTCTCGTGTAGGTTCCATGTAATCTCTATTGTAGTAGTTTAGTGTAATTAGTTTTATTTACCTTATCTCTTTATTTATTTTGGCTAGACAATAAGATTAGAGTAAAGTAGTGGTAATTGCTAAGTTCTTGTGGATTCAATACTTACTATTCCTTATACTATGCAATTGGAATACTTGCCCATATATGTGGTTTTAGTCCTTAGCATTTAAATTTTAAAACTTGCATTTTGTGGATTATTTATACTATTTCCAATGCACGCAAAACCACCCATCAAATTTTTGGCACCGTTGTCGGGGACTGGCAATATCATGAAACACTTGAATTTTGTTGATTTAGATATGTATATATTGGTAAATACTATGTAAATATTTGTTTCTCTATTTGTGCATAATACTAACCGTTACATGTATATAGACTTTTTTTTTTATACCATGTTTGTATGTTGTTTTGATTCTTTAATTTTTATTCTTGGGATAAATAAATTATATTAGGTTCCAATGCGTTGTATCATTATGTTTGTTGTATTATTATTATTATTATTATTATTATTATTATTATTATTATTATTATTATTATTATTATTATTATTATTATTATTATTATTATTATTATTATTATTATTATTATTATTATTATTATTATTATTATTATTATTTATTTTGGTATATATTATTATATTGGGAAATTGTATGTTGTTGTTATATTAGTATTTTTAGGATGAAAAATATTGTCGTAATTGTCTATTATTGTTGTGGTTGAGGAGATCTTGTTGTATACTAGTATTGGGTTGTTTGTTATATAATAGAATTGGTCTAGTTGTTGTTATAATGGTGTTTGAGTTTTGAGGATTTGATTGTGGTTTTGAGAATAAGAGTATTATTTGTAGTTTTGGTTGTTGTTATACTATATTGTGGAGGTTGGAAATTCATTTGTAGTAGTGGTAAAAAAATTGAGAAGTTGATTGGTTTGTATTGATGATGTTATATTTTTGAGACTTTTGATTATTGTTTGGGAGACCTTTTATTATTGGGAGGTTAGAATACTACTTGAGCAGTGGTTATAGCAATGACAAACTTTTGAATTTATTTTAATAAGACCACTAAATCTTTGACCTTTTCACTTTTCTTTGGATTTCATTAAATTTATAGTGTGTATGTTATGCACTAGTTTTTGTGTATGACCTATTATTGTTTTATTTGTGTGGCTTAGTTGTATTAGTAATAGTATAATTCTTGGTAATAATTTATATTTTGATATTATTTATATTAGTTGATTTTGTGGTTTGTTCATAATATTTGCATATATATTTTAGCATATGATGGTTTGTATTATTATTAGTATTGGTAATAATTCCTTGTATCCTTTTGATGTACATTTGCCTTTGAACTATTTCTTTGTCTATTCTTCTATTTGTATTCCTTTATTATTATCTGTTTAGCCTTGGGATACTGTTGTATTTTTCTTTATTTTTGTAGGATTGCTGATTTTCTTCTTTTGAACAATCGGCATTTTTCTCTCTCCTATGAAACATTGAGTTTCAAGATATTGGGGAATGTTTATTTACCTTATTCTTCTTTTTATTACTTATAGTGTTATTGAAAATGCATAATTTGTTTAATTTGTGGACATTGAGGACATTGTCCCATTTAAGTATATGAGAGAGGTTGAATACTATTTTCTTTACAATGTTGTACTATTATTTTGGAATCTTCTTATTTTTATGATAAATTTCTTGTTTTTGCATTTTAGATGGAATGTTTTTGAATTCTTTCGCATTGTTGGTTAGTTTTCAAGGCTTATTGGTATGTGTGTTAATATGTGTTGGTTTGGTGAAATTATTATTCACTTTTTGCTTGGGATTATGCTTAAGACTTCTCTAGGAAAGTTATAATTATGTACACTTAGATATTTGGCATGACATAGACTAAGTTTGGATAAGGGAGTTAATCTTATTTATAGTTTTGAAAATGTTTGTAAAGCTTAATTCTTTGAGAATGGGTGAAAACTTAATGATGAAATATAGAGAGTGGATCGCAGGCTGATCTCTAGTTTCATGGCAATTCCTATTTATTCATTTATTCATTCATTCATTCATTTGTTTGGTATGTTGTATAATAGAAATTTCAATTCCTATTTTTCAATTAAAAGGCAAATAGGAGCAAGAGGTAGATTACTCAATACACCTACCGAAATGATGAGAAAAAGGCTCTAGGAATACAAAATGCATGTCCTATGACAAAACAACATGCGATGAAAACCAAAAGAAAAGAAAAAGAAAGATAAAGAACAAAAATTTAAAAAAATTTGAAATGGATGCAAAAAAAGCATTCAAGTAAAATCACTACCAATGCATTCCCTTGTAAAAAAAGAGAAAAATGATGAAATATGAGAGGCTCCTACTTTGCTAATTCAACTTAAAATGTATTATTATAATGTTATATCAAAGTGTAAGGTCTTGTTGTGCTGTAATGTAACATTTGTAATGTATGTACTTTTGGAAAGCCACGAGACTTGAGTGAGTCGGTTGATTCTATCTCATATGAATCACTTTGTTTGAATTCTTGATTGGAGATATTAAGTGGACCACTTTTATTTGGTATAAACATGTTTAATTTCACTTTGAGGTTCTTGGTTATGTTTAGCTTAATAGAAGACTATACATGGGATTAACTTAGATAGATTAGTGTTGAGATGAATTCTAAAATGGAGGAAGAAATAATCTCTTTACCATTTTGACCTTATTGCAAAAATGCTAAGTCGTTCTTGTAAACTTACCTAGAATGCTATGTAGAATATTTTTCATTATACTTGTGAATTAGTTATTTGTTGTCCTTGTAAAATAATATATTTTTCTTATTTTGTATATTAGTTAACTTTTGAATAATAGTAGGGTGCTAGATTTGTATATTAACTAATTCATATTGCAAATAAGTGTGGTTTGCTTGAGGACAAGCAAAGTTTTAAGTGTCAGGGTGTATAATAGGGACTCATCACATATATTTTTTAGTATTTTTGTGCTTTAATTGCAATAAATTATTGTTTAAATGACTAGTCACCACATTATTTTCATCTTCTTTTTGTACGAAATGAAGGATATGCTAATTTAAGATAATAAAGTTGAAGAGGAGGAAAATGGAGCAAAAATAAAGAACCACTGATGAATTGCACAAGTGGCAGCCTAGAGCAAGAAGAAGGGCGTCCAAGGGAACCTTAAGTTTCCAAGGCTGCCTTGCATTTTTTATATTGTATATGTTCCAGAATTTTGGCCACCCAGGGAAGCTTAACTTCCCTAGGCTGCCTAGTTGTGTGCGTGAATGTATATATATGTGTAGTATATGACGGCCTAGGGAAGTTTCCCTATGCTGCCTACTTCATTCCTATTTGTGCCTAGCTAGGAACTAGGCGGTGTATTTCGGTGCATTTTTTGAGTTTTCTTCACTTTTTACTATGAATACCCTATTATAAGCACTAAATAATCATCCTTAGTTAGCTAACAACTAAGAGATCCCTTAGGGAGCTCAGAAGATTCCCCACAAAAGATAGGAGCTTGGGGGAAGCAAGGAGAATAAGAAAGGGTAGTTGAAGGAAATCTAAGGAAGAAGGAGTACAAGATCTTGTTTGTGAGTAAAGTCCTTTTTTCTCTTAATATTATACTTAAACAATACTAATGTTTATACGATAATAATTGTACTTAAGGAATGAACCCTAACTTTTGTTCTTGTATTGAATTCTTAATATGATTTGTTAAATTCTTGTTCTTGTGTTTGGCTACTTGGACATTGTTGTCTTGGATTAATTGTTTAGGCTTGGCTGATTTATTCAATTGATTAGTTCATTCTTAATGATTTTGAGAGATAGGGTTCGGAGTTGAACACAAAATTAATTGGTCCAATATTTGTTTTCTTTTGATTAACTATAAAGAGAGGCTGAAGGAATATTAGAACTTGCAGTCAATAGATTTTTAATATTACCTAGAGATAGGGATATTAGGGCTTCTGGATGGTGATGAGTGAGTACAATGCTTCCTTGAGTTAGGTTGGTTAGGTAGAAATATCAATTAATTGAGCCATAGGAAAAAAATCTCATTCCTGAAGAAAGAGTGAGATTTATTCTTGAAAACTCATACCGGTGCTCGAGTTGGGATTTGATGAATTTAGTGATGATCTCTTTACTTGACACGTTTATTGGGGGATTTCTTCTTTTACATTGCCTTTCCTGTATTCTTACTCTATGATGATCCTTGTGACTTTTCTCGTGGGGGTCCGATGTAATCTCTATTGTAGTAGTTTAGTGTAGTTAGTTTTATTTACCTTATCTCTTTATTCATTTTGGCTAGCAATGAGATTAGAGTAAAGTAGTGGTTATAGCTAAGTTTGCGTGGGTTTGATTCTTGGTATACATTATACTACGTGATGTGTACACTTGCCTATATGTGTGGTTTAGTGCTTATCATTTTAATTTTAAAACTTAATTTTTTGTGGATTGTTAATACTATTTCCAATGCTCGCGAAGTCGCCCATTAGTAGGATAACACATAAGGAAATGCATATGTGTAGAATAACCTAACAGGAAGAATATGGTAATGTATGCTTTGTTTTACTGTAATATACCTACTTTACGAACACTGTTCACAAGAAGGGATATTACATTACAAAAGGCAAGAGAGTGAGCTCATTCTTATGAAAATGAAGAAGAGAGTTAAACATGAGGGTTAAGTGACGTTTCTTGAGTGATACACATAAAAAAGTGTTTGTGAGGAACTACTTCTTCTTTCTAGCCAAAATTTCTCAAGCGAGTACTTTTTCAAAATTTCCAAGATAATATTTCAAGGAGATTCATTTGATATTAGAGCTACATTTGAAAATCTCAATGCAAAAATCGATAAGATAAGAAGAGAAATTACCAAATTGCAAACAAACTAAGTCCAGGCCTCAACGGTTGCCCAAATAAGAGGATATAGATAACAAGATAGCCCTAGAATGTGAAATGTGTGAAACCCCATATGAAGCCAACCTTAGAATAAGGGGGTCGGGATGCATATCATATTATTATGCATAAAAATATACTTTTTGAATGATTTTATGTACTTTAGAATTGTGATTTATAGGTTAAAAGGCTTAGTTATGCTTACTATGTAGAAAGGGTAAAAATGTAATTTTGCTTGAGGCCAAAATAAGAAGATGGCTTGAGGTTTAGATAAGAGGAATATTTGGGTGAGAAAATAAGAGCAAGACTTAGTGTAGTTAAGTGGTTAGAGCTTTGTGAATTAATTTCTAAGATCATGAGTTCAAATTCCATCACTTCAGTTTTATTCATGATTATCTTAGTTATGTTTGAATTTTTACTTTTCTTACATTCCTTAAAGATAGGAATGTTGTCTTAGGGGAGACATGAAGAGAATTTCTTGATCATATAATCATGTCCTAAAAAGAATTCTAGAGGAATTCTTGTCCTTTTTATTATTTCTAGATTTGTCCTAACATCTTCATAATTTAAATAAACCAAAATCCATTAAATCTCTTTTTTTTAATTCTGTGATAATTCTTTAGCCTTGAAATTTGAAAATTAGTCTTGAAGGTTAGAGGATTGGCTGAAAATATGAGAGAAGTTAGGAAGGGTTCCCAAGAGAAATAAATCACTATGGTAAAACCTTCAATCCTACCTTCATGTTGTTCATGGTTCTAATGAAGAAAAATCTAAAAATTTTCCAGAATTCCTGGTAGATCAACTTTTGAAAAATTTAGCAAGAAATCCTAACCATTTGCTGCCAGGAAAATGGTCATTTCATGTGGCTTAAAGACTGAAAATGCTGTGCAAATTTTGGACTGCACAAACTACACAAAACCAGAAAAATTTCCTATACAAATTCGTTGCACACTATGCTGACATTGAAGCTATCTTTTGTCATCAATTCAGTTGAAGCACCCTCTATTTTTCTCCAGAAAGAAGGATGGAAAATCACCCTTGAAAGACCTTCAAACCCCACCCCCCCCCCTCAAAACCAGCTACAAATCGGGCTAAAGAAATGTAGAAAATTCTGCACTGAAAATCTTCATCATTTGAAGTCTTGAACAACTTTGAAACCAAAAAAAATCCCAGCATTGTCTCTCTATACCTAGACTGAAAAACACCTTCAAACCTCTGCAAAATGGTCCTTGTTCAGCCATGGACTGAACACCATTAACCTCCACACTTACCTTGAGTACTTGGACTCCATGATCATACCTCAAAAACCTCCTAAGATTACTCCTATTCAAACTCATTTTGAACTTCAAAAAAATTTCAGAATTCTTGCTTCATTAAATCACTTTTGTAGCAAGCTTGCAAACTAAAATTTTTCTCTACCATTGTAGACTGAATTTTGGCCAGAAATAAAGCCTGGACAGCCTTCATTCCTTGCCTTAAACCTGATCAGTCCCGCCAGCACTATTGAAGAGCAAAGAAACCTCCCTTAATCAAACATCATTAGCTAATCTCGTACCTCAAACAACTCCACAATTTTCTCCATTTAAATTTCAAACAAAATCTAATTATTCTCTCTCCTTCTAGCCGAAAACCGAAACTCCCATCTACCCTAGACCAATCGGCCAACATCATTCCAGAATTTTGCAGCCTTTTCTCTCAAATTCTCTCAAACATACCAAGAACACCAAGAACACATACTACATTTCTTCAAGCCTAAACCTACCTTAAACACCTCTAATCACTCTCAAATACTCCAAATTACTCCTACTTAATCCCTAGTATTCATTTTTTGGTCTTTATAACACAAAATCACGCAAAAGAGAATTTTCTATCGGATCAAAATCAGCTTTTTCTTGAAGGTCTCAAGAACATCATTAAGGTAAATCAAGAACAACCTTCTTGTGCATCCTCTTCCATTCAATTTTTAATATACCATTCTAATGCTCTCTCTCTCTCTCTCTCTCTCTCTCTCTCTCTCTCTCTCTCTCTCTCTCTCTCTCTCTCTTGGCTAAAATGGTTGATCAACCATCAACTATGGCTGTTTTTTTCCTTGGACGACTAAAGGCTCTCAATCGCATGGACCTTCTTTAGCCTTCATCAAGCGATCGTCTATCAAGTATTTTTTCTGAAATCCTCCTTTTTTTTATTTCTGAATTCATGTCTCTTAAATTTTGATAGGAATAATGAATATGAATGGGGAATTGAGTATATGTATGTGGATGAAGGTGATGGGGTTAGGACATGAGGATTAATGTATATGACTAAGCTATATGGATTTTCCATTTGAATTTATGTATGTTCTTCATGCTTAATGAAATTTATGGATGTTCAAAGCTTACTAGATATTATGACACCAATGGTGATTATGCTTTTATATTCTTAAATTTCAATAAAGCCATGAATGATGATTATGCATAGTATGAGATTGACCATGTGATAGTATGTGTTAATTCAAGCATATGTTCATGAATGGTTTAGCCTATTAGTTGATGTTTGGGAATGTGTCATGAATCTTGTCTAGCAATAGGAGAATCATGATTATTTTCTTGTTAATTCTAAGTTATTTTTATTAACAAATTTTATTACTTTAATGAGAATTACTACTATATTTTTTTCTATAAAATTCGAAACTTTAGGAAAATTTGGATTGGAATATTAATTAAAATATTAATATTTTTATTAATCTAATAAATAAAATCTTTTATTAAAAATAATATATATACAATAATAATAATAAATTTTTTATATAAACAATGATAAATAAAATATTAGAATTAATTAATGACCTTGTAGACCCTAGTTAAAATTTTTTCCTATATTCCTAAATATTATTTATAAAAAAATTTATATGTTATTTATTAATTAAAAATTTAATATAATTCATTTATTATTAAATTTATTATTTATTACTAATTATTTATTATCTATTAATTATTAATTAAAAAATTAAATGTAATTTATTACTTATTTATTTATAATAATACTATTTAAAAATTACCATTTACTAATATTATTTAGAACTTAGTATTATTCAATATTTTATTTATTAGCAGTAATACTCAAATTTTATTGTTTAAAATAATAACTTATTAGTAATTATTTTAGAACCCACAGTTATTTTAACTTATCCAGCTAGATTTATTTTATAAAATACTTTATCATCTAACCTTAAAGCTGAGGACATTATGGTCATGGTTAATCATAGTTAAAACTAGTTGAGTTAGGAATTATTTATGTGAGGCAGATATAGTTTGAATGTAACCTCATGCCTTGTGTTTACTCCAAGCGGGTTAGGTTGACCTTGGAAGATCTTTGAATCCCAGTAGAGCAAAGGATCAGGTAAGCTCCTATATGGAGTCATTTGAAGACCAAAATTATTGTGGCAAGCCAAATTCAATGTGTATGATCATTCTTTTGTAAAAGCAATTAAGGACTATTTTCCATTTTTATTTTAGTCAGGCAAATCATTTGAGAATTAAACAAGTAGTTTTACTTAAAACGCTAAACTCTTTCCAAAACTCAACTTTGACCAGAATTTTAGAAACCCTTAATTGCTATTTCCAAGTAAAACATTATATGATTCATTTTCTCTCAAGTGGGACAAGCAACGTTAAGTACTCAATAAGGGTAGACCACTAGGACTAGTCTTTGAAAGGTTAGGGTAAGTCTCTTAATAGGTGGCCACCTCTGAGAGGTGAGTCATTTCCAGATAGGATGCCAGTCTAGTAGGTCATACCAGTTCGAGCTAGCAAGTTTCAGTGAAGTGAACTGTGTGTTTTCGGAATGGACAACCGGTAAGTTTGGGTGTAGAGATGGAGGAGTATCTTATCTGGTAGGCTGTACACCTACCTCATGTCAGCATGTTCAACGTGTGGCATTCTGACCTGTAGCATACTCAACGTGTGGCATTCTGACCGTTATATTATCATGGGGCCTAACATGTGGTGCCATGGCTACCTCTTTAGGTGGTTGTATTTATTGTGCAGATGTATGTTTGGAAAGCAAAATACCACTCTTTATTTTCCAGCACTTTCTCTTATGGAACTTGTACAACTTGCATGCATGAACTATTTTACCTGAAACACTCAAAGCACACATGGGCTTACTGAGATTTTTATCTCACCACCCTTTTATACCATTTTTTCAGGTTTATCCTACTATAAAGGTCATTAGCTAGATTGTTACCTATGATTTTGAAGACTCTCTGTTATTTTACTTATGTATTGCTTTTGAGAGATCGTAGCAGACAATTATTTTTTAATTTGTTCATGTATTGTTGGGTTGTAATAAGTTTAATTTTGAAGTATTTCTTTTATTTTTATTTTATGTGACCTAGTTATAAAAACCCCTTGTCCTATGAACGGGGCGACATCCCCGGCCCTAATGGGCCTAAGTGGTGGGGTGTTACAAAATGAGTATAATGCCACATCTCTATTGTATGAACAATAAGGGGAGGATTAAGATAAACATTCTATAGGTGGCTATCCACAAGCTCCAATGAGGGAAGGAAAAAGGTAAGGTTTGAGGGGAGGAAGAGGAATGATGCATGGGAGAAATAAGGGACAAAATATGAGGGGGCTTGAGAGAGAATATAAGAAGATGAATGAATAGAATAAAGGAGATCATAAATATGGTTATGGAATACAAAACTGGGGAAATGGGAATAGAGTAAGTAGAGGAAAAGAAGAGGGGGAGGGGGGATAGACAGATGAGGCATGTAAAAGTAAGGGTACTGTATTTTCAAGGAAAGAGTGAACCGAAAGCCTATTTTAAATTAGAAAAGCGAATAGAAATACTATTTCAATGCCCTAAATATAGTGAACGATCCCAGAAAAAGTTAGTCATACCAAGTTTCTTTAAATATGGCTTAAATTGCTGGGATCAAGTATGATAGGAATCGTCCCAGGTATGAAGGCCACTCTAAAGAAGGGGGGAGGAGGATAAAGATACAGCACACGACTTCATAGGTGAAACTTCATTTTAAGAGACTTCAAGGTGCATATCAAGATTTCAAGCCAAAGATGAAGAAGGTTGTCAAGCAATGGAGGATTAAAGAAGGGCCAATAAGATCAAGGCTTGAACAACAATTAGTGTGGAGGGCCAAGGGAGCACAAGAGGAGGCTAAAAAGATGAGAAAAGCATGCTGTGTAGAGAATAGAGAGCACCTGGTGCTAGGCCCAACAAGACCACTTGGCATCAGGTCTACTCGGCTAGTTGGCCAAATTTCACAGAGCACACCTTGCGCTAGGCCCAACAAGCCTACCTAGCGTTAGGTCACTTCAGGCACGGCCCAGTTTTGCTGATTTTTCTTGTTCTGTTCTATTTTGTTCCTAATTTAATTCCCACGACTTTTGACTCGTAATAATAGGTATATTTTGGACTTACTTAGGAAATGAATGGCTGAGATTACATCTTCCATTTGCTAGGTTTAGTTTGTTATCTTTATATATACCTTCTTACTCTTATAATAGATAGACTTTTGATACTTAGAATATTTTTGGCAGAGAAACCAAATTCTCTCTAGAGCAGAGTGTGTAAGTGGCGATTTCTATTTCAAGACCAAATCAAAGGCTTTAGTCCCACATTTGATTCAATGTCTCTAAACTTCAAAGGGATAATCTAAATCTATTTCTCTATTCTTGGGTGCTAGTATTTCTCTAGTGTTCTTGGTAGGTTGAGTTTTTAGATACCTTCAAATCCTATCTTTTTGTTGTAATCTCTTAATAGATTAGAGTATTTAGGTGTTTTGAAGTAGGCTAGATTCACCAACTTGCATTGGGTTAATTGCATTTGTATTTAGCTCATTGTATGTGTGAATTTGGTAGAGAGTTAGGTGACCGACTCTAGGGTTCTTATTTTCAAATCAAGAGGCTTTTGTGTTTTACCGTATCAAAGTAGTATCAGAGAAAGTTTGTATTGATTTTAATCAATACAACTTTCTTTGGATAAAGGTACAATTTTCTTTAAGAACTTATTAAAATTTTTAAATTTTCATCACTTATTTTGAGGCTATTTTTGAATGCTTAGAACTCAATATTGTGTCGTGAACTTGATGTGAAATTGATGTGTCCAGTTTTAGGTATAAAAATCATACAAAAACTAAGCACATTCCCAATTAAGTTAAATTAAAACGTTAACCCCAAATTATACATATGAGCAAGCATACTCATCATTCACATAGCATAAGGTTCAAATTAGTGTTGATCCTCAAGGAACAAGTATGCATTAATCTCTTTTCTTTCATTGTTTAACCGACTCAATAAAGTGAAAAAGAAATAAAATAAAACAAAAAAAATAAAAATAAAAATATATACATGTCAAGGATAGAGAAGTATGTAACTCAAACCATTATTTCTACAAACATGATCTTAAAGTACATAATCGTTATCATAACTCATTATTCTCTTGGCATCATGAAGGATTAATATAAACTCACTTCTTTTCCAATCCATGAAATCACTGCCTTCGAGATAAATTAGCATCGCATTCCTGTCTCAACTAATCCACCCAAAAGATGCATTAAACACAATCCTTGATTAAATTTTCATTCCTGGCAAATTTAACATATGAAATTAACCAATGAACCCATTCCTGGGAGATATCAATTAACCTTTAATTACCAATTTTTAGTAATTAACCTCTTTTCCAAGCAAGTTAAGAGACAACAAATATGATATTAATGAATTAAAACTACCATCAATCCCTTTTCCAAGCACCTTAATGGAAAGAAACAACCAATTAATCTCATAATCAACCCAAGTAATTAAATACCAAGAAGAACAATCAATTAATCAAAATGTCAAATAACTCTAAAAATCATGAATATCTAAAATAATATCGAATTACAATAAAATAATAAATACATCATTGTTCAAGAAAAAGAAAATAAAGTAAAAGAAAGCACTCATAGACAAGCCTCCTTTTTCTTCCTTTGAAGACCTTCTTGCACAACCCTCTTTGAATTGAAAAATTCTCCCTTTGCTTTGAGTGATTTTCTATGATGATCTATGAATTCTCCCCTTTTTCTCTTGTGTTTTCCATCTATTTATAAGCTTAGGAAGTGCCAAAACTCATTGGTGTAATGTGCTTGGCCGAGTAGAAGTGAGAAGATACTAAAACTCCACAGATTACCAAAAATCGTGTACAAAAATCAAAGCTCTGTCTTTTCCTCAGAGCACAGCCAATGCCGATTCGGTTCTGTTCCGGTCCTATTTCAACAATTTTTTGTCGCTTCAAAGTTCGTGTCATTAGCACAAGGCCAGTGCCACCTTGGTTTTGTTTTGCGACATTTTTACTTTGTTTTACCCCTAAAATCTGAAATAATGAACAAAATACCTTTTGAATGGTAAAATCTCAAATATGAAGATATGACTAGTTATCGAATAGAATGTATCACAAAAGAACCTCAAATAACTAGGAAAAATATAACTAATTTAGCCCCTATCAAAAATTGAACTTATATTTTGGATTTATGATTGGGTAGCTATTTGAGGATTAAAATTGCAGAAAAATTGAAGTTATTTGAGTTGATTGGCTGCACAAAATTCTTCTTAGAAAGAATCCCGTACCTCATTTTCATACTAAATTTATGAGTTATAAAACTTATGTTTTTGACTTCTACTTATTGAAAAAATATTCCTTGGTGTTAATATAATCATTGGGGATTAAATTTTCTTGTGATTCTTGAGTTTTTAGGTTGTTACAAGTGTGAAAATTTTTTAAACCCATTGAGTTACGAGGTTGCACCTCAAGTGTTTGATATATTGCATCAATGACTTATGATTGCTCATACATGACTATCTCAAGCTTTCATTCATGAACTACATTGTCTCCTAGCACAGTAGATTGTTCTTAGTGAGGTAAATCTTTCTTGTAGCCACTAGAAAGTTTGTTTCTTTTTGAATTAATCTTGAGCTTGGAAAGCACTTGAGTGGATTGAAAAAGGCAAGATGGTGAGGTCATTGTTGTAAAAGCCAAAGAAGACTATAAATATGACAGTTGAATGACAGTGATTGAGCGCTAAACACGTGAGGGTGTGAAGTGAGACACTTTTGTTGTGTGTTTTTCTACTCAAAATTTCTCATTTCAAGAAATATGAAGATGATTGTACATTCTTGTGTGATTGTGATAAAAATCAAAGTACGAGTGGAGGTACAAATGGTATATATGAAAAGGAAAGAATTAGACGAATAGATTATGAGAGTGATGGAATTCTTGTGGGAGGACCTCCAAAGAGAGCAAATGATAGATTGCAAAACTATTTAAATAGTAGAGTGAAAAAGAAGGAGTATGATTGCTCTAACTATTGGAGAAAAGCCCATTACTTTTACAATTATCCTAATGAGCCACAATGGAGGAAGGATAAGTTGCAAGGTAATAAAAATTTCACCTATAGATACACCAAAGCAACTTATCCTCATAAATTGATACATAGGAAATTTTATGGAGTAAAAGGTGATAAACGAAGGCATGCGAATGTTGAAAAACAAGTTTTAGAGGTTAAGAAGCAACCCTAAAGAAGAGTAGACCTAAAGTAACTCACTTATGCCAACCATCTACTTAATCAATCAAAAGATGTGGGAAAAGAGAAACATGGAGGGGTTGAAATATTTAGTGAAAGGGGAATGGTGATTGCGCCAATTTGTCTATTGGTTTGAGTAGCAAGAAGCGATAGGGATGTTTGTGAGAGTAAAGAAGGAGATGAAATGCAAAGGAAAAATATTTTTTTTTCAAGGTGTCTTATTAAAGAAAGACCATGCAGTGTGCTTATTGATTGGGGAAGTTGTAAAAACTTGATTAGTACTACATTGGTGGAGGAATTATAGTTATAAACCTTGAAACACCCTAGTCCCTACAAGCTTCATTAGTTGAATAATTATGGAGAAGTAAAGGTGAACATCAAGCCAAGGTTGAATTTGACATGGGAGGATACCATGATGAAGTATTGTGTGATGATTATCCCACATGTGTTGGGCATATTTTGTTGGGAAAGTCTTGGATGTTTGATAGAGATGTAATCCACAAGGGGAGGGAAAACACTTATATCTTGAAGAAAGATGAAAAAAAGTTTACTTTAGCTCCTTATCCCCTAGTGATGTTTTGAAAGATCAACATATTTTGAGGGAGACTGAAAACAAAAGAAGAGAGAAGAAAGAGGGGGAAAATATTAAGAGAAAAGAATTTGAGAGAAAAGAAAAGGAAATGACAAAAGAGGAGGTTGGGAATAAAATGGAGAAAAGGAAATAAGGAGGTGAGAAAAGAAAAGAGCGTGGAGTTAAAATGAGAGGAAAAATGCGGGTGGTGAGAGGAGAAAACAAAAAGTATAGCAAAGTTCGAAAGACTACATTTTTGCCTTCACCCAAAAATCCTTGTTCGAATTTCTATATAGGCGACAATTCGAGGACAAATCATCACAAAGAAGGGGAAAATAATAGAAATCTTCCAAGGCATGAAGGCCATTATCAAAAAGGGGGAAGAAGGACAAAAACACAACATACGGCACCATGGGTGAAACTCCTTTTGAAGAGACTTCAAGGTGCATTTCAAGATTCCAAGCCAAGGATGAAAAAGGTTGTCAAGCAATGGAGGATCAAAGAAGGAACAAGAAGATTAAGGCTTGAACAACAATTAGTGTAGTGGGCCTAGGGAGTGCAAGAGGAGACTGAAAAGATGAGAAAAGCATGTTGTGCGGGGAACCAAGAGCACCCGGCACCAAGCCCAACAAGACCACCTACCACCAGGTCCACTCAGTTTGTTGGCTAAATTTTACAAAGCACACACCCGGCGCCAGGCCCAACAAGCTTACCAGGCGCCAGGTCATTTCGGGCACAACCCAATTTTACTGATTTTTCTTGTTCAGTTTTATTTTGTTCCTAATTTAATTCTCATGACTTTTGACTTGTAACAGGTATATTTTGGACTTAGGACATGAATGGCTGAGATTACATCTCTCATTTACTAGGTTTAGTTTGTTATCTTTATATATGCCTCCTTACTCTTGTAATAGATAGATTTTTGAGACTTAGAATATTTTTGGCAGAGAAACCAAATTCTCTCTAGAAGAAAGTGTGTAATGGGTGGTTCCCATTTCAAGACCAACTTAAAGGGCTTAGTCCCATCTTTAATTCAATGTCTCTAAACTTCAAAGGGATAATCTAAATCTCTTTCTCTATTCTTGGGTGCTAGTATTCTTCTAGTGTTCTTGGTATGTTGAGTTTTTGGGTGCCTTCAAATCCCATATTTTTGTTCTATTTTTTTGATAGATTAGGGTATTTTAGGTGTTTTGAAGTAGGCTAGATTCACCAAATCTCATTAGGTTAATTGCATTTACATTTAGTTCATTGTGTGTGTGAATTTGATAGAGAATTGGGTGACCGACTCTAGGGTTCTTGTTTTCAAAATCAAAAGGCTTCCACATTTTACCATATCAAAGTATCATCTAAAAAAAGGCATATAGAGGACCAATCAATTTCGAATTGGGAATTGATAAAAAACTTGATGAGGAATAGATTTGTACCTTTAGATTATTACAATGAACTCTACCAAAGGTTGCATGTGCCTAAATAAGGGAATAAAGTGTAGAGAATTTTCATAAGAAGCTAGAGGTGATTTTGATGAGGGCTAATATTGTTGAAAAAGCAAGAGCTACTAAGGCAAGATTTTTTAGTGGGTTGAATAGAGAAATAGCAAATATGATTGAACTTTATTTCTATGAAACGTTGGAGGAGATGGTGCATATAGCGATAAAAATTGAGTAACAACTCAAACGAAAGGCCTATCCAAAGGAAACCATCTACACTAACCCTATGTTCAATCAACCACCAAATATGAGAAAGGAGAGACTAAGGAGAGAGCAGCTACTAAGAAGAGAAAACATCAAGGAGAGAAGAACCACCAAAACCTCCAAAGGAATTTTGCAAGCTAAGGGAAGAGTGGGGAAAAGATAAGAGAAAAGTTGTAAAAAAGCCACCAAAGAGTAAGGACATTAAGTGTCCAAGTTCTAGGCACACTTTATATGAGTGTCCAAATAAGAATTTGATATTTACCAAAGCTCAAGGTGAAGTATTTTTCAGAGAATAGGAGTGTATAGTTGAAAACCAAAAGGTGACGCACCAAGGCGATGGTGATTCTAGTGATGATGGAGTTGTTGTACAACCAACTTATCCATTAACCAGTGATGCTATTGAGGACATAGATGCTTATAATGTTGAGGATACTTGTGATGATGAATTTAAAAAAAAAGCCTACAAAGAAACAACATCTTTTACTCCTAGTGCCCTATCAACCAAAAGCTGTGTTGAGATCATTGATGGAGGAAGCTTCATAAATGTTGTTAGTGCTAGTCTTGTGGAGGAGTTGGTATTGTATATCATGAAATACTATAACCTTTATAGGCTATAATAGTTTTATGATAGTGAGATGTTAAGGCTGCACAAGCAAGTGTTATTGATAATTGAAATGGGAAAATATCGAGATAAGATCATTTGCAATGTGGTCTTTATATAAGCTATTTACCTGATTTTGGGAAGGCCATAGAAATTTGATAGGAGTGTGTCGTATAATGAAAGGAGGAATTCTTATTTGGTTATCAAATGAGGGATGCTATATACTCTTTTACCTCTATCTCAAAGTGAGGTGAGTGAAGTGCAAAAGAAAATGAGGGACAATGAGAAAAAGAAGAATGTTGAAAAGAGCTCCCAAAAGAAAGAGAGTGAGGGGGAAAATGAAGAAAGAAAAGAAAGAGGGCTAGGGGAGAATTCAAAATAAGATAGTACAAAATGAAAGAATGAGAAAAAAAAAGGATAAAATAGAGATAAAATGGGAGTGAATCTCTTGCGTTTGAAGGATAGAAACATTGAGGGAAAAATAACAAATGAGGAAAGAGAATATGAGCACAAAAGAGAGCTATATAGGGGAGCACGTAAGCTTTTATATTTGTCTTTGTACAAAAATTCTTGTTTGAAATCTTATGTAGGTGTTAATTTGAGAACAAATCCACACAAAGGAGAGGAAAAAGATACGAGTCCTTCCAAACATAATAGCACAACTAAAGAAGATGGATGGAGAGCTAAGACCTTATTCAAGAATCCTTGGAAAGTATCAAAATTTCAAGAAGTTTCAAGGTGAATTTCAAGTTAACCAGCCAAGGATCAAGAAAGTTCTCAAGCAATAGAATATCAAAAGAAGACCAACAGGGCCAAAGTTTGAACAACAACTTGTTTGGAAAGTTAAGAGAGTGTGCGAAGAGGTTGAAGGCCAAAGTATATAAGGTTGACGCCTGCCCCTCCAGGGCTACCAGTGTCGGCTCCTTCTGTTGGAATGGATGCCCTCTAGATTAAGTTTCTGATATAATTATCGAATTTATTAATAAAAGAATTTATTTTTAAAATTTGTTTGTGAATTTACAATTTATTTGTGCATGATTTATATTTGGAAAAGACCCATTATGTTTAAGTAAGTGATCCATGTGAATAGTAGCCTTTCACAGTAAGGTATGGACCACATGTTACTTTATAATAAGGGCTGAATTAGTCATGTTTTTCCTAGTTATTTAATGTTCTTTTGTGATATATTTTATTCAATAACTAGTCATATTCCTTAATATTTAAGATTTTACCCTTAGAAAAGTATTTTGTTCATTATTTCAGATTTTTGGGGTAAAACGAAGCCAAAACATCGTGAAACAGATTAGAGGCAGCGCCGGTTAGGATAGAGGAACTGGTGCCGTCTATGCACTGGATTACACAAACTTCAAGGCGATGAGAAATTATTGAAATAGGACCGGAACAGAACCAAACCGGCATCGACTCTAGTAGTCAAGGCAATGCTGGCTGCATTCTGGTCTTCATTGTGCAAAATTCAGAGAAAAATCGGCGAACGAGTAGAGAAGTAGAACATAACTGGCACTGGCTCCAAGAGCCTAGGCGGCGCCAGCTGTGCCCTGAAGATAAGGCGGTGCTTGATTTTTCTACGCTGTTTTTGGTAATCTGCGGAGTTTTAGTATCTTCCAACTTCTACTCGGCCAAGAACTCTATACTTACGAGTTTAGGCACTTTCTAAGCCTATAAATAGATGAAAAATACAAGGAAAAATGGGAGAATTCATTGATCATCATAAAAAATTACTCAATCAAAGGAGGAATTCTTCAATTCAAGAAGGGTTGTACAAGAAGGTCTTCAAAGGAAGAAGAATGAGGCTTGTCTATGAGTGCTTTCTTTAATTTTGTTTTCTTTTTCTTGAACAATGATATGTTAATAGTTTTATTGTAATTTGACATTGTTGTAGATATTTGTGATTCTTAGAGTTATTTGACCTTTTGATTAATTGATTGTTATTCTTGGTATTTGATTACTTGTGCATATTCAAGATTAATTGGTTGGGTCTTCCTATTAACTTGCTTGGATAAAGGGGTTGATGGTGGTCTCAATTCATTAGTTTCATATTTGTTGGCTTTTAACTTATTTTGATAAAGGGGCTAAAAGTAGGGACAAAGTAATTAAATGTTAATTGATGTCTGCCAGGATATGGATTCATTAGTTAATTTCATGCATAATTTGCCAGGAATGGGAATTAAATCAAGGACTATGGTTAATGCATCTTTTGGGTAAGACTGGTTGAAACCGGATATGTGATGTTAAGTTACCTAGAAGATAGGGGGTTCATGGATTGGACAAAGAAGTGAATCTATATTATCCTTCATGATGCCAAGAGAATAATTAGTTATGATAAAGATTAAGTACTTTAGGTCATGTATGTCAAGACAATGGATTAAGTTACATAATTCTACATCCTTGACATGTATATATTTTTATTTTATTTTATTTTATTTTATTTTTATTTATATTTATTATTCACTTTATCGAGTTGGTTAAACAATAAAAGAAAGGTGATTAATGTCTACTTGTTCCTGGAGGATCGACACTCATTTGAATCCTATGCTCGGTTAATGATGAGTACGCTTGCTCATATGTGTGATTTGAGTTGAACGTTTTAATTTAAACTTAATTGGAAATGCTCTTAGTTTTTGTATGATTTTTATACCTAAGTCCGGACACATCACTTTACAAATAAACGTTTGTTCTTAATCTATTGATGAGAATAGGAATCTTATCATGTTTAGGTATTATGTTATGAATTTCAAATGGGGAATGATTTACCTTTAGCCAGTAAGTAGTCCACTCACTTTATAGCATAAACGTATTTCGAATACGTAGAACATGACTTGTAATAGTATTTTCTAAAAGTACTATTTAGAAGAAATCCAAACTACTACTGCTACAACGTAGACTAATACTCTACCGCTTGAGTCTGAGTTGGTGGTGAGACAAAGCTGAAAATATGTATTTTGATATACTGTAGTTGAGATTCTATCATAGAGCTAATATACTTGTATGTTGGGTATATGTGACTAATTAGTTAAGACAGACTTATACAAGATAACTTCTACGCTATGTCGCCTTTTGTAACTATTTGAATGATCTAAAAAACCAATGCCCTGGGGAATATAACTTGGATGTTTGCTTTAGGGTAGCCCCCTTAGAAAGCGGAAACTTTCCCAGAGTTGTGGATCATTAGACTAGAGGTCTAAGGATGATAGATGTCTTTTAGAGAGGTGTTAGGACATTCTTCCTCTTTAAATGTACGGCGATGCGTAGAGGAGTATTTTAGTCATTACACCTATAGGTCATAGACTTTGCTAATGCAGCATTATCCTTGGGGTCAATATTTTTCTTATGGTGATATTAGAAAATATTTAAAATGTAAAATACAATTATTTCTATAATAGGGATATTATGGTCATTTTAGTAGCCAAGGCAATGTGTCTTTTGGTCCTCGGAATAGCCCATAAGTCCTGATGGTTTTAGGTTGAAGGATTAGTCTTGTATAAAATGGATTTTATTTTATTCGAGTAGCCTGGTTTATTTATTAGGTTAAAATAAAATAAAAGGTCCAAAAAGAGAGAATTATATATTGGCCTATTTAAGTTATTTAATTAATTTAATTATTGGGCTTGTATTAGTCCAGGAATAATTAAACTGAATTAAAGGCTTAACTGGATAAACTGAGCCAGGACTTGAGGTTCATATTAGTTCATTTGAGTTATTTAATTAATTTAATTTTAGACTTGTATTAGTCCAGCAATAATTAAATTAAATTAAAGGCTTAACCCAATGAACTGGGCTATAGGCCCATAGGTTAAGTTTAGTCTGGTTGATGGCTTAACATGACATGAGCCTTAGGGCTTCTCTAATTCTACTGCCTCTGTTTATTTTTGAGTGCCTAGGTAATAGCCTATTATTAAGGTAGTTTAGATTCGAGAGAACAGAAGGAGTTTTTTCACAAAATGTCTTTTTTTCCCTCTAGCTATTTTCTTCTTTTCTCTGTAAACTGTGATCTCTGTGCCATTTAATAGCAAGAACAAAGACACGATATTTTTCTGATTACTGCTTGATAGCATTCAATCAGAAAAGGAAGATCATCCTCTTCGTTCTTAGCCTTCGCCAAGCTTTCAAGCACGGGTTATATTCCGAAAGACTCGAAGCATTGCGTTGATGCCCAGAAGAAGCCGATGGCTTGCGGGACAATGGGGTGAAGAAAGGATCACAGAATCAGAAGTGGTTCGGACAGGATCGCTGGCACCTCCTAGACAAACTATTAAGCGCAAAGGTAAAAATTAGCTCTTTTGCTGCTTTTCTGCGTTTGCTCTGTTCTGCGACATGCTTCTATGCATTTTTCATTCTTGCCATATTTACCTACACCTCCCAGCCAAATGGCCATCTCTCAAGAGATAGCAGCTAGTGCCCGCTGCTCTAGGGTAGCTAGCATTAGCTGATGTCAAACAACATGCCCTAATTTGAATTTTCTTCCTATTTTGCTTTATTTTGTTTCCATTTTAATTGCAAAGATTTTTCCAATGTAATAGGGATATTTGAGACATATTCAAGACTTGAATGGCTGAGATTTGATCTCATTTTAACAAGGGCAAGTAGCCTATATATAGGCCATTATAACATTTGAAATATAACTTGGATATATTGTTAAGATTGTACCTTAGAAGCAATGATGTATACAATGTATTTTGCACATTAAATCAATAAAATGCATTCTTTATCTTTCAGTTTCTTTATTTCATATGTTTATGTATATAAAACTGTTAGATAAAATCCTAAGTACAATATTGTATCAAGGAAATCATGATAGAAATTGTGATGTGAGGTTTCTACTACACTGGATTGTGTTTGTTCTTAAATTATCCCTAGTTATAATATATAATGAGATAGGAAATTGTTAATACGTTAAGATTAGAACGTGTTATACTTCTTGACTTGATCAAGCAGTGGTTCTCATATCTATCAGTATTGTGATACTCAAAGTTAATACATGGATGCTTGTTACTTGAACAAGTACATTGGATGGCCTAACTATGAGATAATTACATGGATAACTATTTAGTACTAGTGATAGAATCTCGTTATACTAAATGTGTAAGTATTCTTGGACTTGAGAACTCAAAGGCATTTTGTTTGCCTAGTGTTGTTCTGTGATTCTAATCTCTGTTATCATTACAAGACCTCCTATGGCATGGACATTGGATACAATGTGAAGTAAATGAAAGTAGTTGAGAGGGTTAATAAAGAATTCACCACTCCTAATAGTAGGAGTGAATATCTCAAGGCCCCTTGTAGGAATCATTACTTAAGAAGTCCTTGGCCAAGGCGACTATGTGTTGAAAATAGTTTCAATTGATACACATGATAAGTAATGGATTTCAGGAACAAGTATGAAAATATTTAGGCTAGAATTAATTAATATATTGGAGGGAGTTAGCACTAATTCTATACTCTAAACTGAATAAGATATTGTATGGTGAAAGCAGTTTATTGCATTGACGTTTCACTATTGAAATACTCATGTCAAGCCACATGACTTTCTGAATTTTTAGGTGTCATGGTGTATTGCTAGATACCGCTCATGATTTGTGAAATATGAATTTATTAATTAGAAAATTAATAAATTTAATCCTAATTAGAATTAATAAATTAATTTTAATTATTTAAAGGATTATTAATTCTATTATGATAGAATTAATTCATATTAGCTACTAAATGACTAGAAAACCTAATAGGTCACACACAATAGAGAAATTGGTACTCAAAATATTATTCGATAACATTATAAGGTTAATTTATGAGAAGAAATAATTATTATGGGCTAATTATAAAGTGTTATAATTATTTAGAGTTGAAGGGCGATTATTAAATCCCTATAGATGAATTATAAATTTGTTATAATTTATAGGGCCTAATTGCAATTCTTGAAATTCCCAAGCCCATAATTGAAAAGAGGAACAAAAATTATTTGTTTCCAAAAAGGAATTAAGAAACTGTAAGTGTTCATTTTTCCTTTTCCTGTGGCGGTTGTTTTGTGAAAAAAGAAATTAGTTTCCTATTTATAAATAGAGAATTTTATTCTTTGTGTATATGAGAAAATTGACCGCTGTGAGAAATAAAAATAGAACACGCACAGAGAGAGTTTTTCTTCTTTTCTTTTCTAATGAAAAAGAAAACAGTTTCTTCCTAATTAAATTAATCATAATGCTACCAAGTATTATTCTACTTACATAGATAATGGTGGTTTTTAAGTACGTTCTTCATGTGGATCAATATTAGAAAAATTCCTATCCTTGGAATTTGGTGGCTCGGTTAGATTGACTTTTGAAGGGGATTTGCTCAGAAGAAGCATAAAAAGGATAGTGACACAACATCTTGTAACATGCTAGCGTCAATGACAACTGAGCTTCAAGAACAACATGAGCATATGGATGCTCATACAATTATCTTTCATCTCAGAGAGCTTTGTGTTATCTAAGAAGTTATTCCATTCTAAGATGGTAGAAGGCACTTCGGTAGGCACTCATGGACTTAAGATGCTAGGGTTAATTGAGAAGCTTAGATCACTTAGGTTCACTAAGAATAACAAATTAAGTATAAACTTGATTCTTCAATATTTACCAATTAGTCTTTCACAATTTGTGATGAACTACCAAATAAATAAGATTGAGACCACAATACCTAAGTTTATCAACCTTCTTAAGATTGTAGAGTCCTTTTTGAAGAAAAAAAATAATGCAGTCTTATTAGTTAATTCTTTTTCTAAAAGCAAAAATATTTCTAAAAAGAAGAAGAAGAATCCAATTAAACCTAAAGGTGGTGTAAAGAAGACGGAAACAGCCACCAAAAGCCCATATCACTATTGTGAAAAAATGAGCCACTGGAGGCGCAACTGCAAAAGCTACTTAGAGATTGTTAAAGAAAAGAAGTAGAAAAAGAAGATTGCAAGTATTTCTACTTCCACTCCTGGTATGTTTATGATTGAGATCAATACTATCTTTAATAATAAGATGTGGTTATTAGACATCGGATATGGATCTCATTTGTGCAATTTGCAAGGACTAAAGAGCAGTAGGAAGCTGGAGAAAGGTGATGTGGACCTTCGTATAACAAATGGAGCAAATGTTGTTGCACTTTCCGTAGGGCCTTATCATCAACACCTGCCATCCTAATTAATTCTAGAATTACAAAACTATTTTTATGTACTAGTTTTACTTAAGAACATTTTTAGGAACATTTTCTTAGTTGCTTGTTTAGACTTGCTTGGATTTCATTTAAGGTTTAAGAATAAAATTTATTTATTTTTTCATTAAATGATATGCATTATGGTAATGATACTTTGACGATTGGTTTATATGTTCTAGAAATGGAAAATCACAAATAATAAAAGACCAATAAAAGATAACACAAACCCATCCCACTTATGGCATTGTCGTTTAGGCTAGGTAAATGTGAATAGCATTTCTAAGTTACATAAGTGTGGTGACCTAGTATCATTTAATTTTGAATCATATGAGACTTGTGAATCTTTCTTATTGGGAAAAATTACTAAAATATCTTTTTCTAAGAAAAAGGAAAGAGCTGAGTAATTATTGGAACTAATACATAATTGATGTGTTTGGATTTGGGTATAAAAATCATATAAAACTAAGCACATTACCAATCAAGTTTAAATTAAAATATTCACCCCAAATTACACATATGGGCAAGCGTACTCATCATTAACATATCATAGGGTTCAAACGAGTGTCGATCCTCAAGAAACAAGTATACATTAATCCCTTTTCTTTCATTGTTTAACTGACTCAACAAAGTTAAAATGAAATAAAATAAAACAAAACAAAATAAAAATATATACATATCAAGGATGGAGAATTATATAACTCAAACCATCATTTTGACAAACATGACCTTAAAGGACCTAATCTTTATCATAACTCATTATTCTCTTGGCATTATGAAGGATTAATATAGACCCACTTTTTTTCCAATCCATAAAATTACTACCTTCTAGATAAATTAGCATCGCATTCCTGTCTCAACTAATCCACCCAAAAGACTCATTAACCATAATCCTTTAATTAAATTTCCATTCCTGGCAAACTTAAAACATGAAATCAACCAATGAATCCATTCCTGGCAAACATCAATTAACCTTTAATTACCAGTTCTTCGCAATTAACCTCTTTTCCAAGCAAGTTAAGAGACAACCAATATGAAAATACTAAATTGAAAACCACCATCAACCCCTTTTCCAAGTAAGTTAATGGAAAGAAAGAACCTAATAGTCTCGTAATATGCTCAAGTAATTAAATACCAAGAAGAACAATCAATTAATCAAAAAATCAAATAACTCTAAAAATTATGAATATCTAAAATATTATTGAATTACAATAAAACTATTAACATATCATTGTTCAAGAAAAAGAAAACAAAATAAAAAAAAGTACTCATAGACAAGCCTCCTCCTTCTTCCTTTAAAGACCTTCTTGCACAATCCTCCTTGAATTGAGGAATTCCTCCTTTCATTTGAGTGATTTTCTATGATAATCTACGAATTCTCTCTTTTTTCTTTGTGCTTTCCATCTATTTATTGGCTTAGGAAGTGCCAAACTCGTTGATGTAAGGTTCTTAGCTGAGTAGAAGTAGGAAGATACTAAAATTTTGCAAATTACCAAAAACCGCGTATAAAAATCAAAATCCCATCTTTTCCTCAGAGCACAACCGGCGCCGGTTGTGTTCTGTTTCTTCTGTTGTTCGCTGATTTTGTCTTGATTTTAGCACAATGTTGTCCAGAGTGCAGCCGGCGCCGCCTTGGCTACTGGAGCTGGCGCCGGTTCATTTCTGTCCCAGTTTGTTTCAACAATTTTTCATCGCCTCAAAGTTCGTGTCATTAGCATATGGCCGGCACTGGTTCCTATGCCCTGTTTGGCACCGCCTTGGTTCTATTTTTGCGACGTTTTTACTTTGTTTTACCCCTAAAATCTGAAATAATGAACAAAATACCTTTCCAAGGGTAAAATCTTAAATATGAAGGAATATGACTAGTTATTGAACAAAATGTATCACAAATGAGCTTCAAATAACTAGGAAAAACATGCTAATTTTACCCCTATCATATTCCTCCACACTTACCTCTTCGCTTGTCCTCAAGCAAAGTATTAAAAATAAGTAGAAAAAACACAAGGTTTCATCAATCACTCAATCAATTTCCAAACAATATCTTAAATGTTTCATTCATTCAAGAATATAAAACACATACTACTACATCTTTCACAACAAATGCAAGACTTGTGTAAGTGAATAATGACTTAGTAGAACCATCTCAATACTTAACAATATTCTCAAACCATTGAAAAGAATTTAGTTCAAAAAGAATATGTATTCCATAAGCTTACTTTTCATACACTCTCTCCACTAATCCGAGACATATCATGATTCTACTTAGGTCAAGTAGGACTTTTAAGCTTGTAATGTAAGGCTAAAGGCTTGTAATGTAGCTTATCAAACGAAGGATATAGGAGAATCAAATATCAAAGAAGCTGAGAGTTCAAAAGAAAATGATAAACAAAATGTATCAAGGAATTCCAAATTGCTCTTGCTCTCCTATTCCCAAAAATCAATCAATATAATAACCTTATTTAGCAATTACAGTTCACATCAAGCAAATCTTGCATTTTCACTCTTTTCTTTTCTTTTCACTTCCCTCATCAACTCTTCTCTTCTTTTCAGCAATGGTATTTAGAATTTGATATGAACTCAACTTTTACAGCTCAATCACCATTGCTCTTGTGATCTTTCTTTTCTTTCTCTCTTAATTTTCTTTTGTCTTTCACTCATCTTTTATTTTTCAACTTCTCTCTTTCCATCTTTTTTTTTTTGGTAGCTCTTTGTTTTCTTTTCTTGTTTTCAATGTCTCTTTTCTCTTCCTTTTCTTTCTTCTCTCTTTCCAGCTCAACACAACTATTGATACATGACTGAAAGTAACGAGTCGTGATCATTCTTCAAGTATTTTTCTTCAATATTCTCCTACATATATTTTTATCCATCAAGAGCATAAAGATTTGGAAAAATTATTCAAACTCTCAGAAACAAGCAATGGACAAAGTAGGATAACAAGTTTTAAAGAAAGAAATCAACAATTTAGGCTCAAAATAAGTACTAGGGAGAATATAAAAATAGGTAGGCTTGAAGAGCTCAAACTATCCAAAAAAGGCCTATTATCGTCATCCCTAAATTAAATCATGAATGTCTTTCTTATTTCGCCTCAAGAGGTATTCAAGTAAGTTCTAGAATGCTCAATGAATTTTAGTAGAAAAATAGGTTTAAGAACAATGTAAAGCATTTGATCAAGAACTACTTAGTCCAAGTACGTGCAAAAAGTCATGCATAAGCCATAATTGATATAGAACATATGCTCTATGATCTATCACAAAGATATGCATTAGAATACCTCTTGAAATCGCAAAGAAAATCAGAAAAAATTTGAAAAAATTTGCTCTCAAACAAGGATCCAAAGAAGAATTTCGAGAAGATTATAAAAGAATGAAGAACAGAAAAATTCTCAATCTAACCATTCTCCCACACTTAAACTGAACATTGTCCTCAATGGCCAAATAAATAGAACAAGGAATTAAATGCTATGGGACCAAAAGTAAAAGGGAAAAGATAAGAACGAAAATACTTCCATACTTTGTGCCCAAAATAAAATTGATAAAAATTTGGACAAAGTATATCACCAAACCACTCCCCCACACTTAAATTAGACAATGTCCTCATTGGCAAAAAATAAACACAAGAGAGCATCTTCAAAGGGACAAAAAATAATAATGGGTTAGAAAGTTTAAGTAATACTTCCCAAGTGCAATAACGCTCTATTAGATATCCAAACTTGAGATAAAGAGAAGGGCTTGTCTAAGATGACTGTATTCCTATAAAACAAAACACAAATAAAAGCACAAGGAAAATAATAATAATAAAATAAAAATATACCTAAATAAAAGAAAACAAACTAAAGAAAGGGACTCAAGTAAAAAATAAAATAAAATAAAATAAAACAAAAACTTTTTACACTCATCATGCTTCCTCCTTAAACCTTTTGAAAAGAAATTAAAGCTCAAAATAAAAGACAGGCATGATGAATGTAGAATGAAGAGAGGTTTTTGAAAAATAGAAGGTTTATGAAAATAATTTTTCTTACCAAAGCAAAACACATAAACCTCTTTTTCTAACATTTCTTTAGACACACAAATATTGTTGTCAATGTATAAGTGCACATGGTTTCTAAAGAATTCATCAAGCTTAAAATCACCTTTTAACCCTTCAAAAGATATGTTATAATTGAAATTCCCATTAGAACTTAGAAATTGAGTTCTTAAAGATGGTATCAAGAAATCCTTACTTTTTGACACATCTACAACAACTAAGTTACCTCCCATTGAATGGGGTGAAGGGTAGAAATTACTACCATCCTCCAAGGACTTTTTACGATAGAGTGTTAAAAGATCCAACTTCTTGAGGCATGATAAATTTAACACATCATCATTTGGACCCTTGTTTTCCAAGAATTGAGAGGAACCTAAAAATCATGTGATAAAGAAATATTAGAATTATGAGCACATAGAGTAGAATTAAATACCTCTCCTGCCACATCATGTAATTGTCTCTCATAGCCTCTCTTTTTTTCCTATGGTCAATTGTACGGGCTAGTATGAACTCATGAGTCTCCGCAACAATCTTAACTAATTGTTTCCTTTGATCGTACAATCATTGGGAAGCTTCTTCATACCCTTGAATAGATGAATTTGTATTGGCAATAAAAGATTTCACTAATGCTTCTAATGACGTCTCACTAAAAACATCATTGTGAGCTTGTAATTTTACCAATACACTAATGCTCTTTTTTTTTTTTTTTTTTGACAACTAAAAGCTATCCTAATTGAATGCATGACCATGAATTCATATATTAAATATTAAATTAAGATTAAAAATTATAAATAAAGAAACAAATAAATTCTATCCGTCGAAAATATTGTGTCAGCCAAAAGTTCAAACCTAGAAATAAGAAGAGTGAGTATTGACTCAAAATTATAGATGTACAAATCATCCAATTCAAAATACAAAGATTACACACATTCCACATTAACATTAGATTAGTAAAATTAAATAACTAAATATACAGTATATACAAACATACAAAGACAAGTTAGTTATTATGAACACGTATCTATCTATTTACACATTTACAATACATAGTGAAATTAAAATACAATTATACAAACAATAAAATATGCCACTTATTCATACAAGGAACATATTTACATATTTACATATTTACATATTTACATGGTTAAATCAACAAAATACAAGCTTTCATGATATTGTTCCCCGGCAATAGCGCCAAAAACTTGATGTGTTTGGATTTGGGTATAAAAATCATATAAAAACTAAGCACATTCCAAATCAAGTTTAAATTAAAACGTTAACTCCAAATTACACAAATGAGCAAGCGTACTCATCATTAACATAGTATAGGGTTCAAACGAGTATCGATCCTCAAGGAACAAGTATACATAAATCCCTTTTCTTTCATTGTTTAACTGACTCAATAAAGTTAAAATGAAATAAAATAAAACAAAAAAAATAAAAATATATACATGTCAGGGATGGAGAATTATGTAACTTAAACCATTATTTCAACAAACATGACCTTAAAGGACCTAATCTTTATCATAACTCATTCTTCTCTTGGCATCATGAAAAATTAATATAGACTCGCTTCTTTTCTAATCTATGAAATCACTACCTTCTAGATAAATTAGCATCCAATTCTTGTCTCAACTAATCCACCTAAAAGACGCATTAACCACAATTCTTTAATTAAATTTCCATTCCTAGCATACTTAAAACATGAAATCAACCAATGAATCCATTCCTGACAAATATCAATTAACCTTTAATTACCAATTCTTAGCAATTAACCTCTTTTCTAAGTAAGTTAAGAGATAACTAATATGAAACTACTGAATTGAAACCACCATCAACCTCTTTTCCAAGAAAGTTAATGGAAAGAAATAACTAAATAATCTCGTAATACGCCTAAGTAATTAAATACTAAGAAGAACAATCAATTAATCAAAAGATCAAATAACTCTAAAAATCATGAATATCTAAAACAATGTTGAATTACAATAAAACAATTAACATATTATTGTTCAAGAAAAAGAAAACAAAGTAAAAGAAAGAACTCATAGACAAGCCTCCTTCTTCTTCCTTTGAAGACCTTCTTGCACAATCCTCCTTGAATTGAAGAATTCCTTCTTTAATTTGAGTGATTTTCTATGATAATCTACGAATTCTCTTTTTTTTTTCCTTGTGTTTTACATCTATTTATAGGTTTAGGAAGTGCCTGAACTCATTGGTGTAAGGTTCTTGGCTGAGTAGAATTAGGAAGATACTAAAATTCTGCAAATTACCAAAAATCGCATACAAAAATCAAAATCTCGTTTTTTTCTCAGAGCACAGCCGACGCGACTGTGTTCTATTTCTTCCGTTGTTCATCAATTTTGTCTTGATTTTAGCACTTGCGGCTCATTACAATTATGAGATTTGGCAAATGGATGTGAAAATAGGTTTCCTAAATGGAAATTTGACTGAGGAAGTTACGTGACACAACCTGAGAGTTTTATATCCAAGGATCATACTAAAGTGTGCAAGCTGCAAAGGTCTATTTATAGACTAAAGTAAAATTCTAGAAGTTGGAACGTCCATTTTGATGAAATAATTAAAGAATTCAGTTTCAAATAAAATATAGATGAACTTTGTGTATACAAGAAGGTTAGTGGGAGTGTAATTGTTTTCCTATTACTATATATAGATAACATATTGATAATAGGAATGTTGTCTCTATTCTACAATCAGTCAAGATTTGGTTATCCAAGTTCTCCATGAAAGACCTTGGAGATGCAACCCGTGTTCTGGGAATAAAGATCTATAGAAATAGATCAAAAAGGTTGCTTGGACTTTTACAGTCTACATACATAGACAAAGTGCTAAAGAAGTTTAGCATGGATCAATCCAAGAAGAGATTCTTACCCATGACCTATGGGATAAGCTTTTCAAAATCTATGTGTCCTAAGACACAAGATGAAAGGTATCACATGAATAAGATACCATATGCTTTGGAAATTGGTTCAATTATGTATGCTATGATATGTACTAGGCCCGATGTATCTTGTGCTTTTAGTTTGACGAGTAGATACTAATCAGTCCCTGGAAAAAGTAGCTGTCAAGAATATCCTTAAGTACTTGAGAAGAACTACGAATGTATTCTTGGTATACAGAGATGGTGACTTGCAATTTTGTTTCTATACTAATGCCAGTTTTCAATCTGATAAGGATGATTACAAATCCCAATCAGGATACGTGTTCACTTTCGTAGGTAGGGCTGTTAGTTGAAAAAGTTCCCAACAGGATACAATATTCAAGTCAACCACTGAAGCTGAATATATAGCATCTTCTGAAATAGCTAAGGAATTGGTCTAGATCAAGAAGTTTATTATGGAATTAGGTGTGGTACCTAGCACTGTTCATCCAATACCCTATATTGTGATAACAATGGAGCCATTGTACAAGCAAAGGAGTCACGATCTCATCAGCGACCCAAACATATACTCTAGATCCAATCACTTGATTAGAGAAATCATTGATAGAAAAAAAAATGTAAAGATAGAAAGAGTTCCCACTGATCAGAACATTGCTGATCCACTTACAAAGGCATTACCCCAAAAGAAACATGATAGTCATGTTCAGTCATTTGCTATTAGATACATGAATGATTGGATCTAGTGTTAGTGTTATGCCCTAAAGGTAATCACATATATTCTATATATTGTACATTATTAAATAAAATAAGGCATTATTTATCTTTCAATTTATTTTATTTATGCTTTCATGTGAATATAACTGTTAGATAAAGTCCCAAGTGTAACACTATATTAAGAAAATCATAATAAAAATCATGATATGAGGTTCCTACTACATTGGATAGTGTTCGTACTTAAATTATCCCTAGTCATATTATTAATGAGATAGTACATCTTTAACATGTTAATACTAGCACATCTTATACTTCCAAATATGATCAGACCGTGGTTCTCACGTCCGTGAGTATTGTGATACTCAAAGTTAACACATAGATGCTTGTTACCTGAAAAAGTACATTGGATGACCTGACTATGAGATAATCACATGGATAACTATTTAGTGCCAGTGACAAAATCTCATCATAACAAGTGTGCAAGTATCTTTAGATTTGAGATCTCCAAGGTACTTTATTTGCTAAGTGTTAGACTTTGATTCTAATCTCTGGAGTCCTGACAAGACCACCTATGGGATGGATATTGGGTACATCATGAAGCAAATTAAAGTAGTTGAAAGAATCAATAAAGGATTCACCACTCCTAATAGTAGGAGCAAATATCTCACGACCACCTGTAGGAATTACTACTTAAGAAGTCATTGGCTAAGGCGATTGTATATTAGAAATGGTTCCAATTGATACCTATGATGAGTAGTGAATTCTGGGAACAAGTACTAAAATATTCGGGTCAGAATAAATTTATTATTCTGGAAGGAGTTGCTTGTAATTCCGTACTCCAAACCGAATGAGATATTGTATGGTGAAAAGAGTTTATTGCATTGTTGTTTGCTATTAAAAGGTTCATGTCAAGCCACTTGACTTTCTTGAGTTTTGGGTGGTCATGATGTGTTGCTACATACCACTCATGATCTGCTAAATATAGATTTATTAATTAAAGAATTAATAAATTAATTATTTTTAGAATTAATAAGTTGATTCTAAAATTATTAAGGATTATTAATCTTAAAGGTGTTTAGATTAATTCATATTTTGCTACCAATAGACCGGGAAACCAATAGGTTACACATAATAGACAATTGAGTGCTTATAATGTTATTTGATAACATTATATGGTTGATTGTGAAAAGAAGAAGTTGTTGTGGTTAAATTATAATTAGCTATAATTTGTTTGCCATATTATAATTAACAAAAATCTTAATTGTTATTGATAATTAAGAATCCATGTTGATTTTGGCTTTAGATTACCAAAAACAACACGGTAAATTTGGGTTATTATATAAATGCTGTGGGATTATTATTTTGGATGATTGCACAAAGAGTATTTTGTGGAAAAACTGAGAGCCATCTTCATCTTCTTCTTCTCAAAACCCTAGCCACCAGTTACAGTTTTGCTAGCATAAAGTTTTGGTGATTCTTGAGCACCATTCTCATGTGGACTATATTGGAGACAATCCTACACTTGGATTACACTGCTTTGACGGAACAAAGGATAAAACGTTCTCTTGGTTTAGCTGGATCGCACCTTCAAATTAAAGATGGAAATTTTTTGTTTCACAGAGGTGGAAGAAGGTATTATTCTCACATATATTTTGTTCTTATTATCGTATAAGAGTGATCCTCATGTTTTAGATTCCTATTTTTTCTTTCGCTTAAATTATTTTTGCATTGGGAATTTCTACAGTGGTATCAAAGCACCTTTTATGCGTTAATGGATCGTGTTTTTGGCCATGAAGAATGGTTCTTTATAGTCTCTGTTTTCCTATGAAAATTATTTTTCACGTGACCATGTTTAACTGAAAACATTTCATCCCGTTTATTGAAATTGTTTCAAGAATTTTGTGTTTTTATTATACCTAGAAACCGTCTCATGTATAAGGATACAACAACAACAACAACAAACTAAGCCTCAGTCCCAAGAAACTTGGGGTCAGATATATAAACTAATACCAGACAACATGTGATCATCCACATGAATCCTTTCTCTCCACTTCCTTCTATTAATCATCATACTATCATCTAAATCCAACAAAGATATATCTCTCTTAATCACCTCTATCCATGCTATTTTAAGCCTGCCTCTACCTCTGTCTAACTTATCTTGTCTCCCTCCCTCCATCCTCCTAACAGGAGCATCCCTCGTTCTTCTCTGTAAATGTTAAAACCAACGCAGACAGCTTTCTTTCATCTTTTTCTCAATAGATGCCACTCCCACCTTTTCCCTAATGGTCTCATTTCTAACTCTATCATTTCTTGTATATCTACACATCAACCATAACATATGCATCTCAACTATTTTCATTTTGTGAATATGACACTTTTTAACTACATAACATTCTGTGCCATATAGCAAAGCAGGTCTTACGACTATTCTATAGAAGTTTCTCTTTAGGCTTAACGGTATATTACGATCACATAGAATACTAGTCGCACTCCTCCATTTCAACCAACCCACTATAACTCGGTGTGCAACGTCGCCATCGAGCTCTCCATCTTTTTGAATAATAGATTTTTAATATCGGAAGCAATCACCTGCTGGTATATCTCTGCCATCCAAAGTTACACTCTGAGCTATATTTCTGCTACTACTGAATTTGCATTCTATATACTCTGTTTTACTTCTACTAATTCTGAAACTCTTGGATTCCAATGTCTGTCACCACAACTTCAATTTAGCATTTATACCGATTCTAGTATTATCAATCAACACAATATCATCAGAAAACAACATGCACCATGGTACAACCTCTTATATAGTACATGTCAACTCGTCCATAACAGTTGCAAAGTGGAAAGGGCTAAGTGCTGATCCTTGATGCACCCCGATAGTAATAGAAAATTCTGCAGTCATTCCGACACAACTCCTTACACTTGTATATGCTCTCTTATACATATCTTTAATGAGAGTAATATATTTTAGTATACACCTTTCTTGGCCAGCACCTACCAAACTACTTCTCTAGGCACCTTATTATAGTCTTTCTCCAGGTCAATAAATCATACGTAAATCTTTCTTTTTTTTTTCCTATAATATTCAATCATTTGCCGTAATAAATGAATTGCCTCTATAGTGGAATGCTCGGGCATAAAACCAAATTGATTATTTGAAATCTGTATAATGCCCCTTAACCTCTGTTCAATCACTCTCTACTAAATAGTATGACTAATAAGTTTAATCCCACGATAATTTGCACAATCTTAAACATCCTCTTTATTCTTATATAGAGGAATCAGAGTACTTTCCTTCACTTTGTAGGTATCTTATTAACTCTATATATCTTTTTGAATAGACTTGTTAATCATGCAATACATATCTCTTCTAAACACTTCCAAACCTCGATCAGTATATCATCCGGTCCCACTGTCTTTTTTGGTCTCATCATTTTAAGGGCCTCTCGAATTTCATACTTCTAAATACGATGAATACATGCACGATTAGCCTCTTTGTTCAAAATTGCAAAGCTACCCACACTAAAAACTTGAATTTGACTCCTGTTAAATAACTTATCAAAATAGGACATCCATCTATCCTTGATTTCTTCATCTTTAACCAAAACTCTATAGTTATCATCCTTTACACATTTCACCATACTGATATCTCTCATTTTCTTCTTCATGAAATGCGCCAGTGTATATATATTCTTCTCTGCATCTTTAGTATCCAAATTTTTATATAAATCCTTGTAAACTGTAGATCTTGCTTTTTTAATATCTTCTTTAGCTTTTATTTTCTCTACCTTGTATTTCTCAAAATTCTCATCACTCCTACACTTCCCTAAGTTTTTATAGCACTCTCTTTCACTCATTATGGCTTCTTTCACTTCATTATTCCACCACGACATATCATTGTTTATAGGTACTCTTCCTTTAGATTCACCAAGCACTTCCATGAGTACTATCCTAATACATTGAGCCATTTTCTCCACATAGTATCTGGATCCGAATCCATATAAGAAGACTAGTCATCCGCCTGAATTACCTTATCGATAAAGGCTTTTCTTTCATCCCTCTGTAGCTTCCATTACTTGATCCTAAGGTTAATTCGATGATTTCATTACTTACCTTTTTTCCTAAAATTAAAATCGAGGACCAACAGCCTATGTTACGTAACTACACTCTCACCTGAAATAACTTTACAAACCTACGCCTCATAATAAAAAAGTCTATCTGACTGGTATTTAATCCACTTCTAAAAGTCACTAAGTGAGAATCTCTCTTCTTAAACCTATTATAGTCAAATCATAGGTCAAGGCAAAGTGAAGAATAGTAGTTTCTGCTTCATTTCTAACTTCAAAACCCTGACCTCCATGAACAATCCCAAACTTACTATGATCAGTATCCACATGTCCGTTTAGATCACCACCAATGAAATACTTCTCTGCACATGGTACACTCTGTACAATCTCATCTAAATCATCCCAAAACTGTTACCTAACCAAATCATCAACTCCCACTTATGGCGTATACGTACTAATAATAGTAGTAATCTTACCGCCAATCATGATCTTGATGCTCAAAATCCTATTATTCTTCCTCTGTACTTCAACCATATCATTAATAAACTTATGGTCAATAATAATCTAATCCCAACTCCATTTCTATTCCTAACTCTACCTGAATACCAAAGCTTATAACCCTAAGGCACTATTACTCTCGCCTTCTCACCTACCTATTTGGTTTCCTGAAGATACAAAATGCTAATCTTTCTCCTCTACATAATCTCAACTAATTCTATCAATCTATCGGTTAAAGATCCTATATTCCATGAAGTTAGATGGATCCTATCACTATGGAATGTCTTTTTCACCTTACACTCTTACTTATTTGATACTGTATCCAGGGACCGACACGATGTGTTACTTCTGGGCAACGACCTAGCAACCCTTACATATTTATCACTACACCCGGGTCTAGGAAGTGCAACGCGTCGCTGAGTAAGGAACGCCCCCACAAAGTAAATCAATTAGTTCATATCATGGATATGACTATATTTTACGTTGGCCATCACAAGTCTTACCATAACTATCCTCCTTTATTCGGGCTTGAGACCGGAAATGAACATCACAAACAAAGCCCACGAACTCAAAGGCGGAGTTGCTTTTGAAGGATCAAAACGGAAAATATCAAAGAAAAAGCATCGGAAAAGTTTTTAGCTTTCCGAACCACATCTAGGAGAGAGTACTTACTTTTATTGATTGGTCATGGATTAACCAACGAGGGGTCAGGTTGCACTGGAACTCACACTGGAAGGGGAGAAGAAGGTGCATGTGGTTCGACCGGTATTCCCGCCAATCTTCTACTCCTACACATCAAGCGTTTTCAAGCTTTCTCTCTTCGTCTTTCAGAGTATGACTCTACCTTACTCTTGGGTTAGCTTGGTGAAAGATCCTTCTTTGGATAATCAAGATACTCTCCAAGAGAGAAAGAAGAGAAGAACGTGGAACAGAGAAAGAGGAAGAGATGGCACACCAAAAAGTAAAGAAAAAAAAAACATCGTGTCTTTTTTTCCCTCCTATTTTTTGCCAGCCTTAGGGCTTTCTCAAGCCCTAATGGCCGAAATCATCAAGCCCTAATGGGCTTGGTGTTGTGCTTATAAATCAGTCCAAGACTGGCCCAATCTTCTTAATTAATTAATTATCTTTTTTGGGCCTCATTAAAAATTCAAGACTAATTAATTAATTTTAATTGGACTCTTAATATATGTCAACATATATCATCCCAATTAATTAATTTATTCCAGTACAATCTTTTGAATTAATTAATTATCATTTTCGGGCTTTATTAAAACCCAAGACAAATTAATCAATTCTAATTGGACTCTTAGAATAAATTTTATTTTTCTTCCAAAAAATTATCCATCAAGCCTAAATTATGTTTAAACAATACCAAGGTAACTTGAGCTACTCTAGGGACCAAATGATATATTATTCACGACTACAAAAATGACCAAAATGCCCTTACTATTAAATAGCTGTATTTTACCATTTTAAATATTTTCATTTATCATTATATAGAAATATTAATCCTAAGAATAATATTGCGAAAACAATGTCTCTGACCTACAGGTGAAATAACGAAAATACCTCTCTATGTAACACCCATCAATAAGGCAGGATGAATGTACTAACACCCATCTCAAAGACATTTACCATCCTTAGATCTCTAGTCCGATAATCTATAACTCACTTGAATGTACTTGCTTATCATTGTAAGCTTCTTAAAGCACACATTCTAGAGTCACATTCTCAGGGCCTTGGATTATTAGATTATCCTGGACAATCACAAGGCGGTGATTTAACTTCACTAAGTGAAGTATAGAAGCTCCGTTGCATGAGTTCATCTTAACTAACTAGAGTAATACACCTAATATACAAGAATATTAATCTCATAAAAAAATCTCACCCAATATATATCAAAGTATAAAACCCTATTTTCACTAGAACACCAACTCATACTCAAGTATGAAGGTATCTATGCACGCTGTAGCAATAATAGTTCGGTCTCTATAATCATAGTACTTTATAAGAGACCACTATTACAGGTCAAATTCTATGTATTCGAAATACGCTTGTGCCAATGATATGAATGAACCACTAACCGATTCAAGGTAAACCATTCCCCATTGGAACTCATGGCATAATAGTCTTATCTTGATAAAATGCCCAATTCCATCAAACGACTAAGAACTCAATTTTACTTGTTTAACAAGTACCCATGGTCTATACCTTACTGTGAAGAACGACCCAATACATGGACCATTACTTGTCATATTTAGACCTTAAATGTGCAATAATATAAGAAACAAACTAAATCAAATGAATAAATATTTTATTGTAGTATATTTACACAAAATACATAGTCTTTGAGGGTATACTTTCCAACAATCTCCCACTTACACTACAAAGACTAAGAAAGTCCATAAGGGCCTACCCTTATGACATCTAAGTGTTTGTGAAACACCTTTTCTATCAAAGGCTTAGCAAAAGGATCCACCAAATTATTGATAGAGGAAATCTAAGCAACCACAATCTCCTATTTCTGGATGAACTCCTGGGTGAGGTGATACTTCCTCTATGTACTTACCCTTCTTATGGTTTCAAGATTCCTTATATTGTGATACCACTCTAGAGTTGTCACAATAAATAGTGACAAGCCTATCCATGTGTGATACTACTCCAAGTTCTATAAGGAACTTCCGAAGCCACACAGCTTCTTTAGAAGCTTTTGAAGTAGCAACGTACTTAGCTTCTATGGTAAAATTAGCAATGCATGATTGCTTGATATTACTCTATGAAATAGCTTCTCCAAACAAAGTGAAGACATATCCACTAGTGGATTTTCTTTCATCTTTTTTTGCCTGGAAGTCTGAGTCTGTGTAACCGGTAGGAACCAAATCATTAGCACGATATACAAGCATATAATCTCTCATTTCCCTGAGATATTTGAGTATATGCTTTATGGCTTGCCAGTGAGCTTCCCTTGGATTTGACTGATATCTACTAACTATGCCTACTGCAAAGTAGATATCTAGCTTAGTAAAATATATAGTATACATGAGACTTCCCATAGCCAAAGCATAAGGGATGCTGCTCATTTTCTACTTGTCTTCCTATGTATGAGGATACTGCTTGGACGATAAGGATAATCCATGTTTAAAGGGTATAATAGCCCTTTTACATTGATCCATGCTGTACTTGACCAACATCTTGTCAATATAAGCAGATTAGGATAAGCATAACATTCTCTGCTTCCTACCACTAAGAAACTTAATATCTAGACCTTAACGGATGACAATATCCCTACATCATTTTCAATAAGTAGAATGTCATCTACATAAAGTACCAAGAAAATCACTTTGTCACTGTCTGATTTTCTATACACATGGTTCATGAATGAAACCATAAGCTTTCACAGTTTTATCAAAACGTATGTTCCATACTCGTGACGCTTACTTAAGTTCATAGATGGACTTCTTAAACTTACAAATCATTTGTTCTTGACCTCTAGCAACAAAACTTTATGGCTGAGACATATAAATATCTTCGTTAAGATAGCCATTTAAGAAGGCCGTCTTAACATTCATTTGTCATATCTCATAGTCATAATGATATATAATGGGTAAGAGAATTTGGATAGACTTAAGCATGGCTACTGGTAAAAAAGTTTTCTTATAATCGATCCATTCTTTTTAAGTATAACCTTTAGCAACCAACCTTGATTTATAGGTTTCAACCTTTTCATCTGCACCTCTGTTCCTCTTATATTCCTACTTACACCTAATGGGTTTTATCCTAACAAGTGCAGTGACAAGATCCCAGACCTGATAGAGGTACATGGACTTAATCTCGACATTCATGACTAGCTACCATTTGTTTGCATCAGCATCAACAATGGTCTCCTAATATCTAGTGGAATCTTGTTCCTGATAATTAAAGATTAGATTATAGATCTCTTTGGTCCATCTTTCTAGAACTCTTGTGATCCTCCTACTACGACAAGGCTCAGTTTGCATAGGAACATCTGGTAGTATTTCCTTAGCTCCTCGATCAGGGTGTTAGAAGTACTTGAAGTTGAATCAGTGACCAACTTCTCTTCTAACTCTATTCTACTTGAACCCGTGGTGGAAGTAACTTGTTCATCCTCTAAGTATCTAGAATTAGTACTAACAAGTACTTTATGCTCTTGAGAATGATAGAAATATCCACCCCTTGTTCCTTTTGGGTACCCAACAAAGTAGCATAACTCTGATCTTGGTTCCAACTTACTTCTTTTTATCAGCACATAAGTTAGACAACCTCATATCTTGAGATGGTCCAAACTGGGCATTCATCCAATCCACATCCCATAGGGTGTCTTAGGTATTGATTTGGAAGGTACCAAGTTCATAATATATGTCGTTGTTTCTAAGACATACCCCCAAAAAGAAATAGGAAGAGATGCATGACTCATCATGCTTCCAACCATTTCCATCAATGTTCTATTTCTTCTCTCAACTACTCTATTCTGCTAGGGAGTCCCAAACACAATTAACTGAGATACTATGTCGTGATGTACTAAGTAATCCTTAAACTCACTGAGGAGGTACTCTCCACCACGATCCGATCTCAAAGTTTTAATTAATTTACCTGTTTGATGCTCCACTTCAGCCTTAAATTTCTTAAATTTATTAAAAGATTTAGACTTGCACTTCATCAGATAAATATAATCAAAACAAATGTGATCATCAGTGAAAGTGATAAAGTACTTGTAGCCTCCCCTAACTAGTGATGTCATCGGACCAGAAATATCCGTATGAACTAGTCCTAGTGTTTCCAAGGCTCTATCCACTTTTTTAGTAAAGGACCTTTTGGTCATTTTACCTTTAAGGCAAGTTTCATACTGAGGCTATTTTTCCAATCTCAATGAACCTAAAGGCCCATCATGAATTAGCTTCTGAATTTGATTGGAATTTATATGTCCTAATTTTAGATGCCACAAATATAAGTCATTTGATATGACCTTTCTCTTTTTATTATCAGGTTCAATTTGAATATTGTTTACTTAATTTCTAATAAGATGTATATAAAAGAGATTTCCATACATCTTTCCTGTACAAATTAAATTACCATATCTACTGATGGAAACAACAGAATGGAAAGAAATAGAATATCCTTGATTCATCAATTTAGAAACTGAAATAAAATTTTGTTTAAAACAAGAAACATATAAAATATCTTTTAAAATTAACTTCCGATTACAATAAAAAATATGCTCAAGATCTCCCACTGCTTTAGCCCATATTCTTGCTCTATTGCCTACTTGAAGTCCACGCTTACCCTTGCTGAGTCTCCTTGTCTTTCTGAACCCTTACAAAGAGTTACAGATATGGTTAGTAACTCCAAAATCAACTATCCAGGAAGATGTTGATCCAACCATCAAAATAGACTCTAGGTATAGAGCAATACCTGAAGTAGACTTGGCTAAGAAGTTCGGACAATCTTTCTTCTAATGCCCCTTCTCGCCACACTTGAAGCATTTGCCATTGGGCTTTTCATTAGGCTTCGCCTGACCAGATGCTTTGGGCTGGGTCATTTGCTATTTTGGACCTTCCTCTTCATGAATTTCTTAGGCTTTGCCTTAATTTCAAAAGAAGAAGCAGAACAAGAGACCAAAACTTTTGACACGGGCTTCATGATCTTCTCTGCTGTCTGGAGCTCTTTCATAATCTTCGTGAGATTCATATCAAACTCATTCATGTTGTAGTTCATCTTGAAACGAGAATATAAATTATGCAGAGTTTCAAGAACTATGTCAATTTAGTTCTAAGGATCTTGTTAGTGTTGGGCCCTAGAGGCAATCACCTGTATATTGTATATGACACATTTTATTTTAATAAAAGACATTATTTATCTTACAATTTCTTTTGTTTACTTTTAAGTAATATAATTGTTCAATAAAGTCCCTAGTACAACATTGTGTTAAGAAAATCATGATAGAGATCATGATATGAGATTCCTACTACACTGTATAGTGTTAGTACTTAAATAGTCCCTAATCATAGTATTAATGAGACATGACATCATTAATGCGTTAAGACTAACATGTGTTAGACTTCCTGATTTGATTAGGAGGTGGTTCTTATATCCGTGAGTACTGAGATATTCAAAGTTAACACATGGATGCTTGTTAATAGAACAAGTTCATTGGATGTTCTAGCTTTGAGATAATCACATGGATAACTATTTAGTGCCAGTGATATAATCTCAATATAGCAAACATGCAAATATCCTTAGACTTGAGATCTCCAAGGTACTTTGTTTGCTAAGCATTGTACTTTGATTCCAATCTCTGGAACTCGATTGAGGGCCACTTATGGGATGGATATTGGGTACATTGTCAGGTAAACAAAAGTAGTTGAGAGGGTCAATAAAGGATTCACCACTCCTAATAGTAGGGGTAAATATCTCACGGCCACTTATAGGAATTACTACTCAAGAAGTCCTTGGCCAAGGCGATTATGTATTGGAAATAGTTCCAATTGATACATATCTTGAGTAGTGGGTTCTTGGTACAAGTACTACTGTATTCAGGCCAGAATTAATTCTGGAGGGAGTTGGCACTAATTCCGTACTCCAAACCGAATAAGATATTGTATAGTGAAAGGAGTTAATTGTACTGAAGTTTGTTATTGAAAGGTTCATATCAAGCCACTTGACTTCCTGGACTCTTGGGTGGTTATGATGTGTTGCTAGATATCGCTCATGATCTGGAAATATGAGTTTATTAATTGATGAATTAATAAACCAATCCTGATTAGAATTAATAGGATTAATTCTAATTAATTATGGATTATTAATCTCAAATACATTTGGATTAATTCATGTTCTCTACCAATTGACTAGGAAACCTAATGGGTCACATACAATAGAGGATTATATACTCAAGATGTTATTTGATAATATAATGGGGTTAATTGCGTGAAAGAGAGTTGTTGTGGCCAAATTATAATTAGTTATAATTAATGGTCTAAATTTTAATTGCGAGAACTTGATGTTTCCAATTACAATTAGGGAATTCTAACTGTTTTAGAATTCTAAGATTGGAGTCTATTTTGAGCAGGATTTTTCGTGTGATATAGTGATAATACACAAAACCCTAGTAAGTGTAAGACACACGAAAATAACTCCAAACCCTAAGACACAAGATTTCTCTCTTCTCTCTCTCTCACGATTGTTCTTGAGAAACCCTAGCCGCCATCTTTTTCTACTAGCACAGGAAATTTTAGTGCTTGAGCATTCCTTTGTGTGGATTATTATTAGAGATAATCACACATTATGATTATAGTGGTTAGACGTTCAACTCTCGTGGAGTTTGATCAAGAGGATTGCTGGATTGTGCCTCAACTTGAACAAGAAATTTTTGTTCTTCAAACGATCAAACAAAGGTAAAAAACTATTACCTTTAATCTATTTATGTCTTGTTTTCCACACATATGCGGGTCCTGGAATGGTATCTTGTTTTATTCTTCCGCTGCGCCATATTCGATATGGATGTGAGATACCCAACAGATCTATCATTGCACCTAGGACCTCGGCCTCCTCAAAGTAGGCAATCATCTTAAGCAGATGCTCTCGAACCGATGCCCCCTCAGCCATCCTAGTGTTCATAATTACCTTAAGAGCTTCCTGCCTTGGAGGCCGGCTCTTGTCTACAAACATGGTACACGATGACAAATCCATGTTGTACACAATGGCCATGTACTCATGCTTAAATTTAGCCATCTTATCGGCTTTCTTCCATGCCTTCTCGGCCTCTCGCTCTTGATTAGTGGATTATTCCCCAATCTCAGGATAGGAATCCATAAGAACATACTTGTACTCCTTGACATTGAGTACTATGTTCATATTCCTTTTTCAGACTACATAATTTAGGCCTGTCAAGTTATTCTCCTTGAGAATGATTGATAATGGATTGAAATTAGAGATTTCTAAAATATTACAAAAAAAACATTCATTTAGTTTGCAAGAAATAAAAATGCACATTCTTTATATTATTTCTTAGATAAACTCTTAAAACCATTATCAATAATATAAATAGTTTGGCTCTTAGAAAAACAAATAAAGCTTCATAGGAAGATTAATAACATTTTAAATTAAGTTTATAACCATCATGAATCAAAACTTCCTAAATAGGTAATGATATAGAAAAAGTTCCGCCAATAGGGTGGCTACTGATTCACACCACTTACGGGAAATCTAGTACTAAAAACCTCCAACGTAGATTAGTCGATCCTAGCAAATACCATAGGCTTTTAATTTTACTCTTTCATTAGTTCTAGATACTTGTAAAAATCTATCCTATAGGGGGTCATGCTTAGAATGACACGAGGATATCTATTATCTCTAATTAGAGTTGTGATAAAAGTCATGGGGTCGTTGGAACCCCTCTTCCACTTAATCTTTTTTTAAAAATAGAGTTTTAGGCCTAAAAACATTTTCTATAATCTTATGGTTTCATTAATTTTAGTAAAAAACTAAAATTCAATATTATTCTCTATGTCAAGGATTAAATCATTTGAGAGAATAAACTATGAATTTACTTTAATATTCTAAGTTAATAATCAAGTAAAACTTTATTAAAAAACCTTGAGTTCAACATTATTCTCTATGTCAGGGGTTAAACCCTCTAAGAGAATAAACCATGAACTCTTTTATTTTTAATATTTCTTAGATTAAAACATTTTATCAAAAATCGTTCTATCTAGTGAGATTTTGGTCTCATAAGAACTTGTACATTTGATCACAAAAAAGAAATAAGCATGATAATAAAAGTAAATTTTTTTCATGCTCAAACTATTCATTTATTCCTAAGTGACCAAAAATGGATTAAACATCATGAATTAAAAAATTAATGATCTTGTTTAATCTTAAGGTGGTTCCATCATTTACTACTCATTTTCATGCAAATTATTCATCCATAGATAAATAAAACTATTGTAGAAATTTAACCTCATACAATGATTTCAAAGCATGATTACATCAAGAAAAAATTGAGGCATAGAACTTCAGCAGTGCTCTCCCTTTTCTTAGGCAAAATTGCACGCATCCGCCTCTCAGCAAAGTGGACTTGGCGCCTGGTCTATCGGGCCCTCTTGGCACCGGGTCTGCTCTGTTTCTCCAAAACCTCCGGCTGGTAGAGTGGACCTAGCGCCTAGTCCGATTGGCCTACCTGGCATCGGGTTCGTTCTGGAGTTCGCAGATTTCTAGAAAAATCCTAATTTTCAGCCATTTTTTGCCCCTCAACAATTCCAACAATCACGTTCTTCAGTCCCCAAAATTTACAGGTTAAAAGAAATGCAAAATCAGGTACAAAAACATGCCTTTACAAGCGCCTATGCCTCTAACCACGAGGCATACAACGAATTTACTTAAAACCAGGAAAAATGATAGGAAAATCATTAGAATACATGATTCTATGGCTCTAACTGTGAGGCATACATGAACTCTAGAAACCAATGTATAAAGGATCACATAAAATCACAAAATATTCATTTTTAATAGTAAAGGAACCACATTTTCTAGTTTTTAACCCTAGTACATACTCCTAGATGAAAGCCATTGCTCTGATACCACTTTAAAGATAAAACAGAAAATATCAAACAAAACACAATGGAAAATTTTTTAGTTTTTCGAGCCACATCTAAGAGAGAGTGCTTACTTTTCTTGATTGGTCGTGGATTAACCAACATGGGGGTGGGTTACATCGGAGTTTGCATTGGAAGGGGAGAAGAAGGCGCCTACGGTTCAACCGGTATTCCCGCCAATCTTCTACTCCTATGCATAAACTGTCTTCAAGCTTTCTCTCTTTGTCTTTCGGAGTATAATGCTACCGTGCTCTTGGGTTAGCTTGGTGAAAGATCCTTCATTGGATAATCAAGATACTCTCCAAGAGAGAAAGAAGAAAATAATGTGGAACAGAGAGAGAGGAAAAGACGGCACACCATAGAGTGAAGAAAAAAAAAAACATTGTGTCTTTTTTTTTTCCCCCTCCTATTTTTGGCCAGCCATAGTGCTTTCTCAAGCCCTAATGGCCGAAATCATCAAGCCCAAATGGGCTTGGTGCTGTGCATATAAATTAATCCAAGACTAGCCTAATCCTCTCAATTAATTAATTATCTTTTCTGGGCTTCAGTAAATACCCAAGACTAATTAATTAATTATAATTGGACTCTTAATATATGTTAACTTATATCAGCCCAATTAATTAATTTATTCCAGTCCAATCTTCTTAATTAATTTTTTTTTTTTTTGCTTTAATAAAACCCAAGACTAATTTATCAATTCTAATTAGACTCTTAGAATAAATTTTATATTTCTTCCAAATACTTATCCATTAAGCCCAGATTGTGTCTAACAACATCAAGGTAACTTGAGCTACTCCGGGGACTAAGAGACATATTATTCATAACTACTAAAATGACTAAAATACCCTTACTATTAAATAGTTGCATTTTACCATTTTAAATATTTTTATTTATCACTATATGAAAATATTGACCCCAAGAATAATATTGCAAAAGCAATGTCTCCGACCTACAGGTGAAATGATGGAAATACCCCTCTATGTAACACCTATCAATGAGGCAGGATAAATGTACTAATACCCATCTCAAAAACATCTACCATCCTTAGATCTCTAGTCCGATAATCTATGACTCACTTGAATGTACTTGCTTATCATTAAAAGTTATCCAAAAGCACACATTCTAGAATCACGTTCCTATGGCCCTGGATTATTAGATTATCTTGGACAATCACAAGGCGGTGATTTAACTTTACTATGTGAAGCACAGAAACTCCATGCATCTTATTGGGCAATTATGGGACATATGAGTAAAACTTCCATATATTTGGCACTCATCAGGGTCAAACCATTCCCTCATCAATTCTTTCATCTCTTCCTAAGAAATCACCGTTTGATGCCCACTTCGCCTTCTTTGTGCATTCATTTGCTCCCACCATTCAAAATCATTATTGCAATTTAAGCTTTTAAACAATTTTTCCATTCCTCTTTCCCATTTATAGTACTCCCTCAAATCTCTCTTCCCAAGGAATGGAGGTGTCAATTTCTCAATGTACTTCAACTCCCTATTCTCAACATCCTCCTTTCTTCTCAATCCATACTTGGAAGCATTTTGCGATGCATACTTTTCTCTTTGTCTAGATTCTTTTGGACTTTCATACAAATAACTATACTCCATTTCTTTTGGCATACCACTCTTTGAATATTTTTGTGGTCCTCCAACACAAGCCCCCTCATATTCCTTTTTATTTTCCCAATGGCCTCTTTCATAGCTATTATACTCACTTCCACTTGTGCTTGGCCCTTCATCATAGCTATCCCTAGAAGCCTCATCTCTACAATCAAGAAAATTCTCTTGATCACTTTCATTTCCCCAATAATCTTCTTTATAGTTATATTTATGTTCATCATATCTCCCATAATTACTTCCATTGTAACAAGACTCCTCATCATAATCATAACCTTCACTTTCACTTTAACTAGCCATTGTGAATTTTCTTTCAAGAGAAGTACCCACAAAAATTTAAGTAGATAACATAAGAAAAATTCCTTACTTCACTCCCTCACTTGTTTACACTAAATTTTTAGTGATCACTCTTCACTCGTATTTGCACTCTTCTTGGCTTTTGGAAAATGAACTCACTCTTTTGCCTTTTTCAATTTCTTAATTCCATAATGAAGTTTTTCCCAACTCTTTCCTACTTCAAAGGATTTAGTTTCTAATCAAGTCAACTAAATTCCAAGGGATAAGAAAAAAAGGTGTCTTAAAGGCAATTTATCAAATACTTGGTATGCAATAAAGAAGATGCATAGATTTTAATGAGTTGTTACACTAGTAATTAACAATCACTTAAAATGGAAGTTTTGGTAGTCAAGTATGAGCATTCACAATTCATTGGGACAATATATTAAATACATTGAGTGCAATCTTGTAGCTCAATTTAATATAGCAAATTTCAACTTCGTTTTGGCCCCAAATCAAAAAAGTTTTACACCAAATGACTCCTCAAAATCAATATACCATACAGGGTCAAAATAATAACATTTCCATGGCACAAATTCAAGTTTTTTACTTCCAAAAATAGCAATAGAAAAAGTGATGAAAATTTAAAAATTAATAAATCTTGAAGAAGATTGTACTTTAGCCCAAAAAAAGTTGTTTGATTATAATCAACATAATGCAATCTCCAATATGAGTTGATATGATATGATCTTGGAAAGCATCAAAGTGGTAGCTTGAACTCAAAATACCTAACCAAACTCACGCATAAGAACATCAAAATGCAAAGAAATTAACACTCTTGTGATAAAGTCAATTTAGCCTACTTCAAAAACACCTTCACACCCAAATCTATCAAAGATTAGAATAGTAAGGATAGGAATTTAAAGGCACCTAACTCAATTCTATCAAACACTCTAGGTAACATAGCACATAGAATAGAGATGGAGTTTAGATTATCCCTTAAGATTTAGAGACAAGATCAAAGGTGGGACTAAATTCTTTGATTTAATCTTGATGTTTACTGGACATCAACCAAGAAGATCACCCTCAAGAACTCTCTTTCTAGAGAGAAAATCTGATTTTCTTCCCAAAAATACCGAAGTTGTGTACAAAAGTTATAACAACATATATATAGATGTCTTGTCCTAACTACTTTGTAAATATTACAAAATGACCCCCAAAATAGCTAAAAAAACATTTGGGGTTCGAAATCCAGAACAGGGGCAACGCCGGGTAGGCCTCCTGGGGATGGCACTGAGTCTAATCTAGAGACACAGTAGCCATATAGAAAAAGAGAACAAACTTTAGAACTTCACCAGTCCATAGCCAGTGCTGGGTCAGGCTAGTAGGGTTGGTGTTGGGTCCAATCTATTGGAACAGTGCGCTCGTCTAAAAGTTGAGGAATTTTGCATATCACAACCGACGCTTGGTTGGGCAATCTGGGACGGCACCGGGTTGCTTTGGGCTGGCTCTCCTATTTTGTTACATTCCAATTCCCTGCTTATTGACCTCCATCCCATTTTCATATGTTCCCTTGATCTTCCAAAGGAAATGTTGGTCGTTTTGAGCTCTTCTTGTTACTCCTTTGGACATCGAGCCTTGTTTCAATGTTGGCATGATTCTCCACTTAGATTGTTACTCTTTTTGTGTTCGATTTATAGCTCCTTTCACTACCAATCTCTTGACAACCTTTTTAGCTTTTGGCTTGTATGCTTGGACGGCTTAAAAATCCTCCCAAGGCATCTTGAAAATAGATCTCACCCAAGGTACTATGAGCTGTGGTTTAGATTTCTCTTTGCCTTCTTTTGAGTGGCCTTCATGCTTGGAGTAATTCCTATCACCTTTTTCAAGATCAGGTTATTGGGCTAACCCAAGCGAACTTAACATTAGGCATGTTCAAGCTATGAAATTTTAAATTCCTGATTAATGGATTGGATTTAACTAATTTCTTTATCCTAGTTCGGATAACACAAGCATAAAGAAAATTAGAGGCAAGATTGTGTTAGCTTAAAAGCTTTAAGATTAAAAGATATTAATCACTCAATGATCGGATAATTACATACGATGTAATTAGTATTGGATGCCTACTATTGAACTTAAGGGTGGCTTGTTGGACAAACCTAAGGTTATTCTTGAGAAATATGGATACCAGCCCACTAAGAAAGCTTCCAACGGACTTTCCCAAATCAATAATGAGGGCTATTTGTTTGAGTAAAATAGCGGAATAACAATATGTTTAATTAAAGACCTAATTATTTGCATTACATGTGCATATACAATTAGCAAATTTTCTTTATCTTTACATCTAGGTTATCTACATTGTGTCGACCAACCTAAAACGACGTAGTATCTTGGAAACTAACAAATGAATTGAAATAAATCTTCTCGACTAGTATACAAACTTAAGAATTGTTGTCAAGTCAGAAATGTTTCTCTATGTGTTGAGGCTCCTATTCCGCCCCCTCCAGCTTAAGATTCTCATTTTGATGAGCGTGCTGTCTACAAGAAGTATAAAGAGGACAGTGACATGGAATCCTATGTGATCATTGCTTCAATGACCCTTGAACAAAAACAGCACGAGCATATAGATGCTTACTCGATATATTATATCTTCGAGAGCTATTTAATGCCCAAGCTAGAATGGAAAGATATGAGATATCAAAATAATTGTTTCATTCGAAGATGGATGAGGGTACTTCTGTGGCCACTCATGGGTTAAAGATATTGGGCTTAATTAAGAAGCTCAGATCTCTTAGTTTTGTGATAGATAAAGAATTAAGTATCAACATAATTCTGCAACCTTTATCAAGTAGTTTTTCACAATTTATGATTAACTATTAGATGAACAAAATTGAGTCCATTATACTCGAGTTGATCAATCTACTCAAAACTGTAGAGTCCTCTATGAAGAAGGAATCTAATGCAGTTATGTTGGTAGAATCTTCCTCTTCTAGAAAGAAAGTTCTTAAGAAGAAGAAGAAGGCTCCTACAAAGCCCAAAGGCGGTGTAAAAAAGAATGAAGTAGCCACCAAAGGCCTATGCCATCATTTTGAAGAAATGGGTCATTAGAGACACAACTGTAAAGCTTACTTTGAGACCATTAAGGAAAAGAAGTAGAATGAGAAGCTTGCATGCACCTCTACTTCTACTCTTGGTACATTTATGATTGAGATTAATACTGTCTTTAAAAATGATATATGGGTAATGGATACCAGATATGGATTTTATTTGTGCAATAACTTGCAAGAACTAAAGGACAGTAGAAGGCTTGAAAAGGGTGACATGGACTTACGTGCCGCAAATAGAGCAAAGGTATTGAAGTTGCTATGGGGACTTACGAGCTACACCTGCCTTCAAGATTAGTTTTAGAACTTCAAAACTGTTATTATGTACCAGTTTTATTGAAAAAAATTATCTCAATTGCGTGTTTAGACTTTTGTGGATTTTATTTAATTTTTAAGAATAAATGTTGTTTTTTTTATTGAATAATATTCATATGGTTCCGCAACTTTGGTTAATGGTTTATAAGTTCTGAATATTGATAATCTAATCCTCAATGTAGACAATAAGATACTAATGATAGATAATTCAACTTCATCTTATTTATGGCACTGTCATTTAGGCCATTTAAATAAGAATCGTGTTCTAAGGTACACAAGTTAAGTGACTTAGGGTCATTTGATTATGAATTATATAGCACATGCGAGCCTTGTTTACTTGGTAAATGGCTAAAACACATTTTTCTGGAAAAGGAGAAAGGGCCAAAGAGTCATTAGCACTTACACATTTTGATATCTATGACCTAATATCTATACAATCAAAAGGAGGTTATTACTATTTTGTAACCTTTATTGATGATTATTCATGATATGGGTATTTATATTTACTGAAATACAAATTTGAAACTTTTGAAAAGTTCAAAAACATCAAGAATGAAGTAAGGAAATAACATAATAGGGTATTATCTCAATGGACTCCACTACATATACCTCAACATAATAGTGTATCAAAGAGAAGGAAATAAACCATTTTACACATGGTATAGACCATGATGTCTTCTACGGACTTACCAAAATCATTTTGGGGGTATGCACTAGAGACTTTTGTTTATGTTTTAAACAAAGTTCCATAAAAAATGGTTGATACTACCCCATTTGAGATGTTCTTTGGCAAGAAACCAAAGTTATCTCACTTAAGAGTGTAGGGTTTCCCTGCCTTTGTCAAAAGGTCACAGTCAGAAAAACTTGACAGTAAATTTGACAAGTGTTTGTTTGTGGGTTATCTAAAAGAATCTTTCAGATATTACTTCTATTTCCCTTCTAAAAACAAAGTATTTGTTTCAAAACATATTGTCTTCTTAGAGAAGAAGCACATGCTTAAAGGGCATAGTGGGAGTAAGATTGAATTTAGTGAAGTTAAAAAAGAACAAAAAAATAAGGATCAACCATCTGATCCTACATCTATTGAGAGAATAGATGAACCTTCAACTACACAAGAACCTTGTAGGTCAGGTAGGATGTGTGTGGCACCTAAGAGATATGAATTTCTCATTAGTGACCACAATGATGTATTGCTCATAGATGATGATGGGCCTACCACTTATAAGGAAGTTCTGAATAGTTCAAAATCCGACAAATGATTTGAAACCATGAAATTAGAGATGGATTCCATACATGACAACTAAGTATGAACTCTGGTTAATCCACCTAAAGGAATTAAACCTATAGATAGTAATGTAGTTACCTATAACACATGACTAGTGGCTAAAGATTATCGTTAATAGCATGGTATTCACTATAACAAAACCTTCTCTCCAGTTACTATGTTGAAATTCATTAGAATACTCCTAGCCATTGCCACTCATTATGATTTCGAGATCTGTCAAATGAATGTAAAAACAACTTTCCTAAATGGAAACCTAACTTAGAAAGTGTATATAACACAATTTGAGGGTATCACATCCAATGATAGCACAAAAGTGTGCAAGTTGCAAAGGTCCATTTATGGACTTAAGTAAGTTTCTAGAAGCTGGAACATCCGTTTTGATTAAACAATTAAAGAGTTTAGTTTCATTCAAAATATAGATAAACCTTGTGTATACTAGAAGGTTAGTGGGAGTGCAATAGTTTTCTTATTACTTTATGTAGGTGACATATTATTAATAGGAAATGATATACCTGTCCTTCAGTTAGTAAAAGTTTGGTTGTCTAAGAAATTCTCCATGAAAAACCTTGGAGATGCAACCAATATTCTTGGAATTAGGATCTATAGAGATATGTCAAAAAGGTTGCTAGGTCTTTCACAATCTGCATACATAAATAAAATGCTAAAAAGGTTTAGCATGGATAAATCTAAAAGAGGATTCTTACCCATGTCCCGTGGGATAAGCCTTTCAAAGTCGATGTCTTCAAAGACACAAGTTGAAAAGGATCACATGAATAGTATTCCATATGCTTCTGCAATTGGATCCATCATGTATGCTATGATATGTGCTAGGTCCGATGTATCCTGTGCTCTCAGTTTGATGAGAAAATACCAAGTTGACCCTGGTGGGGTCATTGGGCAACTGTGAAGAATATCCTTAAGTACTTACGAAGCACTGAGGATGTATTCTTAGTATATAGAGCAAGTAATTTAAAAATAAACGAGTATCCTGATGCCAGTTTTCAATCTAATAAAAATGATTTCAAATCACAATCCAGCTACGTGTTTACATTGTGTAGAGGGGCAATAATTTGGAAGAGTTGCAAACAAGATATTATTTTCGACTCAACGACAAAAATTGAGTACATAGTCGCTTCTGAAGCAACTAAGGGAGCTGTTTGGATCAAGAAGTTTGTGATAGAGCTTGGAGTGGTTTCTAGTGTTGCTGAACCAATATCTCTATATTGTGACAACAATGGAGCTATTGCACAAGCAAAAGAGCCAAGGTCTCACCTGCGATCTAAGCATGTACTTAGACGTTTTCATTTGATTAGGGAAATCATAGGTAAACAGGATGTAAAGATAGAGAGCATTCCAACGGATAAAAACATAGCTGACCTACTTACAAAAGCACTATTCCCAAAGAAACATGATAGATATATTGAGTCATTCGGTATTAGATACATAAATGTTGGGATCTATTGTAAGTGGGATTTTGTTAGTATTATGCCCTAAAGGCATTCACATATATTCCGTATATTATACATTAGTAAATAAAACAAAGCTTTTTTTTATCTTTCAGTTTTTTTTTATTTGTCCTTTCATGTGAATATAACTGTTAGATAAAATCCTAAGTACAATACTGTGTTAAGAAAATCATGATAGAGATTATAATGTGAGGTTCCTACAACTTTAGATAGTGGTCGTACTTAAATTATCACTAGTCATAGTATTAATGAGATATGATATTATTAATACATTAAGACTAGCACAAGTTATACTTTCTCATTTAATCAAATGATGATTCTCCTATCAATGAGTATTGTGATACTCAAAGTTAATACGGGAATTCTTGTTACTTGAACAAGTACATTGGATAACCAGACTATAAGATAATTATATGGATAACTATTTAGTGCCAGTGTTTGAATCTCATCATAGCAAGTGTGCAAGTATCCTTACATTTAAGATCTCCAAGGTACTTTATTTGCTAAGAGTTGGACTTTGGTTCTAATCTCTGGAGTCCTGAAAAGACCGTCTATGGGATGGATATTAGGTACAACATGAAGAAAATGAAAGTAGTTGAGAGGATTAATAAAGGATTCACCCCACCTAATAGTAAGAGCGAATATCTTACGACTACTTATAGGAATCACTACTCGAGAAGTCCTTGGCCAAGGCGATTGTATATTAGAAATGGTTCCAATTGATACATATGATGAGTAGTGAATTCCAGGAACAAGTACTAAAATATTCAAGCCAGAATTAATTTATTATTCTGGAAGGAGTTGGCACTAAATCCGCACTCCAACCCAAATGAGATATTATATGGTGAAATGAGTTTATTGGATTGTAGTTTGCTATTGAAAGGTTCATGTCAAGCCACTTCACTTTCTGGACTTTTGCGTGGTCATGATGTGTTGCTAAATACTGCTCAAGATCTACTGAACATGGATTTATTAATTAGAGAATTAATAAATGAATTCTTATTAGAATGAATAAGTTAATTCTAAAATTATTAAGAATTATTAATCTTAAAGATGTTTAGATTAATTCAAATTTTACTACCAATAGACCGAAAAACCTAATAAGTCTCACACAATAGAGGATTAAGTGCTCAAGATGTTATTCAATAACATTATAAGGTTGATTGTGAAAAGAAGAAGTTATTGTGGTCAAATTATAATTAGTTATAATTTATGGGTCATATTATAATTAATAAAAATTAAAATAGTTATTGGTAATTAAGAATCCATGTTGATTATGGCTTCAGATTACCAAAAACGACACGATGAATATAGGTTATTGTATAGATTCCATGGGATTATGATTTTGGATCATTACCCAGACAGTTTTTTGCTAAAATACTAAGAGCCATCTTCATCTTCTTCTTCTGGAAACCCTAGCCGCTAGTTACAGTTTTGCTAGCATAAAGCTTTGGTAATTCTTGAGCAACATTCTCGTGTAGACTATGTTCGAGGCAATCCTACACTTGGATTCAAGTGCTTTAATGGAACAAAAGAGAAGACGCTCTCTTGGTTTCGCTGGATCGCACCTTCAAATTGAAGAAGGAAATTTTTTGCTTCACAGAGAAGGAAGGAGGTATTATTCTCACATGTTTTTTATTCCTATCATCACAGAAGAGTGATCCTCGTTCTTGGAATTCCTGTTTTTTCTTTTGCTGCACAAATTGTTTTTGCATAGGGAATTCCTACATCTAGTGCAAGTGGGAGATTGTTAGGATTGTACCCTAGAAGCAATCATTTATGCAATGTATTTTACACTTTAAATCAATAAAAGCATTCTTTATTTTTCAGTTTTTTTATATGTTTATGTATATAAAAATGTTAGATAAAGTCCCAAACACTATAAAAAAAAGGCAAATACGACTGGACATAATACAACGGCCGAAAAATCGTCGTAATAGACCACTATAAACAACGGTTTATAATAGTTGAAGATAGACTTAATATGATGGTGAGAAACAAACTGTCATATTAGATAACTTAAATATTTAATATGCGGCTATCAATAACCGACGTATTAGGTAAACTTAATACGACCGTTACGACTAACCATCATATATGAAATCATAAATTTTAATTTAGATCTACGAAAGCTGAATACGACGGTTAAGCACCATTGTTTTAGATGCATAAATCCCATGGTTAGGGTTGAACTGTAGGTTTTAAATGGATAATACGACAGCTTTGGCCATTGTATTTAATTCTTATTATAAAAAAATCCCTAAAAAATAATTCAATTTTTATCTGAATATTTTCAAATTTATTCACAATATTTTTGGTAATAAATTTAACAAATCTAACGGTTGGATCATTAACTTGATATTTTTACAAATGTAAGTCCACTAGAAGAGTGTGTCGATGTGTGTGTGTGTGTGTGTGTGTGTGTGTGTGTGTGTGTGTGTGTGTGTAGAACATACACAAACACACACATATATAATATAGCATACTATCTTAATTATTAATTCTTTCATATGTAGACATTTTATGTATAATTATTATTGTAAAAGTAAAGTTTACATAATTTTATTTGTTGTATTTGTAATATGTGTGTGTGTGTGTGTATTTTTATATATAAATAAAACAAAAATAAAAAATAATTGATTATTGTAAGTTAATACGACGGTTGAACGCCATCGCATTTGTTTTAATTTTATATGACGTCTAGTTAATATTGTCGTATTAGACCAATTTAATACGATTGCTAATGACTAACCATCGTATTAAATCCATTTAGTACGACAATTATTAATAACCGTCGTAATTGTTTCTTACCTAATGATAGGGGTTAAAATCAACATTCTTTTCTTAGTTATTTGAGGTTGTTTTGAGATACATTTGTTGTAATAACCAGGTATATTCCTTCCTATTTGATATTTTTCTTGTGAAAGGAGTTTTTGGCAAATATGTGCAGATTTAAGTTAAAATTGAACAGAAAGTGCACACAACTAGAGTAGACCTGGCGCTAGGCCCAGCCAATGGACCAGGCGCCGGGTTCGTTCATCTCCAGCAGAAGAAATTCAGTAAGCTTCAGGGAAATTCCAAAACAGAACTGGCACCAGGTCTGGCAAGTGCACCTGGCGCTGGGTCCAGTTAGTTTGCCAAGGAGGAACGACCAAAAACAGAGCAAAAATAGGGGAAGAACAGAGTGCCTTTAGCAGCAAGTGGGTCGAAGGTACCCGGTGCTAGGTATGTTCTAGAGGTAAATATTCTGTACACGGAATTAGAGCTTATCCAATGATTTTGGTATTTTCGTATTCCTACTTGGCCAAGACTTCCTCAGCTACAAAATTAGCATCCAAGAGTCCTATAAAAGCACAAGAAAAACATAAGAGCAGACATACAAAGAGGGAGAGGTGAATTAAAGAGCAAAAATTCTGAATCTCTCATTGAAGGTGGAATTCACCCAAATCAAGAAGGATTATTCAAGGGAGTCTTCAAAGAAGAAGAAAGAGGCTTGCTTATGAGTGCTTTCTTTTCTCTTTGTCTTCTTTTCCTTTAACAGTGATGTATTCAATATTTTGATTGCAATTAACATTATTTTGGGATTCATGATGTTGTGTTATTTTTGTTCTTTGATTAATTAATTATCATCTTTGATGTTTGATTACTTTATATCATTGGTTATTGATGCATGACTAGACACAACGATATTAGAAGTTTCGTTTCATTGATTTTGTAATTGTTAAATCTTAATGGATTTGAACGATGAAGTTAGGATTTTAGAACTAAGTGATCAAAGGTTAAGTTGATTTCGCCTTGACATAGGGTCATTAGCCGATTTCATGATTTTAAAGAATTGAGATTCATGCATATTTTGGTTTGGATGGCTTGATTGACAAACTTGCTATTTGAATCAAGATATGAATGATGAGTTTAATGCATGTTTTGGTTATGTCAGCTTAATTGATAAATATGTTAATATGAATCAAAATATTGGATTCTATGGATTGACAAACGAAGTGGAATTTACCTAAGTAAATTCATGACTTGACAAATGATTGAATTTTACTTTACATTCCTTCATGATACCAAGATGATAATTAGTTGAGAGAATTGCTAATTGGTTCATTATCATGTTTTCTAGGATAAGTGTCTAAATTATATAAACCTACATCCTTGAGTTGTATATATTTCTTAATTTTTCTTTTTCTTATTTTCTCACTTTATTTGGGGTCGGTTAAATAATGAATGAAAAGTGATTAGTGTGTACTTGTTCCTTTGAGGATCAATACTTATTAATTCTCTATACTATGCTTGCAATAAGTATACTTGCTCACATGTGTATTTTGGGATTAATGTTTTAATTAAAACTTGACTAAGGAATGGACTTAAAATTGATGATTTTATACATCCAAAATTTATGCATCAAGTTTTTGGTGCCGTTGTTGGGGAACAATATCATGAAAGCTTAGATTTTATTGATTTAACTATGCTTATATATTTATAGGTCCATATGTCTATATATAAATATGTATATGTGTTCTTTGTGTAAATCAATGTTTTATGTTGTTGTTTGTAACATTGCGTGATTTAATTGACTAACTTAGTTCATTTTGTACCTGTAAATACCACTAACTTTTGTGTTTGGGTAATTTGTAAATATATCTAATGTGTGTGTTTTTCTTTTCATTAATTTTCTATTATTTGTTTTTTTTCCCTTTTCTTTGTTTTCCTATTGTTTTAGTATTTTTTTTAATTTTCTTTGAGTGTGAGATTGACATCATCATGAACAATTATTTTTGGGCATAAGATCAAAGGAATTACATTGATGATAGATTGGCATAGTTTCAAGCTCACATTGATGTTTTTAGTGAGACGTCATTAGAAGCATTAAGTGAATTCTTTTGTTGCCAATAAAAATTCATCTGTTTAGTGGCATGAAAAAGTTCCCCAACAATTGTGCGATCAAAAGACATAATTAGCTACTATTGTTGAGGAGACTTATGAGTCATGCTGGCCCGTACAATTGATCATGGAAAAAAAAAGGCTATGAGGGATAATTGTCCAATGTGGAAAGGGAGGTCTTCAATTCTCCTGTATGTCCTAATAATTCTAATCTCTCTTTATCACATGATTTTTTAGATTCCTCTCAATTCTTGGAGAATAAGGGTCCAAATGATGATGTGTAGTTGGATATTTCAATACTACATCATACGAAATCCTTGAAGGATGGTGGTCATTTCTACCTTTCACCCAAATTTTAGGGAGGTAACTCGGCATTTATAGATGTATTGAAAAGTAAGGATTTCGTGATGCCATCTTTAAGAATGCCACACTTTATGTAGTTTAAGTGTGTGGGAGGGGGGGGGGGGGGAATGAGGTTGAAGAAATATTTTTTCATATCATTTTGTGATTTTTTTTTCAAATTTCAGTGGTTTTCATTGTTAAGCAAGGTTATAATTCTTTTTCTTACTTGGATATGAGTTTTATCATTCATTAGGTGAAATTTTTCTGAAATTATTTTGTTGGATATGATATTTGTCAATACTTGGGAATTTGGATTAATCTTGTTTATCATTGATGTTTGAATATTATTTGACTCATCTAGTTTGAATATAGAGAATATGATAAATATGAGAAGAATTTATTGGCTAACTCTTGTATTATAAGTTTACATTTTGCTAGCTTTGAGTTATGATGAAAAATGTGAGTTGTTAAAAGATCTTTGAGAGGAAAGATTGTGGAGAATTTTGAAAAAAAATTGATATGAGTTGAAAAGAATAATGAGTAGAAACAACATTATTGTTGGTGTGAATTGAAAAAAAAAATGCTCTTGTTGATGATTATTGAAGACCTTTAGCTGAAAATGGGGTTAATATGGGGAGAAGTAGCAAATGAATTTGGTACTGTAACACCCCACTACCTAGGCCCAACAGGGCCGGGGATGTCGCCCCATCCATAGGATAAGGGGTCTTTATAACTAGGTCACACAAAAGAAAATAAAAGCAATACTTTAAAATTGAACTTATTACAACCCATAAAAAAAATAATAGTACAAATCCAAAATAAATTGATTACTACTATCTCTCGAAACAACACATAAGATAAATAACATAAAGTCTTCAAAGTAGGCAACAAATCTAGCTACTCATCTCCGCAGAAAGATCGACCTGAAAACATGGCATAAAAGGTGATGAGATAAAAATCTTAGTAAGCCCATGTGTGCTTTGAGTATTTCAGGTAAAACAGTTCATGTATGCAAGTTGTAAAAATTGCATAAGAGAAAGTACTAGCAAGCATGAAATAATGTTAAAATAAAGAGTGTCATTTTTCTTTTCAAACCATACATGTGCACAATAAATACAACCACTCAAACGAGCAGCCATGGGTTACCACATATTGGGCCCTATGACCATATAACTGTCAGAATGCCACACTTTGTGTAGACTGACAAAAGGTAGGGGTACGGCCTACCGGGTGAGATACTCCTCCTTCTCCACCCCTAAAATTACCGGTTGTCCACTCCGGAAACACACAGTCTACATGACTGAAACTTGCTAGCTCGGACCGGTATGACCTACTGGACTGGCATCCTATCTAGGAAGGACTCACCCCTCAGAGGTGGCCACCTACTGAGAGACTTACCATAACCCTTCAAAGACTAATCCTAGTAGTCTACCCTTATTGAGTACTCAACGTTAATTGCCCCACTTGAGAGAAAACTAATAAAACATTGCTTTATTTGGAAATAGCAATTAAGGATTTTTAAAATTCTTATCAAAGTTGGGTTTTAGAAAGAGTTTAGTATTTGTGCAAAACTGTTTGTTTAAATTTTCAAATGATTGGCTTGACTAAAATAAAAAGGAAATAGTCCTTAATTGCCTTTACAAAATGAGTGTCCATATACATCGCATTTAGCTTGCCATAGTAACATTTTGTCTTCAAATAAGTTTATGCAGGAGCTTACCTGATCCTTTGCTCAATCAAATTCAAAAATCTTCCAAAGCTGACCTAACCCCGCCTGGGGTAAACACAAGTCATAAGGTTATACTCAAGTTATATTCGCTTACATAAGTAATCCTAGTTCAACTTTTTATAATCATGATAATAATGTCGTAAGCTTTAAGGCTAGATGATAAAGGATTTTATAAAAATAAGTCTAGCTTGATAAGTAAAAATAACTAGGGTTTGTAAAATAATTACTAATAACTTATAGATTCAAATAATAAATCTTGAGTGTTGATATTAATAAATAAACGAGGGTTTAATTGATAAAGAATTCTAAGTCCTAGGTGATATTAAAATATGGTAATTCTTAAATAGTAAAATAAATTATTACTACTTTCTTAACTAATAATCAATACGTATTAAAATTAATAATAAATAACTTTTATTAAATTTTGATTAACAAATAAATATAAATAATATTTATGAATATATGGTCTACAAGGTCATTAATATTTTACTTATTATTATTATTTATATAAAAGGTTTTATTTATTTATTATTATTATATATAAATACATATATATTATTTTTAATAAAAGATATCATTTATTTGACTAGTAAAATATCACTATCTCATTGAATATTCCACTTCCAAAAATTCCTAAGAATTTCGAAATCTTTGGAGAAAAAGCATAGTAATAATTTTAATTAGGGTAATAAAATTTGCTAATCAAAATAGCCTAGGATCAACAAGGTCATGATCATAATTTTCCTATTGCTAACAAGAATCATGAACATATACTCTAGCATCAATCAACAAACTATTCTATTCATGAACAAGGCTTAAATCCATCCTACTATCACATGGCCAAATCTCTACTAAGCATAATCATACTTACGGCTTCAATGAAAATAAGAACATAATATCTTATTCACCAAAGGTGACATAACATCTAGCATACTTAAACATTCATAATCTCTTAAGACAAGGAGAGCATGCATCGATTCTCAAGGAATTTCTCAAAGCTTAATCATGATCAATCATTCTTATGCTCCAATCTCAACCCCTTCATACATATGCATATACTCAATCCCCCATTCATATTCTATCCTCTCTATGAACATCTAAGAGACATGAATCCAAAATTCAAAAGAAAGGTTAAAGAGAAATACTTGGTTGATTACTATCTCGATGAAGATTTAAGAAGATCCACACGCTTGAGAGTCTTGAATTGTCCAAGAGAGGAGAAAGAAAATAGCCATTGTTGTAGCAACCATTTCGGCCGAGAGAGAGAGAGAGAGAGAGAGAGAGAGAGAGATCATTAGTATGATATGTTAAAGGTTGAAGAAAAGAAGATGAACAAAAATTGTTTTTGGTTACCTTGATGATGTTGTTGAGACGTCAACGAAAATTCTAGTTTTGATCCGATTGTCAATTTTTGTTTTCGAGATTTGATGTTATAAAATCCAGAAATGGACTCTAGGGAGTATGTAGGCATGTTCTAGAGTTTTTGGGAGGGATTGGAGGTGTTTAGAGTGGTCTTTGACTTGAAGAAAGGTAGTGTGTGTTCTTGGTGTTCTTGGTGAAAATGGAGAGGATTAGAGGGGAATGCTGGATGAATTTTTTGAGGAGGACTGGCCGAATGATTGAGGGAGTTCAGGGATTTTGGTTTTTCAGTTTAGGGAGGAAGAGAAAAATCTAGTTGTTTGAAATTTAAATGGAGAAATTTAAGGAGTGTTTTAAGGTAAAAACATATGTTAATAGTGTTTGATTGATAGAGGTTTCTTGGAGCTGTGAATGGCCAACTGGATTGCTTGCGTTTTACTGAAATGAATGAGGGTTGAAGGAGCTTTAAGGCTAGCCGAATTTCTGAGTTCAATAGCAGAAGAATTTTCTGGTTATGAAGCCTAATCTAAGGGTGTTTACATGGAGAAAATGCTAGAAATTTTAAAATCCAAATGGAAGTTTGATGAGAGTGATTGTAGGAGGAATTTGAGGTTTGGTTATGGAGTCCAGTTGTGCAAGGTAAGTGGAGGGGGGTAATGGTGTGCAGTTCATGGCTGAACAAGGGTTAACTTACAGAGATTTGAGGGTTGTTTTGGCCAAGGCTTGAAGGGAACAAGGCTGGAATTTTTCTAGTTATGGTTCGAATGGTTATAGAATTTCCTGTACAATTTTTCCTGCAATATTCCAGCCAATTTGCAGAGGATTTTGAGAGGTTTTTGAGGATTCTTTCAGGCTGGTTCCCAACCTTCTTTATGGAGGAAAACTAGAGGTATTTTACTGGTTTGAAGGTAGAAGAAACAGCTTTGATTTTGGCATGCTACGCTGCGAAACTACCCAGATTTTTTTCTGGTTTGTGCAGTTCGGTTTTTGCACAAGAGTTTCAGTCTTCAAGCTGAATCAATTGGCCATTTTTCTGGCAGCAATTGATTAAGATAGATGGTTGAGATTTTCGAAGGTTAGGCTGCTCAAGAAACTGGAAAATTTTCAGATTTCTTTCATGGAAGATATGAACACTATAGAGTGGAGTTTGAAGGCTCAACCATGGAGATTAATTTCTCTTGGGAACCTTCCTTAACTCCTTCCCTATTTTCAGTCAAATCTCCAACCTCTAAGAGTCATTTTCGAAATTTAAAGACCAATAATCCTTGCTAAATTTTCTGTAATTGAAACATGGATTTGGATAAATTTTGAACAAGCATAATTGGTGGAAATGTTAGGATAAGCTAGAGGTAATGGAGGGACAAAGAATTTTTCTAGAATCCTTTTTAGGACATAAGGATAGGATTAGGACATTTTCTTCAATTCTCCTCTAGGACAAAACTCCTATTTTTTTTCATGGAATGCAAGAACGAAAATCCAACCCTAAATAATAATAATAAAAAAAATCATGATAAGACTTAAATGATGGGATTTGAACTCAAGATTTTAGAGATTAATTCCAAAGCTCTAACTACTAAACCACAACAACTCTTGTTCTTATTTCCTCACCCAAATATTCTTTTTATTTAATCCCCAAGCTATCTTCCTATTTTGTCCTCAAACAAAATTACCATTTTACCCTTCTTGCTCAATAAGCATAACTAAGCCTTTTAGCCTATAAATCATAATTCTAAAGCACATAAAATCATTCAAAAATATATATATTCAAGTAAAATAATATGATATGCATCCCGACCTTCTTACTCTAGAGTTGGCTTTAGGTGGGGTTTCACTGGTACACTTTCTTGAGGCTATCCCAAAGGAAAAAATGCAAGAAATAGCATAGAAAGAAAGAATTGTTGGAAAAAAAATGATGAGTGATGACTATAAATGGGGTCAATACGATGTGTGAAGAGAAATCGATGCACTTGAGACTATCAATTCCCTAAGTCATTGAAAAAAATTTTGGAGTACTTTCCACACATCATAACTTGAGTTATGCAATTTTTGGATCTATAATACTTAAGTTGGTAGATGGCTTTACTTATGTGATTCATATTATTTATATTTTTATTGGAAGGGTGAAATAATCTTCTTAGACTAAGGTAGGCACTTGATTAATTTGACTTCAAGAGTTTTGTGATGTCTTGTCCAATGTTTCAAAGTTTGAAATTGATTTAAACGGGCATGGATGATAAGAGTTGTATCTAAAGTTTGAAGAGAATATATGATTTTTGCCATGGTGAATAAATTTTTGAAAGATAAAAAACTTGTGTTTTCTTGATAATTTTTCTTGCACTAAAATATTTTGCTTGAGAACAAGTAAATGTTCAAGTGTGGGGGTATATGATAGGGGTTAAAATTACCATTCTTTTCCCAGTTATTTGAGGTTGTTTTGAGATACATTTGTTGTAATAACTAGGCATATTTCTTCCTATTTGATATTTTTCTTGTAAAAGGTATTTTTGGCAAATATATGCATATTTAAGTTAAAATCGAGCAGAAACTGCACAATACCAGAGCTGACTTGGCACCAGGCCCAACCAATGGACTAGGCGCCGAGTCCGTTCTGCTCTAGCAGATGAAATTGAGTAAGCTTTAGGGGAATTCCAGAATAGACCTGGCACCAAGTCTGACAAGTGCACCTGGAGTCAGGTCCAGTCTGTCTGCCAAGGAGGAACAACAAAAAACAGAGCAAAAATAGGAGAAGAACAGAGTGCACCTGGTGCCAGGTGAGTCGAAGGTACCCGGTACCAGGTATGCTCTGAAGGCGAATATTCTGTACACGGAATTAGGATTTATCCAATAATTTTGGTATTTTTCTACTCCAACTCTGCTAAGACTTTCTCAGCCAAAAATTGGTATCAAAGAAGCCTATAAAAGCACAAGAAAAACACAAGAGGAAATATACAAAGAGAGAGAGGTGAAATTCTGAATCTCTCATTGAAGGAGGAATTCACCAAAATCAAGGAGGATTATTCAAAGGAGTTTTCAAGGAAGAAGAAAGAGGCTTATCTACGAGTGCTTTCTTTTCTTTTTGTCTTCTTTTCCTTTAACATTGATGTATTCAATATTTTGATTGTAATTTAACATTATGTTGGGATTTATGATGTTGTGTTATTTTAGTTCTTTGATTAATTAATTATCATCTTTGGTGTTTTGTTACTTGATATCATTAGCTATTGATATGAGTTCTTCTAATTGACTCGACAAAACAATGTTTGGAGTTTCCTTGCATTGATTTCGTAATTATTAAATCATAATGGATTTGAACGATGAAGTTAGGATTTTAGAACTAAGTGATCAAAGGTTAAGTTGATTTCTCTTTAACATAGGGTCATTAACTGATTTCATGATTTTAAGAAATTGAGATTCATGTATATTTTGGTTAGGATGACTTTGTTAACAAATCTGTTAATTGAATCAAAATATGAATGATGAGCTTAATGCATGTTTTGGTTATGTTAACTTGATTGACAAATCTATTAATATGAATCAAAATATACGATTCCATAGATTAACAATTGAATTTTACTTTACATTTCATCATGATGCCAAGATGATAAGTAGTTGAGAGAATTGCTAATTGGTTCATTATCATGTTCTCTAGGATAATTGTCTAAATTGCATAAACATATATCCTTGAGTTGTATTTATTTCTTTATTTTTCTTTTTATTATTTTCTCACTTTATTTGGGGTTAGTTAAACAATGAATGAAAAGTGATTAGTGTGTACTTATTCATTTGAGGATCGATACTCGTTAATTCCCTATACTATACTTTCAATGAGTATAATTGCTCACATGTGTATTTTTAGATTAATATTTTAATTAAAACTTAACTAACGAATGGATTTAAAATTGATGATTTTATGCATCTAAAATTTACGCATCACCCAATTTATTTTCACCAGAATGCCTTCTTTGATAGAGAAACTTCAATTTTTTCCAATAGAGACATCTTCTCCGACGCGCCTGCTTCTTTTCTAGCTTATATTGCCTGCGAGGTTACAGTGCGCTAGTCATCCTTCTCTGGCGGGCTATTTGGTCTCTTTCTCTTGTGTGGGTCTCCAGCGGTGCATGCTGTAGCATTCTCTCATTCGGCGCGGCGGCTTCGTAATCAGCTAAACCTAGTATACTTTCGTGAAGACTTTTACTGCATTTTTTTGCCAACATTAGGGAAGTTTGGTAATTGTGAAAATTTTCTCTAAAATTAGCCACCATTTGTGCTTGTATTTCTAGAAATTTTGTTGCATGAACAATTATATTTCAAATTAAATCATTTGTGAAGTTTTAGCCAAATTTTTAATTAACTATTGTGTGAATAACTATGAAGAGTTGTAATGACTTGGCGGTTGTTAAATTGCATTTTTTGAGGGGTTGTTAAATTGCATTTTTTTTTTGTTAAATTTGGGGTTGTTAACCCTTTTAAGCATGTAAAAACCTTCCCCCTTGAACAAAAGTTATTTTATGCATGATAATGAGTAGTTTGATATGAATTTTGGTGGCTGAAATTTGAAAATAATCTGTGTTGGAGAAAGCAAATAATTTCTAGTTTTATGCTATTTGGAGTTAGGATGATTACTAGTTGCTTTGAGGATGTTTTGGTGAAATTTTTCCTGTTTATTTGATATGTTTTTAAATAAAGAAAATGTAGAAAAATGGCCAGAATCAGGTAAACCTACTTCAAGCCTTTAAAATTAGGAAGAAAATGTTATAGGTTTTATGAGCTGTTTGATGTCTAGATAATCATATCAAAGTAAAACACCAATGCTGTCATTGTGGAATTACTGAAAACTCTGTTTTGCACACTTTTAGGATGCTAGTTGTTTTGATTAAGAATAGACTTAGGGATGATTGCACGTACCAAAAGATTGATCTAACCTCATGCATTTGATGTTAGGAAAAGTTATAAATAGGTTGTATAGGCTTTTAGTTGCTAAGAAATGGACTAAACAGAAGGGCATCAAAACTGTTCACTAGGCATTACTAAAAATTCTGGTTTGCTCCTCTAGATATAATGACCTTAGAAAGAGAAATTTAAGACTTCCATAAACGCATACTAGGACCCCTAACCCTTGCTTAAGGTGTATGAAAATTGGAGAGAGATTTTGAAGTGATTCTAGAAACAAAATTCAGAAATGTACAATAGAGGAAAACTAGCTATATGTTATATGATTATTCTTTGATTTTATTTATCATGGAAATAACCTTTGAGATTCACTTAAACCTATAAGTAGTTGAAAACTCAACCTCTAGAGATAAGAAATACTTCAAGATAGCTAGAAAATGATAAAGAAGTTGGTTGAAACAAAACAAAATGTTAACCCCAGTTAAGGTCAACTAAATAAATTTCTTAAGTAATTTACTTAATATATTGTGGATACTATACTAATGGCAATTAGTTTATGGAAAGTTAATTAAATTATTTAATCTATGAGAGTAGAGGGACTTCATATAGGATTTAGCATGCCTTCTTTGAGTGTTAAGAACATAATGCTAGAGTTAGGAAAAAATATAGGAAAACTTTAAAGGAATAGGAAAATTGTTCTTGATCGATTGATGTCCTCTGTCTTCATGATAGAGATTGTGATGTGAGGTTCCTACTACACTAGAATGTGTTTATTCTTAAATTATAACTAGTCATAGTATTAATGAGATATGACATCATTAATACGTTAAGATTAGCACATGTTATACTTCTTAACTTGATCAAGTGGTAGTTCTCACATTCGTAAGTATTGTGATACTCAAAGTTAACACGTGGATGCTTGTTACCTGAACAAGTACAATGGATGACCTACCTATGAGATAATTATACGGATAACTATTTAGTGTTAGTGATACAATCTCATTATAGTAAACATGCAAGTATCCTTAAACTTGAGAATTTCAAGGTACTTTATTTGCCTAGCGTTGTACTTTGATTCCAGTCTCTGGAGTCATTACAAGACCGCCTATGGGATGGACATTGGTTACATCGTGAAGTTAACAAAAGTAGTTGAGAGGGTTAATAAAAAAATTCACCCCTCGTAATAGTAAGAGTGAATATCTCATTACCACTTGTAAGAATCATTAATCAAGAAGTCCTTGGCCAAGGCGATTATGTGTTGGAAATAATTTCAATTGATACACATGATGAGTAATGGACTTCGGTAACAAGTATTAAAATATTGGGCTAGAATTAATTAATATTCTGGATAGAGTTGGCACTAATTCCATACTCTAAATCGAATGAGATATTATATGCTGATATGAGTTTATTGCACTAACATTTTGCTATTGAAAGTTTCATGTCAAACCAGTTGACTTTCTAGATTTTTGGGTGGTCATGATGCATTGCTAGATACCGCTCATGATCTGCGAAATATGAATTTATTAATTAAAGAATTAATAAATTTAATCTTAATTAGAGTTAATAAATTAATTTTAATTATTAAAAGGATTATTAATTCTATTATGATAGAATTCATTCATATTAGCTACCAAATGACTAGAAACCTAATAGGTCACACACAATAGAGGAATTGGTACTCAAAATATTATTTGATAATATTATAGGGTTAATTTGTGAGAAGAAATAATTATTATAGGATAATTATTAATTGTTATAATTATTTGGAGTTAAAGTGCAATTATTAAATTCCTATACGTGAATTATAAATTTGTTAGAATTCGTAAGGCCTAATTGTAATTCTTGAAATTCCCAACTCCATAATTGAAAAGAGAAAAAAAATTATTTGTTTCCTAAAAGGAATTAAGAAACTGTACATGTTCCTTTTTCCTTTTCTCATGGAGTTTTTTTTTTTTTTTGAAAAAGGAAATTAGTTTCCTATTCATAAATAGAGAATTTTATTCTCTATGTATATGAGAAAATTGGTCGTCGTAAGGAATAAAAATAGAACATGCACAAAGAGAGTTTTTCTTCGTTTCTTTTCGAATGAAAAAGAAAACAATTTCTTCGTAATTAAATTAATCATAAAGCTACCAAGCATTATTCTACTAGCATAGATATTGGTGGTTTTTGAGTACGTTCTTCTTGTGGATCAATATTAGAGAAATTCCTATCCTAGGAATTTGGTGACTCGGTTTGATCGACTATTGAAAGGGATTCGCACGGAAGAAAATTTTTAAAAACTGTGTTTTTTAGATAATTAATTTTTCTCCCCTTCTCATGATCCGTTTAATTAAATACGAGTGATCTTTTTGGGTGGATTTCATTTTAATTTTTCAGTGTGTGTAAACTAATTTGCATTATCGAAATCTAATGTGGTATCAGAGCCTTCTCGTATGTATTTTATGGATTTTATTATTATTTTGAAATTGTTTCATAAATATTTAAAAATTTGAAATAGTTTCAAAATTATATTCGAATCCATGAAAATTGTTTCATGTAAAATTTTATTTTTCAAAAATAAAATTGTTGTAGTGGGTTTTATATATATATATATATATATATATATATATATATATACTTAAATTAGTTTCAATAAATTATAGAAATTTTTTTTCTTTAATTCACAGAAATTGTTTCTGTGGAAAAGAAGAAAAAAAAAAGGTTTTGTTTCCTTAAATTCGTTAAGGAAACTGATGCTGGAAAAAAAAAAGGAGAAAATAATTTTTCGACTATTTTTTAGTTGCATCCCTAGGGGGATGATTAACAACATTGGGAGGCTTGTACCATTATTATACTTTAAAAAAGAAATTCTGTTTTCCATATTCAATTGCAATGTGTTGACCAATCATTATTATATTTGAATTGATTGCAATTCAAATTAGTTCCAATTGATTGAATTGGAAACTTTCTCCACGTGAAAGCCGTAAGTCACTGATTGAATTGTGCCTAATATCTTTTTTAATAATAAAAAAAAAATTAGTTGAAGCCTGCCCAAGGCCATGTCAAGTCCAATCAACGAATCAATATATTTAAATTTTTTATATATAGTTTCAATATTCACGCTTTAACCTCTGTTTTACAAAATTTAATTTTGGGATTAATTAATTAAAAATTTAAAATAATTATTTGAGAATTTAATAATTGATCCATATTTATTTATTTATTTTAATATTTTTTAAGCATAATATTGACATGTTGGCTTGCTTAATTTAAATTATGTCATGCATTTTTTATTGCTTTGTGTTGAATAAATAGGGCATGCATGTCCTGCATTTCTCTGTAACTCTCTAGTAATTTCGCTTCTCATCAAATTCCTCTCAAATGTAACTCGAGGTTTCTACGTTAGGAATTTATGTAATTATATTACATAGGTTAAATAAGATTAAAAATTATTTTATGAATCTATAGAGATGGCACCAAGGTAAAGCAAGAAGATAGTAAGACTTTCTTCTCAAAACATGCATAAACAGATAGGTTTTGACCAAAATTAATTTTCTTCTTGACTCAAGAAAATTAATCTAGAAAAGTCCATAACCAGCCATGTAATTGAGTCAATTAAAATTATGTCAAAGTGTTGATATTTTGCATGCCAAAAGATAAGACTATTAATTAAATAATTAAAATCCCTCAAACAATATTAAATCCAAAGCCTTCTGTTAATAGAGTAAGAATGAGAGTTCTTTTTCGAGATTAGGTTGTTGGGCATATCTAAGCTTACTCGACATTGAGTATGTTCAAGCTATAGAATATGATTCCTGATTAATGGGTTGGATTTAACTAATATCTTTCTCCCGGTTGGGCATACCCAAGCATAAAGAATATTAGAGTCTAAGTTGGGGTAACACTAAGTACTTTAAGATTAAAAGATATTAATCACCTAACGATCTAGTAATTACATTTGATGTAATTGGTATTAGATACCTACCATTGAATTTAGAATAGTTTGTTAGGCATACCCAAGGTCATTTTTAAAGAATTTGGATTCTAGACCACTAGGAAAGCTTCTAATGGGCTTTCTCAAGTCAATGGTGAGGGCTATTGATTTGAAGAAAATAGTGGGTTAAATATGCGTTTAATTAGAGACCTAATTAAATGTATTTCATGCGCATATACATAGTCCAATATCTCTTATCTTTTATCTAGATCATTTGTATCATGACAACAAATTTGAGCTTACGTAGAATTTTGGAAACAAACAAGCTCACTGAATCAGACTTCTTGGACTGGTATACAATTTGAGAATTGTTCTCAAATCGAAAAAAATTGTTCTGCGTGTTAGATGCTCCAATTTCACCACCACCAGCTAATGATACTCCTGTTGAAGACTATGAAGTCCATAAGAAGCATAAAAAGGACTGTAACACCCCACTACCTAGGCCCAATAGGGTCGGGGATAACGCCCCATCCAAAGGACAAGGGGTCTTTATAATTAGATCACACAATCAAAATAATAGAATAAAACAATACTAAAAAATTAAAACTTCTTACAATCCAAGAATTCAAAACAAATCCTTAATAAAAATTATTCACTCTCAACTTCCCCAAAGCATTCCATAAAAACAGATAACAAAATCTCTTCCAAGGCAGACAACACTAGTTACTCAGCCCCACAGCAGGATCGACCTGAAATCATGGTAAAAAGGGCGATGAGATAAAATCTCAGTAAGTCCGTGTGTGCTTTGAGTATCCAGTGAAAATAGTTCGTGAATGCAAAGTGTAAAATCTTCATAAGAGAAATGCTAGCAATCAATAAACAATAGTCAAAATCAAGAGTGGTGTTTTGGCTTTTCCAACCATACATGTTCAATAAAATCAACCACTTAAAAGGTGGTCATGGGTTACCACACGTTGGGCCTCACAACCATACAACGGTCAAAATGCCACACTTTGTGCAGATTGACAAAAGGTAGGTGATCAGCCTACCGGGTAAGATTTTCCTCCTTCTCTACACCCAAACAAAACCGGTTGTCCACTTCGGCAACACACAGTCCATATGACTGAAAACTGCTAGCTCGGACCGGTATGACTAAGTAGTACTGACGTTTCTCTATGTTGAGTTTATCTTCTGCAGGTGGCCTCCTGCCAGAAGACTCACTCTTGCTCTTCAAAACTAGTACTACTAGCCTACCCTTATTGAGTACTCAACGTAATATTTATATCCCACTTGGGAAAATGAATAAAACATAGTACCACTTGTAAATGGTAATTAAGGATTCCAAAGTCTTTGTCAAAATCAGTTTAAAAACAGTTTAGTGTTTGAATAAAATTGCTTGTTGATTTTCAAATAATTGGTTTGACAGAAACAAGAAAGGAAACAGTCCCAAATTGCCTTTACCAAATCAGTGTTCACAACCTTCGGGTTTAGCTTGCCATAATAACTTTTTGCAACAACAAGTTTTATGCAGAAGCTTACTTGATTCTTAGCTCGAGATAAAACAAAGATCTCCAACAGCTGACCTAACCCCGCATAAGGTAAATATAAGCCATAATTAAACTCAAACTGAAATTCACTTTCACAAATAAACCTAGCTCAACTTACTACAATCATGACCCTAGTGTCCCCAACATTAAGGCTAGATAAATAAATAAAAATGTTTATAAAATAAATCTAGCTTAATATTAAAATAACTAGAGTTTGGGAAAATAGGTACAATAAGTGGAAAGTCTAAATCTTACTAAAAATAAATTAGGATTTATTTAATTAAGGGTCCTAGGTCCTAGATGGTATTATGCAAAATAATAATCTAGTAATAATTAATGGTTAGAAAGTAATTGGTAGCTAGAATTAGTTGTAAGTAAATTTTAATAGGTTTTGATTAAAAGCTAAGAAATAAATTTTAATAGTATTTATAAATATATAAGACTTACCAAATTAATATTTTACCTATTATGATTATTTATGAAAATGCTTTATTTGATATTCTTATTTTACATAATGTCTATAGATTTTATTTCTTTAATAAAAGTTATCATTTATTTGACTAAAATATCATTATTTTATATAAGAGACCAAAGCCACCTTTTCCTAGGGTTTTCGACATTCACTAGAAGAAGATATAGCAATAATCATTTTATTGATTAAATAAAATTAGCTTAGGGACAACAAAGTCATGATCATATTTCTATTGCTAACCATAATCATGAACATACACTCCACACCAATTCATCAAATCATCCAAATCATGAATAAATGCATGGATCTAAATTCTACTAACATAATCATATTCATGGCTTTAACAAAAATACATGAACATAACTCTACTCACCAAATGTGACATAATCTCTAACACGCTTGATCACATAAACTACTCACGACATGAAGATATGCAACAAAACCCTAAAACACCATACAATCATCCAAGACAATCAACTCATGCATCAATTCCCATCTCCATCACATACACACATTTATTCATGCTTCAATCTCAACTCCTTCACAACAACACATGGTCAAACCCTAATCATAATCTATTTCCTTCCAATATCATCCTAGAGACATGAATCTAGAATTTAAAGAGGAGTTAGAAGATTCTTACTTGATTGATGACTACCTTGAGTAGTTTTGAAGGGATCCTAACCCTTAGGAGACTTGATCCGCCCAAGAGAGATGAAGAAAATATGGCTACGGTTGAAGTATCCATTCGGCCAAGGGAGAGAGAGAGAGAGAGAGAGAGAGAGAGAGAGAGAGAGAGAGATGAGAGTATGTTTCTATATACATATATTCATTAGAAGTTGAAGATGAGTGAAGATAGAAGCGATTGATCATGCTTACCTTGAAGGTGTTCTTGACCTTCTCGAAAATATTGGTTTTTTTTATCCAAAGGAGAAGGCTTGATTCCGAGTTTGATGTTAAAAGTGGTAGGAATGGATTCATAGAAGTGAGTAGGTACAATCTAGAATTTTTTTGAAGAAGATTGAAGTGGTTTTTGTGGCCTTAGGCAAGAAAAGGTAAGTAGGTGTTCTTGGTGTTCTTGAAGGTTGAAGAGAATGAATAGGATTGAGGGAGCTCTGGCCGAATTCTGTGGGAGAGAGTGGCCGAATTGCTTGAGGGGTTTTGGCAACTGAATTTTCTAGTTTGAAAAGAAAAGGAAAGTTGGTTGTTTGAAATCTCAAAAGAATATTTTAGGGGATCAATTTTGGAAACAAAATATGGTAAGAAGATCTTGGTCAATGGAGAGCTTTTGGAAGCTCCAATGGCCGGTTGTTTGTTTGTGATTTTTGCTGGAATGAAAGCTATGTGAAGGGGCTTAATGGTGGCCGAAAACATGGTGCACAATGGTGAAGGGATTTCTGGTTGTTTAAGGGATGATTTATGGTAATTTACTAAATATGTTTGCTGGAATTTTGGTCTTCAATCAATGGCTTGATTGGAGTAATTGATGGAGATATTTTAGGAGTAACCTTAGACTGGTTTTCGAGCAGAATGTTGGGGAAGATGATGAAGCTTAGTTCATAGCTGTTTAAGGGAAGTTTGTACAGAAAAATGGTGGAGGTTTCGGACATGGCTGAGGGAGGAACAAAGCTGGAAAATTCTGTTTAGCTTTATCGCAAGTTGCTGGAATTTTTTGGGCAGAATTTCTGCCATATTCCAGTCGGTTTGCAGCAGATTTGAAGGAGTATTCAAAGGTCTTTCAAGGCTGGTTTTCAGCCTTCTTTATGGAGGAAAATCGTGGCTAAGATGCTTAGTAAAAAACTGTAAGAATCAGGTTGGTTTAGGATCACCAAAGCTGCGAAAGTTGTCCAGAAAATGTTCTAGTTTGCACAGCATTTGTGCAGTCCTGTTTTGGTCTTATAATTTTAGACTTCAAGCTGGTCAAGAGGGCTATTTTTCTTGCAGCATTTGGGAGGGAATGATCGCTGAAAATTTCGACACTTGGACTGAACAATAAGCTGGAAAAATTCCAGATTCCTATATGAACAAGATGAATATACTTAGGTTGGAGTTTGAAGGTTCAACCATAGAGATTAATTCTCTTAGGAACCTTCCACTACTCCTCCCCATTTTCGGCCAACAAGATGACTTATTCACAGCCATTTTCGAAACCTAAATCTTACAGAACTTTGCTGGAATTTTTTGGAATGAAATTGGCTTTAACAAATTAATCAACCTAATTGATTAATGATTAAGGATTAAGGAAAGCTAGGGAATTAAGAAGGGTATGAAACCCTTAGAATTTTTTTGTAGGGCACAAGAGTAGGATTAGGGCATTCCTATCATATCTCCCCTAGGACAACACTCCTACTCTTCCTTAAAGCTTGCAAAGGCCGAAACCTAGCCTTCCCAAACAAAAATAAAATTTAATAATGCTAAAATTCCAATGATGGAATTTGAACTCAAGACCTCAAGAATTAATTCCAAGGCTCTAACCACTAAACCACAACAACTCTTGTTCTTATTTTCTCTCCCAAATATTTCTCCTATTTAATCCTCAAGCTATCTCCCTATTTTCACCTCAGGCAAAAATTACCATTTTACCCTTCTTACTCCACAAGCACAAATAAGCCATTATATATATATATATATATATATATATATATATATGCATGCAATAAAATATTATATGCATCCCAACCCCTTTATTTTAAGGTTGGTTTCAACTGGGGTTTCACATCTTCCCCTCCTTAGAAGAATTTCGTCTCGAAATTCAAGCATATCTCTATTTCAGATCGAGATACTTCTAATTAACCCACTCTTCTGATTCCCATGTGGCATCCTTCGTGCCATGATGCTCTCACTGAACCTTCACCATCAGTATCTGCTTGTTTCGAAGATTTTTTATACTGCGGTCCAATATTTGCACAGGCTTCTCCACGTAGCTCAAATCGGGTTGCAACACCAACGGCTCGTTATTCAGAACACGATCGGGATCGGTATTGTACTTCTTCAATTGTAACACATGAAACACATCATGAATCCCCGTTAATCCTTCTGGCAACTCCAATAGGTATGCTACTGGTCTAATCCTTTGCTTTATCGGGAATGGGCCCAAATACCTCGGATTCAGCTTTCCACCATTCGGATACTTCAAGATTCCCCTATTCAGTGTCAATCTCAGAAATACGCTGTCCCCGACTTGTAACTCCAATTCTCTCCGCCGGTTGTCTGCATAACTCTTCTGTCAGCTCTGAGCCGCCTTCAACCTTTCCCTGATCAATTTTACTTTATCCAACATCTCCTGGACACAAAGTTCCCCAGATTTGCTCATGTGACCATCTTCTAACCAACTCCAGTATAGCAGTACCTGACACTTGCGTCCATACAAAGCCTCATATGGTGCCATCCCAATTATACGATACACACTCGATCTACTTATTCCCGAAATCTAGAACACAGGCTCTCAGCATATCTTCTAATATCTGTATAACCCTTTCTGACTACCCATCGGTTTGCAGATGCGCCGTCGTACTGAATTTCAGACTCGACCCCATTGCTTCCTGAAACTTTCCCCAAAATCGAGATGTAAACCTCGGGTCTCGGTCAGACACAATACTTGAAGGAACTCCGTGAAGACGGACTATTTCTCGCACATAAGTCTGAGCTAGCTTCTCCAAGGAGTATCTTACATTTACCGGTATGAAATGAGCCGACTTGGTCAGTCGATCCACCACTACCCATATGGCGTCTTTCTGGGTCCTTGACATAGGAAGTCCGGTGACAAAGTCCATGGTCACCTCTTCCTACTTCCATTCCGGTACTAGTAATGGTTGCAATAGTCCTGCTGACTTCTTATGATCTGCTTTGACTTTCTAATAGGTGAGATAGGTTGAGACATACTTGATCACATCCTGTTTCATTCTGGGCCACCAATAGGCCCTCTTCAGATCCTGGTACATCTTGACTTCCCCCGGATGAATAGCGTACTTACTCTTGTGCGCCTCTTCTAAAATTCGGTCCTTCAATTATTGCTCTCCGGGTACATACAACCAATCCCTGAAACGTAAAACTCCCTCTTCGTCTTGCCATAATTCACTGCCTTGTCCTTGAAAAGTTGAAACTCGGCGTTACTTTGTTGAGCTTCCACAATTTCCCGTCTTAAATCCGGTACCAACTTCAAGTTGCTAACGACAATCCTCTTCTCTTGCACTTCCACCCTTCTACCCAACGCATCTTGAACCACTTGAATTTCCTACACACTTAGCCTGGCCATACCGACTTTTCTACTCAGTGCATCAGCTACAACATTGGCCTTCCCGGGATGGTAGTTGATCGGACAATGGTACTCTTCCAAGAATTCCATCCATCTTCGTTGCCTTAAGTTTAGATTCTTCTGAGTGAAGATGTACTTCAGACTCTTGTGGTCGGTGAACACTTCATATTCAGCTCCGTATAGGTAGTGTCACCATTTCCTTAGAGCGAACACGATAGCTGCCAGCTCCAAATCATAAGTAGGGTAGTTGACTTCATGAGGTCTCAACTTTCGATAAGCATAAGCTATCACTTTCCGGTCTTGCATTAACACTACTCCCAATCCTTCTTTTGAGGCATCAATGTACACTTTGTAAGGCTTATCTTCCTCTAACAGACTCAATATCGGCGTTGTCATCAGTCTTCGCTTCAATTCTTGGAAACTCTTATCACGTTTTTCACTCCACACAAATGGAACATCCTTCCTCAGCAGTCGTGTCATAGGCGATGCGAGCGTCGAGAACCCTTTGATGAACCTCCTATAGTAACCAGCTAATCCCAAGAAACTTCGAATCTGACACTGCTTCAACCTTTACTTCCAATCCGACACTACTTCAACCTTTGCTGGGTCTACCTTAATTCCCTCTTTGGTCACCACATGACCAAGAAACGCAACACTGTCCAGCCAGAATTCACACTTGCTGAATTTGGCGTACAGCTTATGCTCTTGTAGTTTCTCTAATACGAGCTTTAGATGCTTCGCATGCACTTCCGGACTCTTGGAGTAAATCAGAATGTCGTCAATAAAGACTACCACGAACTTGTCCAAGTAGGGCCGGAACACCCGATGTATCAAGTCCATGAATACTGTTGGAACATTGGTCACCCCGAACGGCATTTCCACGAACTCATAATGCCCATATCTGGTGTTGAAGGCTTTCTTGGGAATATCCTCTTCTTTTATCCGCACTTGGTAGTACCCTTGCCTCAGGTCCAATTTGGAGTAGCAACTGGATCCTTGCAACTGGTCGAATAGCTCGTTAATCAGCGGTAGGGGATACTTGTTCTTAATCGTCAGATTATTTAGGCCCTGATAGTTGATACATAGCCTCAGAGTCCCATCCTTCTTCTTCACAAACAGCACAAGCGCTCCCCAGGGCGACGTACTAGGCCGGATGTAGCCTTGCTTCACTAACTCCTCTAGCTGTTCCTTCAAATTTTTCAACTCCGTTGGTGCCATCCAGTACGGGATCCGCGATACTGGTTTCGCTCCCGGAACTAGGTTAATGGTGAATTCCACTTCTTGGCTAGGAGGTAGAGAAGCAAGTTCTGCTGGGAACACATCAGGAAAGTCCTTCACCACCTCGGTGTCCTCCAGAGTACACTGATCCTTCGGCTTGTTTATCACGTAAGCCAGGTATCCTTGACATCCTTACTTCAGTAATTTTTGGGCCTTATCCCTCGCTATCAAGTACTTCAATTCCTTTACCTTCTTGCCATCAAATTCCAACACATCACAACCCGGTTTAATGAACTGGACCGATTTATTCTTACAGTCTACCCTAGCCCCATGCTTGGCTAACCAATCTATTCCCGATATCAAATCATAATCCTCAACGTGCAATACTATCAAATCCCCCTCCAACCTTGCTCTCCCCACATCAATTTTACAATTCCGCACATACCGGTCCACTTGTACTATTTTTCCTAAAGATGTGCTTACTACTAAAGTAAAAGGTAGCTCTACTCCATCCCAACCCAAATAACATGCACAAATCTTGTTTAAATAGGAATGAGTAAAGCCAGGGTCTATCAATGCATTAACGGAACGTCCTTGGATAGTAAACGTACCTTCCACTACTGCTGCATCGGCCCCAACCTCCTTTCGGTTGAGAGCGAATACCTTAGCTTTCACTTGCGGCTTCAGTGCTCCACTCCCGAATGCTCCCATGGTGTTGGTTCTATTAGGCCCCGGATTCTGCACCAGGTTTTCTTGCCCGACTCGGTGCAACTTAGGGCAGGCATTCAGCAGGTGGTTCGGGTCGCTGCAGTGATAACATTTCCGTTCGCCTCCTTTGGACTAATAGTTCTTCTCTGTATGGCCCCTTTTTCCACACTACCGACACGATGGAAGGTTCTGAGTAGGTCCAACTGGTGCTGTCTGGGCTTGCTTTCCCCAATTCTGCCACTGCTAGTTGGCGGGGCACTTATTGGTTTGCAGTTCTTGGAAGTGCCCTTGCGGCTGTCTTGGCAACTGGAAAGGCCTCGCCGCCATCCTGCTGCAGTCGTCATTTTCAGTTCGGGTAGTTGCATCTACAGCCCCCGAATAGGTCGTCGGAGGAGAAGGTGCCAACACCCTCCTCAATTCCGGCCTCAACCCCTTGACGAACTTCCTCGTCCTATTCTGCTCGGTGTCCACTAATCACTTGCAGTACTTTAACAGCTGGGTGAACCGTGCTGCGTACTGGGCCACTGACATGCCTCCCTGCTTCAAGTTCTAAAATTCATCCTCCCGCTTTTCCACTATCCACTGAGGGATGTACTTGGCTCTGAAGACTTCAACAAAGTTGGACCACGTCCATTCCTGTTCGACCATTTCCCAGTCATCTTGTATCTGCTGCCACCATGCTTGAGCTAAGCCCCTCAAATGGAATGCCGCAAATTTAACCATCCGCTCCTCGATGTACTGGAGCGTTGCAAATATGTCTTCCATCTGCTCGATCTATTGCTCTGCCTTCTGGTCTTCCTCAACTTTGCCCAAGAAGATGGGCGGTTGAAACTTCAGAAACCTCTCCAATGCCTCATCTTCCCCCTTAGGGTTCCTTCGCTCGGTCAGGGCCTGCAAAATCTCAGCCATCTTGCTAAATGCCTGACCCATCGACACATCAACCGGTGCTTCAGACCCCACTCCCACATCCGGATCACTCCCATTACCTCGGTTGGGTGATTTCATCTGAGCTGTCTCGACTTCCTGTGCCACATAATCTGCTTCCGGAACCCTTTTGCCTGATGAAACTGCACGGCGCTTGGGTGCCATTCTAAACCATACCCAAATGATAAGTGTATGCATTCAAGGGTTAAATCATTTTGGTTGAGCATGCATTCACAGTCAGATATAAGTAAAAGGAAATCATATGCAAGTTTTGTCTAAAGAATTGCTCATAAATTCTCCTTCAAATATTGATTTGCATAAATTCAAAATTTTAACATAAACAGAAATAAAATCCTTAAAATAAAAGTTCACGAAAATCAGTAAATAAATAAACATCTGGATCAAAATGACTCCTGGTCCTCTAATCTTCATCAAAATCCTCAAAATCAGCCTCATAAAACCATCCCCCAGAGTTCTTAGAAAAGTCTACCCAACCCCACTGGCAAACCGCTCCATTGGCTCCTTCCTGGGGTGCCTAGAACTTTCCCCGGGCTTAACTCGGTTGGGAGGAGGAACGAAAGAAGGCCTAGAGGGAGCCTCATAATCTATCTCCCCTGGGTCATCACTATCCTGTGAAACCCCAGTCAAAACCAACCTTAGAGTAAGGGGGTTGGGATGCATCTCATGCTATATTTCATGACTAAATATATTTTCATATGATTTCTATGTGCTTTAGAATTGATTTTTATTGTCTTGAAGTCTTGTTGGTGAGTATTGTGTGAGAGGGGCAAAATGGTAATTTTTGCCCGAGGTGAAAATAGGGAGATAGATTGTGGATTGAATAGAAAAAAATTTATCTAGTGGAAATAGCAACAAGAGTTGTTGTGGTGTAGTGGTTAGAGCCTTAGAATTAATTATTGAAGTCTAGAGTTCAAATTCCATCATAGAAGCTTTAGCTAGATTAAATTTCATTTTTACTGGGGGGGAGTTGGTTTCGGCCTTAAGGGCCTAGATCAATGTGGTGATGATGTCCTAGGAGAGACATGTTAGGAGTATTCTCATTCCACTCCTTTGTCTACTCGAAATTCCCAAAGGGAATTCTTGTTCCCTTAATCTTTAGTTTTTCTTAATTTTCAACTCCTTAGTCTGATCAAGATGTTCTAGCCTTTTCTTTCCAGAAAATCCAGTAAGGTGCTGAGGACTTTTAGGACTAAAGTGTCTTGGTAAAAGAATTCTTATAGTCTGAAAATTATGGTAGAGTTGTGGGAAATTCCAAGAGGAAGAATCCCTCTAGTGAGTTTGCTGAAATTTCATCCTAAACTAGTTCACCTTCCTTCTAGGGATGAGCTAAAATTTTCCAGCTTGTGTACCTTCAAAATGTTAAACTTCTTAACTAACATTTCCTTCCAAATGCTGCCAGAAAAATGACCCTAAGATCAGCTTGAAACATGAATTATTTCTGCCATTTTCGGACTGCTCAAGAGCTGTACAAACCAGTGAAAAATTCTGGCAAATCGCTACCTTGGAGGCTTAAAACAAAGTTGTTTTCTTCCAGGTTTTGTGCAGCACCTTAGCCATGTTTTTCCTCCATGAAGAAGGATGGAAACCAATCTTCAATATCCCTGAAACCCCTCTTCAAACACGTTGCATCTCAGCTAGAAGAGGCGGATAAAATTCAACCAGAAAATTTCCTGTGCAGCGAAAATTGCTGTGCAGGAAATTTTCCAGTTTGTTTCCTATTTCTCCTCCAGCCGAAAAGGCCAATGTACTTCTGTCAAAAACGTTCCTTAAACCACCATTAATAGAGCTCCATTGTTTCCCTCAAACCTCTGGACGAAAGGCAGCAATGGCTGTCCGAAAATCTCTCCAACAAATCCCTGCAATTTAGCTTGATTACTTTCCAAAATTCCAGCCATCTTATTTAGCAACCTTCCATGATATCTTGCTCAATTGACCAGACTTCTTCTTCATCTTTGTACCCCTTAGTTTCAGCCATCATAAGCCTTGTAGAACCAGCTTTAATTCCTCAGAAAAGCTACATATTCAGTCGGCCATAGGAGACTTCAAAGCTGTCCAGAAAAATCAAGATATTCTTAGAATATCTAGTTTCCAAATTCTCTTCCTAAAAATATTCTTCAAGGATTGTAACAACTATCCTTTCCTTTCCCTTCAAAATTAGAGAAATCACTCCCTCAACCCAACAGAATTTCGGCAGCCCTAATTCTAAAGAAATACGGCAACTCTCCCAACCTCCCTCCCTCGATTTTCTCTAGCCACCAAGAACACACACACTACATCAAGAACACATACTACCTTCTTTCACCTAATACAGCTTCAAACCACTTCAAACCCTCACGAAAATCTCCAGATTTGATTTACTCTTTGCTGTGAATCCATCAACACCATTATTAACATCAAACTCGACAAATCATCTTGCTATTTTGGATCAAAACCAGAAATTTTTGTTAAGGTCAAGAACATCTTCAAGGTTAACATACTCTATCAACTTCGTCTTATTCAAACTTGATCTCCAATAAGAACTTATGTGAATGAACATACTAACGATCTCTTCTTCTTCTTCTTCTTCTTCTTCTTCTCTCTCTCTCTCTCTCTCTCTCTCTCTCTCTCTCTCTCTCTCATGGCCCGAAATTCCCTCTCTTGGCCGAATGGTCTCTTTTTCCATGACCATGCTTTCGCCACCTCTCTTGGACAAGATTAGTCATCTAGGAGTTGAGATCTACTCTAAACTCTTTCAAAGCATTTATCAACCAAGTAAGTACCTTCGATCCTTCTTTTAAACTCTAGAATCATGTCTCTAGGATGATGTTGTTAAAAGGTGAATGGTGGTAGGATTTGAGTATATATTTAATGTTGAGATTGAAGAATAAGCAATTTTATGATTGTGAAGAAGATGGGATTTATGCATGAAAGGTTCATCTTGGTTGATTGTATGTTGATTTGAGGTTTGATGCTTGTCATAGGTAGTATTTGTGATAAAGTATGCTAGAGATTATGTCACCTTTGGTGAATAGGAGCTATATGCATGACTAGAATATTGAAGCCATGATCAAGTTTATGCTAGTAAAGGTTAAATCATGTCTTAATAAATTTAGATCTATGCCTATATGCAAGATTTGGATGATTTAATGAATTGAAGGATTGCGTATGTTCTTGATTGATGATGGCCATAGAAATTTGATCATGAAAAAGTTGTCCCTAAAACTAATTTTCACTTTATGCATAAAATACTCAATAAAATAATACTGCTAGTATTTTCGAAAAACCCTAGGAATGGTAGATTTGGAATTATATATATAAAGGATATTTTAGTCAAATAAATAATAATTTTGCTAGAAAATAAAATAAATAAATATTATTTCAAATAAAGAGATTAATTAAAGCTTTACAAGAACGATTCACAATTAGTAAAATATTTTCTAAATCAAAACCCTTAAGGATTTACTTATTATTTTCCATGAAAGGCTTACTAAATTTAATCTCAACTAGTTTTAGCTATCAATTATTTTCTAACAACTAAACAATCATTAAATCACTATTTTACCTAGTATCATCCATGACTCTTAATCAAATGAACTCTAAATCTTTCCTAACAAGGACTAAACTTTCAACCTATTAGAATTTATTTCCCAAACCATTAATTATTTTAAATAACAAATTAAACTTAGCTTATAAACCTAATTAGTTATTATTTTATCTTAAAGCTTGGGACACTAGGATCATGGTAGTAGTGAATTGAATTGACTTAAAATTGAGGAAGTGGTTTAGACTTGAAATTGATTAAGATTTGTATTTACCCATGTGGGGTTAGGTCAGCTGTTCGAGACCTTGTTGTTGTGAGCAAGAATCAGGTAAGTTCCTGCATAAAACCTATCGATGTGAAAATGTTTTCCTTATGGCAAGCTAAATGTGGAGTGTATGGACACTCGTTTATCTGAAGGCAGTTGAGGGTTGAATTTGTTCTTATTTCCAACACTTAAATTATTTAAAAGTTACTTAGCAGATTTTCCAAACTTAAAACTCTTTCTAAAACTGATTGTTCCAAAAATGTTGGAAAACCACAAATTACTAGTTTCATGAAGAGCAATGCTTTGTTCATTTTATCCCAATGGGAAATGTCGTTGAGTACTCAATAAGGGTGGACTACTAAGACTAGTCTTTGAAGGGTTAGGGTAAGTCTCTTAGCAGGTGGCCACCTCTGAGGGGTGAGTCCTTCCCGGATAAGATGTCAGTCCAGTGAGTCGTGCCGGTCCGAGCTTGCAGTTTGTTTTCAGTCAAGTGACTGTGTTTTGCCGGAATGGACACCCAGTTGTTGTTTGGGTATAGAGAATGAGGAGTATCTTGCCCAGTAGGCCGATCACCTACTCTTGTCAGTCTGCACAAAGTGTCGACATTCTGACCGGTTATGGGGCCCAACGTGTGGTAACCCATATCCCTTTCTTTCGAGTGGTTGATTTCATTACTTGTGTACGGCTAGATAAGCCAAAACGCCACTCTAGCGTTTGACTAATGCTTGATGCTTGCCAATGTTTCTCTAATAAAAGTTTCACACTTTGCATCCATGGACTGTTTTCACTAAACACCCAAAGCATACACGGACTTACTGAGATTTCTGTCTCATCACCTTTTTATCATGATTTCAGGATGATCCTGCTGTGGGGATGAGTAGTTAGTAGTATCTGCCTTGGAAAAGATTGTTGTCATTTAATTCTATGTATTGCTTTGGGAAGACAAGAGTGGATAATTTTATTTATGGTTTTGTTTTGGAACTCATGGATTTTTTCTTGAAATTTTCTTTGGGTTGTAATAACTTTTTAAGTTAAATATTATTTTTATTCCGCAATTTGTTGTGTGACCTAGTTATAAAGACCCCTTGTCCGTTAGACGGGGTGACATCCCCGGCCCTGGCAGGCCTAGGCTTCGGGGTGTTACAAGTAGGGTTGAATTTGTTCTAATTTCCAACACTTAAATTATTTCAAAGTTATTGAGCAGATTTCCAAACTTAAAACTCTTTCTAAAACTGATTGTTCCCAAAACGTTGGAAACCCTCAAATTACAAGCTTCATGAAGAGCAATGCTTTGTTCATTTTATCCCAAGTGGGAATTGTCGTTGAGTATTCAATAAGGGTGGACTACTAGGACTAGTCTTTGAAGGGTTAGGGTAAGTCTCTCAGCAGGTGGCCACCTCTGAGGGGTGAGTCCTTCCCGGATAAGTTGTCAGTCCAGTGAGTTGTGCCGGTTTGAGCTAGCAGTTTGTTTTCAGGCAAGTGACTGTGTTTTTCCAGAATGGACACCCGGTTGTTGTTTGGGTATAGAGAAGGAGGAGTATCTTGCCCAGTAGGCCGATCACCAACGTTTGTCAGTCTACACAAAGTGTCGGCATTCTGACCGGTTATGGGGTCCAACGTGTGGTAACCCATATCCCTTTCTTTCGAGTGGTTGATTTCATTACTTGTCTACGGCTAGATAAGCCAAAACGCCACTCTTGCTTTTGACTAATGCTTGATGCTTGCCAATGTTTCTCTTATAAAAGTTTCACACTTTGCATCCACGAACTGTTTTCACTAAACACCCAAAGCATACACGGATTTACTGAGATTTCTGTCTCATCACCTTTTTATCATGATTTCAGGATGATCTTGCTATGGGGATGAGTAGTTAGTAGTATCCGCCTTGGAAGAGATTGTTGTCATTTAATTCTATATATTGCTTTGGGGAGACAATAGTGGATAATTTTATTTATGGTTTTGTTTTGGAACTCCTGGATTTATTCTTGAAATTTTCTTTGGGTTGTAATAACTTTTTAAGTTAAATATTATTTTTATTCCGCAATTTGTTTTGTGACCTAGTTATAAAGACCCCTTGTCCTTTGGACGGTGCGACATCCCCGGCCATGGCGGGCCTAGGCTTCGGGGTGTTACAAGTGGTATCAGAGATTAGGTTATAGGCAAATATTGATGATTTATGATTTATTTATTTAAGTTTAAATCTTATCTAACCTATTTTGTTAATGCTGTAGGATGGTTAGACTGCTTAGGACAGCAAGGAAATGGCAGCAGTGGCACCCGCCTTACTATCTAGACCAGGAGGACCTTCCAGTTCCCCAGCCTGCCCCTCAGCCTGTTGTCCCTATAGGGGATAACCATGATGTCGGGGTTATCCCTATGAATGATAGCAATGATGACGAGGTCCAGATCCTAGAGCCTTCTCCAATCCTGGTGATAGACATAAGCTCTGACAGTGAGGATGATGTAATGATAGTGGAGCCTGAACCCCACCCTCCTAATCCCGAAGTGGATTTAGCAGCAGCTAGTGATGACCCGGGGGAGATAGACTATGAGTCTCTACCTAGGCCTTCTTTCATTCCTTCCTTCAACCGAGTTAAGGCCGGAGAGAGTTCTAGGCGCCCTGGGAAGGCGGCAATGGAGGGATTTACTAGTGGGGACAGAGTAGATTTTTCTAAGAACACTGGGGGTTGGTTGTACGAGGCCGATGATGAGGGTTCGGATGAGGATTAGAGAGTTAGGAGATATTTTGCTTGGATGATTATTTAATTACTGTCTTTTGAGAACTAGTTGTCAAAGATTTTCAATTTGATGTTCTATTCACAATTTTGGATTTATGCAAGTTAATTTTTGAAAACAAAATTTATGAGCAATCCTTTAAACAAGTTGCATCTGACTTCTTCTCACTCATACTTGGCTATGAATGCTTGCACCACTAAAATGATTTGATACATGAGTGCATACATTTAACATCTGGGGTATGGTATAGAATGGCACCCAAGAGACGTGCAGCTTCTTCAGCCAGAGGGATTCCGGAAGTAGACCAGGTAGCACCGGAAGTTGAAACCGAACAGATGCAAACACCCCATCAGGATAATGGGCAAGGTGATCCCGAGATGGGCGTGGGGTCTGATTCCCTAGTAGATGTGTCAATGGGCCAGTCACTCAATAAAGTGGCCGAGATTCTTCAGACGCTGACCGAGCGAAGGCACCCTAGAGGGGAGGACGAGGCATTGGAGAAATTCTTAAAGTTCCAACCGCCCATCTTTATGGGTGAAGCCGAAGGAGACCAAAAGGCCGAGCAATGGGTCGAACAAATGGAAGACATTTTCGCAACGCTCCAGTATTCGGAGGAGCGGATGGTTAAGTTCGCAGCCTTTCGATTGAGAGGGCCAGCTCGGGCATGGTGGCAGCGGGTCCAAGAGGATTGGGTGATAGATTAGCAAGAATGGTCGTGGTCCAACTTCGTTGAAGCCTTCAGGGCTGAGTACATCCCTTAGTGGATTGTGGAGAAGCGGGAGGACGAATTTCAGAATCTGAAGCAGGGGAGCATGTCAGTGGCTCAATATGTGGCGCGATTTACGCAATTGTCGAAATACTGCCGAAGATTGGTCGACACCGAGCAGAATAGGGCGAGGCAGTTCATCAAAGGGTTAAGACCGGAGCTAAGAAGAGCATTGGCACCTGCTCCACCGACATCTTACTCGGGGGCGGTGGACGCAGCTACTCGCACGGAGAACGAGGACCGCAGCAAGATGGCGGCCAAGCTTTTCCAGCCGCCAAGGCAGCAGCAGGGACATTTCTCGAGGCCGCAACTGCACAAACACCCTCCTAACCAGCAATGGCAGAACTGGGGAAAGCAAGCCCGGACAGCACCAGTTGGACCTGCACCGAACCTCCCGGCATGCAGGTAGAATGGGAAGAAAGGCCACACCGAGAGAAATAGCTAGTCCAAGGGTGTAGATAGAAAGTGCTACCACTGTGGAGACCCGAACCACCTGAGGAATACCTGCCCTAAGTTGCACCGAGTCGGGCAAGGGAACTCGGCTCAGAATCCTGGGCCCAACCGAGCTAACACCACAGGAGCATCCGGGAGTGGAGCACCGAAGCCGCAAGTGAAGGCCATGGTATTTACACTCAACAGAGAGGAAGTCGGGGCTGCTGCATATAATGAATAATGAACCATTAGTGTTGCAGCCAGATCTGAGCTACGTGGAGAAGCCTGTGCAGATATTGGACCGCAGTGTCAAGACCCTACGGAATAAGCAGATACCGAGGGTTAAGATTAAGCGGGAGCACCATGGCACTCAGGATGCCACATAGGAAACAGAAGAATGGGTTAAGCGGAAGTATCCCGACCAGAAATAGAGGTATGCTAGAATTTCGGGACGAAATTCCTCTAAGGAAGGGAGGATGTGAAACCCCAGTCAAAACCAACCTTAGAGTAAGGGGGTTGGGATGCATATCATGCTTTATTTCATGATTAAATATATTTTCATATGATTTCTATGTGCTTTGGATTTGATTTTTATTGTCTTGAAGTCTTGTTGGTGACTATTGTGTGAGAGGGACAAAATGGTAATTTTTGCCCGAGGTGAAAATAGGGAGATAGATTGTGGATTGAATAGAAAATAATTTTCCTAGTGGAAATAGCAACAAGAGTTGTTGTGGTGTAGTGGTTAGAGCCTTAGAATTAATTATTGAAGTCTAGAGTTCAAATTCCATCATAGAAGCTTTAGCTAGATTAAATTTTATTTTTGCTTGGGGGGAGTTGGTTTCGGCCATAAGGGCCTAGATCAATGTGGTGATGATGTCCTGGGAGAGACATGTTAGGAGTATTCTCATTCCACTCCTTTGCCTACTCGAAATTCCCAAAAGGAATTCTTGTTCCCTTGATCTTTAGTTTTTCTTAATTTTCAACTCCTTAGTCTGATCAAGATGTTCTAGCCTTTTCTTTCTAGAAAATTCAATAAGGTGCTGAGGGCTTTTAGGACCAAAGTGTCTTGGTAAAAGACTTCTTATAGTCTGAAAATTATGGTAGAGTTGTGGGAAATTCCAAGAGGAAGAATCCCTCTAGTGAGTTTGCTAAAATTTCATCCTAAACTAGCTGAAATTTTCCAGCTTGTGTACCTTCAAAATGTCGAACTTCTTAACTAACATTTCCTTCCAAATGCTGCCAGAAAAATGGGCCTAAGATCAGTTTGAAACATGAATTATTTCTGCCATTTTCGGACTGCTCAAGAGCTGTACAAACCAGTGAAAAATTCTGGGCAAATCGCTACCTTGGAGGCTTAAAACCAAGCTGTTTTCTTCCAGGTTTTGTGCAGCACCTTAGCCATGTTTTTCCTCCATGAAGAAGGATGGAAAGCAGCCTTGAATACCATGGAAACCCCCCTTCAAACTCGTTGCATCTCAGCTGGAAGAGGCGGACGAAATTCTGCCAGAGAATTTCCTGTGCAGCGAAAATTGTTGTGCAGGAAATTTTCCAGCTTGTTTCCTATTTCTCCTCCAGCCGAAAAGGCCAACCTACTTCTGTCAAAAACCTTCCTTAAACCATCATTAATAGAGCTCCATTGTTTCCCTCAAACCTCTGGACAAAAGGCAGCAATGGCTGTCCGAAAATCTCTCCAACAAATCCCTACAATTTAGCTTGATTACTTTCCAAAATTCCAGCCATCTTATTTAGCAACCTTCCATGATATCTTACTCAATTGACCAGCCTTCTTCTTCATCTTTGTACCCCTTAGTTTCGGCCATCATAAGCCTTGTAGAACCAGCTTCAATTCCTCAGAAAAGTCACATATTCAGTCGGCCATAGGAGACTTCAAAGCTGTCCAGAAAAATCAAGATATTCTTAGAATATCTAGTTTCCAAATTCTCTTCCTAAAAATATTCTTCAAGGATTGTAACAACTAACCTTTCCTTTCCCTTCCAAATCAGAGAAATCACTCCCCAAACCCTACAGAATTTCGGCAGCCCTAATTCCACATAAATTCGGCAACTCTCCCAGCCTCCCTCTCTCGATTTTCTCTAGCCACCAAGAACACACACACACTACACCAAGAACACATACTACCTTATTTCACCTAATACAGCTTCAAACCACTTCAAACCCTCACGAAAATCTCCAGATTTGATCTACTCTTTTGATGTGAATCCATCAACACCATTTTTAACATCAAACTCCACAAATCATCTTGCTACTTTGGATCAAAACCAGAAATTTTTGTGAAGGCCAAGAACATCTTCAAGGTAAACATACTCTATCAACTTCATCTCCTTCAAACTTGATCTCCAATGAGAACTTATGTGAATGAACAAACTAACGATCTCTTCTTCTTCTTCTTCTTCTTCTTCTTCTTCTTCTTCTTCTTCTTCTTCTTCTTCTTCTTCTTCTTCTTCTCTCTCTCTCTCTCTCTCTCTCTCTCTCTCTCTCTCTCTCTCTCTCTCATGGCCCGAAATTCCCTCTCTTGGCCGAATGGTATCTTTTTCCATAACCATGCTTTGGCCACCTCTCTTGGACAAGATTAGCCATCTAGGAGTTGAGATCTACTCTAAACTCTTTCAAAGCATTCATCAACCAAGTAAGTACCTTCGATCCTTCTTTTAAACTCTAGAATCATGTCTCTAGGATGATGTTGTTAAAAGGTGAATGGTGGTAGGATTTGAGTATATATTTAATGTTGAGATTGAAGCATGAGCAATTGTATGATTGTGAAGAAGATGGGATTTATGCATGAAAGGTTCATTTTGGTTGATTGTATGTTGATTTGAGGTTTGATGCTTGTCATAGGTAGTATTTGTGATAAAATATGCTAGAGATTATGTCACCTTTGGTGAATAGGAGCTATATGCATGACTAGAATATTGAAGCCATGATCATCTTTATGCTAGTAAAGGTTAAATCATGTCTTAATAAATTTAGATTTATGCCTAAATGCAAGATTTGGATGATTTAATGAATTGAAGGATTGTGTATGTTCTTGATTGAGGATGGCCATAGAAATTTGATCATGATCAAGTTGTCCCTAAAACTAATTTTCACTTTATGCATAAAATACTCAATAAAATAATACTGCTAGTATTTTTGAAAAACCCTAGGAATGGTAGATTTGGAATTATATATATAAAGGATATTTTAGTCAAATAAATAATAATTTTGCTAGAAAATAAAATAAATAAATATTATTTAAAATAAAGAGATCAATTAATCCTTTATGAGAATGATTCACAATTAGTAAAATATTTAATAAATCAAAACCCTTAAGGATTTACTTATTATTTTCCATGAAAGGCTTACTAAATTTAATCTCAACTAGTTTTAGCTATCAATTATTTTCTAACAACTATACTATAATTAAATCACTATTTTACCTAGTATCATCCATGACTCTTAATCAAATGAACTCTAAATCTTTCCTAACAAGGACAAAACTTTCAACCTATTAGAATTTATTTCCCAAACCATTAATTATTTTAAATAACAAATTAAACTTAGCTTATAAACCTAATTAGTTATTATTTTATCTTAAAGCTTGGGACACTAGGATCAAGGTAGTAGTGAATTGAATTGACTTAAAATTGAGGAAGTGATTTGTGACTTGAAATTGATTAAGATTTGTATTTACCCATGTGGGGTTAGGTCAGCTGTTCGAGACCTTGTTGCTGTGAGCAAGAATCAGGTAAGCTCCTGCATAAAACCTATCGATGTGAAAATGTTTTCCTTATGGCAAGCTAAATGTGGAGTGTATGGACACTCGTTTATCTGAAGGCAGTTGAGGGTTGAATTTGTTCTTATTTCCAACACTTAAATTATTTAAAAGTTACTTAGCAGATTTTCCAAACTTAAAACTCTTTCTAAAACTGATTGTTCCCAAAACGTTGGAAACCCTCAAATTACAAGTTTCATAAAGAGTAATGCTTTGTTCATTTTATCCCAAGTGGGAAATGTCGTTGAGTACTCAATAAGGGCGGACTACTAGGACTAGTCTTTGAAGGGTTAGGGTAAGTCTCTCAGCAGGTGGCCACCTCTGAGGGGTGAGTCCTTCCCGGATAAGATGTCAGTCCAGTGAGTTATGCCGGTCTGAGCTAGCAGTTTGTTTTCAGTCAAGTGACTGTGTTTTGCCGGAATGGACACCCGGTTGTTGTTTGGGTATAGAGAAGGAGGAGTATCTTGCTCAATAGGCCGATCACCTACTTTTGTCAGTCTGCACAAAGTGTCGGCATTCTGACCGGTTATATGGCCCAACGTGTGGTAACCCATATCCCTTTCTTTCGAGTGGTTGATTTCATTACTTGTCTACGGCTAGATAAGCTAAAATGCCACTCTTTCTTTTGACTAATGCTTGATGCTTGCCAATGTTTCTCTTATAAAAGTTTCACACATTGCATCCACGAACTGTTTTCACTAAACACCCAAAGCACACACACGGACTTACTGATATCTCTGTCTAATCACCTTTTTATCATGATTTCAGGATGATCCTACTGTGGGGATGAGTAGTTAGTAGTATCTGCCTTGGAAGAGATTGTTGTCATTTAATTCTATGTATTACTTTGGGGAGTCAAGAGTGGATAATTTTATTTATGGTTTTGTTTTGGAACTCATGGATTTATTCTTGAAAGTTTCTTTGGGTTGTAATAACTTTTTAAGTTAAATATTATTTTTATTCCGCAATTTGTTGTGTAACCTAGTTATAAAGACCCCTTGTCTTTTAGATGGGGTGACATCTCCGGCCCTGGCGGGCCTAGGCTTCGGGGGGTTACAAGTAGGGTTGAATTTGTTCTAATTTCCAACACTTAAATTATTTCAAAGTTATTGAGAAGATTTTCCAAATTTAAAACTCTTTCTAAAACTGATTTTTCCCAAAACGTTGGAAACCCTCAAATTACTAGTTTCTTGAAGAGTAATGCTTTGTTCATTTTATCCCAAGTGGTAATTCTCGTTGAGTACTCAATAAGTGTGGACTACTAGGACTAGTCTTTGAAGGGTTAGGGTAAGTCTCTCAGCAGGTTGCCACCTTTGAGTGGTGAGTCCTTCCCGGATAAGATGTCAGTCCAGTGAGTCGTGCCGGTCCGAGCTAGCAGTTTATTTTCAGTCAAGTGACTGTGTTTTACCGGAATAGACACCCGGTTGTTGTTTGGGTATAGAGAAGGAGGAGTATCTTGCCCAGTAGGCCGATCACCTACTTTTGTCAGTCTACACAACATGTCGGAATTCTGACCGGTTATGGGGCCCAACGTGTGGTAACGCATATCCCTTTCTTTCGAGTGGTTGATTTCATTACTTGTGTACGGCTAGATAAGCCATAATGCCACTCTTGCTTTTGACTAATGCTTGATGCTTGTCAATGTTTCTCTTATAAAAGTTTCACACTTTGCATCCACGAACTGTTTCCACTAAACACCCAAAGCACACACGGATTTCTGAGATTTCTGTCTCATCACCTTTTCATCATGATTTCAGGATGATCCTGCTGTGGGGATGAGTAGTTAGTAGTATCCGCCTTGGAAGAGATTGTTGTCATTTAATTCTATGTATTGCTTTGGGGAGACAAGAGTGGATAATTTTATTTATGGTTTTGTTTTGGAACTCCTGGATTTATTCTTGAAATTTTCTTTGGGTTGTAACAACTTTTTAAGTTAAATATTATTTTTATTCCGCAATTTGTTGTGTGACCTAGTTATAAAGATCCCTTGTTCTTTGGACAGGGTGACATCCCCGGCCCTGGCGGGCCTAGGCTTCGGGGTGTTACAAGTGGTATCAGAGATTAGGTTATAGGCAAATATTGATGATTTATGATTTATTTATTTAAGTTTAAATCTTATCTAACCTATTTTGTTAATGCTGTAGGATGGTTAGCCTGCTTAGGACAGCAAGGAAAGGGCAGCAGTGGCCCCCGCCTTACTATCTAGACCAGGAGGACCTTCCAGTTCCCCAGCCTACCCCTCAGCCTGTTGTCCCTATAGGGGATAACCATGATGTCGGGGTTATCCCTATGAATGATAGCAATAATGACGAGGTCCAGATCCTAGATCCTCCTCCAATCCCAGTGATAGACATAAGCTTTGACAGTGAGGATGATGTGATGATAGTGGAGCCTGAACCCCACCCTCCTAATCCCAAAGTGGATTTAGCAGCAGCTAGTGATGACCCGGGAGAGATAGACTATGAGTCTCCACCTAGGCCTTCTTTCATTCCTTCCTTCAACCGAGTTGACGTCGGAGAGAGTTCTAGGCGCCCTGGGAAGGCGGAATGGATGGATTTACTAGTGGGGACAGAGTAGATTTTTCTAAGAACACTGGGGGTTGGTTGTACGAGGCCGATGATGAGGATTCGGATGAGGATTAGAAAGTTATGAGATATTTTGCTTGGATGATTATTTAGTTACAGTCTTTTGAGAACTAGTTGTCAAGGATTTTCAATTTGATGTTCTATTCACAATTTTGGATTTATGCAAGTCAATTTTTGAAAACAAAATTTATGAGCAATCCTTTAAACAAGTTGCATCTGACTTCTTCCCACTCATACTTGGCTATGAATGCTTGCACCACTAAAATGATTTGATACATGAGTGCATACATTTAACATCTGGGGTATGGTATAGAATGGCACCCAAGAGACGTGCAGCTTCTTCAGCCAGAGGGATTCCGGAAGTAGACCGGGTAGCACCGGAAGTTGAAACCGAACAGATGCAAACACCCCATCAGGATAATGGGCAAGGTGATCTCGAGATGGGCGTGGGGTCTGATTCCCCAGTAGATGTGTCAATGTGCCAGTCACTCAACAAAGTGGCCGAGATACTTCAGACGCTGACCGAGCGAAGGCACCCTAGAGGGGAGGACGAGGCATTGGAGAAATTCTTAAAGTTCCAACCGCCCATCTTTATGGGTGAAGCCGAGCGAGACCAAAAGGCCGAGCAATGGGTTGAACAAATGGTAGGCATTTTCGCAACGCTCCAGTATTCGGAGGAGTGGATGGGTAAGTTCGCAGCCTTTCGATTGAGAGGGCCAGCTCGGGCATGGTGGCAGCGGGTCCAAGGGGATTCGGTGATGGATGAGCAAGAATGGAGCATGTCAGTGGCTCAATATGCGGCGCGATTTACGCAATTGTCGAAATACTGCCGAAGATTGGTCGACACTGAGCATAATAGGACGAGGCATTTCGTCAAAGGGTTAAGACCAGAGCTGAGGAGAGCATTGGCACCTGCTCCACCGACATCTTACTCGGGGGCGGTGGACGCAGCTACTCGCACGGAGAACGAGGACCGCAGCAGGATAGCGGCCAAGCTTTTCCAGCCGCCAAGGCAGCAGTAGGGACATTTCTCGAGGCTGCAACTGCACAAGCGCCCTCCTAACCAGCAATGGCAGAACCAGGGAAAGCAAGCCCGGACAGCACCAGTTGGACCTGCGCCGAACCTCCCGGCATGCAGGCAGTATGGGAAGAAATGCCACACCGAGAGAAATTGCTAGTCCAAGGGTGGAGATAGAAAGTGCTACCACTGTGGAGACCCGAACCAACTGTGGAATACCTGCCCTAAGTTACTCCGAGTCGGGCAAGGGAACCCGGCTCAGAACCCGGGGCCCAACTGAGCTAACACCACAGGAGCTTCTGGTAGTGGAGCACCGTAGCCGCAAGTGAAGGCCAAGGTATTCGCTCTCAACAGAGAGGAAGTTGGGGCTGCTGCAGCGGTGGTGGAAGGTTCATTCACTATTCAAGGACGTTCCGTTAATGCTTTGATTGATCCTGGCTCTACTCATTCCTATATAAACAAGTTTTGTGCATATCATTTGGGTTGGGATGGAGTGGAGCTACCTTTCATTCTAGCGGTAAGCACACCCTTGGGGAAAATGGTGCGAGTGGATCGGTTTGTGAGGGATTGTAAGATTAAGGTGGGGAGAGAAAATCTGGAGGGAGATTTGATTGTGTTAGACATTGAGGATTATGACTTGATTTTGGGGATGGACTGGTTAGCCAAGCATGGGGCTAGGATAGACTGTAAAAATAAGTCAGTTCAGTTCGTCAGGCCGAGTTATGATGTGTTAGAATTTAATGGCAAGAAAGTTAAAGAGCTGAAATACTTGATTGCGGGGGCTATGGCCTGAAAATTGTTAAGGCAAGGATGTCAGGGTTATCTGGCTTACGTGATGAACAAGCCTAAGGACCACTGTACTCTGGAGGACACGGAAGTGGTGAAGGATCTTCCCGATGTATTCCCAACGGAGCTTGATTCTCTACCACCTAGCCGAAAAATGGAATTCACAATAGACTTGGTTCCCAAAGCGGAACCAGTATCGCGGACTCCATACCGGATGGCACTGGCGGAGTTGAAAGAGCAATTGGAGGAGTTAGTAGGACAAGGCTATATCAGACCGAGCACGTCGCTCTGGGGAGCGCCTGTGCTATTTGTAAAGAAGAAGGACAGAACCTTGAGGCTATGCATCGACTATCGAGGGTTGAACAATTTGACAATTAAGAACAAGTACCCTCTTCCACTGATTGACGAGCTATTTGATCAGCTGCAAGGATCCAGTTGGATCTGAGGCAAGGTTACTACCAAGTGCAGATAAGAGAGGAAGATATCCCCAAGACAGCCTTCAACACCCGCTATGGACATTTTGAGTTCGTGGTGATGCCGTTCGAGGTAACAAACACTCCAGCAGTATTCATGGACCTAATGCACCGAGTATTCTGACCTTATCTGGACAAGTTTATGGTGGTCTTCATCGACGACATTTTGATTTACTCTAAGCATCCGGAGGAGCATGCGGAGCATCTGAGGCTCGTACTGGAAAAACTGCAGGAGCACAAGCTGTATGCGAAGTTCAGCAAGTGCGTATTCTGGTTGGACAGTGTGGCATTCCTTGGCCACGTGGTGACCAAGGAGGGTATTAAGGTAGATCCAGCAAAGGTTGAAGCGGTATTTGATTGGAAGCAGCCAGGGAATATTACTGAGATCCGGAGTTTCTTGGGATTGGCCGGATACTACTGAAGGTTCATCAAGGGATTTTCGACACTCGCATCGCCAATGACCCGTTTGTTGAGGAAGGATGTTCCGTTTGTGTGGAACGAAAAATGCAGGAAAAGTTTCCAAGAATTAAAGAAGAGACTGATGACAGCACCGGTATTAAGTCTACCGGAGGAAGGCAAACCTTACGTGCTATACACTGATGCTTCAAAAGAAAGACTGGGAGCGGTGTTGATGCAAGATAGGAAAGTAATTACTTATGCTTCTCGGAAGCTAAGACCCCATGAAGTGAACTACCCTACCCACGATTTGGAGTTGGCAGCTATAGTGTTCGCCCTAAAGAAATGGCGACACTACTTGTATGGTGCCGAGTATGAGGTGTTCACTGACCATAAGAGTCTGAAGTACATCTTCACACAGAAAGATTTGAACTTAAGGCAACGAAGGTGGATGAAATTCCTGGAGGAATACCGTTGCCCGATCAACTACCATCCCGGGAAGGCCAACGTTGTGGCAGACGCCCTAAGCAGAAAAGTTGGAATGGCTAGACTGAAGGTGCAGGAGATGCAAGTAGTTCATGATGTATTGGACAGAAGGGTGGAGGTACAAGACAAAAGAATCGTCATCAGCAATTTGAAGTTGGTGCCGGATTTGAAGCAAGAAATAGTGGAAGCTCAGCGAAGCAACGCCGAGTTTCAAATTTTCAAGGATAAGGAACTTAAGCAACCGGATAGCGAATTTCATCATGATGAGGCGGGAACTCTTCATTTCAGAGACCGATTGTGTGTACCCGGGGAGCAGTAATTAAAAGACAGGATTTTGGAAGAGGCGCACAAGAGCAAGTACGCCATTCATCCGGGAGAGGTCAAGATGTATCAGGATTTGAAGAGAGCATACTGGTAGCCCGGAATGAAACGAGATGTGGTCAAGTATGTGTCGACTTGCCTCACTTGCCAGAAAGTTAAAGCAGAGCATAGGAAGTCAGCAGGGCTATTGCAGCCATTGCCAGTGCCGGAATGGAAGTGGGAGGAGGTGACTATGGATTTCGTCACCGGACTTCCCAAGTCAAAGACCCAGAAGGACGCCATATGGGTGGTGATGGATCGACTGACCAAGTCGGCCCACTTCATCCCGGAAAATGTGAGGGATTCTATGGAGAAGCTGGCTCAGACATATGTTCGAGAAGAAGTCCGACTCCATGGAGTACCTTCGAGCATTGTGTCAGACCGAGACCCGAGGTTTACTTCTCGCTTTTGGGGAAAATTCCAGGAGGCAATAGGATCGAATTTGAAATTCAGTACGACGGCGCATCCGCAGACTGATAGGCAATCAGAAAGGGTAATCCAAATACTGGAAGATATGTTAAGAGCCTGTGTCCTGGATTTCGGGGATAAGTGGATTGAGTGTGTTCCGTATGCCGAGCTATCTTAAAACAACAGCTATCAGTCCTCGATTGGGATGGCACCGTACGAGGCTTTGTATGGGCGCAAGTGTCAGGTACCGTTGTATTGGAGTTGGACGGAAGATGGACATGTGAGCAAAACCGAAGAGGTCTGTGTCCAAGAAATGTTAGATAAAGTGAAACTGATTCGGGAGAGGTTAAAGGCGGCTCAGAGCCGGCAGAAGAACTATGCAGACAACCGGAGGAGAGAATTGAAATTTCAAGTGAGGGACCGTGTATTTCTGAAGCTAACACCCAACAGGGGGATTTTGAAGAATTCGAAGGGCGGAAAGTTGAATCTGAAATATTTGGGGCCGTTTTTTATTAAAGAAAGAATCGGACCAGTAGCTTACCGATTAGACCTGCCGGATGGGTTGACGGCTATCCACGATGTGTTCCATGTGTTGCAGTTCAAGAAGTATAATGCGGATCCCGGTCATATATTGAATAATGAACCATTAGTGTTACAGCCAGATCTGAGCTACGTGGAGAAGCCTGTGCGGATATTGGACCGCAGTGTCAAGACCCTACGGAATAAGCAGATACCGATGGTTAAGATTCAGTGGGAGCACCATGGCACTCAGGATGCCACATGGGAATAAGAAGAATGGGTTAAGCGGAAATATCCCGAGCTGAAATAGAGGTATGCTTGAATTTCGGGACGAAATTCTTCTAAGGAGGGGAGGATGTGAAACCCCAGTCAAAACCAACCTTAGAGTAAGGGGGTTGGGATGCATATCATGCTTTATTTCATGATTAAATATATTTTCATATGATTTCTATGTGCTTTGGATTTGATTTTTATTGTCTTGAAGTCTTGTTGGTGAGTATTGTGTGAGAGGGGCAAAATGGTAATTTTTGCCCGAGGCGAAAATAGGGAGACAGATTGTGGATTGAATAGAAAATAATTTTTCTAGTGGAAATAGCAACAAGAGTTGTTGTGGTGTAGTGGTTAGAGCCTTAGAATTAATTATTGAAGTCTAGAGTTCAAATTCCATCATAGAAGCTTTAGCTAGATTAAATTTTATTTTTGCTTGGGGGGAGTTGGTTTCGGCCATAAGGGCCTAGATCAATGTGGTGATGATGTCCTGGGAGAGACATGTTAGGTGTATTCTCATTCCACTCATTTGCCTACTCGAAATTCCCAAAAGGAATTCTTGTTCCCTTGATCTTTAGTTTTTCTTAATTTTCAACTCCTTAGTCTGATCAAGATGTTCTAGCCTTTTCTTTCTAGAAAATTCAATAAGGTGCTGAGGGCTTTTAGGACCAAAGTGTCTTGGTAAAAGACTTCTTATAGTCTGAAAATTATGGTAGAGTTGTGGGAAATTCCAAGAGGAAGAATCCCTCTAGTGAGTTTGCTAAAATTTCATCCTAAACTAGCTGAAATTTTCCAGCTTGTGTACCTTCAAAATGTCGAACTTCTTAACTAACATTTCCTTCCAAATGCTGCCAGAAAAATGGCCCTAGGATCAGCTTGAAACATGAACTATTTCTGCTATTTTCGGACTGCTCAAGAGCTGTACAAACCAGTGAAAAATTCTGGGCAAATCGCTACCTTTGAGGCTTAAAACCAAGCTGTTTTCTTCCAGGTTTTGTGCAGCACCTTAGCCATGTTTTTCCTCCATGAAGAAGGATGGAAACCAGCCTTGAATACCCCTAAAACCCCCCTTCAAACTCTTGCATCTCAGTAGGAAGAGGCGGATGAAATTCTGCCAGAAAATTTCCTGTGCAGCGAAAATTGTTGTGCAGGAAATTTTCCAGCTTGTTTCCTATTTCTCCTCCAGCCGAAAAGGCCAACCTACTTCTGTCAAAAACCTTCCTTAAACCATCATTAAAAGAGATCCATTGTTTCCCTCAAACCTCTGGATGAAAGGCAGCAATAGTTGTCCGAAAATCTCTTCAACAAATCCCGGCAATTTAGCTTGATTACTTTCCAAAATTCCAGCCATCTTATTTAGCAACCTTCCATGATAGCTTGCTCAATTGACCAGACTTCTTCTTCATCTTTGTACCCCTTAGTTTCGGCCATCATAAGCCTTGTAGAACCAGCTTTAATTCCTCAGAAAAGACACACATTCAATCGGCCATAGGAGACTTCAAAGCTGTCCAGAAAAATCAAGATATTCTTAGAATATCTAGTTTCCAAATTCTCTTCCTAAAAGTATTCTTCAAGGATTGTAACAACTAACCTTTCTCTTTCCTTCCAAATCAGAGAAATCACTCCCTAAACCCTACAGAATTTCGGCAGCCCTAATTCCACAGAAATTTGGCAGCTCTCCCAACCACCCTCTCTCGATTTTCTCTAGCCACCAAGAACACACACACTACATCAAGAACACCTACTACCTTCTTTCACCTATTACACCTTCAAACCACTTCAAACCCTCAAGAAAATCTCCAGATTTGATCTACTCTTTGCTGTGAATCCATCAACACCATTATTAACATCAAACTCCACAAATCGTCTTGCTACTTTGGATCAAAACCAGAAATTTTTGTGAAGGTCAAGAACATCTTCAAGGTAAACATACTCTATCAACTTCGTCTCCTTCAAACTTGATCTCCAATGAGAACTTATGTGAATGAACATACTAACGATCTCTTCTCTCTCTCTCTCTCTCTCTCTCTCTCATGGCCCGAAATTCCCTCTCTTGGCCGAATGCTCTCTTTTTCCATGACCATGCTTTCGTCACCTCTCTTGGACAAGATTAGCCATCTAGGAGTTGACATCTACTCTAAACTCTTTCAAAGCATTCATCAACCAAGTAAGTACCTTCGATCCTTCTTTTAAACTATAGAATCATGTCTCTAGGATGATGTTGTTAAAAGGTGAATGGTGGTAGGATTTGAGTATATATTTAATGTTGAGATTGAAGCATGAGCAATTGTATGATTGTGAAGAAGATGGGATTTATGCATGAAAGGTTCATCTTGGTTGATTGTATGTTGATATGAGGTTTGATGCATGTCATAGGTAGTATTTGTGATAAAGTATACTAGAGATTATGTCACCTTTTGGTGAATAGGAGTTATATGAATGACTAGAATATTGAAGCCATGATCATGTTTATGCTAGTAAAGGTTAAATCATGTCTTAATAAATTTAGATCTATGCCTATATGCAAGATTTGGATGATTTAATGAATTGAAGGATTGTGTATGTTCTTGATTGAGGATGGCCATAGAAATTTGATCATGATCTAGTTGTCCCTAAAACTAATTTTCACTTTATGCATAAAATACTCAATAAAATAATATTGCTAGTATTTTCGAAAAACCCTAGGAAGGGTAGATTTGGAATTCTATATATATAAAGGATATTTTAGTCAAATAAATAATAATTTTTCTAGAAAATAAAATAAATAAATATTATTTCAAATAAAGAGATCAATTAAAGCTTTAAGAGAATGATTCATAATTAGTAAAATATTTACTAATTCAAAACCCTTAAGAATTTACTTCTTATTTTCCAAGAAAGGCTTACTAAATTTAATCTCAACTAATTTTAGCTATCAATTATTTTCTAACAACTAAACTATCATTAAATCACTATTTTACCTAGTATCATTCATGACTCTTGATCAAATGAACTCTAAATCTTTCCTAACAAGGACTAAACTATCAACCTATTAGAATTTATTTCTCAAACCATTAATTATTTTAAATAACAAATTAAACTTAGCTTATAAACCTAATTAGTTATTATTTTATCTTAAAGCTTGGGACACTAGGATCATGGTAGTAGTGAATTGAATTGACTTAAAATTGAGGAAGTGGTTTGTGACTTGAAATTGATTAAGATTTGTATTTACCCATGTGGGGTTAGATCAGCTGTTCGAGACCTTATTGTTGTGAGTAAGAATTAGGTAAGCTCCTGCATAAAACCTATCGATGTGAAAATGTTTTCCTTATGGCAAGCTAAATGTGGAGTGTATGGACACTCGTTTATCTGAATACAGTTGAGGGTTGAATTTGTTCTTATTTCCAACACTTAAATTATTTAAAAGTTACTGAGCAGATTTTCCAAACTTAAAACTCTTTCTAAAACTGATTGTTCCCAAAACGTTGGAAACCCTCAAACTACTAGTTTCATGAAGAGCAATGCTTTGTTCATTTTATCCCAAGTGGGAAATGTCGTTGAGTACTCAATAAGGGTGGACAAATAGGACTAGTCTTTGAAGGGTTAGTAAAAGTCTCTCAGCAGGTGGCCACCTCTGAGGGGTGAGTCCTTCCCGGATAAGATGTCAGTCCAGTGAGTCGTGCCGGTCCGAGCTAGCAGTTTGTTTTCAGACAAGTGACTGTGTTTTGTCGGAATGGACACCCGGTTGTTGTTTGGGTATAGAGAACGAGGAGTATCTTGCCCAGTAGGCCGATCACCTACTTTTGTCAGTCTGCACAAAGTGTCGGCATTCTGACCGGTTATGGGGCCCAACGTGTGGTAACCCATATCCCTTTCTTTCGAGTGGTTGATTTCATTACTTGTGTACGGCTAGATAAGCCAAAACGCCACTCTTGCTTTTGACTAATGCTTGATGCTTGCCAATGTTTCTCTTATAAAAGTTTCACACTTTGCATCCACGAACTGTTTTCACTAAACACCCAAAGTACACACGGACTTACTGAGATTTCTGTCTCATCACCTTTTTATCATGATTTTAGGATGATCCTGCTGTGGGGATAAGTAGTTAGTAGTATCCGCCTTGGAAGATATTGTTGTCATTTAATTCTATGTATTGCTTTGGGGAGACAAGAGTGGATAATTTTATTTATGGTTTTGTTTTGGAACTCATGGATTTATTCTTGAAATTTTCTTTGGGTTGTAATAACTTTTTAAGTTAAATATTATTTTTATTCCGCAATTTGTTGTGTGACCTAGTTATAAAGACCCCTAATCCTTTGGACGGGGTGACATCCCCGGCCCTGGCGGGCCTAGGCTTCGGGGTGTTACTTATCCGCTAACAAATCCACTGCGGGATTAGGTGGGAACATGCTCCACAGCTATCACCTCATCTTCACTGTCAGAACTTATGTCTATCACTGGGATCGGGGGTGGCTCATGGACCGGGACCTCATCATCACTGCTATCCTCAAAAGGGATAATTGGCTGAGGAGCAGGTTAGGGAACTGGAAGTCCTTCTATGTATATAGGAATAGGAGGATGCCACTGCTGTCCCTTCCTCGCGGTTCTAAACATTTTAACCATCCTACAACATAAACAAGATAGGTTAGATAAAGATTGGAACTTAAATAAATAGAACATGAACTATCAATATTTGCCTAAACCTAGTCTCTGATACCACTTGTAACACCTCACTACCGGGGCCCGACAGGACCGGGGATATCGTCACATCCAAAGGACAAGGGGTCTTTATAACTAGGTCACACAATCAAAATAATAGAATAAAATAATACTTTAAACTTAAAACTTATTACAATCCAAGAATTTAAACCAAATCCATAATAAAAATTATTCACTCTCAACTTCCCCAAAGCATTACATAAAAATATATAACAAAATCTCTTCAAAGGCAGACAACACTAGCTACTCAGCCCCACAGTAGCATCGACCAGAAATCATGGTAAAAATGGTGATGAGATAAAATCTCAGTAAGTCCGTGTGTGCTTTTAGTGTCCAGTGAAAACAGTTCGTCAATGCAAAGTGTTAAATCTTCATAAGAGAAATGCTGGCAAGCAATAAACAATAGTCAAAATCAAGAGTGGTGTTTTAGCTTTTCCAACCATACATATTCAATAAAATCAACCACTCAAAAGGTGGTCATGGGTTACCACACGTTAGGCCCCACAACCATACAACGGTCAGAATGCCACACTTTGTGCAGACTGAAAAAAAGTAGGTGATCGGCCCATCGGGTAAGATTCTCCACCTTCTCTACACCCAAACAAAACCAGTTGTCCAATCCGGCAACACACATTCCACATAACTAAAAACTGCTAGCTCGGACCGGCATAACTAAGTAGTACTAACGTTTCTCTAAGTTGAGTTTATCTTCTGGAGGTGGCCTCCAGTTGAAGACTCACTTTTGCTCTTCAAAACTAGTACTACTAGCGTACCCTCATTGAGTACTCAACGTAATATTTATATCCCACTTGGGAAAATGAATAAAATATAGTACCACTTGTAGATGGTAATTAAGGATTTCCAAAATCTTTACCAAATTAGTGTTCACAACCTTCAGGTTTAGCTTGCCATAATAACTTTTTACAATAGCAAGTTTTATGCAAGAGCTTACCTGATCCTTAAGTCGAGATAAAATAAAGGTCTCCAACAGCTGACCTAACCCCACCTGGGGTAAATATAAGCCATAATTAAACTCAAGCTGAAATTCACTTTCACAAATAAACTTAGCTCAACTTACTACAACCATGACCCTAGTGTCCCCAGCTTTAAGGCTAGATAAATAAATAAAAAAGTTTATAAAATAAATCTAGCTTGATATTAAAATAACTAGAGTTTGGAAAAATAGGTACAATAAGTGGAAAGTTTAAATCTTACTAAAAATAAATTAGGGTTTATTTAATTAAGGGTCCTAGGTCCTAGATGGTATTATGCAAAATAATAATCTAGTAATAATTAATGGTTAGAAAGTAATTGGTAGCTAGAATTAGTTGTAAGTAAATTTTAATAGGTTTTGATTAAAAGCTAATAAATAAATTTTAATAGTATTTATGAATATATATATATATATATATATATATATAAGACTTATCAAATTAATATTTTGCCTATTATGATTATTTATGAAAAAGGCTTTATTTGATATTCTTATTTTACATAATGTCTATAGATTTTATTTCTTTAATAAAAGTTATCTTTTATTTGATTAAAATATCATTATTTTATATAAGAGACCAAATCCACCTTTTCCTAGGGTTTTCGACATTCACTAGAAGAAGATATAGCAATAATCATTTTATTGATTAAATAAAATTAGCTTAGGGACAACAAAGTCATGATCATATTTCTATTGCTAACCATAATCATGAACATACACTCCACACCAATTCATCAAATCATACAAATCATGAATAAATGCATGGATCTAAATTCTACTAACATAATCATATTCATGGCTTTAACAAAAATGCATGAACATAACCCTATTCACCAAAGGTGACATAATCTCTAACATGCTTGATCACATAAAATACTCACGACATGAAGACATGCAAAAAAACCCTAAAACGCCATACAATCATCCAAGACAATCAACTCAGGCATCAACTCCCATCTCCATCACATACACACATTTATTCATGTTTCAATCTCAACTCCTTCACAACAATACATGGTTAAACCCTAATCATAATCCATCTCCTTCCAATATCATCCTAGAGACATGAATCTAGAATTTAAAGAGAAGTTTGAAGATGCTTACTTGATTGATGACTACCTTGGTGTAGTTTCGAATGGATCCTAACCCTTAGGAGACTTGATCCGCCCAAGAGAGATGAAGAAAATATGACCATGGTTTCAGTATCCATTCGGCCAAGGGAGAGAGAGAGAGAGAGAGAAATGAGAGAAAGAGAGCTCGTTTATATGTTTATATATACATATATTCATTAGAAGTTGAAGATGAGTGAAGATGGAAGCGATTGATCATGCTTACCTTGAAGGTGTTCTTGGCCTTCTCGAAAATACTGGTTTTTTTATTCGAAGGAGAAGGCTTGATTTCCAAGTTTGATGTTAAAAGTGGTAGGAATGGATTCACAGAAGTGAGTAGGTACAATCTAGAATTTTTTTGAAGAAGATTGAAGTGGTTTTGGTGGCCTTAGGCGAGAAAAGGTAAGTAGGTGTTCTTGGTGTTCTTGAAGGTTGAAGAGAATAAAGAGGATTGAGGGAGAGCTGGCCGAAATTCTGTGGGAGAGAGTGGCCGAATTGCTTGAAGGGTTTTGGCAACTAAATTTTCTTGTTTGAAAGGAAAAGGAAAGCTAGTTGTTTGAAATCCCAAAAGAATATTTTAGGGGATCAATTTTGGAAACAAAATATGGTAAGAAGATCTTGGTCAATGGAGAGCTTTTGGAAGCTCCAATGGCAGATTGTTTGTCTGTGATTTTTACTAGAATGAAAGCTGTGTGAAGGAGCTTAATGGTGGCCAAAAATATGGTGCACAATGGTGAAGGGATTTCTGGTTGTTTAAGGGATGATTTATGGTAGTTTACTAAATATGTTTGCTGGAATTTTGGTCTTCAATCAATGGCTTGATTGGAGTAATTGATGGAGATATTTTAGGAGCAGCCATGGACTGGTTTTCGAGCAGAATGTTGGGGAAGATGATGAAGCATTAAAATTTTTGTTTAAATTTCGACACACAAAAACTTATTTATTCTTGAAAAGGAATTAATACAAATTTAAAATAGAATATAATATTTTTGTGTGTCGAAATATATGTGTGCATTAAAATAAAAAAATTTTAAAGATATGACATAATTTTTTTTTTATTATGACAACAAAACCAATGAAAATATCAGTGCAATTAACTATATTATCATTTAGAATATAGAAAAATATGTTAAATAAAATAGTGATAAAAAGAATACGGAAATTTTATTATGTGTTCCGTGGCAATCTGCCACAGATTTGCCACGGAATACTATTTTAATTTCATTAATTATTTTTTGTAACAATTGCCATATATTATGTTAGTCCGTGGCAAATTCCTAGGAAATTGCGAGGGATTTGCCACGGATTTATTTTTTTCCTTTTTTATTCTAATTTTTATTATAATTATTTTTATTCCATACATTTTGATTAAAATGGTCAAATGTTTTATATACATTTAGTTTATTTTTATCTCTAACTTATTTAATCTTGAAAAAGAATTGATATGAATTTAAAATAGAATGTAATATTTTTGTGTGTCAAAATATATGTGTGTATTAAAATAAAAAATTTTAAAGATATGATATAATTTTTTTTTTATTTTGACAACAAAAGCCATTGAAAATATCAGTGCAATTAACTATATTACCATTTAGAATGTACAAAAAATATGTTAGGTAAAATACAGATAAAAAAATAAGAAAATTTTATTATGTGTTCCGTGGCAAATCCATGCCAATCTGCCACAAATTTGCCACGAAATACCATTTTAATTTCATTAATTATTTTTTGTTCGAATTGTGTTAGTCCGTGAAAAATCCCTAGCAAATTGCGAGTGATTTGCTACGGATTTATTTTTTTTATTCTAATTTTTTTTATATTTATTTTTATTCCATACATTTTGATTAAAATAATCAAATGTTTTATAAACATTTTGTTTCTTTTCCCCAACTTATTTATTCTTGAAAAATAACTAATACGAATTTAAAATAGAATGTTATATTTTTGTGTATCGAAATATATGTGTATTAAAAAAAATTAAAATTTTAATATTTTTATTATAGAATGTTATATTTTAATTTTTTATTATTTTATTAAAAATTAGAATACTTTGATTAAAAATTCTAAATTTATTGTTTTTATTTTATTAAAAAATTAAAATAAGTGGATTTAAAAAAAACACTAAATTTACGTTCAAAAAATGATTGATTCACTTTCAAATGCACATATCTTTGTAAATGGCTTAGGTTTTTTATATTTTTGTAAATATTTTCTGGAATTATGCGTCAAAGTTTATCCGATTACCTTCAAATGTTTGTGTGTATAAATCATTTAATAAAAAAGATAATATAATTGACCGTATATAAAATTTTAAATTATATAAATATACAAAATAATTTTTTATATTGAATAATATGGTTTTATATTGAATTTAATATGATTATTATATTTTATTATAATAGTTTTATTTTTTTTTTAAAGTACACAAAGATTGTTTAGAATATTTTAAATAAATAAAAAAGGATAGCATCAACAATTGTCGTAGCACAGCGGCTAAGCACAACCTCCGCATTTTGGTGCTCATGTGTTCGAGTCTTACACTGTGCAATTCTTAAACAATTTAGGGGTTGCGATCTGGTGTGGCTGGTATATGGAGATGGTTACGCACCAAATAGTCTGTGATCCGGTGTGGCTTGTCCATGAAGAGGTTGTGGTCCACGGTTCAAAAAATTTTAATTTTTAATAATCCGTGGCAAATCATAGCAATTTGCCACAGAAAAAAAAAATACGATAATAACGTTTCTGTGGCAAATTGTCACGGATTTACCACGAAACAAATTTTTAAATGATGTATCTGTGGTAATCTACCACGGATTTACCATGGACAGCTTATTTAACATTGCTTCCATGGAAAATCTATGGCAAATTACCACGAATTTTCCACGGAAAGTATTTCTAAATACAATATCCATGGCAAATCCATGACAATTTGCCACAGACAGCTTATTTTCATATTGCTTTTGTGGCAAATCCATGGCAGATTGCAATGGATTTGCCACGGTTCCCTCGCAATATTTCTCCCTGAAAAGTGCTACCAACTTGAACTATTGCTAGCAAATCCATGGCAAATTGCGACGAAAAAAGAATTTCCTTGCAAAAAATGCTTAGCGATGAAGGTATTTGCCATAGACCAATTCCGTTGCAGATCCGTAGCAAATTGGCAAATTTCTTGTAGTAAAAATAATGCAGTCTTATTAGTTGATTCTTCTTATAAAATCAAAAATATTTCTAAAGAAAAAGAAGAAGAAGAAACCAATTAAACCTAAAGGTGGTATAAAGGAGAAGGAGATAACTACCAAAAGCCCATGTCACCACTGTGGGAAAATGGGCCATTGGAGGCGCAACTGCAACAACTACTTGGAGATTGTTAAAGAAAAGAAGCAGAATAATAAGCTTGCAAGCACCTCTATTTTCACTCCTAGTATGTTTATGATTGAGATCAATACTGCCTTTAATAATGAGATATGGGTCTTAGATACCGAATGTGGATCTCATTTGTGCAATAATTTACCGGGACTAAAGAGCAGTAAGAAGCTAGAGAAAGGTGATGTGGACCATTGTACAGCAAATGGAGCAAAGGTTGCTACACTTGCCGTAGGGACTTATCATCTACACCAGCTATCTTGATTAATTCTTGAATTACAAAACTATTTTTATGTACCAGTTTTATTTAAAAATATTATTTCAGTTGCTTGTTTAGACTTGCTTGGATTTCATTTAAGTTTTAAGAATAAATTTATTTTTTTCCATTAAGTGATATCCATTATGGTACTGCAACTTTGATGAATGGTTTATATGCTCTAGAAATGAAGAATCAAGTTCTCAATACAAACAATAAAAGGCCAAGAAAAGATAACATAAACCCATCCTACTTATGGTACTGCAACTTTGGTTAATGGTTTATATGTTCTTGACATGGATAATCCAATCCTTAATGTAGACAATAAGAAACCAAGGATAGATAATTAAACCTCATCGTATTTATGGTATTGTCGTTTAGGCCATATAAATGAGAATCGTATTTCTAAATTACATAAGCAAAGTAACTTAGGGTTATTTGATTATGAATTATATAGCACATGCGAGTCTTGTTTACTTGGTAAAATGGATAAAACACATTTTTCTGGAAAAGGAGAAAAGGCCAAAAAGTCATTAGCACTTATACATTCTAATGTATGTAACCCAATGTTTATACAATCAAGAGGAGGCTATCACTATTTCATAACCTTTATCTATGATTATTCACAATATGAGTAGTTGTATTTAATGAAATACAAATTTGAAGCTTTTGAAAGTTCAAAAACTTCAAGAATGAAGTAGAGAAACAACTTAGGAAAAGTATTAAGACTCTAAGATCTGATCGAAAAGTTGAATACTTAAGCCAAGAGTTTCTAGATTATCTTAGAGATAATGGGGTATTATCTCAATGGACTCCACCACATATACCTCAATATAATGGTTTATCTAAGGGAAGGAATTGAACTCTTCTAGACAAGGTATGAACCATGATGGCTTCTGCAGACTTACCAAAATTGTTTTGGGGGTATGCACTAGAGACTTCTATTTATATTTTAAACAAAGTTCCATCAAAAACATTGATACTACCCCATTTGAGATGTTCTTTAGAAAGAAACAAAAGTTATCTCACTTAAGAGTATGGGGCTACCATGTCCTTGTCAAAAGGCTACAATCTTGGGAGTTGCTATATTGAGAGAGTAATTTGATGAGGCACAATCTTAACCCCGATACACATTGAGAAAAAATTTACAGACAATATGTTGTTTATAATATTGGGTGATAGTACTTCTTCAAAAGATAACTTCAAAGGTCTTCAAGACTTGCAGGTAATGAATATCAAAAAGTCTTTCCATCCAATTTTAAAAACCCTCTGAAATTGGATACAGTTTGCCACCAACTCCTTATACAATGAGCAGGTCAGAAGTCGAAGTTTTTTTTTTTCTGTCAGTATTGAAGGAATTGAGAGTTCCTGATGGCTACTATTCTAATATTTCTCGTCAGGTAAATATGAGGAGAATGACTTTAGGAGGTTTGAAAAATCATGATTCTCACATTTTACTCTAGCTATTAACCCATTAGCTCCCCGCACAACTTTGCCCAAGAATGTAGTACAACTTTTGATTGAGATTGCTTCATGTTTTAGGTAGTTGTGTTCTAAAGTTAACAAAGAGAGGCATCTTGAGTATCTTCAAGACTGTTTCAGAGTTACAGTCTATCTTCTTGGGAAGACATTCATCCCTAGTTTTTTTTATAGATTAGAACATTTACCAATACATTTAACCGATAATGCATTGTTAGCTAGTCCAGTTCAATGTCGATGGATGTTTCTGGTTGAAAAATACTTGACAACTCTCAAGTGTTAAGTGCACAATCATGCTAGACCTAAAGATTCGATAGCCAGTGGATATTTAATAGAAGAATATATGATATTTGTGCCGAGATATTTAGATGATGTTGAGAGCAAAGAGTATAGGCCCCCAATATATGTTGATGATGACAACTCGATGGGTAAACTAGTTGGAAAGGGGATTCATATCATATTCGATCATTTAACATTGACGCAAGCACGTTGGTGGGTTCTAGCCAACTCTGACATCCATAAACAATATAGAGAATCAGTTTTCCTTTAAATCATTGTCTTTCATTTTTTATGCTTATTTTATTATAACTTCTAAATTTTCATGTATGTCTATATGCAACCTTCACATGTCGGTCATAAATAGAAAGCATCCAAGATCTCAGTTACATGAGAGATGTATTCATTCACAAACGTTTCACACTTGGCTCAGTCATTATGTAAGCAAAACATATATAGTATAACGAGTAATTCTTTTAGACCATTTAGTCCTTATAACACTTATATGTATTATAGGTTGATGAGAACGAGAAATGCCCTGATATTCCAGTTGAAGTTAAAAGCTTACAAATGGTCATTTCAATCAAGGGTTGCACTACAATGCATGCAACGCAAATGGCTTCCGATTTCGTACAACAACATACGAGGCAAACAAGTCAACCCAAAATTCTGGTGCTAAGTGTAAATATGATACTATTAGTTATTCCAATCCAAGAGATATGAATCCCGTAGCAGCTAGTATCAATTACTATAGAGTGCTAACTGATATTATAAGGATCCGATTAGTAGTGAACTGAAATTTCTATTATTCAAATGTGATTGGGTTGATGTACATTGAGGTGTTAAAGTTGACGATATAAAGTTTACTTTGGTGAATTTGGACTGTTTGTTGTACCGAGAAAATAGAGAGATGGATAAGCCATTCATACTAGCAAACTAAGCAGGACAAGTTTGGTATTCTTGTTTTCCTAAAGAAAGAAACTGGCTTGTGGTAATGACAATGATGAGAAGAGATAATTATGATATGTACTCAAAGGACCATGATCTAGAAACTTTTCTAGCGCAGCAGTTAGATTCTCGTCCTGTTTCACACGAAATAGATGCCGTATGGGTTAGAGATGGGATTTCTGGGGAGAAAGTAGATTTAGTTGGAAGAAGAATACAACCTGTAATTTAAATGTAATTAAATCACTTAACTGTTTACTAAATGTGCTTCAATTGTTAAAATTTTTACTTAATGTTAAATCTTTGTGTTTTGCAGATGGTTAACAAACTTTTTTGATGTGGATCGATGTAAGATGCCATAACTGCCTCGACATCAAGAGCTAGTTCCTCACAGTGTACAAAGACACAAGCACCAGTACACGAGGCGGGTCAAAGATCACATACAACTATCCAAACAAGCTCCAAAGATCAGAAGTCCAATCAAGAGACAACTATACCTACTTCTCATGTAGGTCCCAGTTACACGGGACTTTCTTCCTCATACCCTAGCGCTTTAGGTTTGCTATGTTAATAGGATGTAAATATTAGGAGAAATTGATCTATATGGCTGTTGAAATCGTATTAAAACTTTTTCTTTCTTAACTATTTTTCTATTAAGTTTCATGTTGATATTTTGTAGGTTCCACGGCGAGGAGTTATCACGGAGGTGGAAAGTTACCTTCCGGATGGTATGAGTCGGGCTTCTGAAAGTATGATATTGGTGTTAACAAACACGAAGGGCTTATTGGTGTAGATGCATCTCGATATAGTTCAGTAGTAGGCTATTTTGCATGCATGAGCAGTAGGATCCTTCTAAATTAAAGAGATTGGCATTCCATGCCTCAGAGACGAAGTTTAGGAGGAAATACAAGTAACTAATTTTATTCTAACATATGCAAGAGTGTTTTCTTTAGAAGTTAACATTTTGTTTAATTAATTATTTATTTAATACGTGCAAGGACAACACCATGATGCCACCACAAAGACGTAGTGTCACAAAGAAGATGCTATGCGTCGCATGGAAGGATTTTAAGTCGAAGTTGAAATAAAGATACTACATTCCTTTCCAGCATAGTACAAAGCCTATTATTTGTGGAGATAAACGAGGTGACGAAAATCAATAGAGGATGTTAGTTGATTACTAGCGTTTGGTGAATACACAGGCCACACGTATAGAAGTTGACTACTTTTATATCTCACAACCTGTTTACTTTTTTTAATCATAAGATTATTTTATATGTTAACTATTTCAAATATTCATAGATGGAGGCCGAGTGGAATAGACAAAATTGATCGCATATCCACCGATCACAGGAAGAATGCCACATTCTGTTATATAAGATTAGGTATTCAGTTTATCTTATACACTATTCATATGAAATGTATCTAATTTGCTTGAAATTTCTCACACTTCTTTACAGATGGCCTCACAAGGCCAACCGACATCACAGTATGATATGTTCGTTGCGACATGAAGGTGGCATGGTCGGCAGGCTAATAGTTTGACTATAGAGATGATTGAAAGTAATTTTCAAATGCTAATTTTTTTGATTAATTGAAATATGACAAAGATAATATATTAACCTAATACAAATTTTATATAATGTTTCTTAATTTCGTATGACTGATTAGAGATTGAGTGACAGGCACTGCCCGAGTTTGAGCGCACAGAGGAAGCAAAGGATCAGATATTTCGGTGATTGTTCGGTTTAAAAATAAGAGGTCGTGTTAGGTGCAACGGAATGGGTCCAACACCAACCTCAGTCAGTCAATCATCAAGCACGATTAAGGTTGAGGTAGGTATGCAGAGTATGCAAGAAACTATGCAGGCTAAGATGCGAGCTGAGATGTAGCAGGAGCGAGAGGCTTACGAGTCACATATAGCAATGCTTCAAACTACCATGGATGCAGGTGCATTTGATGTAGGGCATATACCTCCATCTAGTGTTTCTATATCATCTCTTTATGTTAGTTCCACTTCTCAACTCATTGGATCATGTGATCCTGACGAGCCTATCCATAATGACTGACATATTTTGATTTCCTTCTTATTTATACTTATACTACTAATTCTGATCGATTTCTCGACATTTCCTATTTCCCATACATGTAGTACCACCTTTTTTTGGGACTTTGTAGACTATTTATAATTTGATTATTAGGGATATTGCTTTTGAGTTGTTTGGCAATGAGGGGATTGTTTTTTATTATACATGGTGTTGAATAAGCTGATTTTATTGTGTTTAGCTTGAAATTGTATGTGTACAATGTCAAATATAAATAAAAAAATGCTTTAAAAATAATTAAAAAAAAGACCTAAGACTGACGCATTTGCCCATATGTCCCAACGGTTAGCAGTTAAAAACGACGGCAATCACAGTCGTATTTTTTCATATTAGCCATTGTATTTGATAGAACAATTACAATGGTTACAAGTTGTTATATTTGATAGTCAACTATGACGATGCTAAACCGTCGTATGTTCTAATCAAATATAACGGCTACGAACCGTCGTATTTTCTTATCAAATACAACACTTTCTAGTCGTCAAATTTGGTAGCCAAACATGACGGTTATATTTACTTAATACGACAGTTTTTTGAAGAAAAAAAATAATGCAGTCTTATTAGTTGATTCTTCTTCTAAAAGAAAAAATGTTTCTAAAAAGAAGAAGAAGAATGCAATCAAACCTAAAGGTGGTGTAAAGAAGGAGACAACTACCAAAAGCCTATGTCACCACTGTAGGAAAGTGGGCCACTGGAGGCGCAACTGCAAAAGCTACTTATAGACTATTAAAGAACAGAAGCAGAATAAGAAGCTTGCAAGCACTTTTACTTCCACTCCTGGGATGTTTATGATTGAGATCAATACTGCCTTTAATAATGAGATATGGGTATTAGATACTGGCTATGGATCTCATTTGTGCAATAATTTGCAGGCACTAAAGAGCAGTAGGAAACTAGAGAAAGGTGATGAGGACCTTCGTACAGCAAATGGAGAAAAGGTTGCTACAGTTGCCATAGGGACTTATCATTTACACCTGCCATCCAAATTAATTATAGAATTACAAAATTGTTTTTATGTACCAATTTTACTTAAGAACATTGGCTTAGTTGCTTGTTCAGATTTGCTTTGATTTTATTTAAGTTTTAAGAATAAAAGTTATTTTTTTCATTAAATGATATCCATTATGGTACTGCAACTTTGATGAATAGTTTATATGTTCTAGAAATGGAAAATCAAGTTCTCAATATAAACAATAAAAGGCCAGGAAAAGATAACACAAACCCATCCTACTTATGGCATTGTCATTTAGGCCATGTAAATGAGAATCACATTTCTAAGTTACATAAGTGTTGTGACTTAGGCTCATTTGATTTTGAATCATATAAGACTTGTAAATCTTGCTTACTAGGAAAAATGACTAAAACCTCTTTATCTAAAAAAAGGGAAAGAGCTAAGTAATTATTAGAACTAATACATACAGATGTATGTGGACCAATGACATTGCAAGCAAGAGGGGGTTATCAATACTTCATTACCTTCATCGAAGATTATTCTCGATTTGGGTATTTATATTTAATAAAATACAAATCTGAATCATTTGACAAGTTTGAAGAATTTAGAAATGAAGTAGACAAACAACTTGGTAAGACTATTAAAACCTTAAAATCTGATCGAGGAGAAGAATACTTAAACCAAGAGTTTTTAAGTTATCTTAGAGATAATGAGATATTATCTCAATGGACTCCGCCACATACACCTCAGTATAATGGTGTGTCTGAAAGAAGGAATCGAACTTTATTAGATATGGTTCGATCCATGATGGCTTTTGCTTTTCTACCAAAATTATTTTAGGGATTTGCACTGGAAAGCACTGTTTACATACTAAACAGAGTTCCATAAAAAATGGTTGATACTACCCTATTCAAGTAATTTATGGTAAAAGACCAAAGCTAACTCACATGAGAATTTGGGGATGTCCTGCTTATGTGAAGAAGATAAAGTCAAACAAATTAGAAAATAAATATGACAAGTGTTTGTTTGTTGGATATCTCAAAGAATCTAATGGATATTATTTCAATCTCCCTATTAAGAATAATGTGTTTGTTTCAAGGCATGCTGTTTTCCTAGAGAAGGAATTCATACTTAAGGGAGATAGTAGGAGCAAGATTAAATGTAGTGAAGTTCAATAAGCCCAAACAAACAATGATCAACCAATTGATCCCGAGTCTATTGATCAAATAGATGAACCTTCTAATACACAAGAACCTCATAGGTTAAGTAGGATACAAGTGGTACCTGCGAGATATGAATTTCTCATTACTGACCACAATGACGTATCACTCATAGAAGAATCTAAGCCTACCACTTACAAAGAAGTTCTGAATAGTTCAAAATCTGACAAATGGCTTGATGCCATGAAGTCAGAAATGGATTCCATGTATGACTAACTTAAGAGTTTCATATCTAAGGATTATACTAAAATGTGCAAGCTGCAAAGCTCCATTTACTGACTAAAGTAAGATTCTAGGAATTGGAACATCCATTTTGATGAAATAATTAAAGAATTCGATTTCAAACAAAACATAGATAAAACTTGTACATACAAGAAGGTTAGTGGGAGGGTAATTGTTTTCCTATTACTATATGTAGATAACATATTGATAATAGGAAATGATGTCTCTATTCTTTAATTAGTCAAGATTCGATTGTCCATGAAGTTCTCCATGAAAGACCTTAGAGGTGCAACTCATATTCTAGGAATAAAGATCTATAAAGATAGTTCAAAAAGGTTGCTTGGTCTTTCACAGTTTACATACATAGACAAAGTGCTAAAAAAGTTTGGCATGAATCAATCCAAGAAGGGATTCTTACCCATGACACATGGGATAAGCTTTTCAAAATCTATACGTCCTAAGACACAAGATGAAAGGAATCATATGAATAAGATACCATATGCTTCGGCAATTGGTTCAATTATGCATGCTATGATATGTACTAGACCCGATGTATATTGTACTCTTAGTTTGACGAGCATGTACCAATCAGACCATAGAGAAGATTAGTGGATGACTGCTAAGAATTTCCTTAAGTACATAAGAAGAACTAAGGATGTATTCTTAGTATATGGAGATGGTGACTTGCAAATTAGGGGGTATACTGATGCCAGTTTACAATCTGACAAGGATGATTACAAATCCCAATCAGGATACGTGTTCACTTTTATAGGTGAGGCAGTTAGTTGGAAAAGTTTCAAACAATTTAGTGCTAGTGATAGAATCTCATCATAGTAAGTGTGCAAGTATCCTTAGAACTTGAGATCTTCCAGGTACTTTATTTGCTAAGTGTTAGACTTTGATTCCAATCTCTGGAGTCCTGACAAGATTGCCTATGGGATAGATATTGGGTACAACATGAAGTAAATGAAAGTAGTTGAGACGATCAATAAAGGATTCACTACTCCTAATAGTATGAGTGAATATCTCACGACCATTTGCAGGAATTACTGCTCGAGAAGTCCTTGACTAAGACGATTGTATATTGAAAATGGTTCCAATTGATACATATGATGAGTAGTGGATTCCGAAAATAAGTACTAAATTATTCGAGTCAAAATTAATTTATTATTCTGGAAGGAGTTGGCTCTAATTCCGTACTCCAAACCGAATGAGATATTGTATGGTGAAAGGAGTTTTTTGCACTGTAGTTTGCTATTAAAAGGTTCATGTCAAGCCACTTAACTTTCTAGACTTTTGGGTGGTTATGATATATTGTTAGATATCGCTCATAATCTGCTGAATATGAATTTATTAATTAGAGAATTAATAAATCAATTCTTTTTAGAATTAATAAGTTAATTATAAAATTATTAAGGATTACTAATCTTAAAGATGTTTAGATTAATTCATATTTTACTACCAATAGACCAGAAAACCTAATAGGTCACACATAATAGAGGATTGAGTGCTCTAGATGTTATTTGATAACATTATAGGGTTGATTGTGAAAACAAGAAGTTGTTGCGGTCAAATTATAATTAGTAATAATTTGTGGGTCATATTGTAATTAATAAAAATCATAATAGTTATTAGTAATTAAGAATACACATTGATTAGGGCTTCAGATTACCAAAAACGACACGCTGAACACAGGTTATTATATAGATGCCATGGGATTATGATTTTGGATGATTACACAGAGAGTTGTTTTGCTAAAAAACTGGGAGCCATCTTCATCTTCTTCTTCTTGAAACCCTAGCTGCCAGTTACTGTTTTGCTAGCACAAAGCTTTGGTGATTCTTGAGCACCATTCTCGTGTGGACTATATTGGAGACAATCCTATACTTGGATTGCAGTGCTTTGACGGAACAAAAGAGAAGACGTTCTCTTAGTTTAGCTGGATTGCGCCCTCAAATAGAAGAAGGAAATTTTTTGTTTCACAGAGGTGGAAAAAGTTGTTATTCTCACCTATTTTTTATTCCAATTATCGCATAAGAGTGATCCTCATGCTTTGAATTCTTGTTTTTTCTTCCGCTGCATAAATTATTTTTGCATGGAGAATTCCTACAGTGGTATCAAAGCAGCTTTTATGCGTTAATGGATCGTGTCTTTGTCCATGAAGAATGGTTCTTTATAGTCTCTGTTTTCCTGTGAAAATTATTTTTCACGTGAGCATGTTTAATTGAAAATGTTTCAGCCCGTCTATTGAAATTGTTTCAAGAATTTTAAGCTTTTGTTATACGTGAAAACCGCTTCATGTATAAGGATAAGTTATAGAAATTGTTTCTACAATTGTATTCTATGAAATTCATTTCAAATTGTGGTCTCAGTTGTTTTCTGAAATTGTTCAGAATATAGCTTGTTTGTGAAAGAAAAAAAAAATGATTCTATGGGTTTTTGGTTGCAACGAACATAGCTCCTGTAAAAGTTACAGGCGATGTTTTATAACAAGAATTAAGGTCTTAATTCATGCAGAAAAAAAACAAAAGGTTTTTCTATGCGTTTGTGTTCTGTAACTCCAAAGAAAATTGTATTTTCTGAAACTGTGGTTTTTCCTTTTGTTTTGTTTTTGTTTTACTGAACAGAAGTTTTTTTTTTTTTTCCCAAAAATCATTTCTGGAGAAGACGAATAAGAAAAAAAAATATATTTTTGCCCAAGCCGCGGCTCACTAGGAGCCAAGCCACGGATTAAGGCATAAGATTTCCCAAGCCACGGCTTACCCGTTTTAGCTCCCAAATCCCATGGCTCGGTGGATTGTTTTGTTGCAATCCTTGGGAGGCTTATACAAAACCTCCCCAAGATGCAACTCCTATTACATTAATAAAAAAAAAAATGCTTTTTACATTGTTCCATCTTTATGCAAATGGCCCGTGGATCATTTTTTGTTCCTCTCACTTGATGCCCATTTTTTCCAAAGTTTTACTTTGGGACTGACATATAATTTTTCCAACAATCATGTTTTTGGAAAATAATATATTTTCTAAAATAAAGATTTTACATTATATATTATTTTAATTCCTAAAATATTATTTTAGCAATTAATATATTTTCTAAAATATTAATTTTAGATTATATATTATTTTAATTCATAAAATATGATTTTAGTAATTAATATATTTTTAAAATAGTGATTTTAGAATTTATTCTATTTTCCAAAATAGTGATTTTAGAATTAATATTAGGAATTAATATATGTTCCAAAATATTGATTTTAGAATTTATTCTATTTTTCCAAAATATTGATTTTGGAATTATTTGCTATGTTTAATTTCATTTTGAGCATAAAATTAGCATGGTGGTTTGGTTATGGATTATGGACCCAATTAAATTGTTCATGCATTTTATTTCTTTCGTTTTAAATTAAATAGGCCCTGCGAGTCCTGCCTTTTCTATTTTTCTTGTGTAAATTTCTCTTTTCATCTAACTCCCCTCGAATATAACTCGAGGTTTCTTTACTAGAATTTTATGTAATTAGATTACATAGTTTAGATAGAATAAAATTTATTATAGGTTTAGGATAAGATGATCAAAACCAAAAGGAGGATGGTAAGGTTTTCTTCTTGTATCATACATGAACAGTTAGGATTGGCCAAATTAATTTCTTTTATGGCTCAAGGAAATTAATATAGTAAAGTCCATAACCACACCACGTTATTATTGTGCAATGTATGGATATGATAATATTATGCATGCTATTTGTAAGACACAAATATCACAAATCCCTCTATTAAAACTAAACCTAATGTCTTCCATTAATATAATAAGAATGAGAGTCCTTTTTCAAGACCAGGTTGTTGGGCTAACAAAAGCCTACTTGACATTGGGTATGTTTATGCTATGGAATTTTAAATTCCTGATTAATGAGTTGCGTTTAAATAATTTCTCTATCCTGGATAGGCTAACTCCAGTATAAAGAAAATTAGAGGCAAGATTAGGTTAGCTTAAAAGCTTTAAGATTAAAAGATATTAATCACCCAATGATTTGATAATTACATACGATATAATTTATATTGGATACCTACCATTAAATTTAAGAGTTGATTGATGGGTAAAGCTAATGTCATTCTTGAGGAATTTAGATACTGGTCCACTAGGATAGCTTCCAACGAGCTTTTCCGAATCAATAATAGGGGCTATTGGTTTGAGTAAAATAGTAGAATAACAATGCACTTAATTAAAGACCTAATTATTTGCATTACATGTGCATATACAGTTAGCAAATTTTCTCTATCTTTACATCTAGGTCATCTGTATCATGTCGACCAACCTAAACTTGCGTAGCATCTTGGAAACCAATAAACTAACTGACACAAACTTTTTTGACTAGTATAGAAACTTAAGAATTGTTCTCAAGTCAAAAAAGCTACTCTACGTGTTAAAGGCTCCTATTCCGCCACTACCAGCTCAAGATTCTTATATTGATGAGCATGTTGTCTACAAGAGGCATAAAGAGGACAGTGACATGACATCCTGTGTGATGTTGGCATCAATGAGCCCTAAACAACAGAAACAACACGAGCATATAGATACTTACTCGATTATATTACATCTTTGAGAGCTATTTGATGCCCAAGCCAGAATAGAAAGATATAAGATATCAAAACAACTGTACCATTCGAAAATGGCTAAGGGAACTTCTATGGCCACTCATGGACCAAAGATGTTGGGCTTAATTGAGAAGCACAGATCCCTTAGTTTTGTTATGGATAATGAATTAAGGATTGACTTAATTTTGCAATCTTTACTAAGTAGCTTTTCATAATTTGTGATTAACTATCAGATGAACAAGATTGAGTTCACCATACCCGAGTTGATCAATCTATTCAAAACTACAAAGAACTCCATGAAGAAGGAATCCAATATAGATATATTAGTAGAATCTTCCTCTTCTAGGAAGAAAGTTCCTAAGAAGAAGAAGAATGCTCCTACAAAGCCCAAAGGTGATGTGAAAAAGAAGGAAGCAGCCACCGAAGGCCCATGCCAGCATTGTGGAAAGATGAGTCATTAGAGGTGTAATTGTAAAGCCTATTGGGAGACCGTCAAGGAAAAGAAGTAGAATGAGAAGCTTGCGGCCACTTTTACTTCTACTCCTCGTATATTTATGATTGAGATTAATACTACCTTTAAAAATGAAATATAGGTATTAGATATCGGATATGGATCTCATTTGTACAATAACTTGTAAGGACTAAAGGATAGTAGAAGGTTTGAGAAGGGCGACATGGACCTACATACTGTAAAATAGAGCAAAGGTTGCTGCACTTGTTGTGGGGACTTACGAGCTACACCTATCTTCAGAAATAGTTTTAGAACTTCAAATCTGTTATTATGTACCAATTTTATTGAAAAATATTATCTTAGTTGTGTGTTTAGATTTGTGTGGATTTCATTTATTTTTTAAGAATAAATGTTATTTTTTTTCATTGAATAATATTCACTATGGCTCCACAACTTTGGTTAATGGTTTATATGTTCTAAACATGGATAATCCAATCCTCAATGTAGACAATAAGAAACCAAGGATAGATAATTCAACCTCATCTTATTTATGATATTATTGTTTAGGCTATATAAATGAAAATCGTGTTTCTAAGTTATACAAGCTAAGTGACTTAGGGCTATTTGATTATGAATCATATAACACATGTGAGTCCTATTTACTTGGTAAAATGGCTAAAATACCTTTTTCTAGAAACAGAGAAAGGTCCAAAGAGTCATTAGCACTTATACATTCTAATGAATGTGGCCCAATGTCTATACAATCAAAAGGAGATTATCACTATTTCATAACATTTATCGATGATTATTCACGATATGGCTATTTGTATTTAATAAAATACAAATTTGAAGCTTTTGAAAAGTTCAAAAACTTCAAGAATGAAATAGAGAAACAACTTGGAAAAAGTATTAGCACTCAATGATCTAATCAAGGAGGTGATTACTTAAGCTAAGAGTTTTAAGATTATCTTAGAGATAATGGGGTATTATCTCAATGGTTTCCACTGCATACACCTCAACATAATGGTGTATCTGAAAGAAGGAATCGAACCCTTCTAGACCTGGTACGGACTATGATGGCTTCTGCAAACTTACCAAAATCATTTTAGGGGTACGCACTAGTGACTTTTGTTTATGTTTTAAACAAAGTTCCATAAAAAACGGTTTATACTACCCTATTTGAGATGTTCTTTGGCAAGAAACCAAAGTTATCTCACTTAAGAGTATGGAATTGCTTGCCTTTGTCATAAGGCCACAGTTAGACAAACTTAACAGTAAATCTAAAAAGTATTTGTTTGTGATTTATCTGAAAGAATCGTTTAGATATTACTTCTATCTCTCTTATGAAAACAAAGTGTTTGTTTTAAAACATGTTATCTTCTTAGAGAATGAGCACATGCTTAAAGGGGACAGTAGGAGTAAGATTAAACTTAGTGGAGTTCAAGAAAAACAAACAAACAAGGATCAATCATCTAATCCTACATCTATTGAGAGAATAGATGAACCTTCAACTATATAAGAACCTCGTAAGTCAGGTACGATGCGTGTGGCACCTACAAGATATGAATTTCTCATTAATGACCACAATAATGCATTCCTCATAGATAATGATGAGTCTACCACTTACAAGGAAGTTTTCACTAGTTCAGAATCTAACAAATGGCTTGAAGCCAAGAAATCAGAGATGGATTCCATGTATAACAACTAAATATAGACTCTAGTTGATCCACCTAAAGGAATTAAACCTATTGGTTGCAAATGAGTTTTCAAGATGAAAACTGACATGAATGGTAACTTAGTTACCTATAAAATATGACTGGTAATTAAGAGTTATCGTCAACAGTATGGTATTAACTATGACGAAACCTTCTCACCAATTACTATACTGAAATCCATTAGAATACTCCTAGCCATTGCTACTCATTATGATTATGAGATCTGGTAAATGAATATGAAAACAGATTTCCTAAATGGAAATTTAACTAAGAAAGTGTAAATGACATAACTTGAAAGTTTCACATCTAATGATAGCACAAAAGTGTGCAAGTTGCAAAAGACCATTTATGGACTTAAGTAAGCTTCTAAGAGTTGGAATATCCATTTTGATTAAACAATCAAATAGTTTGGTTTCATTCAAAATATGGATAAACCTTGTGTACACAAGAAGGTTAGTAGGAGTGCAGTAGTTTCCTTATTACTTTATGTAATTGACATATTGTTAATAGAAAATAATGTACCTATCCTTCAATCAGTAAAAGTTTAGTTGTCCAAGAAATTCTCCATGAAAAACCTTGAAGATACAACCTATATTCTTGGAATTAGGATCTATAGAGATAGGACAAAAAGGTTGCTAGGTCTTTCAAAGTCTACATACATAAACAAAGTGCTAAAAAGGTTTAGCATAGAATAATTAAAAAGAGGATTCTTACCCATGTCCCGTGGGATAAGCCTTTCAAAGTCAATGACTCCAAAGATACAAGTTGAAAGGAATCACATGTGTAGGATTCCATATGCTTCTACAATCAGATCCATCATGTATGCTATGATATGTACCAAGTTCGATGTATCTTGTGCTCTCAGTTTGATGAGCAGATACCAAGCTAACCCTAGTGAAGGTCATTGAGCAGCTGTGAAAAATATCCTTAAGTACTTGCGAAGGATTAAGGATGTATTCTTAGTATATGGCGGAAGTGATTTGAAAATAAACGGATATATTGATACCAGTTTTCAATCCAATAAAGATAATTTCAAATCATAATCTGGCTACGTGTTTACGTTATGTAGAAGGGCAATAAGTTGGAAGAGTTCCAAACAAGACACTATTGCCGACTCAATGATTGAAGTTGAGTACATAGTCGCTTCTGAAGTAGCTAAGGAAGCTGTTTGAATCAAGAAGTTTGTGACAAAGCTTGGACTGGTTCCCAGTGTTACTGAAACTAATATCTCTATATTGTGACAACAATAGAGCCATTGCACAAGCAAAAGAGCCAAGGTCTCACTAACGATCCAAGCATGTACTTAGATTTTTTCATTTGATTAGGAAAATCATAGATAAACAAGATATAAAGATTGAGAGAGTTCCCATGAATAAGAACATAACTGACCCGCTTACAAAAATACTATCCCAAAAGAAATATGACAGACATGTTAAGTCATTCGGTATTAGATACATGAATTATTGGATCTAGTACAAGTGGGAGGTTGTTAGTGTTATACCCTAGAGACAATCATATGTATTCTGTATATTGTGCATTATTAAATAAAACAAGACATTCTTTATCTTTCAATTTATTTTATTTATTCTTTCGTGTGAATATAACTATTAGATAAAGTTTAAAGTGCAACACTGTATTAAGAAAATTATAATAGAGATTATGATGTAAGGTTCCTACTATATTGGATAGTATTTGTACTTAAATTATCACTAGTCATAGTATTAATGAGATAGGATATCATTAATACTTTAAGACTGGCACGTGTTATCCTAATTTGATCAGGCGATGGTTCTCACATCCGTGAATATTGTAATACTTAAAGTTAACACATGGATGCTTGTTACCTAAACAAGTACATTTGATGACTTGACTATGAGATAATCACATGGATAACTATTTAGTACCAATGATAGAATCTCATTATAGCAAGTGTGCAAGTATCCTTAGACTTAAGATCTCCAAGATACTTTATTTGCTAAGTGTTGGACTTTGATTTCAATCTCTGAAGTCCTGGCAAGACCACCTATGGGATGAATATTGGGTATAATATGAAAAAAAATGAAAGAAGTTGAGAGGATCAATAAAGGATTCACCAATCCTAATAGTATGAGCAAATATTTCGAGGCCACTTATAGGAATCATTACTTGAGAAGTCTTTGGCCAAGGCGATTGTATATTGGGAATGGTTCCAATTGATACATATGATGAGTAGTGGATTTTGGGAACAAGTACTAAAATATTCAAACCATAATTAATTTATTATTCTAGAAAGAATTGGCACTAATTCCGTACTCCAAACCGAATGAGATATTTTATGGTGAAAGGAGTTTATTGCACTGTAGTTTGCTATTGAAACGTTCATGTCAAGCAGCTTAATTTTCTGGACTTTTGGGTGGTCATGATGTGTTGCTAAATACCGCTCATGATCTGCTGAATATGGATTTATTAATTAGAAAATTAATAAATCATTCCTTATTAGAATTAATAAGTTAATTCTAAAATTATTAAAGAATATAAATGTTAAAGATGTTTAGATTAATTCATATTTTGCTACCAATAGACTGAAAAACCTAATAGGTCACACGCAATAGAGGATTGAGTGCTCAAGATGTTATTTGATAACATTACAGGGTTGATTGTGAAAAGAAGAAGTTGTTGTGGTCAAATTATAATTAGTTATAATTTGTGGGTCATATTGTAATTAACAAAAATCATAATAGTTATTGGCAACTAAGAATCCATGTTGATTATGGCTTCAAATTACCAAAAATGACACAGTGAATATAGGTTATTATATAGATGTTGTGGGATTATGATTTTGGATAATTACACAGAGAGTTTTTTGCTAAAAAACTAAGAGCCATCTTCATCTTCTTGTTCTGGAAACCCTAGCCACTAGTTATAGTTTTGCTAGCACAAAGCTTTGGTGATTCTTGAGCACTATTCACATGTGGACTATATTGGAGACAATCCTACACTTGGATTGCAGTGCTTTGATGAAACAAAAGAGGAGACGTTCTCTTGATTTAGCTAGATCACGCCTTCAAATTGAAGAAGGAAATTTTTTGTTTCACAGAGGAGGAAGGAGGTATTATTCTCCCCTATTTTTTATTTCTATTATCGCATAAGAGTGATCCTTTTGCTTGGAATTCCTATTTTTTATTCTACTACGTAAATTTATTTTGCATGGGGAATTCCTACATCTAGTGCAAGTAGGAGATTGTTAGGATTGTGCCCTAAAAGCAATCATTTATATAATGTATTTTGTACAATAAATCAATAAAAAGTATTCTTTATCTTTCAGTTTCTTTATTTCATAAGTTTATATATATAAAATTGTTAGATAAAGTCCCAAGCACTACCAAAAAAAAGGGGCAAATACGACCGAACAAAATACGATGTCCGAAAACCCGTCGTAATAGACCATTATAAACGATAATTTATAACCATCGTATAAGATAGACTTAATACGGCGATTAGAAATAGACCATCGTATTAGATAACTTAACTACGACGATTAAATCTAACTGTCGTATTTGTTCCATTTAATATGACGGCTATCAATAATTGTCATATTAGGTAAACTTAATACGACAGTTACGATGAACCATCATATATGAAATCATAAAATTTAATTTAGATCTGCATATGCCTAATTTAACGGGTAAGCACCGTCGTTTTAGATGCATAAATTCCACAGTTCGGGTTGAACGGTCAATTTTAACTGGATAATACGACCGCTATGGCCGTCGTATTTAATTCTAATTATAAAAAAAAAACCTTAAAAAATAATTCGAATTTTATCTGATTATTTTCAAATTTAGTCACAATATTTTTAGTAATAAATTTAACAAATCTAATGGTTGGATCATTAATTTGATATTTTTTACAAATGTAAGTGCACTAGAAAAGTGTGTATATGCATACATGTGTGTGTGTGTGTGTGTGTGTGTGTGTAGAATATAATCCATTCATTTACATATAAATAAATATATATATATATATATATATATATATATATATATATAGAACACACACAAACACACACATATATATAATATAGCATACTATTTAAATTATTAATTCATTCATACGTAGACATTTTGTGTATAATTATTATTTTAAAAGTAAAATTTATATAATTTTATTTGTCGTATTTGTAATATATATATATATATATACATGTTTATATTTTTTATATATAAAAATAAAAAAATAATTGATTATTGTAAGTTAATACATATTTGTTTTAATTTTATACGACGGCTAGTTAATATTGTCGTATTAGACCAATTTAATATGACAGTTAATGATTAATTGTCGTATTAAATCCATTTAATACAACGGTTATTAATAACCGTCGCAATTATTTCTTACCCAATTTATTTTCACCAGAATGCCTTCTTCGACAGAGCAATTTCATTTTTTCCAATAGAGACATCTTCTCCGGTGCGCCTGCTTCTTCTCCGGCGTATATTGCCTGCGACGGTTACGGTGCACTGATCTTCCTTCTCCGGCAGGTTGTTTGGTCTCTTTCTCCGGAGTGGGTCTCCGGCGGTGCGGGCTGCAGCATTCTCTCCTACGGCGTGACGGCTTCGAAATCAGCTAAACCCAGTATACTTTGGTGAAGACTTTTACTGCATTTTTCAACCAACATTAGGGAAGTTTGGTAAGTATGAAAATTCTCTCTAAAATTAGCCACCATTTGTGCTTTTATTTCTGGAAATTTTGTTGCATGAACAATTATATTTCAAATTGAATCATTTGTGAAGTTTTGGCCAAATTTGTAATAAATTATTGTGTGAATAACTATGAAGAGTTGTAATGAATTGGGGATTGATAAATTGCATTTTTTTTTTTTAGGGGTTGTTAAATTGCTTTTTTTTTTTTTAGGGGTTAAATTGGGGGTTGTTAACCCTTTTAAGCAGGTAAGACCGTTCCCCCTTGAACAAAAGTTATTTTATGCATGATTAGAAGTAGTTTGATATGAATTTTGGTGGTTGAAACTTGAAAACAATCTATGTTAGTGAAAGCAAATAATTTCTGGTTTTATGCTGTTTAGAGTTGGGATGATTATTGGTTGCATTGAGGACGTGTTAGTGAAAATTTCCATTTTATTTAATAAGTTTCGAAATAAAGAAAATGTAGAAAAATGGCCATAATTAGGTTGTGAGAGGAACTAAACCTATTTCAAGCCTTTAATATTAGGAAGAAAATGGTATAGGTTTTATGAGGTGTTTGATGTATAGATAATCTTATCAAAGTAAAACACCAAAGCAGCCATTGTGAAATTACTGAAAAATCTATTTTGCACACTTATAGTATGCTGGCTGTTTTGATTAAGAATAGATTTGGGGATGATTGCATGTACCAAAAGATTGATCTAACCTCATGCATTTGATGTTACAAAAAGTTAGAAATAGGTTGCATATGAAGCTCTAAAAACACAACAGAAGCCATACAAAACGCCAAATAGTGGCGGAAAACAAAACACAGAACACTGCGAAAGAAAGGGAAAGTCGATACCTCTGTGCTTTGTTATTCTCTTTGGACGTGAAGAATGTGGTTGGACCACAAGAATAGCTTCTTTGCATGATGATGTTTTTGGGATTGTTGAAGCCTCCAGTTGAAATCCTGCGATCCGCCTACTTCTCCTCGCTTTCATGAACGCTAAAGCTTTTGAGAGCTCAGAATATTCTACCACCTAAATACTTGGTGGTTAGACAACTTAGGCGAGGAAATTCACTGTCTTAAACACTTCTTGATTTCTTGTTATTAATTAACAAGACCAAGAAGAAGAACGAAAAGAAGAACGAAAACAAAGAATAAGAAAACTAAAGGCTTCGTTTTTTTTCTGTGTGTTCTCTGTGAAGAGAATGGAACATGGTTTTTCAATATCCTAATAACTTACCACCAGGGTTTTGATATTTCAAAACACTCGGAAGTTATCAACAGAAGAGATTTTTCTTAGCCTAAACTCTTTTGTTCTGTGAATTAAAAAAAAAAAAAACTCTTTTGGTCCAGGCTATTGGGCCATTAATTATTTTATTATTTTCCTTAGACCCAATGAGCCCAAAATAATAAACACTAATTATTTATTTCTGGGCCTATAAAATTAACCTAATAAATAATTAATGAGCCTAAATAAACTAAAATAAGCCTTTTTTAACTAGTTTAGGCCCATGTTAATTTTTCTAATTATTTAATCTGGACTTAGACCCTGAATAATTAATCTTCTACAAGTATGTCTTAACTAACTAGTTACACATACCCAACATACAAGTATATTGGTCCTACTGAAGAACCTCAACTATAGTATATCAAGGTATATACTTCTAGCTTTGTCAGACAACCAACTTATACTCAAGCTGTAGATTACAAGTCCATGTTGTAGCAGTAGTAGTTTAGGTTTCTACCATATAGTACTTTTAAAAACCACTGCTACAGGTCCAGTTCTACATATTCAAAATGCGCTTGTGTTATGAAATGAGAAGACTAGTCATTGGCTAAAGGTAAGCCATTCCCTATTTAGCATTCATAACACAATAACCTTGAGATTCCTATTCTCATTATTCGATTGAGAACAATAGTTTATGTGTTAAGTAGCTTATGGTCCATACCTTACTGTAAAAGACCTCTATTCACATGAACTATTTACTTAAATATAATAGGTCTTTTCTAATGAAAATTGCGCATAAATATAAGGAAGATTGCATAAATAATTTTTGAGAAAAATACTTTTATTAATACAAATCAAATTTACATAAAAAAATCTAGTCTAAAAGGACATACATCCCAATGATCTACCATTTGCACTCTAAAACTAATTGAGTCCATAAGTACCCACCCCTATGGCATCAAAGTGACTTCTAAAAACTCTTTCAGCCAAATGTTTGGTGAAGGGATCTGCTAGATTATTCTCCGAGGCAATCTGTTCAATAATGACTTCCCGTCTCTAGATGAAATCCTAGATCAGGTAGTACTTTCTCTCAATATTCTTCCCTTTATCGTGGTTCCTGGGTTCTTTGGTTTATGAGACTATGCTAGTGTTATCGCAATACTTCACAATCAGCTTGTCCATTTGTGGTACGTTTCCAAATTCAAAAAAGAACTTCCGGAGCCAAACTGCTTCTTTAGATGCCTCCGAAGCTTCCATATACTCAGCTTCCATGGTTGAGTTAGCAATACAAGATTCCTTGATACTCCTCCATGAAATGGCTCCTCCAAATAAAGTGAAGACATATCCACTAGTAAATTTTCTCTCATCCTTATCTGCCTAAAGTCTGAGTCTGTATATCTAATAGGAACCAAGTCATCAGTCTTGTAAACCAGCATATAATCTCTTATACCCTTAAGATACTTGAGAATATACTTTACAACCTATTAATGAACCTCCCTAAGGTTTGACTGATATATGCTAACTAAGCCTACAGCAAAGTAGATATCTAGACTCATACACAGCATGGCGTACATAAGACTTCCCACAACTAAAGTATAGGGAATCCTACTCACTCTATCTTTTTTATTCTTGAGACTTTGGACAATCCTTCAAGGAAAAAGACATCCTATGTCTGCAAAGGATCAACGCTCCCTTGCATGAATCCATGCTGTATGTAGCTTGGGATTATCCTAACATTCTCTATTTCTTATTGCTAAGAAGCTTTATCCCTAGAATATAGCTGGTTTAACCCAACTTCTTCATACTAAATTGACTAAATAGCCAAACTTTGATAGATGACAGTGAACCTACATCATTTCCAATGAGTAGAATGTCATCCACATAAAACACAAGAAAAACTACATTTATTATGCCTTTCAGTTTTCTGTACACACATAGTTCATCCTCGTTTTGAATGAAACCGTAAGAGAAACGAATGTTCCATGCTCTGAACGCTTGCTTAAGTCCATAAATAGATTTCTTAAGCTTACAAACCATATGTTCTTGACCTTCAGCAATAAAACCTTTCGGTTAGGACATATAGATGTCTTCACAAAGATGGCTATTTAAAAATGCCATCTTGACATCCATTTACCATATCTCATAGTCATAATAACATGTGATGGAAAGGAGAATACGAATGGACTTAAGCATAGCTACCGGGAAAAAGGTTTTCTCATAATCAATACCTTCTTTCTGAGTAGAGTATACTCTTTCGCCACAAGCCTAACTTTGAAGGCTTTCACCTTCCTATCCACTCCCCTCTTTCTCTTGTACACCCACTTACACCCAATGGGTTTTATCCCTTCAGGTGAAGCTACAAGATCCCAAATTTGATTGAATTACATAGAGTCAATCTTAACTTTCATTACTTTATGCCATAGATTTGCATCGATATTAGTAATAGCCTCTTCGTATCTAGTGGGATCTTATTCCTGATGGTCAGAGACTAGGTTAAAAAACTCTCTAGTCTATCTTTTTGGAACCCTAGATATTCTTTCATTACGATGAGACTCCATTTGTACAGGTTCGTGAGGTTATGCCTCTTCTTATGTTGGGAAATATGCCCTCTCAAACTAGGTTTCTGATGTAAATATCAAATGTTTTAATAAAAGAATTTATTTTTAGGAATTATTTGTGAATTTACAATTTTATTTGTGTACAATTACGTTTGGAAAAGACCCATTGTGTTTAAGTAAGTGATTCATGTGAATGAAGGTTTTTCACAGTAAGGTATGGATTACGAGTTACTTAACACATAAACATTCATTCTTAACCGATTGATGAGAATGGGAATGTCATCATGTCTAGGTTATTATGTTATGAATTCCAAATGGGAAATGGCTTACATTTAGCCAGTGAGTAGTCCACTCACTTCATGGCATAAGTATATTTCGAATACGTAGGACAGGACCTGTAATAGTGGTTTCTTACAGTACTATATGGTAGGAACCTAGACTACTACCGTTACAGCATGGACTAGTACTCTACAACTTGAGTATGAGTTAGTGGTCTGACGAAGCTGGAAGCATATACTTTGATATGCTATAGTTGAGGTACTATAGTAGGGCCAATATACTTGCATGTTGGGTATGTATGACTAGTTAGTTAAGACAGACTTGTAGAAGATAGTTTCTACACTATATCGACCCTTGTGGTTGTCTGAATGATCTAAATGTCTAGGGTCCTGGGAAACATGACTTGGATGTTTGCTTTAAGGTAGCTTCCTTGGAAAGCGAAAACAATCCAGGAGGTCGTGGATCATTAGACTAGAGGCATAAGGATGGTAGATGTCATTTAGAGAGGTGTTAGTACACTTCTTCCTCTTTGAATGTACGGCGATGTATAGAGGGGTATTTTAGTCATTACACCTGTAGGCTAGAGACTTTAACTAACGCAGCATTGTCCTTAGGGTCAACATTTCCTTATGGCGATATTAGGAAATATTTAAAATGCAAAATACAACTATTTATATGGCAAGAGTATTTTGGTCATTTTAGCAGCCAAGGCGGTGTGTCTTTTGGTCCCCAGTATAGACCGTGAGTCATAATTAAATACAGGCTAAGGAATTGGTCTTAAATTAAATGGAATTTATTTTATTTAAGTAGCCTATTTAATTGTTAGGCTAGAATAAAATAAATATCCATAGAGAGAAAGAATTAATTAAATTAGTTTGGTCGGTTAATTAATTATTCAGGGCTTTGGCCCAGTTTGAATAATTAAAGATTAACCTGGGACTAAACTAATATAGGCTTATTAATTGGACTAGTTTATTTGGACTGGGAAATTAATTATTTGTTGGGCTAACTATTTGGTTCTAATTAGAATAATTAATTAAGCCCCCAAAAGGTTAAACTAAGAGTCCAATGGCCCAGTCTAGTTTAACTTAGGGTTTTTATTTAGGTTAAACAGGAGGATGAAAAAAAATAGAGTACGTTTAATTCTCTGGGACGACTTCTTCTCTGTAAAAGAAAAAAAAAGGCCAGACGTCTCTCTCTCTCTCTCTCTCTCTCTCTAGAAAAAGTTCCTTAGTCAGTTAGTTGTTCACCAAATAGATTTAGGCAGGCTATATACTAGAAGATCGAGAGTTTAGCGTTCACCTATATGCAAAGACGGAGTAGGAGGCTTGCAGGAATCGCACCAGAGGCTACCACCATCGTACCCACCCCGGTAGCACACATTCCGATCCAGCCAACTCTTAGAACGAGGAAAAGAGGTAAAAAATTTTAAACCTCGAAACCCGTGCAAAGCACAACCGGCGCCGGCTAGGGCTACTAGAGCCGGCGCCGGCTCTGTTCGGGAATCCCTTATTCTTTAGTTTTCTAGTTTTTTTTTTATCTTCACTTCCGCTATGTGCCCTGTGTTTTCCGCTTTCTATGCCTTCATCTTGTTCTATAAATGGGTTAGAAAAAGTTGATACAGAAGACAACTTCTCCTCGAGTTTCAACCTAATTGAATCTTTTGTGGATGTACTTTGATCATCCTCTAAGTATCTAGTATTTGTACTCACAAGTACCTTTTGAAGGCACCAAAAGCAGGAAAACACAGGGCACGCAGCAGAAGCGAACATAAAAAAAATTGGAAAAACACAAGAACGGGATTCTAGGACAGGGCCGGTGCCGGTTGTGCCTGATCCAAATCCCGAGGTTTTAAACTTTTTACCTCTCCTTCTAGTTCTCAAAGGTGGCTGGACCGGAACGTGCGCAACCAGGGTAGGTGTGCTGGTAGAAGCCTCTGGTGTGATTCCTACAAGCCTCCTACTTCACCTTTGTATATATGTGAATGCCGAACTCTTGGTCTTCCAGTATATGGCCTACCTAACTACCGTTTGGTGAAAAACTAACAGGCTAGGGAATTTTCTAGAGAGAGAGAGAGATGACTGGCCTTTTCCACAGAGAAGAAGCCGTCTCTTAGATTGTATGTTCTGTAATAACGACGTTATTTCTAATCCTCCTGTTTAACCTAAATAAAACTCTAAGTTAAACTAGACTTGGCCATTAGACTTTTAATTTAACCTTTTGCACTTAATTAATTATTCTAATTAGAACTAACCTAATGGTCTAATTAATAATTAATTTTTCAACACAAATAAACTAGTCCAATTAATAAGCCTATATTAGTTTAGTCCCAGGTTAATCTTTAATTATTTAAACTGGGCCAAAACCCTGAATAATTAATTAACCTACTAAACTAATTTAATTAATTCTCTCTCTCCATGGACCTTTATTTTATTCTAACCCAATAATTAAATCAGGCTACTTAAATCAAATAAATTCCATTTAATTTAATTTAATTCCTTAGCCCGTATTTAATTAAGACTCACGGTTTATATTGGGGACCAAAAGACACACCGCCTTAGCTACTAAAATAACCAAAATACCTTTGCCATATAAATAGCTGTATTTTGTATTTTAAATATTTCCTAATATCACCATAAGGAAATATTGACCCCAAGGATAGTGCTGCGTTAGCAAAGTCTCCGACCTACAGGTATAATGACTAAAATACCCCTCTATACATCATTGTACATTCAAAGAGGAAGAAGTGTACTAACACCTCTCTAAATGACATCTACCATCCTTAGGCCTCTAGTCCAATGATCCACGACTTCCTGGATTGTTTCCGATTTCCAATGGAGCTACCCTAAAGCAAACATCTAAGTCATGTTTCCCAGGGCCTTGGATATTTAGATCATTTAGACAACTACAAGGGGCAATATAGTATAGAAACTATCTTGTACAAGTTTGTCTTAACTAACTAATCACACATACCCAACATGCAAATATATTGGCCATACGATAAAACCTCAACTATAGCATATCAAAGTATATGCTTCCAGCTTCATTAGACCACCAACTCATACTCAAGTCGTAAAGTACTAGTCCACGCTGTAGCGGTAGTAGTCTAGGTTTCTACAAAAGTTTATGTGTTAAGTAACCCGTGATCCATATCTTACTGTGAAAGACCTCCATTCACATGGACCACTTACTTAAACACAATAGGTCTTTTTCAAACGTAATTATGCACAAATAAATTGTAAATTCACAAATAATTTTTTAAAATAAATTATTTTATTAAAATATTCGATTTTTTTATATCAAAAAACTAGTCTAAGAGGGTATACATCCCAACACCTTTTTCTCCTTAAGATGATAAAAGTAACCACCTTTTATTCCTTTTGGATACCTAATAAAATAGCATAATTTCGACCTTGGTTCTAACTTTTCTCCCTTGATCAGTACATAAACTGGATATCCCTATAAATGAGATGATTTAGACTAGGCTTACACCAAATCCACATCTCATAAGGCATTCTAGGTACTGGCTGAAGGCGTAGAAAGTGGGAAAACACGGAGCAAGTAGCGGAAGCGAACATAAAAAAATTGGAAAACAGGAATAGGGATTCCAGGGCAGGGCTGGCGCCGGCTTCGGCAGCCCTAGCCGGCGCCGGTTGTACCTTATCCCAATCCCGAGGTTTTAAAAATTTTACCTCTTTTTCTCGTTCTAAGTGTTGGCTGTACCAGAACGTGTGCAACCGGTGTAGGTGTGCTGGTAGAAGCCTCTAGTGCGATTCCTGCAAGCCTCCTACTCTGCCTTTGTATGTATATGGACGCCAAACTCTCGGTCTTCCAATATATAGCCTGCCTAACTACCATTTGGTGAACAAATAACGAGTTAGGAAATTTTCTGGAGAAAGAGAGAGAGAGAGAGACGTCTGGCTTCCACAGAGAAGAAGTCGTCTCTCTTGTGTGTCTAATTGCCACAACGTTGTTTCCAATCCTCCTCTTTAACCTAAATAAAAAATCTTAGGTTAAACTGGACTGGGCCATTGGACTCTTAATTTAACCTATTGGGCTTAACTAATTATTCTAGTTAGAACCAACTCAATGACCCAACAAATAATTAATTTTCTAGCCCAAATAAACCAGTCCAATTAAATAAGTCTAAATCAGTTTAGTCCCAGGTTAATCCCTAATTGTTCAAACTAGGCCAAAGCCCTGAATAATTAATTAACCCACCAAACCAATTTAATTAATTCTCTCTCCATGGACCTTTATTTTATTCTAGCCCAATAATTAAATTAGGCTACTTAAATAAAATAATTCCATTTAATTTAAGATCAATCCCTTCACCCGTATTTAATTAGGACTCACAGTCTATATTAGAGACAAAAAGACACACCGCTTTGGCAACTAAAATGACCAAAATACCTTGTCATATAAATAGCTGTATTTTACATTTTAAATATTTTCTAATATCACCATAAGGAAATATAGGCCCTAAGGACAATGTTGGATTAGCAAAGTCTCCAATCTACATGTGTGACTAAAATACCCCTCTATACATCGCCGTACATTTAGAGAGGAAGAAGTGTACTAACACCTCTCTAAATGACATTTACCATCATTAGGCCTCTAGTCCAATAATCCATGACCTCCTGGATTATTTCCGCTTTCCAAGGGAGCTACCCTAAAACAAACATCCAAGTCATGTTTCCCATGGCCCTGGATATTCAGATCATTCAGATAACCACAAGGGGTGATATAGTATAGAAACTATCTTGTATAAATTTGCTTAACTAACTAGTCACACATACCCAACATGCAAGTATATTAGCCCTACAATAGAACCTCAACTATAGCATATCAAAGTGTATGCTTCCAGCTTTGTCAAACCACCAACTCATACTCAAGTCGTAGAATACTAGTCCACACTGTAGCGGTAGTAGTCTAGGTTTCTACCATATAGTACTTTTAAGAAACCACTACTACAGGTCATGTTCTACGTATTCGAAATACGCTTATGTCATGAAATGAGTTGACTACTCACTGGCTAAAGGTAAGCCATTCCCCATTTAGAATTCACAACATAATAACCTAAATATGATGAGATTCTCATTCTCATCAATTAGTTAAGAACAAAAGTTTATGTGCTAAGTAACCCGTGATCCATACCTTACTGTGAAAGACATCCTTTCACATGGACCACTTACTTAAACACAATGGGTCTTTTCCAAACGTAATTATGCACAAAGAAAATTGTAAATTCACAAATAATTTTTTAAAATAAATTCTTTTATTAAAACATTCGATTTTTACATCAGAAACCTAGTCTAAGAGGGCATACATCCCAACACTGACTTGGAAGATACTAAGTTCAGAATATATGTCGTTGTTTCTAGGGCATACCCCAAAAAGATAATAGAAGAGTAGCATGAGACATCATGCTTCAGACCATTTCCATCAATATCTTGTTCCTTCTCTCAGCTCCTCCATTCTGCTGGGGTGTTCCCGGTGCAGAGAACTGAGATACTATCTCATAATGTACTATGTAGTTCTTGAATTCACTAAAGAGTTATTCTCCACCATGATCTGATTGTAAGGTCATGATTAGTTTACTTTTCCGATGCTCCACTTCAATCTTAAACTCTTTGAACTTGTCAAAAGAGTTAGACTTGCATCTCATCATGTAAACATAACTGTACCTGGTACATTCATCTGTGAAAGTGATGAAGTACCCAAACCCCCTCTTACTGATATAGACAAAGGACCACACATATCAATGTGAACAAGACTCAGTATCTCCTTGGCTCTATCCACCTTTTGGGTAAAGGACATTTTGGTCATTTTTTCCATAAGACAGAATTCACATTGAGGCCAACTTTCTAATCTCAATGAGCTCAAAGGCTCATAATGGATTAACCTCTGAATCCTGATTAAGTTAATGTGACCTAATCTTAGATGCCAAAGATATAAGTCAATGACATTAGTCTTTCTCTTCCTATTTAAAGGTTCATATTGAGCATTATTTAATTAATTGTTAATAGGATTAATGAAGAATAGATTTTCATACATGTTACATATAACTTCTCTATTTCTACTGATAGTTATACCAGAATGGAAAGAAATAGAATATCCTTAATTTATTAGTTTGTAACTGAAACCAAATTCTATCTAAAACCAGGAATAAATAAAACATCCTTCAATACAACTATTCTATTACAATCAAAAGTAAGTTTCAGTTCTCCCATTGTAAAGGCCCAAACTTGTGCTCTTCTGAAGTCTTCTAATCTTTCTAAACCCCTGCAAGGAATTACAGATATGATCAGTAGCTCCTGAATCAACAATCCAAGTGGAAGTTAATCCAACCATTGATATAGACTCTAGATAGAAAACATTACCTGTAGGGTTTTTCTTGATTTAAAAATCTGGACACTTATTTTTCCAGTATCCTTTCTTTCCACATTTGAAGCATTTGCCTTTGGGTTTGTCTTTGGGTTGGGACTTGGGCTAGTGTACTCATTACCCTTCTTCTTTTTTAACTTTCTGGGCTTGGGCCCAATTCTTGAAGAATAAGCCAGCATAATCTTTGCTTGTGGCTTCATGACCTTCTCTACTACCTAGTACTTCTTCATCAACTCAGATAAACTCATATTTTTCTTGTTCATATTGTAATTCAACGTGAACTAAGTAAAAGAGCCCGGTAAAGATTCGAGAACCATGTCCACTTGGCTCTCGGGGTTAATGACAGCCCCCAAGACTTCCGCTTCCTCGAAAGCAGCAATCATTTTGAACATGTACTCTTTAACTAATGCTTCATCATCCATCTTGGTGTTAATGATTGTTCGAAGAGCCTTAGCCTCCTGTCTTGTGGGGCGGCTCTTGTCCGTGAACATCGTGGCTATTGATGTGTTGATATCGTATGCAGTTGCCATGTGCTCATGTTTGGATTGGAGTATATTTGACATGGAGGCTAACATATAGCATCATGTCATCTCATCAGCTTCTTTTCATGCCTTCTCAGCCTCACGCTCCTCATTGGTGGAACATTCCCTGATCACAGGACAGATCTCGTAAATGACATACTTATACTCCTCGGCTGTGAGTATTATGTCCAAATTCCTTTTTCAATTCACATAATTAGAACCCGTTAGCTTATTCTCACGAAGAATAATGGCTAAAAGACTGAAAGAACCTCCACCAACCATTTCTGAAATTTGAAAAATAAAATAAATTCTCATATTTGTGAAAATAAAATAATTTGTGCACTTTATTCTCATATTAAACTGATAGTAGCTAACCCCATCCCTATTATCTTTAATATGATTAATTTAGCTCTTAGAAAAACTGAGATAACTTTTTGAAAAGATTAACAGTTTCTTAAGCTAAGTGTGTTAACTACCACAAATTAATTTTCCTTCTAGGTAATGATCCAAAGATAACTCTATCGAGGGGATGGCTATTTCTTCTCATTTTCTATGGACATGTCTCGCACTATAACCTCTAATGTGGGCTGGCCGATCAAAGTATGTGTCCTGGGTTATTAATTACATCCTTCCATTAGTTCTATATCCTTGTGGAATCTCCAGCCTATACAAATTCACACATAGGGTGATGCGAGGAGACCTACGATCTCTAATGAGGATCGCGATGGAAGTCGTGGGCCGTTAGTAGAGTTGTAAATGAATCGAACGTTCGCGAACAAAAGCTCGTTTGAACTCGTTTGTGTTCGAATAAGGCTCGTTCATTTAATAAAAGAACGAACTCGAACACAAACTCGAGTTCGAATAATAAACGAACGAACTCAAACATGTTCACAAACATATTCGAACGTTCACGAACATATTATATATTTTTTAAAATTAATTATATTATATTACTTATTTTATTTATATTTTATAATATTAAGATTTATTCTTAATAAATCTTATATTATAATTATATTATTATATATTTATTTAATATTATAATATTCAATTATTTTTAATTAAAATTTGACTTATTATTTTTATAAATTTTAAAATATAAAATATAAAATAAACGAATTCGAACAATTCGAACTCAAACAATTCGAACTCGAACATAAACTTGAACTCGAATAATAAACGAACGAACTTGAACAACGTTCGATTATATTCGAACTCGAGCTCGAAAATATGATACTCGATTTGTTCGTGTTCGAATATAGCTCTAGCCGTTGGAACCCCTCTCCCACTTAGTTTTTTAAATAAGGATTTTCTTAGAAAAATATCCTTTGAAAAATTTCAATTGATTTCACTTTTAACTTAAAATAAAATATCTAAATTTATAAAAAAATTCTATGTCAAGGTTTATACCCTTTGATAAATTTTCCTCGTGAATTAATTTTATTTAAGTTAAGAACTTAATAATTTCAAAAAAATTTCCATTTAAAACTTTCTAGATCTCAAGTGTTTATTTGATAAAAATAATTTTCCTTCGCTAAAATGAATTAAAATGGTTTTCCATTTTAACTTACAAAAATTTCTAAATCCATAATATTTTCTATGTCAAGAATAAAAACTTTTAAGAAAATAACTAAAGATTAATTTTTATTTAAGTTAAAATTAACCATTTAATCAAAGAAAAATACTTTTCCTTGTTAAATAAAATTTCCCAAAGACTTTGGTCTTTGAGAAAACATGCACATAGGAATTAAAATAAATATCATGCTAGAAAACTATAAATATTTTTATACTTTTCTATTTTTAAACCTAAGTGCCCAAATAATAAAATTAAATACATTAATTAAATTAATAAATAGTATTGTTTAATCCTAAAATTATTTATTATTATTTTTCATACAAAATATTCAAAGAATATTAACTATTTCAAAAATAATAACTTCGTCGGGTACGAGAAAAAAAACCCAAAAAGAAGTAGCCCAAAAATAACAAGGGAAAAAAAATTTTCTTTAGTCTTGTGTACCCGCCACACTGGATCATAGCCTATGGGAAAACCCATGGACCATGAACTGCGGGCGGGTGCCCACGACCCATGGGCACACGGATGCCCCAAGATCCGATCGCAACAGTGACTGCATCCTGGGGAGGATGCCTTGCATCCTGCCCAGGATGCAAGTCATGTTGCCGAGCCAAGGATGCGCCTAGGCCTTGGCTGCGGCTTGCAAGCTACGGCTAGCCTGGGCACCTGACTCTGCTACAGGCAGTCCGAGCCACGACTCAGCTCGGCTCGACTTCTTCTTCAAGATTTTTTTTTTTCTCTTCTGCAATTTTTTCCAGAAACTTTGCAACTTTGCTCCGCCATCAATCCAAGCGACCACTTGTTACATTTTTTCATCAAAAAAAAAACACCACATCTGCCTATACCCTTTCAAATCAGGTTTACACAATTGCTATAGAAAACTTTAAAATTACATGGTTTCCTAAACCTCAATCGTGAGGTGTACAAAAGACTATCTCATACCATAAACAGCAAAGGATCACTAGCATAGTCAAACAATTAACTTGCCAATTTTATTAATTAGCATGTATCTTTCCTAAGCCATTCAAAGCTTCATGCTCTGATACCAATTGAAGCTCTAAAAACACAACGGAAGCCATGCAAAATGCCAAACAGTGGCGAAAAACAAAACATAGAACACAGCGGAAGAAAGGAAAAGTCAATACCTCTGTGCTTTGTTATTCTCTTTGGCCATGAAGAAGGTGGTTGGACCACAGGAATAGCTTCTCCGTGTGAAGATGTTTCCAGGATTGTTGAAGCCTCCGGTTGAAATCCCATGATCTGCCTACTTCGCCGTGCTTGCATGAATGCCAAAGCTTTTGAGAGCTTGGAATATTCCACTGCCTAAATGCTTGTTGGTGAAACAACTTAAGCAAGAAAATTCCCTATCGCAAACACTTCTTGATTTCTTGTTATTAATTAACAAGACCAAGAAGAAGAATGAAAAGAAGAACGAAAGAAAAGAATAAGAAAACTAAAGGCTTTGTTTTTTTTTTCATTTTTTATTTTTTGTGCGTTCTCTATGAAGAGAATGGAACACAGTTTTTCTATATCCTAATAACTTACCATCAGGGTTTTGATATTTCAAAACACCGGTAAGCTATCAACAGAAGAGGTTTTTCTTAACCTAAACTCTTCTGTTTTGTGAATTAAAAAAAAAAAAAAAAAACCCTTTTGGTCCAGGCTATTGAGCAATTAATTATTTTATTATTTTTCTTGAACCTAATGAGCCTAAAATAATAAACATTAATTATTTATTTTGGGCTTATAAAATTAACCCAATAAATAATAAATGAGCCCAAATAAATCAAAATAATTATTTAAGCCTTTTTTATTTAGTTTAGGACTAGGTTAATTTTTTTAATTATTCAATCTGGGCTTAGGCCCTGAATAATTAATTAACCATTAAACTAGATAATAAATTTAATTTCTCTCGTTCTATTATTTTATTCCAATCCAAAAATAAATTAAATTTTTTGAATAAAATAAAATCCTTTCAATTGAGACCATTTCCTCAACCTAAATTAATTAGAACTTACGGGCTATTCTGAGGATAAAAAAGACACATCGCCTTGGCTGCTAAAATGACCAAAATACCCCTGCTATATAAATAGCTGTATTTTACATTTTAAATATTTTCTAATATCACCATAAGGAAATATTGACCCCAAGGACAATACTGCATTAGCTATGTCTTCGACTACATGTGAAATGACTAAAATACCCCTCTACACATCGTCGTGCATTTAGAGAGGAAAAAGTGTATTAGCACCTCTCTAAAAGACATCTACCATCCTTAGGCTTCTAGTCCAATGATCCATGACTTCTTAAAATATTTTTGCTTTCTAAAAGAGCTACTCTAAAGAAAATATCAAAGTCCTATTCCCAAGGCCTTGGATAATTAGATCATTCAGACAACCACAAGAGACAATATAGTGTAAAAACTATCTTGTACAAGTCTGTCTTAACTAACTAGTTACATATACCCAACATACAAGTATATTGGCCCTACTGAAGAATCTCAATTATAGTACATCAAGGCATACGCTTCTAGCTTTGTCAGAACACCAACTTATACTCAAGCTATAGAGTACAAATTTACGCTATTGTAATAGTAATCTAGGTTTCTACCACATAGTACCTTTAGAATTACAGGTCCAATTCTACGCATTCGAAACACGCTTATGTTATGAAATGAGAAGACTACTCATTGGCTAAAGGTAAGCCATTTCCTATTTAGAATTCATAACACAATAACCTTACCATGATGAGATTCTCATTCTTATCATTCGGCTAAGAAAAATAGTTTATGTGTTAAGTAACCCATAATCCATACAATACTGTGAAAAACTTTCATTCACATGAACCATTTACTTAAACATAATGGGTCTTTTCTAATGAAAATTGTGCATAAATATAAGAAAGATTTCACAAATAATTTTTGAGAAAAATACGTTTATTAATACAAGTCAAATTTACATCAAAAACCTAGTTTAAGAGGACATACATCCCAACAGTATAGGCTTTTGGTTGCTAAGAAATGGACTAAACAAAAGGGCATCAAAACAGTTCACTAGGCATTACCAAAAATTCTGGTTTGCTCCTCTAGATATAATGACCTTAGAAAGAGAAATTTAAGATTTCCATAAACTCATACTAGGACCTCTAACCCTTGCTTAAGGTGTCTAAAAATTGGAGAGAGATTTTGAAGTGATTCTAAAAAAAAAAAAAAATCAGAAATGTACAATAGAGGAAAACTAGCTATATGTTATGTGATAATTCTTTGATTTTATTTATCTTGGAAATAACCTTTGAGATATATTTAAACCTATACACAGTTGAAAACTCAACCTCTAGAGATAAGAAAAACTTCAAGACAGCTAGAAAATGATAAAGAAGTTGGTTGAAACAATACTAAATGTTAACCCCGGGTAAGGTTAAATAAATAAATGTCTTAAGTAATTTACTTAATATATTGTGGATACTATACTAGTGGCAATTAGTTTATGGTAAGTTAATTATATTACTTAATCCATGAGAGTAGAAGGACTTCATATAGGATTTAGCATGCCTTCTTTGAGTGTTATGAACATAATGCTAGAGTTAGGAAAAAATATAGGAAAACTTTAAAGGAATAGGAAAATTGTTCTTGATCAATCGATGTCCTCCGTCTTCATGCAATTGTCTTTGGTTATCTAAGATGTCCTTCATCTTCATGCGCCTAATGCTCCGTTGGATTTACAAAGTTTCAACTTACCATTTGTCTTTTAAGCCTATTTAATGCTTATGAATGACGCCCTTTGTACTTGCTATAAATGGCCGTTTGCTCATCCCATTTGATGATTGTTTCATGTGATATATGTCACAGGTTACTTGAGTTTGTTGTTTCTTTGACTGTCCAAAGGAGCATTACTAAGGTAAGATAATTGTTTTTATATTTCATTATTGGATCCCCATGAGTGATGAGTGATCATTTTCTGTGAGTGATGGGTAATCACTTCCCGTGGGTAATAGGTGCTTACCCTTACTGAATAATTCATGTATGTTTTTTTAAGTTTTTTGTTTGTTGACTTGAATCCTTAACACATCTTGAGGTGGCTTAGTACCTAAAAAACGTATACTTATAAGGGAAACTCTGTCAAAAATTTTTCAAATATTTAAAATGGTATCCATAGAGGTCCATAGAGTTTAATGATATTTTTTATAGAGGTTAATGATATTATAAAATTATTAAAATGATTGTTCCAAAATAGTTTTACAATATAATATATTAAAAATATAGTTGAAAGATATATTTTGGAGCGAAAAAAGTTTAAGAACTAATCAGAATAATGTTCCTTTGAGATATTTAACACTTGTAAAGGTATGAATCATTAACTCAAAGCTAGTAAAGCTCCAATGCATTGTTGTTGTTGTTGTTGTTGTTGTTGTTGTTGTTGTTGTTGTTGTTGTTGTTGTTATGTTTAATACATTATTGATTGAATAAGAAAGGGTAAACGACATCTTTTGGTTCTTATATTTTTTGTCCAAATGACATCCTTTGGTACATATCTTAAAATGGTATCCATACAGTTTCATAGAGTTTAATAACATTTTTTGTAGAGCTTAATGATATTTTATGATATTCTTTATAGAGGTTAATGATATTTTACTATGGTTCATAGAGGTTCATAAACAATATGATATTTTGCGACTTTAAAAAATATATATTTCTTATTAACATTGCTAGAAAATATGGATAAATGAATAGGAGGATGGATCGATCGTGGATTGACTTACAAGACCTTTTAGGTGATGAATATAATAAAGGTTTAGATGCCTTTGTAGAATTTTCATTAAGAGGTAAACCTGATGGATCCAAAATTCATTGTCCTTGTATGAAGTGCCAAAATAGGTATTTTTATAGTACACCAGAGGTCAAACAGTATTGCCAAATGTGGGGTTTCATGCGTTGGTACACAAAATGGAATGTTAATGGGGAAGCATACTTATCTTCCTGCAACACAACTAGCAACATTCCTTTGACTAAAAACGTACAGGGGGATGATATGGTTGGGATGCTTTAAGATGTTGGTGATATTAGTGATTTCGATAATGCAACTGAGGAGCTTGAAGATTTGAGAGATATACATAAATTGTTAGAAAAGTCTAGTGCAGAGTTGTATCCTGGTTGTACCAAATTTTCTTCACATGTCATTTATTATGAGATTATCACATTTAAAAGTTCTCAATGGATGGTTAAGTCCTCAATGGGTGGTCGAATAAATCTGTTGATATGCTACTTGAGTTTCTAACAAATGCTTTTAGTGAAATGGGAGTGAATATAGCCAAAAATTACTACGAAACTAGTAAGATAACGAATGTGTTGAAAATGGAATGCAAAGTCTGGGACGCTTGTCCAAACAATTACATAATATACAAAGGGGAAAAATGAGGCTACACACATTTGTGAGGTATGCAATGCTCTAAGGTACAAAAAATAGGGTAGTACAATTGCATACAAGCGTGTTAAGTATTTTCCATTGATTCCGAGGTTGAAGCAATTATTTATATCTTGCAAAACTACATCCTTTATGAGGTGACATCAGGAATGTCGTGTGCAAGATAGAGTCAAAAGATACCCAACTGATTCTAAGGCTTGGAGAAAGTTTGATGAGTAGTATTCAGAATTTACATGTGACTGCCAGAATGTTAGACTTGGATTGGCTTTGGATGGATTTAGTCCATTTTCAAATACGCACATAGCACATAGTACTTGGCCTGTTATTTTTATACCATTCAATTTGCCACCCTGGCTATGCATGAAGTAACCTTATTTTATTCTGCCAATTCTTATCGATGGCCCCAAGAGTCCGAAAAACAAGATTAACATTTTTTTTACAACCGTTGATCAAGGAGTTGAAAGAATTGTGGCTTGATGGTGTGATTACTTATGATGCTGGGAAAAAAGAGATGTTTCGTTTGTGTGCAGTTATTATGTGGACCATAAATGATTTCCTAGCTTAAGGTAATCTCTCTAGCTATAGTGTTCATAACCAGAGGGCTTTTCCGATATGCAGTGTGAACTATTTATCTTACCGTTTGCCAAATGGTGATAAATATTATTTCTTATATCATCGCAGATTTCTTGAATCATCACATAAGTTCCATAGGGACAAAGTTTCTTTCAATAGAGAAATGGAAATACGATAAGCACCAAAAAAGTGTACGGGGACATAAATTTTAACACAGTTTCTGTCAGGATTCATGGACTCCTAAACGCGAAAAACATCCATGAATCCCTCCTGAGGATTCAAGTAAATAATTTAAAAGATCGTAGGTTTGCAGAATTACCTCTAGTTGGTGAAATCGATATCCTTCGATTCCGATGGTGGTGCTGCACGTGCAACCCAAATGATCACCAGATGATACAGTGCGCAAACGTCCTCTATCGAATACACACCACGAACTCACTCGTCACCTGGGGAGTGCTAGCTCCTAGGGTTTGAAAGAGTTTTTTTTCCTGGTAGAGAATGGCACGAATGTTCTCAATAGAATTAGACTCTTGAAAAGACGGTTAGGGTTTTCTTAAAAACCCCCGAACCTCTTAGAGTCCAACCCTAATAATATCTTATCATATTTTAATTTAAATTCAAATTAAATTAAAACTGATATGATAAGATTCTGCCATTATCTCGGTTAATTAAACAATTAATTTACCGAGTTAGATTCTTATAATCTGGACATTATCCAGATACATCGAATGTGGACATATTTCTAAATTCATTGTATCTGGTAAATTTTATAAGTTCGATTAACTTAGACATATTTCCAAATTCATCAAATCTGGTTACCAGAAAAATAACCTAACAAGTTCGCTTATTGTGTAACCATATAGGTTCATTTAACACTGGCAGTGTGCCCAAATCATATTTAAATGGCGCACAAGTTATAAGCGGTTTCTAGCAAAACATTATAGCTATCCAGGTTAAATGAAGATTAATGATCTCTTTGAACCAAACCATAATTTTATATTTAGTCATTTTATCACACGATATCCAGATTAAGCATAAGGCATGGAGCATGTCATCCTTATTAAGCTTAATCAATTATTTCTTGATTTCATAGTAGACTGTTCAAACAAATTATATCAATATCTTAGATTGATATATTTGAGCACGGCCATGCATTTTAACAGTCTAACTTATCAAGGGGCCCATGGATATCTCTCCCATAATTGAGAGGGACAAATTCCTTCACTATCATTCATATTCTTCTCATTGATTTATTTTATATCCAACAATAGTCTAATTTATTATCTGATTAAAGACAACTTTAGAAAACATCAAAATATAGAATTTATCAAGTAGGAAACTATGATGAATTTAGGTCGAAGGACTTTTAATATCATTATGGCTAGAAAGTACTTATGACATGTTCCATGAAGTACTCTCACAGTAGGTCATGTCCAATACAATGTTCTCTAACATTTATTTATGTTTTGACTCGATATCACAAATATCCATGACCAGTAAAACATAGTCATCAAGTCACAAACATACTAATCTTAATTTATTATTGTTCCAATAATAATAATCGATCAGGGACAGTTTTAGAATAGTCATTGTATTCATTGTAGGGTTATACTATCAAGTCACGTACTTGATGACCACAAAATAAGATGCATTATTCGTGGAAAGAAAAACCTCATATTATTATATAAAACATAATAATAATAGTATTAGTACAAATTGACTCTAGGGCATATCCCTAACAGTTTCAGGGGTGTTTAACAGAATATGTGATAGATAATATGAAAATCAGAATGCAAGTTGACTACGAACGGAAGTTTGGCACAAATTCTTATAACTAGAAGAATCGGAGTATTTTTTGGGAGTTGCTATATTAGGAGCATAATTTGATGAGTCACAACCTTAACCCGTGCACATTGAGAAAAATTTTGCAGACAATCTGTTGTTTACAATATTGGGTGATAGTACTTATTCAAAAAATAACTTCAAAACTCGTCAAGACTTGCAGGTAATGAATATTAAAAAGTCTTTACATCCAATTTTTAAACCCTCTGGAATTGGATATAGTTTGCCATCAGCACCTTATACAATGAGCAGGTCGAAAGTTGAAGTTTTTTTTGTCAATATTAATGGAATTGAGAGTTCCTGTTAGCTACTGTTCTAATATTTCTCTGCAGGTAAATATGAGGAGAAAGACTTTGGAAGGTTTGAAGTGTCATGATTCTCAAATTTTACTATAGCAATTAATCCCATTAGCTAACCGGACAACTTTGCCCAAGAATGTAGTGCAACTTTTAATTGAGATTGCTTCATGTTTTAGGCAGTTGTGTTCTAAACTTAACAAAGAGAGGCATCTTAAGTATCTTCAAGACCGTTTTACAGTTACAGTCTGTCTTTTTTAGAAGATATTTATCCCTAATTTTTTTTATATAATGGAACATTAACTGATATAGTTAGCCGATGATACATTGTTAGCTGGTCCAATTCAATATCGATGGATGTTTCCGGTTGAAAAATACATCAAGACTCTCAAGTGTTACGTGCGCAATCGTGCTAGACCTGAAGGTTCGATAGCCAGTAGATATTTAATGGAAGGATGTACGACATTTGTGTCAAGATATTTAGATGATGTTGAGAGCAAAGAGAATAGACCCCCAAGATATCTTGATGATGACAACCCGATGGGTAAACTAATTGAAACGGGGATTGATGTCATATTTGATCGTTTAACATTGATGCAAGTACATCGGCAGGTTCTCACCAACTCTGACATCCTTAAACTATATAGAGAGTCAGTTTTCCTTTGAATCATTATCTTTCATTTTTTATGCTTCTTTTATTATAACTTCTAAATTTTCACGTATGTCTATATGTAGCCTTCACATGTCTGTCATAAATAGAGAGCATCTAAGATCTCGGTTATATGACAAACAACGTATTTATTCTCAAATGTTTCATACTTAGCTCAGTCATTATGTAAGCAAAACATATACAGTATAGCGAGTAATTCCTTTAGAACATTTAGTCGTTATAACACTTATATTTATTATAGGTTGATGAGAACGAAGAATGCCCTAATATTCCTGTTGAAGTTAAAAAGCTTGCAAATGGTCCTTTCAATCACGGGTTGCGCAACAATGCATGCAACATAAATGGCTTCCGATTTCGTGCAACAACATACGAGGCTAACAAGTCAACCTAAAATTCTGGTGCTATGTCTAAAGCTAATACTACAAGTTATTCCAGTCCAAGAAATATGAATCCCATAGCAGCTGGTATCAATTACTATGGAATGCTTACTGATATTATAAGGATCCGATATAGTAGTGAATTGAAATTTCTGTTATTCAAATGTGATTGGGTTGATGTACATCGAGATATTAAAGTTAACGATCTAAAGTTTACTTTGGTAAATTTGGACCATTTGTTGTACCGGAAAAATAGAGAGATGGATAAGCCATTCATACTAACAAACCAAGCGAAACAGGTTTAGTATTCTTGTTGTCCTAAAGAAAGAGATTGGCATATGGTAATGCCAATGATGAGAAGAGATAATTATGATATGTACTCAATAGACCATGATCTAGAAACTTTTCCTGCGTAGCAGTCAGATTCTCATCCTGTTTCACACGAAGTAGATGTCGTATAGGTTAGAGATAGGATTTCTGGGGAGGAAGTAGATTTAGTTGGAAGAAGAATCCAGCCTATAAATTAAATGTAATTAAATCACTTAACCATTTACTAAATGTGCTTTAATTGTTAAAATCTTTTACTCAATGTTAAATCTTTGTATTTTGCAAATGGTTAACAAACATTCTTGACGTGGATCGATACAGGACGCCATAGCTGCCTCGAGATCAGGAGGTAGTTCCTCATAGGGTACAAAGACACAATCACCAGTACACAAGGTAGGTCAGAGATCACATACAAATGTCCGGACAGGCTCCAGAGATCAGGAGTCTAATCAAGAGACAACTATACCTACTTTTGATGTAGGTCCTAGTTGCACGTGACTTTCTTCCTCATACCCTAGCACCTCAGGTTTGCTATGTTAATAGGAAGTAAATATTAGAAGAAATTGAATGTGGCTGTTGAAGTCGTATTAAACTTTTTTCTGTCTTAACTGTTTTTCTATTAAGTGTTGTGTTGATATTTTGCTAGTTCCACGGTGAGGAGTTCTCACAGAGATGGAAAGTTACCTTCCGGATGGGGTGAGTCAGACTTCCGAAAGTACAATGTTGGTGTTAACGAACACGAAGGGCTTGTAGGGGTAGATGCATCTCGCTACAGTTCAGTGGTGGGTTGTTTTGCACACATGAGCAATAGAATCTCTCTGAATTACAGGAATTGGCATTCCATACCTTACAGACTTAAAAATGAAGTTTGGGAAGAAATACAAATAACTAATTTTATTCTAACATATGCAAGAGTATTTTTTTTAAAAGTTAACATTTTGTTTAATTAATTATTTATTTAATACGTACAAGAACAACACCATGATGCCACCACAAGGACATAGTGTCATAAAGAAGATGCTATGCGCAACGTGGAAGGATTTTAATTCGAAGTTGAAACAAAGATACTACATTCCTTTCCAGCATAGTACAAAGCCTATTGTTTGTGGAGATAAACAGGTTGACAAAAATCAATGGAGGATGTTTGTTGATTACTGGAGTTTGTAGAATATATAGGTCATACGTATAGAAGTTAACTACTTTTATGTCTCACAACTTGCTTACTTTTTTTAATCATTAAATTGTTTTATATGTTAACTATTTTTAATATTCACAAATGGAGGCCAAGTGGAATAAACAAAATTGATCACATATGGCATATCTACCGGTCACAGGAAGAATGCCATATTCTGTTATACAGGATCATGTATTCAATTTATCTTATACACTATTCATATGAAATGTATCTAATTTGCTTAAAACTTCTTACACATCTTTACAGATGGCCTCACAAGGCCAACCGACATCACAATATGATATGTTCCTTGTGACACGAAGGTGGCATGGTCAACAAGCTAATGGTTTGACTATAGAGATAATTGTAAGTAATTTTCAAATGCTAATTTTTCTGAGTTATTAAAATATAACAAAGATAATACATTAACCTAATATAAATTTGATATAATGTTTCTTAAGTTCATAGGACCAATTAGAGACAGAATGACAGGCACTACCTGAGTCTGAGCTCACAGAGGAAGTGAATGATTAGATATTCCGGCAATTGTTCGTTCCAGAAATAAGAGGTCATGTTAGGTGCAAGGGAAAGGGTCCAACACCAACCCCAGTCAGTTAATCATCAAGCAGAATTGAGGTCGAGGCACGTATGCGGAGAATACAAGATACTATGCTGGCTAAGATGCGAGCTGAGATACAGTGTGAGCGAAAGGCTTATGAGTTATGTATAGCTACGTTTCAGACTACCATAGAAATATTATCGCACAGATTGGAAGCATGTGCATTTGATGTAGTGCCTATACCTCAATCTAGTGCTTCTACGGCATCTCTTACTGTTAGTTCCACTTCTTGACCTGTTGGATCATTTGTTGGATTTTATGCCCTCTTAAACTAGATTTCTAATGTAAAATCGAATATTTTAATAAAAGAATTTATTTTCAAAAATTATTTATGAATTTACTTTTTGTTTGTGTACAATTTTCATTTGGAACAGACCCATTGTGTTTAAATAAGTGGTACATGTGAATGGTGGTCTTTCACAGTAAGGTATGGATTACGGGTTATTTAAACACATAAACTTTTGTTCTTAACCTATTGATGAGACTGGGAATCTCATCATGTTTAGGTTATTATGTTATGAATTTCAAATGGGGAATGGCTTACCTTTAGCCAGTGAGTAGTCCACTCACTTCATGACATAAGCGTATTTCGAATATGTAGGACAGGACCTGTAGTAGTGGTTTCTAAAAGTACTATATGATAAAAACCTAGACTACTACCGCTACAGCCTGGACTAGTACTCTACGACTTGAGTATGAGTTGGTGGTCTGGCGAAGCTGGAAGCATATACTTTGATTTGCTATAGTTGAGGTTCTATCGTAGGGCCAATATACTTGCATGTTGGGTATGTATGACTAGTTAGTAAAGACAGACTTGTACAAGATAGTTTCTGCACTATATCGCCCCTTGTAGTTGTCTGAATGGTCTAAAATGTCCAGAGCCCTGGGAAACATGACTTGGATGTTTGCTTTAGGGTAGCTCCCTTGGAAAACGGAAACACTCTAGGAAGTCGTGGATCATTGGACTAGAAGCCTAAGGATGGTAGATGTCATTTAGTGGGGTGTTAGTACACTTCTTCCTCTCTAAATGTATGGCGATGTGTAGAGGGGTATTTTAGTCATTTCACCTGTAGGTCGGAGACTTTGCTAACGCAGCATTGTCCTTGGGGTCAATATTTCCTTATGGTGATATTAGGAAATATTTAAAATGTAAAATACAGCTATTTTTATGGCAAGGATATTTTGGTCATTTTAGTAGCCAAGGCGGTGTGTCTTTTGGTCCCCAGTATAGACCGTGAGTCCTAATTAAATACGGGCTAAAGAATTGATTTTAAATTAAATAAAATTTATTTTATTTAAGTAGCCTATTTAATTATTAGGCTAGAATAAAATAAATATCCATAGAGAGAAAGAATTAATTAAATTAGTTTGGTCGGTTAATTAATTATTCAGGGCTTTGGCCCAGTTTGAATAATTAAAGATTAACGTGGGACTAAACTAATATAGGCTTAATTAATTGGAATGGTTTATTAGGGCTAAAAAAATAATTTTTTATTAATTGAGCCATTTATTTGGTTTTAGTTAGAATAATTAATTAAGCTCAAAAAAGGTTAAGCTAAGAGTCCAATGGCCCAATCCAGTTTAACCTAGGGTTTTATTTAAGTTAAACAGGAGGAAAAAAAAACAACGTTGTTTTTCTAATGCTTTCTCTCTGTGAAAAATAGCAGACGTTTTTTCTTCTCTCTCTCCAGAAAATATTCTTTGGCCCTTAGGTTGTTTCACCAAAACGATATTAGGCAGGCCATATACTGGAAGATCAAAAGCTAGGTGTTCATCTACATGCAAAGACGAAGTAAAAGGCTTGCAGGAATTGCACCAGAAGTTTCCACGAGCGTGCCTATCCCAGTTCCGCATATTCCAGTTCAGCCGATTTTGACAATAAGAAGAAGAGGTAAGGAGAAAATATATTTTTTTTCCCTTTTTCATCTTCACGCAGGAGTACTGCGTTTTTGTTGTTCCTTGACTGTCTTTTTGGCTATGTTTCGCTTGCAATTTTATCTTCAATTGATATCAGAGTATAAAGATATTTGCACATATAGGAAGCCTGTACGCTAGTTAATAAAATTGGACAGTTATGTGTGATTAAATATGATCCTTCGCTGTTTTGGTATGGGATAGGATCTCTGTGAGCTTCATCGTTGAAGCATAGGCATCACTGTAAATTTTTTTTTTTTTTTGGCTTTTATGTTTTAATCGTGTAAACCCAATTTAAATGGGTATAGACGGTTGTAGTTTTGTTTTGGATGAGATTTTGATATGAAAAATGTCCAAGAAGAGCAAAAGGAAGTGAAAAAATAGAAAATCCGTTGACAGAATAGAGAAACTCGTCGCGGGGAAGAAGAAGCACTGTTCCTAAGCCGCCGAGCCGAGCCGAGCCTCCAAGCCGAGCGGCCACTGTTATGTGTCACGAGCCGCTACCCTTGAGCCGCCTAAGCCGAGCCAATTTCTTTTAATTCCAAGCCAATTCAATTGCAGAATTGCAATTGAAATGCAATTCAATTGCCCGGGTCGCGCGCAAGTTGTCGGGCCGACTCGCGGGGCATGCAGTAAGAGAGGCACCGGGTCGTGGGCGCGAGCAGGCTAACGGGCGGGCGGCTGCTGCGCGGGTTGGATGCTGAAGTTCTGGTGCGGCTGGTTCACCGGGCGCCCGGTGGACTGCAGGCCAAATGGGCCCGGATCCGATGCATCGGGTGCACGTGGACTAGCAGCTATTTTTTGCAATTTTTTTCCCCTTTTTCGTTTTGGGTCCCATACCAGGCAAAGTTAATATTTTTGCAATATTTATATTCTTGGAATATATTTGCATGAAAAATATTAGTAAGGGATTTTAGGATTAAACAAGATAATTAATTAATTAATTAATGTGTTTAATTCTATTATTTGGGCACTTAAGTTTAAAAAATAGAAAAGCATGAAAACGTTTACTGTTTTCTAGCATGCTATTTTTTTTATGTACCTATGTGCGCTTTTTCTCAAAGATCAAAGTCATTGGGAACACTTTTGACAAGAAAATTATTTTTCTTCAAAAACTAAATGGTTATTTTAATTTGTACAAAAATTAATCTTGAATATTTTCTCAAAGGATTTAATCATTGACATAGAAAATATATTGAATTTAGATATTTTTGTAAATTAAAATGGAGAGACATTTTGTTTTGTTTTGGACTAGAAAAATGATTTTGTCAAATAAACTTGAGACCAAAGTCTCTAGAAAGTTTTAATTGGAAAATTTTTGAAATCATTAAATTTAACTTAAATAAAATTAGTCCATGGAGAAAATCTCTCAAAGGATATAAGCCTTGACATAGAGATTTTAATGGACTTGGATATTTTATTTTTGAGTTAAGAAAAACTTAATGGAAATTTCAAAAGGATATTCTTCCAGAAAACCTTTATTTTAAAAGACTAAGTGGGAGAGGGGTTCCAACGGCCCCACGGCTTCCATCACGGTCCTCATTAGAGATCGTGAGTTCCCTCGTGTCACCCTGGGAGTGAACCCGTATAGGATGGGGATACCACAAGGATCTAGATCTAATGGAAGGATATAATTAATAACCCGGGGCACGTACTATGATCGGCCAGCCCACGTTGGAGGTCATAGTGCGAGGTATGTCCATAGGAAATGAGAGGAAACGGCCATCCCACGATGGAGTTATCCTCTAGATCATTACCTAGAAGGGAAATTAATTTGTGGTGGTTAATACACTTTGCTTAGAAAACTATTAATCTTCCCAAGAAGCTATGTCAGTTTTCCTAAGAGCCAAATAATTTTTAGTGCACAAATTTTATTTTATTTTCACAAATTAAATTCTTTCTTTTACTTTTCGATTTTCAGAATTGGTGGGAGGTTCTTTTAGTCCATTGGCCGTTATTTTCAGGGAGAATAAGTTAACGGGTCCAAACTATGTGGACTGGAAAAGAAACCTGGACATAATACTCACAGCTGAGGAGTATAAGTATGTCCTTTACGAGACCTGCCCTGTTATCGGGAAAGGTTCCACCCTGAAGAGCAAGAGGCTGAGAAGGCGTGGAAGAAGGCTGACGAAATGGCACGTTGCTATATGTTAGCCTCCATGTCCAATGTGCTCCAGTCAAAACACGAGCACATAGCTTCTGCATATGACATCAGTCAATCATTGGCTACTATGTTCGCGGACAAGAGCCGGCCCGCAAGGCAGGATGCTCTTCGAACTATTGTTAACACTAAGATGGCTGAGGGAGCATCAGTCTGAGAGCATATGCTCAAGATGATTGCTGCTTTCGAGGAGGCGGAATCTTAGGGGCTGTCATTGACCTCGAGAGCCAAGTGGACATGGTTTTTGAATCTCTACCGGGCTCCTTCACTCAGTTCAAGTTAAACTATAACATGAACAAGTTGAACATGAGTTTAACTGAATTGATGAAGGAGCTCTAGATGGCGGAGAAGGTCATGAAGCCGCAATCAAAGGCCATGATTGCAAAGGCTTCTTCCTCAAGAACTGGGCCTAAACCCAGAAAGTTCAAGAGGAATAAGGGGAATGCAGCAGCCCAACCCAAGAACCAGCCCAAGGACAAACCAAATGGTAAGTGCTTCAAATGTGGCAAGAAGGGACACTGGAAAAAGGAGTGTCCAGATCTTCAAACTAAGAAAAATCCCACAGGTAATGTTTTCTATCTAGAGTCCATATCAATGGTAGAATTAACTTCCACTTGGATTGTTGATTCATGAGCCACTGATCATATCTGTAACTCTTTACAGGGGTTTAGAAAGATAAGAAGACTCAAGAAGAGCGAACATGGGCTTTGAGTGGGTAATGGAGCACAAGTTTAGGCCCTTGCAGTGGGAGAGCTAGATCTTATTTTTTATTGTAATAAGATAGTGGTTTTAAAAGATATTTTATATGTACGTGGTTTTCGTCAGAATTTGATTTCAGTTGCAAAACTTATTAATCAAGGATATTCTGTATCTTTCCATTCTGGTATTTCTATTAGTAGAGATGGAGAAATTTTATGTACTGGGCACATGTATGGAAATCTGTTCTTTTTAAACCCTATTAACAACCAATCAAATAACGCTCAGTCTGAACCTTTAACTAAGAAGAGAAAGACCAATATCAATGATTCATATCTTTGGCATCTAAGGTTGGGTTGTATTAACTCAACCAGGATTCAGAGGCTAATCCATGATGGGCTTTTGGGCTCATTGAGATTGGAAAGTTGGCCTCAGTGTGAATCCTGCCTGATGGGAAAGATGACCAAAAGGTCATTTACACCAAAGGCGGATAGAGCCAAGGAGGTGTTAAGTCTTATTCACACTGATGTGTGTGGTCCGTTGTCTACACCAGTTAGAGGAGGTTTTGAGTACTTCATCACTTTCACGGATGATTGTACGAGGTATGGTTACATTTACCTGATGAGACGCAAGTCTGACTCTTTTGACAAGTTCAAGGAGTTTAAGGCTGAAATGGAGCGTCGGATAGGTAAATTAATCAAAACCTTACGATCGGATCGTGGTAGAGAGTACCTCCTAGGTGAATTCAAGGACTACATGGTACATCATGGGATAGTATCCCAACTCTCTGCACCGGGAACACCCCAACAGAATGGAATAGCTGAGAGAAGGAACAGGACATTGATAGAAATGGTCCGAAGCATGATGTCTCATGCTACTCTTCCAGTGTCCTTTTGGGGATATGCCCTGGAGACAGCGGCATATATTCTGAACTTGGTGCCCTCCAAGTCAGTACCTAGGACTCCCTATGAGATGTGGACTGGGCGTAAACCAAGTCTGAATCATCTCAAGATTTGGGGTTGTCCAGCTTATGTACTGGTCAAGGGAGACAAAGTGGAACCAAGATCAGAATTATGCTATTTTGTTGGCTATCCAAAAGGGACAAAAGGAGGTTACTTTTATCATCCTAAGGAGTAGAAGCTGCTAGTCAGTACCAATGCTAGATACTTGGAAGATGATCAAAGTACTTCCACTAAAGGTTCTACGAGGTTGGAACTTGGGATAAGTTATCTACAGAATCAACTTCTTCTGACCCGATTCTGGAACAAGAAGATGCACAACCTCAAGTGCCTATGCAAATGGAGCCTCGTCGTAGTGGGAGAGTGTCCAAGGTTCCGGATAAATGGACATGTGAAGCCTTTGAACGGGTCTCCGACCCTTTGGAACAAGACCCCACTAGATACGAGGAGGCTATTGCAGATGCCGATGCAAATCTGTGGCATGAAGCAATGAAAGCCGAGATTGAGTCTATGTACCTCAATCAGGTTTGGGATCTTGTAGCTTCACCTGAAGGGATAAAACTCATTGGGTGCAAGTGGGTGTACAAGAGAAAGAGGGGAGCGGATGGGAAGGTGGAAACCTTCAAAGCTAGGCTTGTGGCGAAAGGGTATACTCAGAAAGAGGGAATCGACTATGAGGAAACCTTTTCCTCGGTAGCCATGCTTAAATCCATCCGCATCCTCCTTGCCATCGCATGTCACTATGACTACGAGATATGGCAAATTGATGTCAAGATGGCATTCTTAAATGGCCATCTTAGCAAAGACATCTATATGTCCCAACCGGAAGGCTTCATTGCTGAAGGCCAGGAACATATGGTTTGCAAGTTTAAGAAGTCCATTTATGGACTTAAGCAGGCATCGAGAGCATGGAACATTCATTTTGATGAGATTGTAAAGTCCTATGGTTTTATTCAACACGAAGATGAACCATGCGTGTATAGGAAACTTGAAGGCATTAATGTGGTTTTTCTTGTCCTGTATGTGGATGACATTCTACTCATTGGAAATGATGTAGGGACATTGTCATCTATAAAGGTTTGGCTATCTAGTCAATTCAGTATGAAGGACTTGGGAGAAGCCAGCTACATTCTCGGGATTAGGCTTCTTAGAAATAGGAAGCAGAGAATGTTAGGGTTATCCCAAGCGACATACATTGACAAGATGCTGGCCAAGTACAGTATGGACTCATGTAAGGGAGTTCTAATCCCTTGCTGACATTGGTTGTCATTTTCTTCGAAGGACTGTCCTAAGTCTCAAGAAGAAAAGGACAGAATGAGTAGGATTCCCTACGCTTCGGCTGTGGGAAGTCTCATGTATGCCATGTTGTGTATTAGACCAGATATCTGCTTTACCGTGGGCTTAGTTAGCAGATATCAGTCAAACCCCGGGGAGGTTCATTGGCAAACTGTAAAGCATATTCTCAAGTACCTCAAGGGAACGAGAGATTATATGCTGGTTTACACGGCTGATGATTTGGTTCCTACAGGATACACAGACTCAGACTTCCAGGCGAATAAGGATGAGAGAAAATCCACTAGTGGATATGTCTTCACCTTATCTGGAGGAGCAATTTCATGGAGGAGTATCAAGCAGTCTTGTATTGCTGACTCAACCATGGAAGCTGAGTATGTGACAGCTTCGGAGGCATCTAAGGAAGCAGTCTGGCTCCGGAAGTTTCTTTCAGAACTTGGAGTCGTACCATATATAGATAGGCCGATTGTGATATATTGCGACAACACTGGAGCAGTATCGCAATCTAAGGAGCCTCGGAACCACAAGAAAGGGAAACATATAGAGAGGAAGTACCACCTAATCCGGGATTTCATCCAGAGACGGGAAGTCGTGGTGGAACATATTACCTCATAAAACAATCTAGCAGATCCATTCACCAAGCCTTTGGCTGAGAGAGTCTTCAAGAGACACTTAGACGCCATAGGGGTGGGCACCTGTGGACTTACCTAGTCTTAGAGTGCAAGTTGGAGATTGTTGGATTGTATGCCCTCTTAGACTAGATTTCTGATGTAAAATCGAATATTTTAATAAAAGAATTTATTTTCATAAATTGTTTGTGAATTTACTTTTTGTTTATGCACAATTTTCATTTGGAACAGACCCATTGTGTTTTAATAAGTGGTCCATGTGAATGGTGGTCTTTCATAGTAAGGTATGGATCACGGGTTATTTAAACACATAAACTTTTGTTCTTAACCTATTGATGAGATTGGTAATCTCATCATGTTTAGGTTATTATGTTATGAATTCCAAATGGGGAATGGCTTACCTTTAGCCAGTGAGTAGTCCACTCACTTCATGACATAAGCGTATTTCGAATACGTAGGACAGGACCTGTAGTAGTGGTTTCTAAAAGTACTATATGATAAAAACCTAGACTACTACCGCTACAGCCTGGACTAGTACTCTACGACTTGAGTATGAGTTGGTGGTCTGGCGAAGCTGGAAGCATATACTTTGATTTGCTATAGTTGAGGTTCTATCGTAGGGACAATATACTTGCATGTTGGGTATGTGTGACTAGTTAGTTAAGACAGACTTGTACAAGATAGTTTCTGCACTATATCGCCCCTTGTGGTTGTCCGAATGGTCTAAAATGTCCAGGGCCTTGGGAAACATGACTCGGATGTTTACTTTAGGGTAGCTCTCTTGGAAAGCGGAAACGCTCCAGGAAGTCGTGGATCATTGGACTAGAAGCCTAAGGATTGTAGATGTCATTTAGAGGGGTGTTAGTACACTTCTTCATCTCTAAATGTACGGCGATGTGTAGAGGGGTATTTTAGTCATTTCACCTGTAGGTCGGAGACTTTGCTAACACAGCATTGTCCTTGGAGTCAATATTTCCTTATGGTGATATTAGGAAATATTTAAAATGTAAAATACAGCTATTTTTATGGCAAGGATATTTTGGTCATTTTAGTAGCCAAGGCGGTGTATCTTTTGGTCCACAGTATAGACCGTGAGTCCTAATTAAATACGGGCTAAAGAATTGATTTTAAATTAAATGGAATTTATTTTATTTAAGTAGCCTGATTTAATTATTAGGCTAGAATAAAATAAAGGTCCATGGAGAGAGAGAATTAATTAAATTAGTTTGGTGAGTTAATTAATTATTCAGGGCTTTGGCCCAGTTTGAATAATTAAAGATTAACCTGGGACTAAACTAATATAGGCTTAATTAATTGGACTGGTTTATTTGGGCTGAAAATTAATTATTTATTAATTGGGCCATTTATTTGGTTTTAGTTAGAATAATTAATTAAGCTCAAAAAAGGTTAAACTAAGAGTCCAATGGCCTAATCCAATTTAACCTAGGGTTTTATTTAGGTTAAACAGGAGGGAAAAAAAAACAACGTTGTTTTTCCAGTGCTTCCTCTCTATGAAAAATACCAGACGTTTTTTCCTCTCTCTCTCCAGAAAATATTTTTTTGTCCCTTAGGTTGTTTCACCAAAATGATATTAGGCAAGCCATATACTGGAAGATTGAAAGCTAGGCGTTCATCTACATACAAAGACGAAGTAGAAGGCTTGCAGGAATTGCACCAGAAGTTTCCACGAGCGTACCTACCCCAGTTCCGCATATTCCAGTTCAGCCGATTTTGAGAACAAGAAGAAGAGGTAATGAGAAAATATTTTTTTTTTTCCCTTTTTCTTCTTCACGCAGGAGTGCTGTGTTTTTGTTGTTCCTTGGCTGTCTTTTTGGCTATGTTTCGCTTGCAATTTTATCTTCAGTGATCCTGACCAGCTTGTCCGTAATGAGTGACATCTTTTAATTTTCTTCTTGTTTCTATCTGTACTACTAATTCTGATCGATTTCTTGACATTTTCTATTTCTCAAACATGTAGTACTACCTTTTTTTTGGGACTTTGTAGATTTCTTATGATTTGATTATTGGAGATATTGCTTTTGCGTTGTTTGGCAATGAGGAGATTGTGTTTTATTATATTTGGTGTTGAATGAGCTGATTTTATTGTGTTTAACTTGAAATTGTACGTGTACAGGGTCAAATACAAATAAAAAATGCTTTAAAAAAAAAACCCTAATACAATGGCTAGCTCTTATATCCCAATGATTAGCAGTTAAAAACGACAGCAATCACAGTCATATTTTTTTCATATTAGCGGTTGTATTTGACAGAAAATTATAACTTTTACAAGACGTTATATTTGATAGTCAACTACGACGATGCTAGACCGTTGTATGGTCTAATCAAATACGACGGCAGCGAACCATCATATTTGCTTATCAAATATGACGGTTTCTAGTCATTGTATTTGGTAGCCAAATATAATGGTTATATTTACCTAATACGACGGTTTTTCGAACCATGTCAATAAACCTTTCGGCCAATCAAAAACAACCCTTTCAAATAGCCGTCGTATTAGCTTAATATGACGATTTAGTAGCCGTTGTTGAACAAGAGCGATGGGACTTATTATGAGCGCTAAATTACTATCGTTTAGCAGTCGTATGTAGCAAATATGATGGCTGGTCGGTAAAATACGACGGTTCGTATTTGATCCATATTTTAGTAGTGAAGTACAACATTGTGTTAAAGAAATCATGATGGATATTTTGATGTGAGCTTCCTACTACACTGGAATGTATTTGTTCTTAAATTATCTCTAGTTATAGTATTAATAAGATAGGACATCATTAATACGTTAAGATTAGCACGTGTTATACTTCTTGTCTTGATCAAGCGGTGGTTTTCACATCTATAAGTATTATGATACTCAAAGTTAACACGTGGATACTTGTTACTTGAACAAGTACATTGAATGACCTAACTATGAGATAATTATATAGATAACTATTTAGTGCCAGTGATAGAATTTCATTATAGCAATTGTGCAAGCATCCTTAGATTTGAGAACTCCAAAGTACTTTGTTTACCTAGCATTATACTTTGATTCCAATATTTGGAGTCCTTACTGTTAGGTATCTCAGGCTCGTATCCTATACGGTGCAGTGGAAGAATAAAACGAGATACCATCCCAAGACCCGCATACGTGTGGAAAACAAGACATCAAGAGATCAAAGGTAATAGCTTTTTTACCTTCCTATGATCGTCTGAAGAACAAAACTTTTCTTCTTCAAGTCAAGGTGCAATCCAGCAATCCACTTGATCAAACTCCACGAGAGTTGAACATCTAACCACTATAATCACAGTATGTGATTATCTCTAACAGTAATCCACACAAAGGAATACTCAAACACCAAAATTTCCTGTGCTAGCAGAAAAAGATGGCGGCTAGGGCTCTTCTCATTTTTCGCAAAACGAGAAAGAGGGGAGGGAAGAGAAGAGAGTTTTTGGCGGCTGCTATTTTCGTGTGAATCACCCTCCTAGGGTTTCGGTTATATCATCATATAAATAAAAAAATTCACTGAAAAAACTGAAATACTAAAACAATTAGAATTCCCTAATTGTAATTGGAAACATCAAGTTCTCACAACTACAATTTGGACCACAAATTATAACTAATTATAATTTCTCCACAACAACTTCTCTTTCTGGCAATTAACCCCACTATATTATCAAATAATATCTTGAGTGTATAATCCTTTATTATGTGTGACCTATTAGGTTTCCCAGTCAATTGGTAGCGAATATGAATTAATCCAAACGTCTTTGAGATTAATAATCCATAATTAATTAGAATTAATCCTATTAATTCTAATCAGGATTGGTTTATTAATTAATGCATATTCCTATATCATGAGCAGTATCTAGCAATACATCATGACCACCCAAGAGTCCAGAAAGTCAAGTGGCTTGACATGAACCCTTCAATAACAAACTACAGTGCAATTAACTCCTTTTACCATACAATATCTCATTCGATTTGGAGTACAGAATTAGTGCCAACTCCCTCCAAAATTAATTCTTGCCCGAATACAATAGTACTTGTACCAAGAATCCACTACTCTAGATGTGTATCAATTGGAACTATTTTCAATACACAATCGTCTTGGTCAAGAACTTCTCGAGTGGCCGTGAGATTTTCGCCCCTACTATTAGGAGTGGTGAATCCTTTATTGACCCTTTTGACTACTTTTGTTGACTTCACAATGTACCCAATATCCATCCTATAGGCAGCCCTCAATCGAGCTCCAGAGATTGGAATCAAAGTACAATACTCAGCAAATAAAGTACCTTGGAGATCTCAAGTCTAAGAATACTTGCATGTTTACTATATTGAGATTATATCACTGCCACTAAATAGTTATCCATGTGATTATCTCAAAGTTAGGTCATCCAATGAACTTGTTCCATTAACAAACATCCATGTGTTAACTCTGAGTATCTCAATACTCACGGATATGAGAACCACCGCCTGATTAAATTAGGAAGTCTAACACATGCTAGTATTAACACATTAATGATGTCCTATCTCATTAATACTACGACTAGGGACTATTTAAGTACTAACACCATACAGTGTAGTAGGAATCTCATATCATGATATCTATTATGATTTCCTTAACACAGTGTTGTACTAGGGACTTTATCGAACAGTTATATTACTTAAAAGTAAACGAAAGAAACTGTAAGATAAATAATGCATTTTATTAAAATAAAGTGTGTTATATACAATGTACAAGTGATTGCCTCTAGGGCACAACACTAACACTTACAAGACCACCTATGGGATAGATATTGGGTACAACGTGAAGTAAACCAAAGTAGTTAAGAGGGTCAATAAAAAATTCATCACTCTTAATTGTAGGAGTGAATATCTTAAGGCCACTTGTAGGAATCATTACTCAAGAAATCCTTACCCAAGGCGATTATATGTTGGAAATAGTTCCAATTGATACACATGATGAGTAATGGATTCCAGGAACAAGTACTAAAACATTCGGCTCAGAATTAATTAATATTCTAGAAGGATTTGACACTAATTCCATATTCTAAACCGAATGAGATATTGTATGGTGGAAGGAATTTATTGCACTAACGTTTTGTTATTGAAAGGTTCATATCAAGCCACTTGACTCTTTAGATTTTTGGATAGTTATGATATATTGCTAGATACCGCTCATGATCTGCAAAATATGAATTTATTAATTATAAAATTAATAAATTTAATCTTAATTAGAATTAATAAATTAATTTTAATTATTAAAAGCATTATTAATTCTACTATGATAGAATTAATTTATATTAGCTACCAAATAACTAGAAAACCTAATAGGTCACACACAATAGAGGAATTGGTACTCAAAATATTATTTGATAATATTATAGTGTTAATTTGTGAGAAGAAATAATTATTATGGTCTAATTATAAAGTGTTATAATTATTTGAAGTTGAAGTGCAATAATTAAATCCTATAGATGAATTATAAACTTGTTATAATTCTTAGAGCCTAATTGCAATTCTTAAAATTTCTAAGCCCATAATTGAAAAAAGAAACAAAAATTATTTGTTTCCTAAAATGAATTAAGAAAATGTACATGTTCCTTTTTCCTTTTCTTGTGGCGGTTGTTTTGTGAAAAAGGAAATTAGTTTCTTGTTCATAAATAGAGAATTTATTCTCTGTGTATATGAGAAAATTGGCTATCGTAAGGAATAACAATAGAACACGCACAGAGAGAGTTTTTCATCTTTTCTTTTTGAAGGGAAAAAAAAAACAATTTCTTCCCAATTAAATTAATCATAAATCTACCTAGCATTTTCTACTAGCATAGATATTGGTGGTTTTTGAGTACGTTCTTCGTGTGGATCAATATTAGAGAAATTCTTATCCTTGGAATTTAGTAGCTCGATTGAATCAACTTTTGAAGGGGATTCGCAGGACGAAAAATTTTATAAGTTGCTTTTTTTAGGTAATTATTTTTTTTTCCTTTTCACGATCTGTTTAATTGCATACGAGTAATCTTTTTGAGTGAATTATGTTCTATTTTTTCACTGTGTGTAAACTGGTTTGCATGATCGAAATCTTACATTTATAATATTGAATCAAAACAAACTTTTGGAAGTTTTCTCTTGGGTTCTTCCCATGAATACCAAGATCATTTTTAGAGTTTCATTCATTACTTTTGAATTGAATTTATAAACTTATAAGGATAGATCAATCTAACTTTCTATAAGGGTCTTAGATTCTTGATCATCTAAAATTCTTAATAGAAGTTCTATTTGTTACCTGAATCCCTACTTTAATTGTTCTTGATTGTTTGTTGAGCTATGGGTCTTGGGAGTAATTTAATAAACTTGATTCTTAATTCTTAGGATTTTTTTTTTGACCTAGAATTTTAGTATTTTGAATTGGGTATTGTTTGTTCTTCATAAAAATCTCTATTTTGATCATCTATTGAGTCTTGTATTTTTCCTAAATTTAGCCATGGAATTCACCATTAAATCATCCCTTCCGTGCTCACATCCGATGTATTGATCAAGTAGTACAGCAAAGAAATGTTTGATATCTAAGAGTGAATTATTTCAAATTCAAGTCCTACTGAGTGCATTCTTACATTATTAAATGCCACTAAATATTAGGTACATTCTGCATATGTAGAAAGGAAAAATATCATTAGTGTCTTTGATTTGCTGCATTCACATATATTGTTTTGTTGATTTTAAATGCATTACGACTTTAGAATTTAAAATATTAGATGGCTTATAAACATTGCATTTACAGAAGTATATCACGTGCTTACAAATTGATGAAATCGCAATTGGCCTATTGCAAGAAGTAGGGATGGCAGCAGTATAATTTTTACTAATTTTGATAAGTTATGGATCAATTATTCTACTGATTAAGTAACTGATGGAAATTTTAATGGAGATTAGTTTTTGTTTAGATTAACTGATATCGATACTGTTAGGTATGGGGAGAAGGTTCCCTATCGTTTACCATTCACTGAGTGTGTGTTTTTGTTATATTTTCGTAAATTAATTTAATTATGTATTATTTAGATTTGTATAGTTTAAATTGAAATAAACTATATGTGATTTATTTTTCTTTAAAAAATTATTTGAATACTTAATGGCTCGATATTGGTATACTCTTAGTTTGGTAAAGCTGATGGTATCAGTATTAGCAAGACAATAAGCATTTTAATAATAATAACGGTAACCGTTAAGTCAAGTTTTAATTGGTAACGAAAATGGTAATGGAATATTGTATGATTACTGTACCGCTGCAATTTCGAGCAGAAGAAGCTCCAAAAAGTTAAATATTTTTTTACAATATTAACTTCTATTTATTTATTAGATCCTCACTTTTATTTGTTTTCCTAGATGGGTTTCATTCATTTAGTCTTCAACCCTAAATTGAATTTGTCATTTTTTTCACAAATGTAAACAAAGATTATATATATATAGTTGGATAGTGAAGTTGATGAAGCAATTTACAAGAATGAATATGCTAAAAGGTACTCCCTTCGTCTCATGAAAATTAACTTATTTATCATCTTGGATTATCCTAAATAAAATGATATTTATTTTAAAATAAAAATTTTTAATAAAATAATTAATATATTTCTCAATCAACAACCCTTTAAAAAAATTTATTTCTTTATGTAATTTTTTCTAAACTTTCCTAATTATAAAGAATAAGACAATAAGTTTGACTTATCAAATTAATATTTAGCACATTAGGTGTTTATCTGTTTAACCCTTTAACTCTCTTTTTTTATTAATAATATTTTTCGTTTAAAATTTTTTTTATTAATAATATTTTTTGTTTAAAATTTTTTATAACTTATTGAACTTTTGAATTTTGAATTTTTTATTAAAAAAAAATCATACTTCTTGCTTCGTCAATTTTTTAAATTTTTAAACATTCCAATTTGTTTTAAAAATAAATTAAAAAATTATACTTAAATTTACAATTCTTACAAATATCAAATACAACTTATGTAATGTACCAGAATACAACTAATATGTATTGAGTAAAATAATTCAGGAGGCATTCATCTCTACTGTTATTTTTTTTTTATTTTTTAATAACATTGTCCTTAATAAAAAAAATCATAAAAGATAAAAACGTTATTTAAAAAAGAGAGAGACGATTAAATTGATGAAGTATTAATTTACTAAATATTAATTTCATAATTTAAATTCATTACCTTTTATTTTATTAAGAATGATAAAAAAAAAAAGTAGTGGGATAAGAAAAGAAAACTATGTTAGAGGGATCTTTTAATATTTATTATTTAACATTAATAATTTTATAAAAATTTCTTTTACTTTAGTAAAGTAAAAAATTTATTCGTTGTTTTTTAAAAAAACAAGTTCAATACTAACATATTACTTTCATATAATATGTTAACAACTCTTTTATATATATATATTATTGTATACAATAATAGCTTGCTTTTTTAATAGATTGAAACGGAATTAATAAAAAAAAAATCGCAAATAAGTGTTAAGAAAGGGCCAATTGGGTGAATCTCGCATAGCAAAGCGGGAGTGGTCCATAATTGAAACCTAGCGCGAGATTGCAGGATGAATGCGCCAGTCAGATCCACGTGTCTATCCTCGCAACCTGACGCATGTATTTTATTTTTTTAAAAAAACTATTTTTAATTTTTGAGCACCCGACCAATCTATGTGACCGGTCCATGTCTTTTTTTCAATTTTCAATAAAAATAGTGACAACGAAATTGAATTGGTAATTACCAATTAAAATTATAAAACTCAATTCTATACCTAGTGGGATAGTGGCAGCCTATTTAGAATCTATGGATCTAAGGCACGCGACCCGACTCATTTTTAATTTTAATTTATTTTTAAATTTTTCAATAAAATAATGGTAATGAAACTTAGATTGGTAATCAACAATTAAAGTTGATATTTATCAAATAAAATTATAAAATCCAATTCACTACTTAATAATCAATTGCGAGCGAAAGTTTTTTAACTCCGCCTAATAAATTGGCCCGAATGGCGCCGGTTAGGCTGGCTGGCGCATGCAGTTCAGGTACTGTTTCGGCCTATCCGCTGCAGCTATTATTGGCCGTAGCCCCCACTGTCCTTTTTCGTTTTCTAAAATATATATCTATGTGTTATAAAATTAAGGTAGTGTTAAAATAAAATCTTCATACTACATACTAATAAAACTTTAATTATTTTGCATAAGAATTTCTCTCTTTCTCTTCTCTCACAATTTTCTTTAATCTTTCTTTCATAAAATGATGGTGTATTACAAGTTTAGAGAATAACTCTATTTATAGAGCTCTAATTAGTGGAATACATCATGGCATACATCATCTTCCACTAATCTCAATTAGTGGTGTCTCTACTAAATGGTGGACATCCATAAAAATCTTCTATAATAATTCACATAAATCCATAATTAGTAGAGCCTCCACTAATTAATAAATATTCCAATAATTCATAACACTCCCCCTTAAATGTCCATTCATTACATAAAGAATATGCCTCGTTAAAACCTTATTAGATAAAAACCCAGTGGGAAAAAAAATCTAGTGAAGGAAAAAGAGTACACTATTCTATATGTCTGTTTATTACTCCCCCTGATGAGATGATTCCTTTAAATCTTTAAACCGACGCATACCGATTTTATATCTCAACTTCTCAAATGTTGCAGTCGGTAAAGTCTTCGTGAAAATATCTGCGAGGTTATCACATGACCGAATTTGTAGCACATCAATTTCACATTTCTTCTGGAGTTCATGAGTAAAGAAGAATTTTGGTGAAATATGTTTTATCCGATCTCCTTTAATATATCCTCCTCGTAATTGAGTTATGCAAGCTGCATTGTCTTCATAAAGAGGAGTTGGAATATCTTTGATTGATGATAATCCACAACTTTCTCGGATATAATGAATCATGGATCTTAGCCATACACATTCTCGACTTGCTTCATGAATGGCTATAATTTCAGTATGATTTGAAGAAGTAGCTGCTATAGATTGTTTCGTAGAACGCCATGATATAGCAGTATTTCCACATGTAAATAGATAGCCCGTTTGAGAACGTGATTTATGTGGATCAGATAAATAACCAGCATCTGCATAACCTATCAATGTTGGACTGGTTTTATTTGAATAAAATAATCCGAGATCAATTGTACCTTAGAGATATCGAAGGACTTGTTTAATTCCACTCCAATGTCGTCGTGTTGGTGAATAACTAAATCTTGCTAATAAATTGACAGCAAAAGCAATATCGGGTCGCGTATTATTAGCAAGATACATCAATGCACCAATTGCACTGAGATATGGTACTTCAGGACCAAGGAGTTCTTCATCATTTTCTTGAGGTCGGAAAGGATCTTTATCCACATTTAATGATCGGACGATCATTGGAATACTCAATGGATGTGCTTTGTCCATGTAAAATCTTTTTAGCACTTTTGTTGTATATATTGATTGATGAATAAATGTTCCACTCTCCAAATGTTCAATTTGTAAACCAAGGCAAAATTTGGTTTTACCAAAATCCTTGATTTCGAATTCTCTTTTTAAATAATCAATTGTTTTTTGGAGCTCTTCAGGAGTTCCAATAAGATTAATATCATCAACATATATAGCTAATATCACAAATTTAGAACCAGATTTCTTAATAAAAATACATGGACATACCTGGTCATTTTTAAATCCCGCTTTCGATAAATATTCACTAAGATGTGTGAACCACATGCGTCCAGATTGCTTCAGGCCATATAATGATTTCTGCAACTTGATGAAGTAATTTTCACGAGGATAATGTTTATATGCTTCAGGCATATGAAATCCTTCGGGGATTTTCATGTAAACATCATTTTCTAAATTTCCATACAAGTAAGCAGTGACAACATCTAATAGGCACATATCTATCTTTTCATGTATTACCAAACTGATAAGATATCGGAGTGTAATAGCATCAACAACAGGAGAATAAGTTTCATCATAATCAATACCTGGTCTTTGTGAAAAACCTTGGGCTACTAATCGCGCTTTATATCGAATGATTTCACTCTTTTCATTGCGCTTTCGCACAAATATCCATTTGTAGCCAACAGGTTTTACACCTTACGGTGTTCGGACTGCGAGTCCGAAGACTTCACGTTTTGTCGGTGCATTTAACTCCGATTGAATCGCATCTTTCCATTGCGACCAATCTTTTCTATGCCGACATTCATCAAGCGATATTGGTTCGGGATCATCATTATCCTGTGTAACATCAAGAGATATATTGTATGCAAATATATTATCAATAATAGTTTTTATCCGATTCCAACTTCTACCGGAAGTAGTATAATTGATAGAAATTTCAGTGTTACTTTCATCAACTTCTGGTTCTTTGTCATCAATTCTCTCTTGGTTTTTATCATTATTTTCTTCAATATGATCTTCTGGATCATTTAATCCTTTTTTCTTTCGAGGATTTTTATCTTTAGAACCAAGAGGTCGGCCACGCTTCCGGCGTGTTTTTGACTCAACGACTATAGGTATAATATTTTGTTCTACTTGGAACTTCAATTCGAATAGGAGCATTTATAGGTTGGAATATGCGATTTTGTAACTCTTCCGGAGTCAACAAAAGCGTCCGGCATTTGATTTGCAATACTTTGCAAATGAATTATCTTTTGAACTTCAAGTTCACATGCGCTTGTGCGCGGATCAAGATAATTTAATGATGTTGTCCAAGCAAGATCCTTTTTATCTTGTTTTGGTTCTCCCCATAATTTAGGGAATAATGATTCATCAAAATGACAATCGGCAAATCTTGCTTGTGAATACATCTCTGTCGGGGGTTCAACATACACGATAATAGAAGGAGAATCATATCCAACGTATATCCCCTTTCTTCTTTGAGGACCCATCTTTGTACGTTGGTTTGGTGCAATTGGAATATATACAGCACACCCAAAAATTCTTAAATGAGCAATATTTGGTTCTGGCCCAAAAGCCAATTGCAAAGGAGAGAATTTATAATAACTAGCTGGTATTATATGTACAAGTGTTGCAGCATGTAGAATAGCATGTCCCCAGGCAGATGTTGGGAGATTTGTTTTCATTAATAATGGTCTAGCAATTAATTGTAATCGTTTAATCAAAGATTCAGCAAGATCATTTTGTGTGTGAACATGAGCTACAAGATGTTCAACATTAATCCCAATTGACATGCAATATGCATCAAAAGCATGTGATGAAAATTCACCAGCATTATCCAAACGGATATTTTTAATGTGATGGTCAGGAAATTGTGCTTGTAATTTAATTATTTGAGCAAGTAATCTCGCAAACGCCAGGTTGCGAGTAGATAATAAACATACATGTGACCATCGGGATGATGCATCAATTAAGACCATAAAATATTTGAATGGTCCACATGGTGGATCAATAGGTCCACAAATATCTCCGTGAATCTGTTCGAGAAATGTAGGACTTTCAACTCCTACTTTTATTGGTGATGGTTTAACAATTAATTTTCCTAGGGAACATGCAGTACATGCGAATTTTTCTGATGTTAATATCCTTTTGTTTTTTTAAAAGATGACCATGTGTATTCTCAATGATTCTTCTCATCATGGTAGATCCCGGATGACCCAACCGGTCATACCAAATGCTAAAAGTAATAGGATCAGTAAATTTCTGGTTTACTAGATGATGAATTTCAATTGTACGTATTTTTACGAAATATAGGCCAGTAGAAAAAGACGGCAGTTTTTCTAATACAAATTTCTTACCCAAATGCATTTGAGTAATAAAAAGATGCTCAATCCCATTTTCCTCATTTGTTTCAACATGATACCCATTTCTGCGGATATCTTTAAAACTCAATAAATTTCTTCTGGATTTTGATGAAAATAGTGCCTTATCAATAATAATTGTTGTTCCTTTAGGCAACAATATACTAGCTCTTCCGGAGCCCTCAATTACATTTGCACTACCGTTTATCGTATAAATATTTATTTCTCCCATTTTGAGATTAGAAAAATATTTCTCATTTTTTAGTATGGTGTGTGTAGTTCCACTATCAATAATGCATACATCATCATTAACAACAGCCATCTGAACACAAATATATATATGCAAACGTAAATATTATTAAAATAGAATGAAAATGAAAATACAAAAATATCAGGGTGAGGCTTTAGTTCTTCTAGACACTGCCATCACCAATTAAATGGTCTATCCTACCATTTGGGTGTTCAAAAAAAAATCCGATACATCCATATGGGTAATATTAATATTAAGATCTTCAGGATCAATATCATCATCATCAGCATCATTTATTGGATGTTGAAAAAAATTTGCTTCCACATTTTTATTTTTCAATGAAGCTTGATATAATTCAACTAAATGCTTAGCCGTACGACAGTTTCATGACCAATGACCTTTCATGCCACATCTATAACATATATCCTCATACTTTTCTTCAATTTCTTTTTCTTTTCCCTTATGATCTTTTCTGTTCCACTTCAGGTGGCCAGTATTTCTCACAGTTTGATTATAATTGTGATAAGAAAAATATCGAGCGTGTCTACGACCATAACCACGACCACGGCCACGGCCATGGCCACGACCACGACTATAACGATGGCTTCTGCTAGAGCCAACGACATTCACTTGCAGGAGTCTTTGTTGAGCCGATTAGTATGGCTTCATGATTTCTCAATAATAACTCATTATTCTTCTCTGCAATGAGGAGGGCGATAATTAAATACGTAAATTTTGTATACCCCTTTTCTCGATATTGTTCTTTGCGGGACAATATTTGAGGCATGAAAGGTGGAGAATGTCTTTTCCAACATATCTTCATCAGTCATTTTTTCTCCACATAATTTTAATTGAGATGTAATTTTATACATTGCGGAGCTATATTTATTCACGGTTTTAAAATCTTGCAACCTCAGGTGTAACCATTCATACTGTGCAGTGGGTAGTACGACCATCTTCAGGTGGTCAAATCTTTCTTTTAAATTTACCCACAGGACATATGGATCTTTTTCGGTAAGATATTCCATTTTCAAATTTTCATCGAGATGACGACGAATAAAAATCAAAGTTTTAGCCTTGTGTTGTGCAGATGCACTATTATTTGCTTGAATAGTTTCACTAAGGCCTTCAGCATTTAGATGCATTTCTGCATCGAGAACCCATGACATATAATTTTTTCCAGAAATATCAAGGGCTACAAATTCGAGTTTAGCGAGATTAGCCATAGAGATCAATAAATGCGTACTTGTCTTCTGATTTTGTTAACGGCAGAAACTCGTGCTTAGTCTTCTAGCTTTTGTATCGGTAGAGACTCGTGTTGATAACGTGTTATAAAATTAGGGTAGTGTTAGAATAAAATCTTCACACTACACACTAATAAAACTCTAACTATTTTGCACAAGAATTTCTCTCTTTCTCTTCTCTCACAATTTTCTCTAATCTTTCTTTCACAAAATGATGGTGTATTACAAGCTTAGAGAATAACTCTATTTATAGTGCTCTAATTAGTGGAATACATCATGGCATACATCATCTTCCACTAATCTCAATTAGTGGTGTCTCCACTAAATGGACATCCATAAAAATCTTTTATAATAATTTACATAAATTCATAATTAGTGGAGCCTCCACTAATTAATAAAGATTCCAATAATTCATAACGCTATGGATATTTTCAAGTTAAAGTAGTGGCAACAAAAATTTTTTATAAAAAAACCTTTGGTACTATTAGGTAAATTGATGATTTTAGTCTCAAATTTTTTTTACTTTGATATGGTTGGTTCTTATTCTTTTTTTTTTAAATTTGGTATATTAGGTCCTCTATCTTTTTTAATTTAATATATTAAGTTCATATTCTTTTTTGTAACTTTATATGTCCTATATCTTTTTTAATTTAATATATTAGGTCTTCTATCTTTTTTAATTTGATATATTAGGTCCTCAAGTCTAAATAGTACTATCACCGACTTGACCCGTATGGAAGCGGAATTATTTCCTGTACGGACCATTTGGTATTGAAAAATCAACTTTCATTACTACAATAGTCAAGTCATTAGGTTATAAATATTTATGACTTCGATTTATCAAAAGTATCGGACAATTGCTTCTATTGCAAACTATGAGCAAATCTCTGATCATGATCGAAGATCTATATCGTTATTTAGTTGAGAAACAAACCACCATGAGATCCTCTGGGATTTTGAATTTCATAGACAGGATAATCTCCTACCGTGGGGATGAGTGCGTGATATTTTTTAAATTTAAAAATTATTTAAATTTAAAATTTGAATATATTAAATATTTATATAATTATTAATATTTTATGATTAATTTAAATTATAATAAAATATATAATACAAAAATAAATTATAATTAATTTAAAATTTAGTCTTTAATTTTTAAATTTTAAAAATATCACACACTCATCCCCACAGTAGGAGATTATCCTGTCCATGAAATTCAAAATCCCAGAGGATCTCGCGGTGGTTTGTTTTTCAACAAAATAATGATTTAGATCTTCGATCACGATTAAAGATTTACTCATAATTTGCAACAGACGCAATTTCAGATTGCAATCGTTTGATACTTTCGATAAATTGAGTTCATAGATGTTATAACCTAGTGACTTGGCCGTTATAGTAATGAAAGTTGATTTTTCAATATCAAACGGTCCGTACAGGAGATAACTTCGCTTCCATACAGGCCAAGTTGGTGGTAGTATTGTTTATACTTGAAGACCTAATATATCAAATTAAAAAAGATAAAGGACATAATATACCAAATTAAAAAAGATAAATGACCTATAAAGTTAAAAAAAAAAAATAGAGACATAATATATCAAATTAAAAAAGATAGAAGACATAAATACTAAATTAAAAAAGATAGAAGACCTATAAAGTTAAAAAAAATAAATAAAAACTAATCATGTTAAAATAAAAAAGTTCAGAAATTAAAATCACCAATTTGCCGTACTATTAAGAGGCGTTGATATCGAAACTTATTTTCTATGGACAAAATTTTATAATGTCAGACATATATATTTTTTACTAAAGTTAATATATATTAACAACTTTTTTTTAATGATATCAACCACAAGATTAAATATTATGAGATACTATATTTTGAAAACTATTTATACGAAAGGGAAGAATTTTCACATACACTAGACAAGTGATGAAGATATGTTTTAATTATTCCTAAACTTAATAGGAAAAAGAAAATTTACTTAATCAAAATTCGTTCTCTATTGGTAACGCCTATAGCTCATTGATCCACATATAAACTCTTGATATATTATTAAAATAAAATAGAATTTGCATTTCGATAAGGCTTCCGAAAACAAACGGTTAACATTCACAAAAGAAAAAGAAAGAAAACAAATAGTTGAATAGATCTAGATGGACAGATCCTGGTATCTTACGAGTTCATATTCCCCTTGAACGATTCTCGTCTTTTAGGGTCCATATAAGTGATTCCCGATTCTTCCTTGTCATTTTATGGGGAAGAATTTGAGCCAGTGGTAAATTTACGGGTTTGTTTCCACCCCCCCACCCCCCCCAAAAAAATATGGTTGGGTTGCAAAACCAAAGCAAGAATTTAATGTTCAGGAACAAATTATATTAAGAAAACTGTATTATAATTTGTGACAAAGTTTAAAGGAAAAGTGAAATATAAACTTTTTTAAATAATTAATTTTTCTGAGGTAAATAAGGGGTTGATTTATTAGCAAATTTGTTGGCAAATGTCATAAGTTTCAACGTGAAAATAATTGTTCTTTGAAACTAACTAATTTTTGTAGTAAGTTTTGAAACTTACTAGTATTTATTTTCTATATTCATGAGAGATGTTCAATGTTTTTCTAATTATAGATGATCGAATGGCCAATTCATGTACTAGACCAACATGCCATAGTTATAGAAGATTGCAAAATATGGAATGAGAAAGTCCCTCGTTACATACATCCATATATACATACATATTATAGTTAATAATATTTCTTTTTTTCTTAAAAAAAAAAGAAGTAATCTCTGAATTCCATCATCTTCCTTCTGGTTTCCCACAATGAAAACGACAATAATAATAATAATAATAATCTGGTAAAAATGTAGTTTTGCAAGCTCAGAAAACTGTACCTAAATGTCTGATTCTGATCCGAGAAAACAATTTTAGAAACTCGTCAACATTGTTCCGGATCAGTTAATTTTCCCAGCGGTGGAACGCTGCGCTGGCCTACGTGCGGACCTTTTTCTGTGGTGGCTCTCCCCGCCTCCTTGTTGAAAAAACTGCACCGTATTGGAATTTTTGTATTTGGCATCCCACAAATAATTCCCACGACTTGTCATTCAATTAATTGATCTGAATAATATGCAGTATACGTATTATATCTGATTCACTGAGCCTAAGACTGAATCATTGAGAGCAAAAGTGGCACTGATAAAAGTTACTGACAGTATCGTTGTAATTATTCATAGTTACTGAGAGCCATAGACTTTAGATAATTAATTAAATCAGTAGAAATGGCATAGAGTTGTCCGGAGATATAACCTATAAGATCTTTACTAGCCCCACCTTCTCCATATCTCCCAACTGTTCATGCACACACAGGCAACAGTGTTAAGGTGGGCCTGGGATTCGAGTTTGGACCACTAGGTGGTTCACATTAGATGTATTTTAGCTATTTACACTCACGTAGTTCCAGCAAATCAGTCATTGGCACAAAATGTTGGGTGGGTTGGGATTGGGGGAGAAGGGCAGTCATGGAGAGTCTGATAAGACCAGTCAAATGTAGTGAAGCTGCATGAAGATGAGCTAAAAAGGATTTCTTCAGCAAATTTGGTTGTCCTATCTTGCTCTCTCTCCTTATGTTTGTTTATATATACCTGGCCCCTATGTGGGATTATCGCAGACCACTGTATTTCTTCATTTTCTTCAAGTCTCGATCTCTCTTCCATCACTTTCTTGAAGCCTTCCATCTCCAATTCCGAAGCATCCAATGGCAGCTTTTTCATACCAGTACCAGCAAGAACCTTTGCATCTTGACTCTGTTTATAACTTACAGGCCTCTCAGATGAAAATGTCTGCTCTTGTGGATGAATCCAACAATCCCACCAACCGTTTTCCTCAATTCTACCAAGGAAATAACGTGCATTCTTTGACAAAAAAAACTAGCACTGATTCTTCGTCCGTTACTGATAAACTTGAGAGTGGAGAGCAAGTAACTCGGAAGGTAACTTCCATTGACAAGAAGAGGAAGTCCAAAATAGGTTCTGCTGCAAATTCTGCTAATTCGAAAGTAAGTATTTCCCAATTTCTTATGCAGAATCAATAACTTCAGTTCTGATTTCAGCTCACATTCTTTAATATTTTGTTAGGATTTAGGTGAAGTGAAAGGTAAAAAGCAGAAAAAGAACAGCAGGCTAATGGAAGAGGACGAAGAGAAGAAGCCGAAAGAGACCAGAAAAGATGACAAAAAGGCTACTGAAGAAGCTCCCACTGGCTACATTCATGTAAGAGCACGGAGGGGCCAAGCAACAGATAGCCATAGCTTAGCAGAAAGGGTACTGATTATGCCATACTAATCATCACCAAAAGCCATTATAGACTTGACACTGCGAACATCAGTCTTGACTTTTGGTTCTTTCGGGAAGGGGAAGGGATTGAACCAATATTTCTGCACCTACAAATTTGTCAGTCGATCGCTTAGCAAATGCTTAGCGGTGAAGATATGATAAACTACTGTGTAATTTAACTCTGATTTTTATTTTCTTGTTGAATTCAAATCAGGTGAGGAGAGAGAAAATTAGTGAGCGAATGAAGCTATTGCAAGAACTTGTTCCAGGTTGCGACAAGGTGAGGATGAGCAAATTTTGTTCTTATTTTTGTTTCTGTTTTCTGTTGAGTAATCTTTCAAAGGAGAACTGCCCTGACAACTTTATTTGGGCTTTGACTGAGAAACAGGTGACCGGGAAGGCCCTCATGTTGGATGAGATAATCAACTATGTCCAATCCTTACAAAATCAAGTAGAGGTAAATTTTGACATTTATGTAACTTATTCTACTAAAAGACAAATAATGAGCCATGCAATACTATTTTTACTGTTTTCTCCTGCAGTTTCTTTCCATGAAGCTTGCCTCTTTGAATCCCATGTTCTATGATTTTGGGATGGACTTGGATTCTTTCATGGCTAGACCTGATCAGGTACAAAGAAACCCTCTTTCCTTCCTTTTTTTGTGGGGGGTGCAAACTCAAAAATTAACATATGATGACTTTTTCACTGGTTGAGATATTATCATTTAACATTATTCCTCTGCTCTCTCTTCTTATTATTCACCGTTTCCACTTTCTTTTCTCGACTATTTCCAGACGCTTAGTAACTTGGCACCCCCAGTGCAAAATATACAGCAATGCTACCCAATGCAGGCATCAATTATTTCTGACACAAGCACTGCCTTGGCAACCGCAAATAACTATTCTCAGTCGGATAGCTCAGCTTCAGTTTTATATCAACAGAGCCAAATTGCTCAAATTCTCTCAGAGGTAAAATTTCTGTAACCACCGTTTGACGTTGCATAATATTCTTAAAGGACACAAACATCATGCCAAGACCAATCAACAATGAGTGAAGAAATTCATGGCTTGATGCATCAGTTTATGAAACATTGGGATGCGGATAGAGGAAACTGTCTAAGAATTACTGTGGCACTCTACTTTTTAATTTCTCTTCTTGTCTAAACATTTCTTAGCCAAAATGCGGAGGTTTATTTTTTCATTAAAAAAAAAATGTTTCTGACATGGACAAATATTTCGTTTTCAGGCAAATGGACAGCTCTTCTGGGATATGGATGACCAAAGACAGAAACTTATTAATCAGTCAGCGTTCACCAACAACTTGTGTTCATTCCATTAATATAATACCAAGGACTGCCCTACAAACATCTGGTAAGCCTTCACTTGCTGTCTGAAATAATACAAGCAACACTAAACATATAATGAACAATTATTCATTGTTATGGGATAAAAACATTGTTTTGAAGGCCATATACAAATATCGTCTTTATATTGTGCTCTTTTTCATGTGATACAGAATTTGCAGAGTTTTTAAGGAGCAAAGGTGGAGGACGAGGACTTCACAAATGACAGTCGTTTTATATTCTTGGCATCAAATTCTAATGGAGAAGGGGGTTTCTATTCACCACCTTAAAGCTCATGATTCTAAATTCACTGGAAGAAAAGAAATGGGCCGGGGTATATGAACAATGAATAATGGGCGCGGAAGCAAAATTAATGGCCACATAAAGGACACCACAAGACCGACCAAATAAGATTATATCTTTCCCAGATCCTCTTGTTCCCAAAAAAAAGTTCCTAGGGATTTTTGTTTTCTCATGGATTGTGATGATAGAAGCCTTGTAAAAGGTAGTAATAGTAATACTATGTCTTTTCATGTTTCAGTTAAAGTTCATTTATTATTACAGTTAATTTTATCGTTGTAATTTTTTTCCGTGTTACTTTTGAGATTCAATTATTGATTATACATTGGTGTTGATATGACATTTTATTCATATGTGATTGTACTGTGCGGAACCTTCTCTTAGGTCTAAGTTGACCTGAATTACCCCGTTATACAAATTAGATTAAATATTAAAATAAGGTGATTCATGAAGACAAAATTGTAAATTCAATTGCTTAGCATGCAGTTTTTATGTGGTAGAGATTTTGATTTCGATTTTTAACATGAAGTTAGAGCTGTTTAATAATTTAATTAAATATTTAAAATTAATTAATTAAATGTTAATTTTATTAACTATATTTGATAATAAATAATAATAAGTGCTTAATTAATTAAACATTTTTTATAATAAATTTTTATTATGATTTAATTGATTAAGATGTATTGAAATTTTATTATAAATTTTAAGTAAATTGAAAGTTATTTAAAATTAAAATTTAAATAAATTAAATACTAATTTAATTATTAATATTATTTTTAAAAATAAATTATAACTAATTTAGATTTCAAATTTCAATATTCAAACTCTAGTTTTCAATGTTTAAATCTCAATTTTATTAAAAAATTCTTAAATTTATACTTTTTTAATCTAAATCCTCGCTTTTGCTAATTATTAACTTATGATTACACCAAAAGTCCACTCTCCAGTGTGCAAATCCCTTCTCCATTGTTTCCTTCCTTCTCGTCAATCTCTTGTATGCTCCCCAACAGATATAATAGTTTATGAGTCTTAAAATCATTTGCCTTTTCTATATGGGAACACTGAAACATAATATCCATGACTGAGCATAATTTCACAAGAAAAGATATTTCAGAGTACAATATTATTAGTTTTTATTTCTCTTAGTGAAAGGTAGAGTTTTAAAGGACATTTCTAAAAAAAAAAAAAATTATTTTTTCTATAGTGAAACAAAAAAAATTTAAATGATATTAGTTCTGTCTCTGCTTCCATAGTTGTTTGGTTCATTTATTACAAGTCATGAAATGAGAATTATTAGAATTCCTTTTAATTTTTTTCTACCAAAAATATCGAAAACTATTTTTTTCAAAATTAATAGGTGATTATTTATAATGAAAGAAATTTTATTACAATCTTTCATTACAAAAGGAAAATCAAAGGAAAGTGAAAACAAGAGGAAGGAAAGAAAAAAGGATATTAAAAATAAAAAAGAGAATGAAAAAAATAATACCCTTATATTTGGATGGAAATGACAGTTCTCCAATATTAAGTCTTCTATTTCTTTAGTTTGTAGCCTAACTAAAATATCAGCAATAGGTTTGATTTGATATCATTCCCATTCCCTACCCCAAAAGCTTCAAACTAAACGGGTTTTTGGCCAATGTGGGTCAAAACCCATTATACCCACCGAGAATGAGATGGGAGTTTAGGGTACCTCGTGCAGGGGGATACCTCGTAATTGCTAAGCGCGAGGTTCAAGGGGACCTTGAGCCTGGCAATAGCAATGCATCGCCACTGTGCATTACACTGTCCGCTTCATGACCAAGTAAAAAATGATGCACACTGCCTGCTTCATGACTAGAAAACTCGCGCCTTGTAAAACCCCACCTAAACCTACTCGAGAATTAGAGGGGTGGGTTGCAATTCATGTCATGTTATATAAAAATATATTTATTGGATGAATTTGTATGCCTTAGAATTGTTAGGTATGGGTTGTATGGTTTATTTCTACTTGTTGAGTGTTGAGAGTAATTAAGGAATTTTACTTGAGGATGAATTAGGAAGAGGCTTGAGATTTAGAAAGGAAAAGAATTAGGTTGGGAAAATAAGAAAAAGAATTAATGTGGTTAAGTGGATTAGAGCTTTTGTGGTTAATTCATAAGGTCTTGAGTTCAAATCCCATCAAATAAGTGTTAGTTGTTTTCTAATTAAATCACCATAGTTTCTTCTCCAAAGAACTATATTTTGCTTGTTCTTGTTTTGGTACAAAATTGGAATTTTTTTCTAGCTCTTCCTCTTGGCTAGATTTCTGAAAAAATGCAGTACATTTACCTATTCTTTGCTTGCTAGCAAACAACCATTTCATGTAAGTAGGAAGCTAAAAATTCCTTGGAAATTCACAGCTATTATGGCTTCACCAAACTAGAAAATTTTCCAGCAAACTACCAAGTGTTTTAGCCATAGAAATTGAGCAATCAACCCACGCATATGACCATCTAAACTTCTCCTCTTTCTTCTTCAAGATGATGGCTGAAAAATCACCATTAATAGACCTTGAAACACTCCTATTTTACAGCTGCATATCCATTCAAAATAATTCAAATTTTTGTTAACAAATCATCCTAGATTCTATGAGTTCTTATAGCTAAAATTCCAGAATTTTTTTCCAGCTTGTATAGCGAAGGTAAAAATTGATTTCTTCTTCAATTCCCTTCATCATTTCGGCCAGCTTGAAACCATGGCTGAACATCTTGTCTTTTTCATCAACTTTGGCCATTAGAACTCCATTAAACCACCTCAAACCTCTCCTAACTTCACTTCATTCAAAACTTTTTAAACTTGAAAATTAAATCCCATCTTTTATTCCTTTAAACTCTCACCTAACTAAGCTAGTAAAATCAGAATTTTACTCCACTTGTATTGCCATTTTCGGCTAGCACTAAGGCTAGAATAATCATCCATTTCACAACCAAGACTTAGCTAAACTAGCAGACCACCATTGAAGGCCTAGAGACCTTCAAGAATAAATCACCATTAGCAAATCCTATACCTCAAAAACCTCCACTTTTCCCTCATTTTGAAATTCAAATTAGCTCTAGTCTCTCTCTCTCCCTTGGATAACCAAAACTCTCCCTTCTGGCAAGGCCATTCGGCCATCACTCACCAAAGCACACTCACATTCTGCTCTCAAATTTCTCTTGTGTTACCAAAACACCAAGAACACACACTATACTTCTTCAACCTTTAGTCACTTCTAATCATCCCAAATCACTCCAAATCTCCCAAATCAATTAGGATTCAATCTATACTCACCCTTAGTATACTCTATAACACTAAAACAACCAAAGTTTATCCTTCTTTCGGATCAAATGGGTTTTATATGTTCAGGACAAGAAGAACACCAAAAAGGTAAAATAGGTTCGATCATCTTATTCTTCTTCTCTTCTTCATCTTTTTTTCTTCACAATCTTAATCTCTCACACACTCTCTCTCTTGGCCAATCCATTGGTGGTCACCCTTAAATAACCTCAATCATTAGAGGACTCATCAAAGCACTCAAGGGTCTTCGTTTGACAAGACAACACCCTCGACTCCAACGATCATTACACAAGTATTTTTCTATAACCTTCTTATTTTCAAACTCAAGACTATTAGATGATGGAATTGATATGTTGATTTAATATTGTTGGGATGGAAAAATGCATATGGGTATGGAGAGAATAATTTTAAGATATAAAGATTGAGATGGGTATTAAGGCTTATGAATTATTGTTCAATTATGATTTGAGATTTAGGATCATTATATGTTCATGAGTACATTGTGATTTGAGGTTTTATATCACTAGTATGGATGTTTTGATGAATGATGGAGATTTTACCACCATTGCTTTGCTTATGCTCCTATGATGTTATATTTGACATCAAATACATTGCTTATATTATTATTAGCTAGTATAGTACCACCCTTTTGTAATAAACACTATTACAATTATATATTGCACAAATCAACATTCTATTTATTGAATATATGTGTGTATGAATATATATATATATATATATATATATATATATATATATGCATTACCCTTTCTAAATTTTTAATACTAGTAATATCACTATGGTCATTAAAAATTATTATTAGTGCTATTTTTTACTACTACTACTATTATATTTAGTAAAATTATTATTATTATTATTATTATTATTATTATTATTATTATTATATTTAATTTATTAATTTCGGTCAACATTAGTATTTTCAAAATTAAAAATTACTTTTAATAATATTATTTTATTAAACAAACAAATAGTAATATTTTTATTAAACGTTATTAGGATATATATATATATATATATATATATATATATATATTAGGATTAATTAATATTAATATCTTTTTATATTATTATTGTTATTATGAATATTCTTACTAATACTTTTATCTATACTTATTTATTATTTAAGATACTTATCAATATTGTTATATTAAATTATTCTTATTCTGTAAATTAATAATAAACCCCTAAAATACCTTGTCAATTAATTTTAGAATTCCTAAAACATTATTATCATAATTGGATGTTATTGTTGTTTAGTTGAGTTTAAGTATGTTAGGTTAGGAGTTATTTATTTGTACAGTTGTTGCTTGGTTGTGAACCATTAGTGACTTATACCCTATGTTTATCCCAGGCGGGGCTAGATTGCCTTGAACTCGACTTGGAGGACTATTTTGTCAGTGAAAGCAAAAGAGACCAGGTAAGTCCTTGCATAAAGATGTTTGTGAACAAAAGTGCTTCTGCAAGTCAAATGCACGGATTGCCGTGAAAGATGTACTTTGAAAAATAATTATGGAAAATTTATTCTTCTGCCAAAATAAAACATTTTAGTCAAGAAAAATAATTTTTCAAGCAAAATAATAAATTTTCTTTAAACAAATTTTTACCTAAGGTTGTTTTGTAAACCATAACTGCTATTCCAAAGAAAACTCTTTGGATGATTCTACTATTCTCAAATGGGACAAATTTGACAATGAGTACTCAATAAGGGTAGACTACTAGGACTAGTATTTGATGTGCTAAGTAAGTCTCTTAGTAGGAGGCCACCTCTGGGGGGCAAGCTCTGCCTAGATAAGATGTCAGTTCTTATTGGTCAGGCTGGTCTGAGCTAACAAGTACAGTTCAGGTGGGTTGTTCATTTTCATAGTGGATAACCGGTAAGTTTAGGTGTAAAGATGGAGGAATATCTCATCTAGTGGGTCGTACACCTACCTTGTATCAGAATGCACAAAGTGTAGCATCCTGATTGTTCTCTTGTCATGGTGCACAAAGTGTGGTGCCATATCCATTCATGATGCATGGTTTCATAGTCAACTTTATTTGAGTGATTATTTCTTTTCAAGTGGATCACTTTTACTTTACAAATGATGATAAAACACCACTCGGTGTTCAAAGTTAATTTTCTAGACTTGCAGACTTTTGTTGTGACTTGTTCAAAACTTGCATACATGAAATGTTTACTTAAATTATCATGAGCACATACAGGACTTATTGGGAAATATTTCTCACCACTTTTTTATGTCATGTCTTCAGGTCCATCCTAATTCGAAGGTTGATTTGCTTTGTGTTACCTTGAGTTTTGAAGATTCATTTGATTGTTTTTGTTCTTGAGAGATTTTAGTTATTATTTTATTATTTTAGGACTTGTATAAGTATTATTTTTGAATTGTAATAAGTTTATTATTAAGTTATTTCCTTTTATATTTTCTATTACCTAGTTATAAAGACCTCTTATCCTAAGGACGGGACGACATCCCCATCCCTTTTGGGGTACGTAGGCAGTGGGGTGTTACATGCTTGCCTCTTGGAGCTCACTTCCGCCAAGCGCGAGCTACGCTCATGCCTAGCTCCCTCCAGATTTTATCAATTTACAAATTCGTCCTCAATTAGTTAAAAGAATGAAATTGGCTGATATTATGACGATATTAGGTAGCATAGATATCATTATGGAAAAAGTTGATCATTAAACATGATAATGGATACAACCGAAATACAAGTTATCAATTCTTTTTCCAGATTAAAATCCTTAAAATATGGGATTGAAAAAAAAGAGTGGGATTTTAAGTATGAAAATCTTAGGCAAAATTTGGCGAGTTTCGTACCAAATTAGGCATCTTTTTCTCTATCTCAGTATGCCAAAAAATCATTTTTCTTCTGTTATAATTTTTCAAATGCATTAAAATTTGTAAAATACTTTAATTATTCATAAAATTGCATTTTTAATATATTTTTGAATTAAATTTGTATTGTTATTTTTTTATTTTGATGGATCCACAATAAATTTTTTTACTTATGAATTAATTTTAATTTATATTTTATCTTCAATTTTTAAATATAAATGATATTTTTAAATGTAAATCTAACCATCATTTAAAAATTTTCTATTTTTAGTTCATTTTTAAAAATAAGTTATATTTTAAAATGTTTTAATTTTAGTTTATTTTTAAGTCTAATTATGATTAGTCAAATTGTGGATATCGTTTTCAAATAAAATTTAAAATAATGAAATAATTTATTTAAACTTTTTCTAATTTTTAAATAAAGTATAATTTATAATATTTTATTAAAATTGATTATAAATATTAATTATTTACAAAAAGTTTAAAATTTTCAAATGTTAATTATGTAAATTTATAATTTCTTTATAATTTAATTTCTGTGATCTATATTTTAACTGAATTCAAACAATTCACTATATTTTCAATTTAATTAATATTAAATATTATTCAACTATAAAAAATATGTATTTAATTAAAATTAAATATCTCAATAAATAAGGATTTAATTAATATTAACTATGAATTTAATATGTATTTGATTAATATGGATTTAGTTAATATTAAATATGGATTTAATTAATATTTATTAAATAATAGTTAAATATTTCATTATTATTTGGCATTTTTTAAATTTTTAAAAAATGACGTGAAAATAAAATTTTAATTTTAATTTAAGATTATGTTTAATATTTAATTACAATAAATTTTAAATCTCAATTACGTATACGTAAAATCATCAAAACCAAGTATGAAAGTTAGTCCCATAATGAAATCATCGACAATTCCTTGGAGGTTGAACTCATCTTGAAGGTTGTTGTTGAGGTTGTGTTTCACGTTGTCCCTCATCTTATTATTCTATAACGTATGACGGACCTACATCCTCCTTAAACTGCCCATGCTATCTCCGAGAGCATCCAGTAGATGGACCAGTAACAAACTCCTCAGCAGAAGCTCCATACCTAAGATCGAAAATTAGGTGTTGTAGAGTTAAAAAATCATCAAGATTACCTTCAACCGCCGCACCTAGCAAATAATCATCTTTATCTGCTGCACTTGGCACAAAATCATTATCAGCCGCTGCAGGAGCACCTGATAAATAATCATCTTCACCTCCATGCATAGATGAGTAGTGATGCCGTTAAGGAACTTCGTCAGTTGCAGCACACCGACGTGGCCATCTATTACCCTGCCTAATTGGTGGTGCTTGTCGATGGACTTCTTGCGAAATCGATGGTATCGGATCAGAAGCATACGATCATCTAGATGACTCATATAACAAGCGATTTAGACGATCTACTTTGCTACTAGCAGTTAATATAGGTCTAGCAATATTAGACATTCTTCCAACTACTTGTTGAGCGTACAAGGCATTCGGATGTTAAAACACTTCATTACCTATGTACAAAATCCAACGCAGGGCGTTGACCTACATATGCATTTTCAGGAATGCAAATTAAAATATATATAAATCACAATTTTATATATATTTACATACACGAGAAATTTTACTTACATATACTTTAAGTGCTAAACTACTAGATTGGTAACCCTCAGGGTTCGGTTATTATATGGTCGGTTACCAATCAATCGCCGTGTGCTAATCCAATACCACACAGCATAATTATCTAAAACCATAGCTTGTCGGAAAGTGGGTTGTCCTAAAACAATATATGCGTGGTGGTTTATTCAATTAGCAAAGTACATTGTATCAACCTTATCCCACTAGCACCAGTAGTCCGCAGGTCATGCTGGTGCAAATTCGGCCTCATGTCAACAGTATCAGGAATTGATTACACCAATTCAAATTGTCGCATGACTCTATCAAGGCGATGCAACTCTATCGTCTCCCAACACAATAGTGATGTAACAGATGCTCAGATTTGTCGCCCATGCATGCAATACGGAGATAAATATGTCAATATGTGGTTATTGTATGGTTGCCAAATAAACTGCAGAAATAGACAATTTTAGTATCAAATAATAAATAATAGCAATTTATAATACTTACATAATTGTGAATTCAAAGATATAATACTTACATGATTGTATCGCATCCGTTCCAACTAATCCCTGTACGCAATCAACACATGTCTTGGGGTGCAGGAAAGTTCTAACGGATCTTGCTATACTGCTCTTCTCGGTGCGTGTTGGGAAATATCCTCTATTGGACGTACTCTATCCGATCTAATAGTAGAAATGCGTTGTTAGGTTCCGAAGACCCAAGTTAAACGATTTAGGTCAATTAAGAGTTTATAGAATTACCTTTGTATTACTGGAAGCAAGACTTCTGCCTTCAGATTTCTAGGCGTATGTGCACTTTTGACAATCACTCAACGCTGCAATGTGCAAACGTCCTCTATCGGATACACATGGCGAACTCAATTCGTTACCCAAGAGTGCTAGCGTTTAGGGTTTTGAGAGGCTAAATTTTCTGGTTATGGAAGCACAAAAATTTTATAAGTTGTCTACCACAAGAAGATGGCTAGGGTTTTTTTTAAAACCACACGAACTTCTTGGAGTCTATCTCTCATCATATCTTATTTTAAGTTCAAACTAAATTTTAAAAGATATAATAAGATTGTGCTATTATCTCGGTAATTTAACTAATTAATTTACCGAGCCAGATTCTTATCATCTGAACATCCTCTAGATACATCGAATATAGACATATTTTCAGATTCATTATATCTAGTCATTTTTTTTCTAGGTTTGATCAACCTAGACACATTTTTGGATATATCGAACTTGGTCACCAGAAAATAACCTAACGTGTTTGCTTAATGTATGACCCTATTGGTTCATTTAACACTGGTAGTGTACCTAAATCATATTTAAATGACCCACAAGTTATAAGCAGTCTCTAGCAAAATATTATAACTATTTAGGTTAAATAAAGATCAGTGATTTCTTTGAACCAAACCATAACTTTATATTTAGTCCGTTTGTCACACGATATCCAAATTAAGCATAAGATACGTTGCATACCATCCTTATTAAGCTTAATCAACTATTTCTTGATCTGATAGTAGACTGTTCAAACAAATGATATTAATATCTTAAATTGATATATTTAAACATGACCATGCATTTTAATAGTCTAACTTATCAAGGGGCCCATGGACATCTCTCCCAAGAATGAGAAGGACAAATTCCTTCACTATCAATCATATTCATCTCCTTGATTTTTTCTATATCCAACAGTGGTCTAATTTTATTATTTGGTTAATGACAACTTTAGACAATGTCAAGATATAGAATTTATCTAGGAAACTATGATAAATTCAGATCGAAGGACTTCTAATATCATTATGACTAGAAAGTACTTACGCCATGTCCCAGGAAGTACTCTTACAGTGGGTCATGTCCAATGCAATGTTCTCTAATATTTATTTATGTTTTGACTTAATATCCTATATATCCATGACTAGTAAAACATAGCCATCAAGTTACAAACATACTGATCTTAATTTATTATTATTTCACTAATAATAATCGATTCGGGACAATTTTAAGAATAGTTATTCTATTTGTTATAGGATTTTACTATCGAATCACTTACTCGATGACCATAAAACTAAACGCACTATTTATGAAAAGAAATGTCTCATATTATTACAAAATACATAATGACAATAGTATAAGTATAAATTATTTTAGGACACATCCACAACATGCGCTTCCATGCCCATAATTATTGGAAAAATAATAATAATTTTAAAATCAGATCTCATAATTATTTTTACAATGAACTACTAACTAAAAAGAGTTAGTGAAATTTGAAGTTCATTTTGTACCTGAATCAACAGTAGTAAACCACTGATTTAATGCGTCGCATATGAAGTAGCTTGCAAATACAACAATACAAATGTGTCAGTGCTGCACTTCCTCAACTAAGTGTCCCCGATAACTTTAGCTCACGGATATCTGAGGAAGCACAAATAAACACAGTTCTCGAATTTGTCTGAGAACAGAAACCCACAAGAAGTTGTATAATGCGACACCGTGTGTGCTGTGCAACCATATCTGGAGTTGCATTTGGCAGGAGTGGTTAAGTCAGGACTCTGTCAAGTGCACTTAATCTCAACCGTGACTCGTCAAGGTCTGTGCCCGTAGGTTCAAAATTAAGGAGTGCATCACACAATTCTAACAGCTCTTCTTGTGGGTAGTTGAACCCACGACCTCGGATTACCGTCGATGTGTAAATCGAATATAACCTCTATATCTTAAAGTGTAATAGTTGCCTCTCCAACTCGGAGGTAGAAGGTGTGTGTCTCATGGAGCCATCTCTCCACCAATGCTGTAACAAATGGATGGTCAATCTTTATATAAAATGGACAGATGACTCCAACAAACCCAACTACATCCATAAGCTGCTCAACGCGGGGATCGAATAGTCGAGCATCCCAAAATGTGTTGTCATTACGCCTTGCATATAGTACTTGATCTTTTAACTGCCCTGCGCAAATATAAGTTGACCTATATCTACATTGTAGGGTTAGCAGATCTGGGATAATAGGTCCAGGTCAACTCCGTCAGTCGTAAGCTCATACATATTATCTTGAAACCATAACATGTTTAGAGGAGTAGTAAATTTATCATTCAATAAAATAAAGTAAAATTTTCAATGAAAAAGCATAAAGTAAGCGGAGGAAATGTATACGTTAAAAAATAAATTTATTACGTTAAGGCAATATTAAGACAATATTACAAAATGTGCTTGAATAAAGTTGATACAACAATTAGAGATATATGATACAATAATTTTAAATTATACAATCCACAATAGAAAAATGCATCATAAACCTTGTACGGCACTGTTAGGGCAATTCCTCCGATTATGTCCAGTATGATGACAGTTTCTACAATAAGGAGGCGACTCAAGGTTATGCTTGTCTATCTCATTCTTAATGTGTGACGTCCTCATACGACTGCGACGATGGTTCTTGAACCAATGAACATTCGGGACCAATGTAGAAGGAGGATTACACTAGTAATTCTCATGTGAAATAGGCTTAAATTGCCTTGAATAAGTCATCTGGTAGCATATTGTGCTGTTTAAGGGTGACATGAGATCCCCTAAATTCAACCCTATTTGTTGATAAGTTGCAAATGCGTGTGAACAAGGTATTCCGTATATTTCCCATTTGTAGCAGCTATATGTCCTTAGACCAAAATCAATTTGGTATGAATTATTTTCCTTCCCATGCTCACGATATGGTGATAAAACACTAAAAATGCCCCAAGCTTGATCATAAGCTTGCACACTATAGCTTCTCCCCTTCAACTTATTCTTCACAAATTTGGACCATATCCGAGATGGAAAGTGATATCTACCTGTTATGATTCGTGGACTTCTAAACGCGAAAAACATCCACGAATCCCTTTCGAGGATCCAAGTAAACGATTAAGAAGATCTAAGGTTTACAGAATTACCTCTCTTCGGCATAATCGAGATCCTTCGATTCTGATTGTGCTGTCATACGTGCAACCCAAATGATCACCAGACGCTTCAGTGTGCGAACATCCTCTATAGGTACACACGGCGAACTGACTGGTTACCCCGAGAGTGCTAGTGCCTAGGGTTTTAGAGAGGTTTTTTTCTGGTGAATAGAGGCACGAAATTTTTCAACAGAATTGACCTATTAAGAAAATGGCTAGGGTTTTCTTAAAACCCCCCAATCTCTTAGAGTCCAAATATGATAATATCTTATTATATTTTAATTTAAATTCAAATTAAATTAAAAACTGATATGATAAGGTTCTGCCATTATCTCGGTAATTTAACTAATTAATTTACCAAGTCAGATTCTTATAATCTGGTGATAGGGCCTAAATTAGTTATATTTTTCATAGTTATTTGAGGCTATTTTGTGATACATTTTGTGAAACAACTAATCATATTCCTTTATAGTTAACATTTTCCTTATAAAAATACTTTTTTATAATTTTATGTAAAAAGAAGGAAAAATTAGAACTAATTGTGGGATTTTTCATAATAGAACCGGCACCAGTCCAGGAAGGGGAACTGGTGCCGATTAGCCACTAGAAAAGCAAAGAGAAAAGTATAGAAATTGGGGGGAACAGAGGAATTGGAATTGAAAAGAAGAAGAGAAAGCTTCGATTGGAGAAAAAGGACAAAAGCTACTGGAAAAGGAAAGGGAATTTGGTCTTCAATTGGATGGCTCAGCCGAGCTAATGCAACAAAGCTGAGAACAATTGCAACAAAAGCAACAGCAAAGAAAAGCATGAATTTCGGTGGGGCTAAGGCGGAGAAAGAAAGTCAACAAAAGGGGCTGAGAAAGGACAAAAGAAAAAGGAGAAGGAAAACAAAAGAACAAGAAGCAGCAACAGCAAGTTTCGGTGGTGGTTTTCGGCTCAATTGAGCCAACGCAAGGAAAACGGCTCAATTGAGCCGATGCAATAACAAGGGAAATTCGGCAGTAGCTCAGATTGGATTGCGGCTCAACTAAGCCAATTGCAACAAAGGAAAACAAAAGCAGAAGAAGTGCAGTTTTGGTGGCTTGGTAAACGGCTCAAATCGAGCTGACACCACAAAGAGAAAGAATTTCACACGGCTGATTGGAAACCAAATTTCAGCACAATTCTAATTCAAACATCAAAGGCTTCAGAAATTCAAATTCCACGATCTTCAGCACAAAACGACAAGAATCAAAGTGAAGTCCAAATCCAATTTTCCAATTCAAAAAGTCAATGGCGGCTCCTTAGTGGTTTTTTATTTAGTTTTTCTTAAGATTTTATTTTAGCAATTTCTATTCCTTTTTGGTTTTGAATTTTTAGGTAATTACTTCTTCTTTATTTAGGACTCTTTTAGGAACTTTGTAAGTCTATAAATAAAGGCCAATTTACCCTAGAAAAGGGGGTGCACAATGTAGGGACTTAGACATATTTTGGAGTGCATCACCAATATTTTCCCGGGAGAAATAAAGAGTTCAAGGAGGGTTGTACAACAGGGTCTTCAAATGAAGAAAACGAAGGCTTGTCTATGAGTATCTATTTCTTTTCTTTGTTTTCTTTTTCTTGAACAATGATATGTTAATTGTTTTATTGTAATTTGACATTATTTTAGATATTCATGATATTTAAAGTTATTTGATCTTTTGATTAATTGATTTTTCTTCTTGGTATTTAATTATTTGTGCTGATTATGAGATTGGTTGATTGTTACTTTCTATTGATTTGCTTGGAAAAGGGGTTGATGGTGGTTTCAATTCATTGATTTCATATCTGTTATCTCTTAACATACTTGGAAAAGGGGTTAACTACTAAGAACAAGGTAATTAAAGATTAGTTGATGTCTGTCAGGAATGGATTCATTGGTTAGTTTCATGTTTAAGTTTGCTAGGAATGGAACTTAGCATCACATTTCTGTGTTTAATGCATCTTTTGGGTAAGACTGGTTGAGACAGGAATGTGATGCTAAGTTACATAGAAGATAGGGATCCATGGATTGGAAATGAAGTGAGTCTATCTTAATCCTTCATGATGCTAAGGGAAGAATTAGTTATGATAATGGTTAGGTCCTTTAAGATTATGTTTATCTAAACAATGGTTTAAGTTATATACTTTTCCATCCTTGACATGTACATATTTTTATTTTATTTTCCTTTTTTATTTCTTTATCACTTTATTGAATCGGTTAAACAATAAAAGAAAGGTGATTAATATTTACTTATTCCTAAAGGATCGACATTCGTTTGAACTCTATGCTTAGTTAATGATGAGTACGCTTGCTCATATGTGTGATTTGGGTTAAACGTTTTAATTTAAACTTGATTGGGAATGTGCTTAGGTGTATGATTTTTATACCCAAGTCCGAACACATCATCTGGACATCATCCAGATACATCGAATGTGGACATATTTCCAGATTCATTGTATCTGGTAAATTTTCTAGGTTCGATTAACTTAAACATATTTTTAGATTCATCGAATCTGGTTATCAAAAAAATAACCTAACAAGTTCGCTTATTGTGTAACCCTATAGATTCATTTAACACTGGCAATGTGCCTAAATCATATTTAAATGGCCCACAAGTTATAAACAGTTTCTAACAAAACATTATAACTATCCAGGTTAAATGAAGATCAGTGATTTCTTTGAACCAAACAATAATTTTATATTTAGTCCTTTTGTCACACAATATCCAGATTAAGCATAAGGTACGGAATTGTTGGGATGTATGCCCTTTTAGACTAGGTTTCTGATGTAAAAATTAAATGTTTTAATAAAAGAATTTATTTCAGAATTTTTTTGTGAATTTACAATTTTATTTGTGCACAATTATGTTTGGAAAAGATCCATTGTGTTTAAGTAATTGGTCAATGTGAATGGAGGTCTTTCACAATAAGGTATGGATCACGGGTTACTTAGCACATAAACTTTTGTTCTTAACCGATTAATGAGAATGGGAATCTCATTATGTTTAGGTTATTATGTTGTGAATTCTAAATGGAGAATGGCTTACCTTTAGCCAGTGAGTAGTCCACTCACTTCATGACATAAGCGTATTTCGAATACGTAGAATAAGACTTGTAGTAGTAGTTTTTTAAAAGTACTATATGGTAGAAATATAGACTACTACTGCTATAGCGTGGACTAGTACTCTACGACTTGAGTATGAGTTGATGGTCTGACGAAGCTGGAAGCATATACTGTGATATACTATAGTTGAGATTCTATTGTAGGGCCAATATACTTGTATGTTTGGTATGTGTGACTAATTAGTTGAGACAGACTTGTACAAGATAGTTTCTATACTATATCGTCCCTTGTGGTTTGTTTGAATGATCTGAATATCTAGGGCCCTGGGAAACATAACTTGGATGTTTGCTTTAGGGTAGCTCCCTTGGAAAGCGGAAATAACCCAGGAGGTCGTGGATCATTGGACTAGAGGCTTAAGGATGGTAGATGTCATTTAGAAAGGTGTTAGTACACCTCTTCCTCTCTAAATGTATGACGATGTATAGAGGGGTATTTTAGTCATTACATCTGTAGGTCGGAGACTTTGCTAACGCAGCATTGTCCTTGGGGTCAATATTTCCTTATGGTAATATTATGAAAAATTTAAAATGCAAAATACAGCTATTTATATGGTAAGAGTATTTTGGTCATTTTAGTAACTAAGGCGGTGTGTTTTTTAGTCCCCAATATAGACCGCGAGTCCTAATTAAATACAAGCTAAAGAATTGATCTTAAATTAAATAAAATTTATTTTATTTAAGTAGCTTGATTTAATTATTGAGATAGAATAAAATAAAGGTCCATAAAGAGAAAATTAATTAAATTAGTTTAGTGGGTTAATTAATTATTCAGGGCTTTGGCCCAGTTTGAATAATTAGGGATTAATCTGGGACTAAACTGATTTAGACTCATTTAATTGGACTAGTTTATTTGGGCTGAAAAAATTAATTATTTGTTAGGCCGTTAAGTTGGTTCTAACTAGAATAATTAATTAAGCCCAATAGGTTAAACTGAGAGTCCAATGGCCCAGTCCAGTTTAACCTAGGATTTTTTTTTTATTTAAGTTAAACAATTGGATTAGGGTTGAGAATAATCATCGTTGTTTTACCACACAAAAGTGACGGCTTCTTCTCTGTAGAGCCAGACGTCTCTCTCTCTCTCTCTCTCCAGAAAATTCCCTAGCTCGTTAGTTGTTCACCAAACGGTAGTTAGGCAAGCCATATACTGGAAGACCGAGAGTTTGGCGTTCACATACATGCAAATGTGGAGTAAGAGGTTTGCAGGAATCACACCAGAAGCTTCTACCAGCACACCTACACCGGTTGCACACATTCCGGTACAGCCAACACTTAGAAGGAGGAAAAAAGGTAAAATTTTTAAAACCTCGGGATTGGGACAGGGAGCAACCGGCGCCGACTAGGGTTGTCGGAGCCGGCGCCAGCCCTGCCCTGGAATCCCTGTTCTTATTTTTTCAGTTTTTTATGTTCGCTTCCGCAGCTTGCTCCATGTTTTCCAGCTTTCCGTACCTTCAGGAACATGTCATCCATATTAAACTTAATCAATTATTTCTTGATTTTATAATAGACTGTTCAAACTGTTGGATTATATGCCCTCTTAGACTAGGTTTCTGTTGTAAAATCGAATATTTTAATAAAAGAATTTATTTTCAGAAATTGTTTGTGAATTTACTTTTTGTTTGTGCACAATTTTCGTTTGGAACAGACCCATTGTGTTTAAATAAGTGGTCTATGTGAATGGTGGTATTTCACAGTAAGGTATGGATCACGGGTTATTTAACACATAAACTTTTATTCTTAACCTATTGATGAGACTGGGAATCATATCATGTTTAGCTTATTATGTTATAAATTCCAAATGGGGAATGGCTTACCTTTAGCTAGTGAGTAGTCCACTCACTTCATGACATAAGCGTATTTCGAATACGTAGGGCAGGACCTATAGTAGTGGTTTCTAAAAGTACTATATGATAAAAACCTAGACTACTACCGCTACAGCGTGGACTAGTACTCTACGACTTGAGTATGAGTTGGTGGTCTGGCGAAGCTGGTAGCATATACTTTGATTTGCTATAGTTGAGGTTCTATCGTAGGGCCAATATACTTGCATATTTGGTATGTGTGACTAGTTAGTTGAGACAGACTTATACAAGATAGTTTCTGCACTATATCGCCCCTTGTGGTTGTCCGAATGGTCTAAAATGTCCAGGGCCCTGGAAAACATGACTCGGATGTTTGCTTTAGGGTAACTCCCTTGGAAAGCGGAAACACTCCAGGAAGTCGTGGATCATTGGACTAGAAGCCTAAGGATGGTAGATGTCATTTAGAGGGGTTTTAGTACACTTCTTCATCTCTAAATGTACGGCGATGTGTAGAGGGGTATTTTAGTCATTTCACCTGTAGGTCGGAGACTTTGCTAATGCAGCATTGTCCTTAGGGGTCAATATTTCCTTATGGTGATATTAGAAAATATTTAAAATGTAAAATACAACTATTTTTGTTGGATTGCATGCCCTTTTAGATTAGGTTTCTGATGTAAAATTGAATTATTTAATAAAAGAATTTATTTTCATAAATTGTTTGTGAATTTACTTTTTGTTTGTGCACGATTTTCATTTGGAACAGACCCATTGTGTTTAAATAAGTGATCCATGTGAATGGTGGTCTTTCACAGTAAGGTATGGATCATGGGTTATTTAACACATAAACATTTGTTCTTAACCTATTGATGAGACTGGGAACCTCATCATGTTTAGGTTATTATGTTATGAATTCCAAATGGGGAATGGCTTACCTTTAGCCAGTGGGTAGTCCACTCACTTCATGACATAAGCGTATTTCGAATACATAGAACAGGACCTGTAGTAGTGGTTTCTCAAAGTACTATATGGTAGAAACCTAGACTACTACCGCTACAGCGTGGACTAGTACTCTACGACTTGAGTATGAGTTGGTGGTCTAGCGAAGCTGGAAGCATATACTTTGATTTACTATAGTTGAGGTTCTATCATAGGGCCAATATACTTGCATGTTGGGTATGTGTGACTAGTTAATTAAGACAGACTTATACAAGATAGTTTCTGCACTATATCGCCCCTTGTGGTTGTCCGAATGGTCTAAATTATCCAGGGCCCTGGGAAACATGACTTGGATGTTTGCTTTAGGGTAGCTCCCTTGGAAAGCGGAAACACTCCAGGAAGTCGTGGATCATTGGACTAGAAGCCTAAGGATGGTAGATGTCATTTAAGGTGGTGTTAGTACACTTCTTCCTCTCTAAATGTACGGCGATGTGTAGATGTGTATTTTAGTCATTTCACTTGTAGGTCGGAGACTTTGCGAATGCAACATTGTCCTTGGGGTCAATATTTCCTTATGGTGATATTAGGAAATATTTAAAATGCAAAATACAGCTATTTATATAGCAGGGGTATTTTGATCATTTTAGCAGCCAAGGCGATGTGTCTTTTTAGTCCTCGGGATAGCCCGTGAGTCCTAACTATTTTTGGGTTGAGGAATTGGTCTCAGTTGAAGAGGATTTTATTTTATTTTGTTTTATTTTATTTTATTCAGGAAGTCTAATTTATTATTGGACTGGAATAAAATAAATAAATAAATAAATAAAATAGAAGTTGAGAGAAATTAATTATCTAGTTTATTTGGTAAATTAATTATTCAGGGCCTAGGTCCAGTATCAATAATTAAGAAATTAACCTGGGCTTAAACTAGGGGAAATAATTAATGTTTAATTATTTATTGGGTTATTTATATAGGCCTAAGAAATAAATAATTAAAGATTAATTATTATGGTTCATTTGGGCTCATTAATTATTTATTGGGTTACTTATGTAAGCCCAGAAAATAAATAATTAATATTTATTATTTTGGGCCTTTTGTGTCCAAGAAAAATAATAAATATTTATTTGGCCCAATAGCTTGGACCTTAGGGTTTTTTCCAGATACGGTTAAGAGGAGTTTAAGGTTATGCCAAACTGTTTCTCAGGATAACATTCGGGTGTTTTGAAATCCCAGGGAGATGTTTATCAGAGATTGAGAGACCTAGTTTAGGCTAAATATAAACAACTCTTTGAAAAGGAAAAGCCCTAATTTTTTTCCCTAGCCTTACAAGCTTCACGTGAGTCTCTCTCTCAACGTCTCTCTCCTCCTCTTTGTTTTTCTCCTTGTTCTTTGCTAACTAATAGTGAGCGAACCAAGGAGAATTGAGACCGTTTCTCTTTCCCTTTGTGTTTACCAACTAGAGGTTAGGCTGAGGAATATCCCGAGAGCTGGAGAGCTAAGCGTTAATGCAAACAAGGCGAAGTCGAAGGCTAGCCGGTGTTCAACTGGAAGCTCCTTCAAGTGTGCAAAGCGAGGCGATTCCATCCGTTCATTCTGTTCCTACGCAACCTAGGAGGGTTAAAGAACGCAAAGGTATGATCTTCACGCTTCCGCATGGCCTTTATGGCTCGCGTTTTATTTTTCTCTCTGTTTTTTTTTTTCGTGCATGGCTCCCCTGTTTCTGTGTTTTCCATCAATGTGGTATCAGAGCCATTGGTTTTTATCAATATCGGGAGCATGGTAGTTAATAAAATGGAGAAGATGATTATACCTGTGATCCTTCGCTGTTTTGGTATGGGATAGGTGGATTTGTAAGCTTCACAGTGGAAGAATAGGATCTCTGTAAATTTTTTGGCTTTGGTGTTTTAATCGTGTAAACCCAATTTTAATGGGTATAGGCGGTTGTGTTTATGTTTTGGATGAGTTTTTATGAGTAAAAATGTCCAAAGAAGCCAAAGAAGACAGAGAAAAATCGAAGGAAAAATCTTCTGTGAAAAAAAAAAACACGCTGAGAAAAACGAAGAAGAAAGACACTATTCATAAGCCGCCGAGCCACCTCCGAGCTGCCGAGCCGAGCCGCAAGATCTGTGAGAGGAGCCACTGCCCGCGAGCCACCTAAGCCGAGCCTTACTGTAGCAACTCAAGCCTGTTTCGCAATTCAAATTTGCAATTGGATCGGGCGAGATCGCGGGTCGGCAGCAGAGGGCACGCGGGCGCGGGGCGGCTCCACGGGTTGAAGCTGCAGGAGATTAGGTGCGGCTTGTGCACAGAGGCCTCGGTGGACCGCAGGCCACGCGGGCGAGGATCCGGTGCGGCCGGTGCAGTAGACCGCCAGTCAAAATTTTTTATTTTTTTTTCTTTTTCATTTTGGGTCCGATACCAGGCGAAGTTAATAATTTTGCAATATTTATATTCTTGGAATATATTTGCATGAAAAATATTAGTAAGGGATTTTAGGATTAAACAAGATAATTAATTAATTAATTAATGTGTTTAATTCTATTATTTGGGCACTTAGGTTTAAAAAAATAGAAAAGCATGAAAACGTTTATTGTTTTCTAGCATGCTATTTTTTTTATGTACCTATGTGTGCTTTTTCTCAAAGACCAAAGTCATTGGGAACCTTTTGTTTTGGCAAGAAAAAATATTTTTCTTTAAAAACTAAATGGTTATTTTAATTGGTACAAAAATTAATCCTTAAATATTTTCTCAAAGGATTTAATCCTTGACATAGAAAATATATTGGATTTAGATATTTTTGTAAATTAAAATGGAGAGCCATTTTGTTTTGTTTTGGACTAGAAAAATGATTTTGTCAAATAAACTTGAGACCAAAGTCTCTAGAAAGTTTTAATTGGAAAATTTTTGAAATCATTAAGTTTTAACTTATATAAAATTAGTCCATGGAGGAAATCTCTCAAAGGATATAAGCATTGACATAGAGATTTTATTGGACTTAGATATTTTATTTTTGAGTTACGAAAAACTTAATGGAAATTTCAAAAGGATATTTTCTAGAAAACCTTTATTTTAAAAGACTAAGTGGGAGAGGGGTTCCAACGGCCCCACGGCTTCCATCACGGTCCTCATTAGAGATCGTGGATCCCCTCGCGTCACCCTGGGAGTGAACCTGTATAGGATGGGGATACCACAAGGATCTAGATCTAATGGAAGGATGTAATTAATAACCCGGGGCACGTACTATGATCGGCCAGCCCACGTTGGAGGTTATAGTACGAGGTATGTCTATAGGAAATGAGAGGAAACGGCCATCCCACGATGGAGTTATTCTCTAGACCATTACCTAGAAGGGAAATTAATTTGTGGTGGTTAATACACTTAGCTTAGGAAACTGTTAATCTTCCCAAGAAGCTATGTCAGTTTTCCTAAGAGCCAAATTATTTTCAGTGCACAAATTTCATTTTGTTTTCACAAACTAATATCTTTCTTTTATTTTCGATTTTCAGAAATGGTGAGAGGTTCTTTTAGTCCATTGGCCGTTATTCTCAGGGAGAATAAGTTAACGGGTCCAAACTATGTGGACTGGAAATGGAACCTGGACATAATACTCACAGCCGATGAGTATAAGTATATCCTTTACGAAACCTGCCCTGTTATCGGGGAAGGTTCCACCGCTGAAGAGCGAGAGGCTGAAAAGGCATGGAAGAAAGCTGACGAAATGGCACGTTGCTATATGTTAGCTTCCATGTCTAATGTGCTTCAATCAAAACACGAGCACATGACTTCTGCATATGACATAAGTCAATCGTTGGCAACTATGTTCGCGGACAAGAGCTGGCCCGCAAGGCAGGAGGCTCTTCGAACAATTGTAAACACTAACATGGCTGAGGGAGCATCAGTCCGAGAGCATATGCTCAAGATGATTGCTGCTTTTGAGGAGGCAGAAATCTTAGGGGCTGTCATTGACCCCGAGAGCCAAGTGGACATGGTTCTCGAATCTCTGCCGGGCTCTTTCACTCAGTTCAAGTTAAACTATAACATGAACAAGTTGAACATGAGTTTGACTGAACTGATGAAGGAGCTCCAGATGGCAGAGAAGGTCATGAAGCCACAGTCTAAGGCCATGATTGCTAAGGCCTCTTCTTCAAGAACTGGGCCTAAGCCCAGAAAGTTCAAGAGGAAGAAGGGGAATGCGAAGACCTGACCCAAGAACCAGCCCAAGGACAAACCAAAGGGCAAGTGCTTCAAGTGTGGAAAGAAGGGACACTGGAAAAAAGAGTGTCCAGATCGTCAGGCCAAGAAAAAGCCCACAGGTAATATTTACTATCTAGAGTCCATATCAATGGTAGGATCAACTTCCACTTGGATTGTTGATTCAGGAGCCACTGATCATATCTGTAACTCCTTTCAGGGGTTTAGGAAGATAAGAAGACTCAAGAAGGGCGAGCATGGGCTTCGAGTGGGTAATGGAGCACAAGTCTGGGCCCTTGCAGTGGGAGAGCTGGATCTTATTTTTAATTGTAATAAGATAGTGGTTTTAAAAGACATTTTATATGTACCTGGTTTTCGTCAGAATTTGATTTCAGTTGCAAAACTTATTAATCAAGGATATTCTGTATCTTTCCATTCTGGTATTTCTATCAGTAGAGATGGGGAAATTTTATGTACTGCGCACATGTATGGAAATTTGTTCTTTTTAAACCCTATTAACAACCAATCAAATAACGCTCTATCTGAACCTTTAACTAAGAAGAGAAAGACCAATATCAATGATTCATACCTTTGGCATCTCAGGTTGGGTCATATTAACTCAACTAGGATTTAGAGGCTAATCCATGATGGGCCTTTGGGCTCATTGAGATTGGAAAGTTGGCCTCACTGTGAATCCTGCCTGATGGGAAAAATGACCAAAAGGTCTTTTACACCAAAGGCGGATAGAGCCGAGGAGGTGTTGAATATTGTTCACACTGATGTGTGCGGTCCATTGTCTACACCAGCTAGGGGAGGTTTTGAGTACTTCATCACGTTCACGGATGATTGTACGAGGTATGGTTACATTTACCTGATGAGACGCAAGTCTGACTCTTTTGACAAGTTCAAAGAGTTTAAGGCTGAAGTGGAGCGCCGGACAGGTAAATTAATCAAAACCTTACGATCGGATCGTGATGGAGAATACCTCCTAGGTGAATTCAAGGACTACATGGTACATCATGGGATAGTATCCCAGCTCTCTGCGCCGGGAACCCCCCAGCAGAACGGAGTAGCTGAGAGAAGGAACAGGACGTTGATGGAAATGGTCCGAAGCATGATGTCTCATGCTACTCTTCCAGTATCCTTCTGGGGATATGCCCTGGAAATAGCGGCATATATTCTGAACTTGGTGTCTTCCAAGTCAGTACGTAGGACTCTTTATGAGATGTGGACTGGGCATAAGCCAAGTTTGAATCATCTTAGGATTTGGGGGTGTCCAGCTTATGTACTGATCAAGGGAGACAAGTTGGAACCAAGATCAGAATTATGCTATTTTGTTGGGTATCCAAAAGGGACAAAAGGAGGCTACTTTTATCATCCTAAGGAGCAGAAGGTACTAGTCAGTACCAATGCTAGATACTTGGAAGATGATCAAAGTACTTCCACTAAAGGTTCAACGAGGTTAGAACTGCAGGAGAAGTTATCTATGGAATCAACTTCTACTGACCCGATTTTGGAACAAGAAGAGGCACAACCTCAAGTGCCTGTACAAATGGAGCCTCGTCGTAGTGGGAGAGTGTCTAGGGTTCCGGATAATGGACTGGAGAAGGCTTTGAGCTGGTTTCCGACCATCAGTGTGGTTTTTCTTGTCCTGTATGTGGATGACATTCTACTAATTGGAAATGATGTAGGGACATTGTCATCTACAAAGGTTTGGCTGTCTAGTCAATTCAGTATGAAGGACTTGGGAGAAGCCAGCTACATTCTCGGGATTAGGTTTCTTAGAAATAGGAAGCAGAGAATGTTAGGATTATCCCAAGCGACATACATTGACAAGATGCTGGCCAAGTACAACATGGACTCATGCAAGGGAGCTCTAATCCCTTGCAGACATGGGTTGTCATTTTCTTCGAAGGACTGTCCTAAGTCTCAAGAAGAAACAGTCCTTCGAAGAAAAGGACAGAATGAGTAGGATTCCCTACGCTTCGGCTGTGGGGAGTCTCATGTACGCTATGCTGTGTACTAGGTCAGATATCTGCTTTGTCGTGGGCTTAGTTAGCAGATATCAGTCAAACCCAGGGAAGGTTCATTGGCAAGCTGTAAAGCATATTCTCAAGTACCTCAAGGGAATGAGAGATTATATGCTGGTTTACAGGGCTGATGATTTGGTTCCTGCAGGATACACAGACTCAGACTTCTAGAAGGATAAGGATGAGAGAAAATCCACTAGTGAATATGTCTTCACCTTGTCTGGAGGAGCAATTTCATGGAGGAGTATCAAGCAATCTTGTATTGCTTACTCAACCATGGAAGCTGAGTATGTGGCAGCTTTGGAAGCGTTCAAGGAAGCAGTCTGGCTCCGGAAGTTTCTCTCAGAACTTGGAGTCGTACCACATATGGACAGGCCGGTTGTGATATATTGCGACAACACTGGAGCAGTGTCGCAATCTAAGGAGCCTCGGAACCACAAGAAGGGGAAACACATCGAGAGGAAGTACCACCTGATCCGGGATTTCATCCAGAGACGGGAAGTCGTGGTAGAGCATATTATCTCAGAAAACAATCTAGCTGACCCATTCACCAAGCCTTTGGCTGAGAGAGTCTTGAAGAGACACTTAGACGCCATAGGGGTGGGCACCTATGGACTTACCTAATCTTAGAGTGTAAGTGGGAGATTGTTGGATTGTATGCCCTCTCAAACTAGGTTTCTGATGTAAAATCGAATTATTTAATAAAAGAATTTATTTTCAGAAATTGTTTGTGAATTTACTTTTTGTTTGTGAACGATTTTTGTTTGGAACAGACCCATTGTGTTTAAATAAGTGATCCATGTGAAGGGTGGTCTTTCACAGTAAGGTATGGATCACGGGTTATTTAACACATAAACATTTGTTCTTAACCTATTGATGAGACTGGGAACCTCATTATGTTTAGGTTATTATGTTATGAATTCCAAATGGGGAATGTCTTACCTTTAGCCAGTGGGTAGTCCACTCACTTCATGACATAAGCGTATTTCGAATACGTAGAATAGGACCTGTAGTAGTGGTTTCTCAAAGTACTATATGGTAGAAATCTAGACTACTACCGCTACAGCGAGGACTAGTACTCTACGACTTGAGTATGAGTTGGTGGTCTAGCGAAGCTGGAAGCATATACTTTGATTTGCTGTAGTTGAGGTTCTATCATAGGGCCAATATACTTGCATGTTGGGTATGTGTGACTAGTTAGTTAAAACAGACTTATACAAGATAGTTTCTGCACTATATCGCCCCTTGTGGTTGTCCGAATGGTCTAAATTATCCAGGGCTCTGGGAAACATGACTTGGATGTTTGCTTTAGGGTAGCTCCCTTGGAAAGCGGAAACACTCCAGGAAGTCGTGGATCATTGGACTAGAAGCCTAAGGATGGTAGATGTCATTTAAGGGGGTGTTAGTACACTTCTTCATCTCTAAATGTACGGCGATGTGTAGAGGGGTATTTTAGTCATTTCACCTGTAGGTCGGAGACTTTGCGAATGCAGCATTGTCCTTGGGGTCAATATTTCCTTATGGTGATATTAGGAAATATTTAAAATGCAAAATACAACTATTTATATAGCAGGGGTATTTTGGTCATTTTAGCAGCCAAGACGATGTGTCTTTTTGGTCCTTGGGATAGCCCGTAAGTCCTAACTATTTTTGGGTTGAGGAATTGGTCTCAGTTGAAGAGGATTTTATTTTATTTATTTTATTTTATTTTATTCAGGAAGTCTAATTTATTATTGGATTGGAATAAAATAAATAAATAAATAAATAAAATAGAAGTTGAGAGAAATTAATTATCTAGTTTATTTGGTAAATTTATTATTCAGGGCCTAGGTCCAGTATAAATAATTAAGAAATTAACCTGGGCTTAAACTAGGGGAAATAATTAATGTTTAATTATTTATTGGGTTATTTATATAGGCCTAAGAAATAAATAATTAAAGATTAATTATTATGGTTCATTTAGGCTCATTAATTATTTATTGGGTTACTTATGTAAGCCCAGAAAATAAATAATTAATATTTATTATTTTGGGCCTTTTGGGTCCAAGAAAAATAATAAATATTTATCTGGCCCAATAGCTTGGACCTTAGGGTTTTTTCCAGATACGGTTAAGAGGAGTTTAAGGTTAGGCCAAACTTTTCTCAGGATAACATCCGGGTGTTTTGAAATCCCGAGGAGATGTTTATCAGAGATTGAGAGACCTAGTTTAGGCTAAATATAAACAACTATTTGAAAAGGAAAAACCTTAATTTTTTTCCCTAGCCTTACAAGCTTCACGTGAGTCTCTCTCTCAACGTCTCTCTCCTCCTCTTTATTTTTCTCCTTGTTCTTTGCTAACTAATAGCGAGCGAACCAAGGAGAATTGAGACCGTTTCTCTTTCCCTTTGTGTTCACCAACTAGAGGTTAGACTGAGGAATATCCCGAGAGTTGGAGAGCTAAGCGTTAATGCAAACAAGGCGAAGTCGAAGGCTAGCGGGTGTTCAACCGGAAGCTCCTTCAAGTGTGCAAAGCGAGGCGATTCCAGCCGTTCATTCTGTTCCTACACAACCTAGGAGGGTTAAGGAACGCAAATGTATGATCTTCACGCTTCTGCATGGCCTTTATGGCTCGCGTTTTATTTTTCTCTCTATTTTTTTTTCGTCCATGGCTCCCCTGTTTCTGCGTTTTCCATCAATTTTTATGGCAAGGATATTTTGGTCATTTTAGTAGCCAAGGCGGTGTGTCTTTTGGTCCCCAGTATAGACCGTGAGTCCTAATTAAATACGGGCTAAAGAATTGATTTTAAATTAAATGAAATTTATTTTATTTAAGTAGCCTGATTTAATTATTGGGCTAGAATAAAATAAAGGTCCATGGAGAGAGAGAATTAATTAAATTAGTTTGGTGGGTTAATTAATTATTCAGGGCTTTGGCCCAGTTTGAATAATTAAAGATTAACCTGGGACTAAACTAATATAGGCTTAATTAATTAGACTGGTTTATTTGGGTTGAAAAATTAATTATTTATTAATTGAGCCATTTATTTGGTTTTAGTTAGAATAATTAATTAAGTCCCAAAAGGTTAAACTAAGAGTCTAATGGCCCAATCCAGTTTAACCTAAGGTTTTATTTAGGTTAAACAGGAGAAAAAAAAACAACGTTGTTTTTCCAGTGCTTCCTCTCTGTGAAAAATACCAGACATTTTTCCTCTCCCTCTCCAGAAAATATTCTTTGGCCCCTAGGTTGTTTCACCAAAACGATATTAGGCAGGCCATATACTGGAAGATCGAAAGCTAGGCGTTCATCCACATGCAAAGACGAAGTAGATGGCTTGTAGGAATTGCACCGGAAGTTTCCACGAGCGTGCCTACCCCAGTTCCGCATATTCCAATTCAGTCGATTTTGAGAACAAGAAGAAGAGGTAATAAGGAAAATATTTTTTTTTTCTCTTTTTCTTCTTCACGCAGGAGTGCCGCGTTTTTGTTGTTCCTTGGCTGTCTTTTTGGCTATATTTCGCTTGCAATTTTATCTTCACAAACAAATGACATCAATACCTTAGATTGATATATTTGAGCACGGCCATGCATTTTAACAGTCTAACTTATCAATGGGCCCATGGATATCTCTCCCATAATTGAGAGGGATAAATTCCTTCACTATCAATCATATTCCTCTCCTTGATTTATTTTATATCCAATAGTAGTCTAATTTATCTTTTGGTTAAAGACAACTTTAGACAATGTCAAAATATAGAATTTATCAAGTAGGAAACTATGATGAATTTAGGTCGAAGGACTTTTAATATCATTATGGCTAGAAAGTACTTATGACATGTTCCATGAAGTACTCTCACAGTGGGTCATTTCCAATACAATATTCTCTAACATTTATTTATGTTTTGACTTGAGATCACAAATATCCATGACCAGTAAAACATAGCCATCTAGTCACAGACATACTAATCTTAATTTATTATTATTCCAATAATAATAATAATCGATCATGGACCGTTTTAGAATAGTCATTGTTTTTATTGTTGGTTTTACTATCAAGTCACGTACTTGATAACCACAAAACAAAAATGCACTATTCATGGAAAGGAAAACCTCATATTATTATATAAAACATAACGACAATAGTATAAGTACAAATTGACTCTAGGGCATATCCCTAACACTACTACGGTTTGTCTCCTCTTTGTGGTTGTTGAAGTATTTAATTATTTTTTTTGAAAGAAGACTCAACAATCACCTTGATGGGTAGAGTACGTATGGCTTTGACAACCTTGTTGAATGATTTTGCTAGATTAGGTGTCATATTATCAAACCGATGTCTACCGTCATAAGTAAGCATCTATTGCTTCTTCAGGATCAAATCTAGCCATGCCTTTGCCTAGGGTTTTAGCAAATTTATTTCTTCCATAATCTTCAGAAATTTACGCTTTTTGCTTTGATCCCCAGCTGCGTACATCAACTTCTTCAACTAACTCTGTGTTGAAGTTATTTTGAATATGTCTAAGATAAAATGTGTGCAATGCTATTGGCTCTTGCCAATTGGGTAGTCAATCAACATCATTCTTTATCCCGATATATTTGTTTGATATTAAACATACTTTTCAATCCTTTAGTACATGCTCTCTAAGTAAGGACAAAAATCAACCCCAACCGTTATACGTTTCTTCGTCAATGACTACAAATGTAAGTGATAATATATGATTATTGGCATCTTGACCAACTGTTGTTAAGAGTTTTCCTTTATATATGCCTTTAAAAAATGTTCCGGCAACATTGACCATTGGTTTCATGTGATGAAATGCATTAATGCATAGTTTGAATGTCCAAAAAAATATCTAAATATCTTGGCCCCATTGGAGTCAATAGGTAAGAAGTGTCACGCCATGACAAAACAAGGATTTGCATGTTGTAATCCTAGCATATACCACGGTAGTTGAACGAACGAATAAGGCCAATCTCTGTATATCATCTCAATAGCAAGCCTCCGCACTTTCCATCCTTGTCTATAAGATTGAGTGAAATGTAATGTGTTTTGAATATGACTATTTATCTCGCTTACTTTAATCTCCAGATTATCATGAATCATCATAAAATGTATTTTGCCATGAACTTCACGCTCATATTGTGATGGTTTCCACCCACTATTTGTACTAGATAAATGTGCTTCCATACCAACAAGAAATCTACCATAACCTATGGCTTTTCTTCTTTCGCACACGAATTCGCAAAGGACAAGGATGCTACTGAGTTGAATTTTTACACTCGGTAATCTACAGTGCACTCTTGATTTCTAATGTCCTAAACTCACAACCAATTCTAATGGATCATGATCGAACAGCCCAAAGTAACTTATCTTTATCCCTAAACCACATGTCAATCCTTAAGTCATTGTTCGATTCTAACAAAAAATCCATCCCACTGCTACTTGTTCCCATGCCATCAACTTCATTTTCTATTTCCTGAGCACTATCTAACCTATCGAGGCACATTGAATACGGTGGATTATCTAAACGTCCTGATTCAGCCGGTTTATCAGGCTGTTATTGTATCACAAAAGGACTGGGAATATGTTCTTTAGAATCGCCACCCCCTCATCCTCGTCGAAAGTATCTTCCACAACTGACCTATCAACATCCAACATAGGTCCTAGACCATCCATAGTCACTTCTGGTTCACCCAACCAATTACGCTTTCGAGCAACCATTTCATCAACTAAAGTTATATCTAACGGAACACCGATTTCCGCAGCGAAAAATATTTGTGCGGTCACCCTTGGTTTGATGGGTTGAGTATGGACATGAAGTGGTGACGTAAGAAACCCTATCGAGGTTATTACGTACTGATTGTTTGGTCCAACAACTGGGGTATCTAGAATCGATGTAATGTGAAGGGATTGGAAAGCATCAGTCAGGAGATATGGTTGAATATTGGAGTCAATAGGTGTAGGTAGATTTAAATCAAAATTAGGCATGTTCTCAGGAGTAGCTGAGTTTAGTAATTCAGTGAATGTCCCTGTGGCAGTTGTTGAGTTGTTATGCTCATAAAGATCTGTAGCTGCTATATTTGGAATCTGGATGATCTCATGATGAACATGTAGATCAATTGGTTATTCTTTCACAATAGATGAATAGTACCACAAACTTTCCATAGCTTCATCATCCGTTATAGATGTTGTTGTAGACCTTATTGTAATGCTAATAACAATGCCTTTCCTTATTATGATTTGCAACTGAACAGTAACCATATCTGATCCTCGGATTGCACATATTTTGTTGACTAAACAGAGGAAATTAACTTGATTTCTAATAATAAGGCATATAATCTCATTAAAAAAAAATCACTGTGCGCGGTGCATATAATCTCGCAATCCCAATATAACCGTAATCTAACAGGTTGTTCTAGTGACATTGTATTTATATAAATTAGATAAAATTTGTTTGTTAAAAAATTAAATTCTAACAAAAGCTATTATACTATATCGACCAATATCATTTTTAATCAATTATTAAGTTAGATATGTATAACACATAACATCATTTTATTAGAAACATATTTATTAAATTAACTATTATAGAACCTTGATCTATGTATAATTGAGAACTATAGTTGCCAACAAAAACTATAAGAAACAATTTTAAATTTAAAAAAATCATTATAAAGAAATATGTGCCAAACTAATTAAGACAATTGAGATTGATTAATCAAAAGAAGTTAATATACAATAATTTAATATTTTCTACTAAATTGAGGATCGAAAATTTTTTATTATCATTTAATATAAAGTTTTATGTGCCATTTTATTCAATTATAGGAAAATTTTATATGCGCCGTTTTATTTCATTCTATAAAAAATTATATAATGATAATTTTTTTTTATCATTTAAGATAATAAGTCCATATTTGAGTTTTTAATTTATTTATAAAATTATATCTATAGGATTTTTTAGAGTATTTTATTTATCTTCCATACTTTCTCTACTAATGATTTTATGTTTTATTTTTATATTTTGACAACAATTATTATAATATTTTTCTATTTTTGAAGTAATAAAATAATACATAATTACTTAGCTACTATAAATCTTGATCTACGTAAATACCTAAAAAGACTTAATAGAATTTAGAATTATTGTTTCCAAAAAACACATGACCAACTATTTTAAAAATTAGAATTTAATTATAAAGAAATATATAGAGAAATATAATTTTTTATTATTAGTAAAATAATACTTTTTAACTATTATTAACTTAATTTCAATATCGTTGTTTAATTTTAATTACAAAATAAATCTCAAATACTTGAAAACTTAAAATTTAATATATTTAATATCCACATTTTAAATTTCATTTGTCAATAAAAATGTAAAGACTTAATTTTTTAATATTTTATACAACATTGATATTTATTTTCTGTTTTATTTGAAACTGAATATAATTTGATAATATTCAACTAATATAAATTGATATTTTTATTTAACTTTTACAAATTTAGTTAAGGATATCAGAAAATTTTTATATCACTTAAAAATTATTTTTATATAAAAAAATTTAGTTATAGAATTCATATATTTCAAATTCATTTTAGTAAATGATAAATTTTTTTTTTATCTTGCATTCAATATAAATTTTTACTTTTAATTTTATTTTACAGAAATTACAAGTAATTTGATAGTTTTAAATTTAATTCAAATTGCAATTTCAAGGGATTTAAGTTTAGAAATATTTCAGAACATAAAAATTTATTTTATATTCCAAATTTAATTTGTATATAAAAAAAATTTGATGACAAGTTTTTTTTCTCCTAAATTCACTCCAATTTTTTTTTCTCCTTTTACTTTCTCTAAATTCACTCTAAAATATATAGCTTAGACCAAGATTGATAGGAATCCACCCAAGCATCATGCCAAAGCTAAAGAAGGGGAATGGAGATTCAAACCAAATTCTATAGTACCCAGAAAAAAGCTAAATCATGAAGGTTTTCAATGGAGGATCCAAGCAACACAAGCCACTAAGCCTATGGTTATGAAGATTGTCAAGAAGTGGGTGCCAAAAAGAAGATTGGAAGACCTTCAAGAAGATAAATCAAGAATCAAGAAAGTTGTCAAACTATGGAGGATCAAAAAAGGGCTAAAAAGATCAAGGGTTGAACAACAATTTGTGTGGGGATCAAAGTAGCACAAGAGAAAGGTTGACGGCAAGAAAAAAAGCCAGCTATGTTGAACCAGGACATACCTGGTGTCAGGCACACTAGTACACCTGTCGCCAGATTCACTCTGGAGGAGTTGTTCCGTTCCAGAACACACCTGGCGCCAGGTACATTCAGGCCATGCCCAATTTTGCTGATTTTTCTTGTTTTGTTTTATTTTTGTTTCCATTTTAATTCTCGCGCTTTTATTATGTAATAGTGATATTTTGGACATTTTAAAGGTTTGAATGGCTGAGATTTCATCTCATCTTAGTTAGGTTTAGTTGCCTATATATATGGCATTATAACATTCAATGTAACAACTTTTGAATATTGATAGAAATCAAAGAGTCTCATTTGAGAGCTTTCGAGAGGTGATTCCTCTTGGGTAAATCCCATTAACATCAAGACCGTTCTTAGGGCCTAGTCTTTCCTTATGTATTGAGTCTATAAACTCTTTTAGGATAGATCAATTAGCTTGCTAATTTGGGTCTTAGGTTATAGATAATCTAAGGTTCTTGTTGGAGGTAAAGTTGGTTGCCTAAATAATCTTCTTCAAGTGTTCTTGGTTTCTTTTTGAATCAAGGGCCTTTGGTTGTGATTTGGATGACTTGATTCTTTTTTCTAGCATTCTAAGTTCTTTATTTGGGCTTAGGGTCCTAATATTTGAATTGGGAGCCTCATTTCTTCATAAAATTCTTTGTTTTAAGTTCTTCAATGGGTCTTGTATTTTGCCCTAGATATGGTTAGTGTTATGCCCTAGAGGCAATCACTTGTACATTGTATTTGACACATTTTATTTTAATAAAAGGCATTATTTATCTCACATTTTTTTTGGTTTACTTTTTTGTAAACTAACTGTTAGATAAAGTCCCTAGTATAACACTGTATTAAGGAAATCATGAAAGAGATCATGATATGAGATTCCTACTACACTGTATAGTGTTAGTACTTAAATAGTCCCTAGTCGTAGTATTAATGAGACAAGACATCATTAATGCGTTAAGACTAGCAAATGTTAGACTTCCTGGTTTGATTAGGCGGTGGTTCTCATATCCATGAGTATTGAGATACTTAAAGTTGACACATGGATGCTTGTTAATGGAACAAGTTCATTGGATGACCTAGCTATGAGATAATCGCATGGATAACTATTTAGTGCCAATGATATAATCTCAATATAGCAAACGTGCAAGTATCCTTTGTGAAACCCCAGTCAAAATTAACCTTAAAGTAAGGGGGTTGGGATGCATATTATATTTTATTTTATGTTTAAAAATATTTTTATATAATTTTATGTGCTTTGGATTTATGTTTTATTATCTCGAAGGCTTGATTGTGAGTATTGAGTGAGAATAGCAAAATGATAATTTTTGCTTGAGGTGAAAATGGGGAGATAGCTTGAGGATTAAATAGGAAAAATATTTTAGGGAGAAAATGAAAACAAGAGTTGTTGTGGTTTAGTGGTTAGAGCTTTGGAATTAATTCTTGAGGTCTTGAGTTCAAATTCCATCATTAGAGCTATAGCATGATTGAATTTTATTTTTGCTTGGGAAGTGATATTTTCAGCCTTAGGTGCTTTAGAATAGGGTAGAGGTGTTATCCTAAGGGAGGCATGATAGGAGTATCCTAATCCTACTCTTTTACCCTACACAAAATTCCTAAGGGAAATTTATTTCCTCTTAGTCCTTAATTTTCCTATTTCTCAATTCATTAGTTTGTTCAATTTGTTCAAGCCAGTTTCATTCTAGAAAAATTCCAACAATGCGCTGTGGCTTTGGAGGTTCAAAATGTTTTAGTGAAAGACATCTTATGGACCGAAACCATGGAAGAGGGGGAAGGATTCCAAGTGAATTAATTTCCCTAGTGAACTTTCTAAAACTTCACTCCAACTAGGTTCATTTTCTTTCATGTATTGAACTGAAAATTTTTCAGCTTCTTGTGCCTTCAAGGTGTCAAAATTCTTAGCCATTATTCCCTCCCAAATGCTACCAAAAAATGGCCCTTTTGATCAGTTTGAAACCTAAATTTTTCTGGCCATTTTCGGACTGCACAAAGGCTGTGCAAAACCAGAAAAATCCTTGGGCAAATTCGCAGCTTTGGAGGTCCGAAACCAAGCTGTTTTCTTTCAGTTTTTGTTCATTCTCTTAGCCACATTTTTCCTCCATAAAGAAGGCTTGAAAACAGACTTGAAAGACCTCTGAAATGGCCTTCAAATCCTCTGCAAATTGGCTAGAAAATGGCAGCTAAAACTGCCAAGAAAAATTCCAGCCCTCGCAAAAATCCTGTGCAGAAATTTTTTTCTAGCTTGTTTCCTAATTCAGCCCTAGCCGAAACTCCACCCTTCTTCTGCACAAACCACCCTTAAACAGCCATGAACTGAACTCCATTGTCCTCCCCAAGATTCTACACAAAAATCCAATCATGGCTGCCCGAAAAGATTTCCAAAAAAATTACTACAATCATACCTTGATTGGATGCCAAAATTCCAGCCATCATAATTTAGCAACCTTCCATAAAATATCCCTCAAATAACCAAACATTTTCTTCACCATTATACTCCTTATTTTTGGCCAACCTTAGCCTCCCTCAACCAGCTTTCATCCAGCTGAAATACTGCACAAGCAGTCGGCCATGGCAGCTTCCCAAAAGCTCTCCAATAATCAAATATATTTTTGTTATATTTAGTTTCCAAATTTACTTCCCAAAAATATTCTTTAAGGATTTCAACAACTAGCCTTTCCTTTTCCCTTCCAAACCAGAAAATCATCTACCAAAACCCTACAAGCAGTTGGCCAACCCTAATCCCTTCAAAAATTCGGCCAGCCTTGAACAAAACCTCTCTACTCTCTTCAACCTTCAAGAACACATAGCACCCCAAGAACACATACTCCTTCCTTTCGCCTAATACCTCTCCAAATCACTTCAAACTTCTTCTAAAAATTCCAAATTTCATCTATACACTACTGGGAGTCGATCCATACCAATTTTAACATCAAACTCCAAAATCCAACTTGCTCTTTGGGATAAAAAACCAGAAATTTTGTAAAGGCTCAAGAACACCTTCAAGGTAGGTTTGTTCAAACAACTTCATCTTCTCTAATCTTTGATCTCTAATGAATATACATATGAATAAGCATGCTAATGGACTCTCTCCTTCTCTTTTCTCTCGCTCGCTCGCTCGCTCTCTCTCTCTCTCTCTTGGCCGAACCACTCTCCCTCTTGGCCGAATGATTTCATCAACCATGGCCATGCTTTCTTCATCTTCCTTGGACGGATTTAGACATTTAGGAGTTGAAATCCATTCGAAACTCCTTCAAGGTATTCACCAATCAAGTAAGCCTTTTTAACTCTCCTTTTAAATTCTAGATTCATGTCTCTAGGATGATATTAGTAGAAGATGGATTATGAATAGGGCTTGAGCATGTATTGTTGTGATGAGTTGAGATTGAAGTATTAATAAATGTGTGTTTATGATGGAGATGGGATCTATGCATGAGTTGATTATCTTGGTTGATTGTATGGTGTTGTTAGGGTTTAATGCATGCCTCCACGTCATAGGTAGTATTTGTGATCAGGTATGCTAGAGATAATGTCACCTTTGGTGAATAGAATTTATATTCATGTTGGATTATTGAAGCCATGATTATATTTATACTAGTAGAGGTTAGATCATGTCTTGATAAATTTAGATCTATGCTATTATGCATGATTTGGATGATTTGATGAATTGAAGGGATGCATATGCAATAGTAATATGATCATGATCTAGTTGTCCCAAAGCTAATTTTATTTCATCAATAAAATATTTAATATTATAATTTTTCTAGTAAATTCGAAAAAACCCTAGGAAGGTAGATTTGGACTATTATATATATAATAAGGATATTTTAGGCAATTAAATAGTGGTTTTGAAAGAAATAAAATATATAGGTATTATATGATCAAATAAAGCCTTTTATGGAAATAATCATAATAAGTAAAATATTTATTATTAAAATTTAATTATTATCTTTTGACCAAAACCTATTAAAATTTATTTATTATTTTTCAAGCAAGACTCATTAAAATTTATTTTCAACTAATTTTAGTTATCAATTATTTTCTAACAACTAAATTATTAATAAATTATTATTTTACCTAATACCACCTAGGACTCTTCATCAAATAAACTCTAATTTTTCTTAGCAATGTTTAAACCTTCAACTTATTAGTACCTATTTCCCAAAATATTGATTATTTAAATATCAAATTAGACTTAGCTTATAAACCCATTTTATTTATTATTTGGCCTTAAAGCTTGGGACACTAGGATCACGGTAGTAGTGAATTGAACTAGTCTTATTTGTGAAAGTGGATTTTGTCTTGAGATTGATTGTGGTTTATATTTACCCCAGGCGGGGTTAGGACAACTGTTGAAGACCTTTATTTTATTCAAGCTAAGGATCAGGTAAGCTCCTGCATAAAACCCGATTGATGTAAAATGTTTATTATGGCAAGCCAAATGTAGAGTACTTGGACACTCAGTTCTGCAAAGGCAATGGAGGATTAACTTCTTTCATATGTCAGACAAACAAACTATTTGAAAATCAATAAGCAGATTTACTCAAACTCAAAACTCTTTCCAAAACTGATTTTGACAAAGACTTTGGAAACCCTTAATTGCCATTTTCATGTGGAACGGTCTTTTGTTCATTTTCTCCCAAGTGGGAAACGTCGTTGAGTACTCAATAAGGGTAGACTGCTAGGGCTAGTCTTTGAAGGGTTAGAGTAATTCTCTCAGTAGGTGGCCACCTCTGAGGAGTGAGTCTTTCCCGAATAAGATGTCAGTCCAGTAGGTCGTGCCTGTCCGAGCTAGCAGTTTATTTTTCAGTCAAATGACTGTATTTTGCCGGAATGGACAACCGGTTGTTGTTTGGGTATAGAGAATGAGGAGTATCTTGCCTGGTAGGCCGATCACTTATCTTTTGTTAGTCTGCACAAAGTGTCGGCATTTTGACTGGTTATGGGGCCCAACGTGTGGTAACCTATGACCACCTTTTTGAGTGGTTGATTTTATTGATTGTGTATGGTTGGAAAAGCCAAAACACAACTCTTGATTTTGACTAATGTTTATTGCTTACCAGTTTCTCTTATAAAGGTTTTATACTTTGCATTCACGAACTATTTCCACTGGACACTCAAAGCACACACGGACTTATTGAGATTTCTATCTCACCACCATTTTTACCATGATTTCAGGTCGATCCTGCTATGGGGATGAGTAGCTAGATATTGCTTGCCTTGGAAGACTTTCTGATAAATTTATTTTGTGTAATGCTTTAGGGAGATGAGAGCGAATAAATTTTATTATGGATTTGTTAATGGTATTCTTGGATTTATTCTTAGGTTGTAATAAATTTTAAGTTAAATAATTATTTTTATTCTGCTATTTTATTTGTGTGACTTAGTTATAAAGACCTCTTGTCCTTCGGATGGGGCGACATCCCCGGCCCTGGTGGGCCTAGGTAGTGGGGTGTTACATCCTTAGACTTGTGTGTTGGGAAATATGCCCTTTTAGACTAGATTTCTGATGTAAACATTGAATATTTTAATAAAAGAATTTATTTTCATAAATTATTTGTCTATAATTACATTTGGAAAAGACCCATTGTGTTTAAGTAAGTGGTCTATGTGAATGGTGGTCTTTTACAGTAAGGTATGGATCACGAGTTACTTAATACATAAACGTTTGTTCTTAACCGATTGATGAGAATGGAAATCTCATCATGTCTAGGTTATTTGTTGTGAATTCCAAATGAGGAATGGTTTACCTTTAGCCAGTGAGTGGTACACTCACTTCATGACCTAAGCGTATTTCGAATACGTAGAACAAGACCTGTAGTAATGGTTTCTTAAAAGTACTATATGGTAGAAACCTAGACTACTACCGCTACAGCGTGGACTAGTATTATACGACTTGAGTATGAGTTGGTGGTTTGACGAAGCTGAAAGCATACACTTTGATATGCTATAGTTGAGGTTCTATCGTAGGGCTAATATACTTGCATGTTGGGTATGTGTGACTAGTTAGTTAAGACAGATTTATACAAGATAGTTTCTATACTATATCACCCCTTGTGGTTATCTGAATGATCTGAATATCCAGGGCCATGGGAAACATGACTTGGATGTTTGTTTTAGGGTAGCTTCCTTGGAAAGCGGAAATAATCTAGGAGGTCGTGGATCATTGGACTAGAGGCCTAAGGATGGTAAATGTCATTTAGAGAGGTGTTAGTACATTTCTTCCTCTCTAATGTATAGCGATGTATAGAGGGTTATTTTAGTCATTTTACCTATAGGTCGGAGACTTTGCTAATGTAGAATTGTCCATGGGGTCAATATTTTCTTATGGTGATATTAGGAAATATTGAAAATGCCAAATACAGCTATTTATATGGCAAGGATATTTTGGTCGTTTTAGTAGCTAAGGCGTTGTGTCTTTTGGTCCCCAGTATAGACCGTGAGTCCTAATTATACACAGGCTAATGAATTGGTCTTAAATTAAATTAAATGGAATTTATGTTATTTAAGAAGTCTAATTTAATTATTAGGCTAGAATAAAATAAAGGTCCTTGGAGAGAGAGAAAGAGAATTAATTAAATTAGTTTGGTAGGTTAATTAATTGTTCAGGGCTTTGGCCCAATTTGAATAATTAAAGATTGACTTGGGACTAAACTAATATAGGCTTGTTAATTGGATTAGTTTATTTGAGCTGAAAAATTAATTATTTATTAGGCCATTTGTTTGGTTCTAATTAGAATAATTAATTCAGTCCAAAAGGCTAAACTAAGAGTCCAATGGGCCAATCCAGTTTAACCTAGGGTTTTATTTAGGTTAAACAGTAGGAAAAAGAAGGAGGTGGTCTTTGACTCTTCTCAGAATTAAGAAAACAACGTTGTTGTTTTTTTTCTTCTGGCGTGAGGAAAAACACAGCCTCTTTCTCTCTCTCGAAAATATTCCTTAGTCCTATGAGTTGTTCACTAAACGGGATTAGGCAAGCCATATACTGGGAGATCGAGAGGTTGACATTCACATATATGCATAGACGGAGTAGGAGGCTTGCAGGAATCACACCAGAGGTTTCCACCAGCGCACCTACCCTAGTTCTACACATTCCGGTCCAGCCAATTCTGAGAATGAGAAAAAGAGGTAAAAAAATTTTTCCCTCAAAGTCTATAACCGACGTCGGCTCCGGTCTACAGTTTTCAATTTTCAATTTTTTTGCTTCCGCTACGTGCTTTGCGTCCCCCTTTAAACCTTTAATTGGTATCAGAGCATGAAGGTTTTGTGCAAATATAGGAAGCATGCATCTAGTTGAATAAAATTGGACATATATGTGTGGTTAAATTGTGATCCTTCGCTGTTTTTGATATGGATAGATTCACATGTTAAACCTCTCGAATGGAGGTATAGGTGAGATGTAATCTGTTTTTTTCTTAGCAAATCGTGTAAGCCTAATGTTAATGGGAATAGGCGATTGTTGGTTTTTGGTATTTTTTATTTTGGGTTGAAATCGAAGAGCCAAGAACTTCAAGATAGTTGTAGAAAGAACAGTGAAGAAATCTACAAAAGAAGACACAAGAAAAAAAAAATTCAAAAAAGAGCCCGGCAGACTGGGATCGGCGCCGGCTGAGGCAGCCGGAATTGGCGCCGGCTCGGGTCTGGCATCCGGTCTACACGCTAGTTGCCCGCGAGGTGCTGGTCCAGTGCGGCGGGTGTTGTGGACCACAATGCAGTTGGGTGCTCAATCTTGTGCGCCGGGTGCAGTTGACCAAGGAGAAATTTTTATTTTTTCTTGCATTTTCTTTTTTGTTTTGGGGTCCATACCAGGCGAAGTTAATATTTTGTAATAGTTAATATTCAAGAAATATTTTTGCATGAAAAATATTAGTAAGGGATTTTAGGATTAAACAAGATCATTAATTAATTAATTAATGTGTTTAATTCCTTTATTTGTGCACTTAGGTTTAAAAATAGAAAAGTATGAAAACGTCTACTGTTTTCTAGCATGCTATTTATTTTTATGTACCTATGTGCACGTTTTCGCAAAGACCAAAGTCTTTGGGAATATTTTTGACAAGAAAATATTTTTCTACAAATTAAATGGTTATTTTAACTTGAACAAAAATTAATCCTTAGATATTTTCTGAAAGGATTTAATCCTTGATATAGAAAATATATTGGATTTAGAAATTTTTGTAAGTTAAAAGAGAAATCCATTTTGATTTATTTTTGCACAAGAAAAATTGTTTTGTCAAATAAACTTGAGACCAAAGTCTCTAGAAAGTTTTAAGTGGAAAATTTTTGAAATCATTAAGTTTTTAACTTAAATAAAATTAGTCCATGGAAAAATCTCTCAAAGGACATACACCTTGACATAGAGATTTTAAGGGATTTAGATATTTTATTTTTGAGTTAAGGGAAAACTTAATGGAAATTTTCAAAAGGATATTTTTCAGAAAATCCTTATTTTAAAAGAGTAAGTGGGAGAGGGGTTCTAACAGCCCCACAGCTTCCATGACGATCCTCATTGCAGATCGTGGGTTCCTTCGCGTCACCCTAGGAGTGAACTCGTATAGGATGGGGATACCACAAGGATCTAGATCTAATGGAGGGATATAATTAATAACCCAGGATACGTACTCTGATCGGCCAGCCCATGTTGGAGGTTATAGTGCGAGGTATGTGTATAGCAAATGAGAGGAAACGGCCATCCCCTCGATGGAGTTATCTTCTAGATCATTACCTAGAAGGGAAATTAATTTGTGGTGGTTAACACACTTAGCTTAGGAAATTGTTAATCTTCCCAAGAAGCTATGTCAGCTCTCCTAGGAGCCGAATTAATTATATTATTAATTTTAATATAAGGATAAAGTGCACAAATTTATTTTGTTTTCACAAACTAAATATTTTCTTTTATTTTCGATTTTTTTAGAAATGGTGGAAGGTTCTTTTTGTCCATTGGTCATTATTCTTAGAGAGAATAAGTTAACGGGACCAAACTATGTGGATTGAAAGAGGAATCTGGACATAATACTCACAACTGAAGAGTATAAATATGTCATTTACGAGACCTACCCTGTTATCGGGGAAGGTTCCACCGTCGAAAAGCGAGAGGCTGAGAAGGCATGGAAGAAGGCCGATGAGGTGGCTCGTTGTTACATGTTGGCCTCCATGTCTAATATTCTCCAGTCCAAACATAAGCACATGACCACTGCATATGACATAAGTTAATCATTAGCCACAATGTTCGTGGATAAGAGCCGGCCCGCAAGGCAAGAAGCTATTCAAACTATCATAAACACTAAGATGGCTGAGGGAGCGTCAGTAAAAGAGCATATGCTCAAAATGATTACTGCTTTCGAGGAGGTAGAAATCTTAGGGGCTGTTATTGACCTTGAGAGTCAAGTGGACATGGTTCTTGAATCTTTACTGGATTATTTTACTCAGTTCAAGTTGAATTACAACATGAACAAGTTAAACATGAGTTTAACTGATTTGATGAAGGAACTCCAAATGGTGGAGAAGGTCATGAAGCCACAATCTAAGGCTATAATTACTAAGGCTTCATCTTCTAGAACTGGGCCCAAACCTAGAAAGTTCAAGAAGAAGAAAGGAAACGCAGCGGCCCAGTCCAAGGCCTAACCCAAGGACAAACCCAAGGGCAAGTGCTTCAAATGTGGAATAAAGGGACACTGAAAAAAAGAGTGTCTAGATCTTCAATCTAAGAAAAACCCCAAAGGTAATGTTTTCTACTTAGAGTCTATATCAATGGTTAGATCAACTTCCACTTAGATTGTTGATTCAGGGGCCATTGATCACATCTGTGACTCATTGCAGGGGTTTAGAAAGATTAGAAGACTCCAGAAGGGCGAACATGGACTACGCGTGAAAAATGGAGCAAAAGTTTAGGCCATTGCAGTGCGAGAGCTGGATCTTTTTTTTTTTATTATAATAGAATAATGGTTTTAAAGGATATTTTATATGTACTTGGATTTCGACAGAATTTGATTTCATTTGCGAAATTAATAAATCAAGGATATTCTGTATCTTTCCATTCTGGTATATCTATCAGTAGAGATAGAAAAATTTTATGTACTGGGCATATGTATGAAAATATATTCTTCTTAAATGCTATTAACAATCAATTAAATAACGCTCACTCTGAACCTTTAATAAGGAAGAGAACAGCCAATGTCAATGACTCTTATCTTTAGCATCTAAGGTTGGGTCATATCAACTTAACCAGGATATAGAGGTTAAATATCCAGGGCCTGAAAAACATGACTTAGATGTTTGCTTTAAGGTAGCTCCCTTGGAAAGCGAAAACAATCCAGGAAGTCGTGGATCATTATACTAGAAGCCTAAGGATGGTAGATGTCATTTAGAGAGGTGTTAATACATTTCTTCCTCTCTAATGTACGGCGATGTATAGAGGGTTATTTTAGTCATTTTACCTATAGGTCGGAGACTTTGCTAATGCAGAATTGTCCATGGGGTCAATATTTCCTTATGGTGATATTAGGAAATATTGAAAATGCCAAATACAGCTATTTATATGGCAAGGATATTTTGGTCATTTTAGTAGCCAAGGCGGTGTGTCTTTTGGTCCCCAGTATAGATCGTGAGTCCTAATTATACACAGGCTAAGGAATTGGTCTTAAATTAAATTAAATGGAATTTATGTTATTTAAGAAGTCTGATTTAATTATTGGGCTAGAATAAAATAAAGGTTCATGGAGAGAGATAATTAATTAAATTAGTTTGGTGGGTTAATTAATTGTTTAGGGCTTTGGCCCAGTTTGAATAATTAAAGATTAACTTGGGACTAAACTAATGTAGGCTTGTTAATTGGACTAGTTTATTTGGTCTGAAAAATTAATTAATTATTGGGCCATTTATTTGATTTTAATTAGAATAATTAATTTAGTCTAAAAGGCTAAACTAAGAATCTAATGGGCTAATACAGTTTAACATAAGGTTTTATTTAGGTTAAACAGGAGGATAAACAATGAGGTGGTTTTTTACTCTTCTCAAAGTTAAGAAAATAATGTTGGTTTTTTTTTTTTTTCTGGCGTGAGGAAAAACACAGCCTCTTTCTCTCTCTCAAAAATATTCCTTAGTCTTGTGAGTTGTTCACCAAACAGGATTAGGCAGGCCATATACTAGAAGATCAAGAGGTTGGCATTCACATACATGCACAGATGGAGTAGGAGGCTTGCAAGAATCACACCAGAGGTTTCCACCAGTGCACCTAGCCCAGTTCCACACATTCTGGTCCAGCCAATTATAAGAACGAGAAAAAGAGGTAAAAAATATTTTCCCTTGAACCGACGCCGACTGACTGGTGCCAGCTCCGGTCTGCGTGCCTTGCTTTCCCCTTTAAACCTTCATTGAGATCTCCAAGGTACTTTGTTTGCTGAGCTTTGTGCTTTGATTCTAATCTCTGGAGCCAGAATGAGGGCCACCTATGGGATGGATATTTGGTACATTGTGAGGTAAACAGAAGTAGTTGAGATGGTTAATAAAGGATTCACCACTCCTATTAGTAGGGGCGAATATCTCACAGCCACTTATAGGAATTACTACTCGAGAAGTCCTTGGCCATGGTGACTGTGTATTGGAACTAGCTCCAATTGATACACATCTAGTGTAGTGCGTTCTTGGTACAACTACTATTGTATTCGGGCCAGAATTAATTCTGGAGGGAGTTAGCACTAATTTCGTACTCCAAACCGAATGAGATATTGCATAGTAAAAGGAGTTAATTGCACTGTAGTTTGTTATTTAAGGATTCATGTCAAGCCATTTGACTTCCTGGACTCTTGGGCGGTCATGATGTGTTACTAGATACTGCTCATGATTTTGGAATATAAGTTTATTAATTGATGAATTAATAAACCAATCCTGATTAGAATAATATGATTAATTCTAATTAATTATGGATTATTAATCTCAAAGACGTTTGGATTAATTCATGTTTGCTACCAATTGACTGGGAAACCTAACAGGTTACACACAATAGAGGATTATATACTCAAGATGTTATTTGATAACATAGTGGGCTTAATTTCGAGAAAGAGAAGTTGTTGTGGCCAAATTATAATTTATTATAATTTATGATCCAAATTGTAATTGTGAGAACTTGATATTTTCAATTACAATTAGGGAATCTAACTGTTTTAGAATTCTTAGATGGAGGATTTTTCAGCAGGATTTTCGTGTGATATAGGATGTACACACGAAACCCTAGCAGATGTGTAAGACACAAAAAAACTCCAATCCTAGCAACACATGATCTCTCACTCTTCTCTCTCTCATTGTTCTTGCAACATAAACCCTAGCCGCCATCTTGTTTCTGCTAGCACAGAAAATCTTGGTGCTTGAATGTTCCTCTGTATGGATTTCTGTTAGAATTATCACACACTATTGGTATTTTCATGCTAAATTTGTGTACTATAAAACTCATATTTTTGACTTCTACCTGTTGAAAAATTATTCCTTAATATTAGTATAATCATTGGGGATTAATTTTTCTTGTGATTATTGAGTTTTTGGGTTGCTACAAGTGTGAGAATTTTGAAAATCCTTGAGTTACGAGGTTGCACCTCGAGTGTTCGATATTTTACTTAAATAAACTTTTCACTTGAAATTGTGGCTAAAATTTTCATAAACACTTTCTATAGTTGTTTATCTACCATTTTAGGTATTTTGAGGACATTGCTCGTCCATTTGAGATCATCTTAATTGTTGAATTCTTACTCTTGTTCTTGAGTGATATATTCCTTGAACTTCTAGTGTTCCATTGAAATTATTGTTAAGTCTTGTCCATTCACCCATTTCTTAGTCATTACAGTTGTTGTACTCTTTTGAATTCATTGACTCTTGATATAAACTTCTTGAGGCTCATTGTTGTTGATGATCAAACTTCTATCTAAATCTAGTTGATTGTCCATAAGTGTTAGTAAACTTGTCAAGTTTGGACTAGCTCTTAAGTAATTAGGGAGATTTTTGTGGAAAGAATTCATTGGGGAAATTGAGTGCTTGAAAAATGTAAGAGTGTGAGCTTATTCTTGTTAAAAGCCAAAGGAGAGTTAAACACGAGGGTTGAGCATTAATTCTTGAGTGGATACACGTGAGGGAGTGATTGTGAGGAATTACTTTCAATTTTTATCCAAATTTTTGAAGTGAAAACCCTTGCAAATTCTCAATACCATGTCCCAAGAAACTTCATTTGATATTTAAGCCGCCTTTAAAAATTTTCAAGCAAAAATGGAAGGTATGAGGAGGGACATTGAGGAGATAAAATCTAACCAAAGCCAAACCTCAATGAATGCAAAAAGGGGAGATACCCTTAGAATGAGAAATGAGTACAAACCTCTATCCCTATTATATGAGTAACCAATGAAATGATGTGGAGAACATTTTATGGGAGGTTATCTAAAACTTCCAATAAAGGGAAAAGGTAGGAAAAGTTTGGGGTTAGGAAAAGGAAGACGTGAAGGAAAACAATTAAGGGGGGAAAGGGACCTACCTTAAGAAGTCCACATATACCAATCTTATTTTTCAATATTCACCAAACCAGAAAAATAAGCTACCAAAACAATCATTGCGAACAACCAAAAAGCCTAGAAAAGAAGAGGGTAATGAGGGAAGGCTTGAGGCTGGGAAGGTTTTGCCATTGATTGGTGTTTCTAGAGAGTGTAAGGATGTGAATGATGTTGAGAATGAAGAAAATTCCCAAAAGTGTAAAATCTTTTACACAAGGTGTCTAGTTGAAGAAAAGCTTTGTAGTATGATCATTGATGGAGAAAGTTGCACCATTGTGATAAGTGCTACCTTAGTGGAGGACTTGGGATTAGAAACCATGAAACATCCTAAACCATACAATCTCCATTGGTTGAGTGATTGTGGTGAAGTTAAAATAAATAAAAAAGTTGAGGTTGAGTTTTCTATAGGGGCCTATAAAGATGTGGTGCTATGTGATGTGTTCCCAATGCAAGTAGGGCATATTTTATTAAGAAGGCCATGGATGTTTGATAGAGATGTGATGCACAAAGGGAGGGAGAATAAATATACATTGGAGAAGGAAAGAAAGAAGATCACACTACTTCCATTATTCCCTAGTGAGGTGCTTATAGATCAAAACATCATGAGGAAAGAAGATAACAAAAGAAGAGAGTTGAAAAAGAAGCAAAAACAAGAGAGGAAAAAAGAAGTGCCTGAAGAGAGCACAAAAAAGAAAGGTGATGAAGACAATGAAAATGAGAACTTCTTGTGCTTAAAGAGTGAAAATAATGAGAGAGAGGATACAAAGAAGAAAAGTGAAGATGAGAGGGAAAATGAGTTTTATGTTGGAGAGCATAAACTTGTATTTTTATCTTCACAAAAAGATTCTTGTTTGAGATCTTACACAGGCATTAATTCTAGGATGAATCATCTTCAAGAAGGGAGAAATGATAGGAATCCACCCAAGTATCATGCCAAAGCTAAAGAAGGGGGATGGAGATTCAAACTAAATTCTATAGTACCAAGAAAAAGGCCAAATCATGAAGGTTTTCAATGGAAGATCCAAGCAACACAAGCCACCAAGCCCATGGTTATGAAGATTGTCAAGAATTGGGTGCTAAAAAGAAGATTGGAAGACATTCAAGAAGACAAATCAAGAATCAAGAAAGTTGTCAAGCTATGGAGGATCAAAAAATGGCTAAAAAGATTTAGGCTTGAACAACAATTTGTGTGGTGGATCAAAGTAGCACAAGGGAAAGGCTGACGGCAAGAAAAAAAGCCAGTTGTGTTGAACAAGGGCATATCTGGCGTCAGGTACACTAGTACACCTGGCGCTAAGTCCACTCTGGAGGAGTTGTTCCTGTCCAGAACACACCTAACGCCAGGTACATTCGGACTATGTCTAGTTTTGCTGATTTTTCTTATTTTATTTTATTTTTATTTTCAATTTAATTCTCACGACTTTTATTATGTAATAGGAATATTTTGGACCTTTTAAAGGTTTGAATGGCTGAGATTTCATCTAATCTTAGTTAGGTTTAGGTACCTATATATATAGCATTATAACATTCAATGTAACAACTTTTGAATATTGACAGAAATCAAAGAGTCTTCTTTGAGAGCTTTCGAGAGGTGATTCCTCTTAGGTAAATCCCATTAACATTAAGACCATTCTTAGGGCCTAGTCCTTCCCTATGTATTGAGTCTATAAACTCTTTTAGGATAGATCAATTAGCTTGCTAATTTGGGTCTTAGGTGCTAGATAATTTAAGGTTCTTGTTGGAGGTAAAGTTAGTTGCCTAAATCATCTTCTTCAAGTGTTTTTGCTTTCTTTTTGAATCAAGGTCATTGGTTGTGATTTGGATGACTTGATTCTCTTTTTTAGAGTTCTAAGTTCTTTATTTGAGCTTAGGGTCCTAATATTTGAATTGGGAGTCTCATTTCTTCATAAAATTCTCTGTTTTGAGTTCTTCAATGGGTCTTGTATTTTGTCCTAGATATAGCCACGAAATTCAATAGAAAATCAACCCCACGGTCATATCAAAGATAAAATCCTTCTTGCAAATGAAAGTTATATATGACATTATATGATTAATTTTTAAGTGCCATTATCAGACTCAATAATTAGAGAAACTTATCAATACAAGCTGCACAATTACATTACATAGAAGTCATGATGCAAGATTCTCTCTATGACTTATCTAACAAATTAATTCCTTTTATTAACAAAATATGTCTTATGAACAAACTTCTTCCAATTACAGAGGTAAAGAACTCAAAAAATATCCATCATTCGTTATTTCTCCACAAATTATGATCAAAGGCTTTACTTTATATCCATTCACCACAAAATGCAAATCAAACCAACCCCAACAAATCAAATTCAACACAAGATGCAAAATTCAACAAACATATAACAGGCAACAAAATTACTATACTAATCAGTAAACTTCATGAAATATTCTAATCAGTCCCAATCAATATATACAAAATTTACTACAATCTCCAATAAAGCAAAAAACCTATTAGGGAAGAAGATCTCCGACAGTGGCTCTGATGAATAGGAATCCCTATGGTGGTGACAGCGACCTTCGGCGATGGCAGCAACGGCTATGTCTAGCAACAACTCACTCCTCTCTGATTGGAAGTCGGTTAGTAAGACAAAAAAAAGAAAAATGAGATGAGATGAGGAGAATTTAGCAAACAAGAAAGTGAATTGGAGGCCAAGAGAAATTTTGAGAAGGAGAAGATGATAGCAAGTAAAATAAATTATTGCTCTGTTTCTGTCTTTAAAGAAAACGTTGAAGATGGGGCAAAGAAGAAAGCATTATGCGTGCCAAGATTCCTCTGCAAAGCCACTGCCTATTTGAATATATACCCTCTAAACTAGTTTATCTGATATAATTATCGAATTTATTAATAAAATAATTTACTCTCAAAATTTGTTTGTTAATTTACATTTTATTTGTGTACGATTTTCGGTTGGAAAGGACCCATTGTGTTTAAGCAAGTGATCCATGTGAATGGTGGTCTGTCACAGTAAAGTATTGATCACGGGTCACTTAACAAATAAATGTTTTTTCCTAACTAATTGATAAGAATGAGAATCTCATCATGTATAGGTTATTGCGTTATGAATTCCAAATAGGGAATGGCTTACCTTTAGCCAGTGAGTAGTCTACTCACTTTATTGCATAAGTGTATTTTGAATACGTAGAACAGGACCTGTAATAGTGGTTTCTAAAAGTACCATTGAAAAAAAAATCTAGACTATTACTACTACTACAACGTAGACTAATACTCTGCTTCTTGAGTATGAGTTGGTGGTCACATACTTTGATCTACTATAGTTGAGATTCTTTCATAAAGCCAATATACTTGTATGTTGGGTATATATGACTGGTTTGTTAAGACGGACTTGTACAAGATAACTTCTACGCTCTATCGCCCATTGTGACTATTCAAATGATCTAATTATCTTGGGTCCTGGAGAATGTGACTTAGATGTTTACTTTAGGGTAGCTCCCTTGAAAAGTGAAAACAATTTAGGAGTCATGTATCATTGGACTAGAGGTCTAAGGATGGTAAATGTCTTTTAGAGATGTGTTAGTACACTCTTTCTTTCTAAATGCATGGCGATGCGTAGAGAGGTATTTTAGTTATTACACTTATAGGTCGAAGACTTTGTTAATGCAGTATTATCTTTGGGTCAATATTTCCTTATGGTAATATTTAGAAATAATCAAAATACAAAATATAACTATTTATATAGTAGGGGTATTTTTGTTATTTTTATAGCCAAGGTGATGTGTCTTTTGGTCCCCCGAATGGTCCTTAAGTCATGAAAGATTTAGGTTAAGGAATTGGTCTTGATAATTATGGATTTTATTTTATTTTATTAGTCTAATTCATCATTAGATTAGAATAAAATAAAACGCCCGAAAGAGAGTATTTATTTTATCTAATTTAATTGGCTAATTAATTATTTAGGGCCCAAGGCCTAGATTGAATAATTAAAAAATTAATCTGGACATAAACTCGATAAAAGGTATGAAATTTTATATTGGTTTATTTGGACTTGTTAATTACTTATTAAGCTGTTTAATAAAGCTAAAAAAATAAATAATAGAGATTTATCATTTATAGGTGTTCAAGCCCAAGAATATATAATTTTATCTGGCCCAATGAATAAGACCAAGGGTAAAATAAAAAAAATTTAAAAATTTTAATTAATTATTAAATTAATTAATTAATTAAAAAAAACAACACGAGATGAATCCCATGTTATTTCGTGTGAAAGTCAACAGAAAGCATGGATGCTTTTTGTTTTTCTGCGAATGGATTCTCTCTCGGGGAATTTGATGAAAATGAATGAAATGAAGAGATGTGGTTCATGGTTTTGGTAAGCAAAGGAAGCACAATGCTCTTCATACTTCATTTTCTTTCATAGAGAACAAAACCCATTCATAGAGAGCTTCTGTGAAGCTTTCACAAAAGGCTTAGCAAATCCAATCTTTAAGCTTTCACCGGCAGTGTTACAAGTACTATTTCGAAATGTCAAAGGCTTTGCGTGAATGAGACATAGTAGACATTTACAAGGACGTAATCCAATAACTTCAAATATCCTTGTACAGACATCTACAACAGTGCAAAAAGGGCCATTCAATCATAGAGGTAAATTTTTCGTTTTGTGAGCATGCTTTCGTTTTGATGATTTTTGCCATTTTAAGCCTTCAATTGGTATTAGAGTCATGGTTTGGCAAGTATAGAAAGTATGCTAGGCTTAACTAAAACAAGAAAATATTTATTTTGATTGAAATCTATGATCTTTCGTGTTTACTGGTATGGGTAATTTCACTATAAGCTTCGCGAGTAGAAGCATAGGAATAATATATTTTGATTGCTTTCATAGATATCGTGTAAGCCTAGTGTTTTTGAAGGCATAAGTGGTTGTTTGAATGAGTTTTGATTAAAATTGAAGAAAAAAAATCGCGTCCAAAAAGCCTCTGAAACGCAGAAGAATCGATAGAGAAGAAAGTCCAAGCCAGCCGAGGCGAGCCATCTGCGCCGAGTTGCATTTGGATGAGAGAGCAGCTGTGACTGTGCGCATCTCCAGTCAAGCAAGAAAGCGTTCCTTGCGGAAGCCTTCCAAGTCAGTACCTAGGATACCCTATGAGATGTGGACTGGGCGTAACCCAAGTCTAAATCATCTCAGGATATATGACTGTCCACCTTATGTACTGATCAAGAGAGACAAGCTAGAACTAAGATCAGAATTATGTTACTTTGTTGGGTATCCAAAAGGAACAAAAGAAGGTTACTTTTATCATCCCAATAAGCAGAGAGTACTGGTAAGTACTAATGCTAGATACTTGAAGGATGATTAAAGTACTTCCACTAAAGGTTCAACAACGTTGGAACTCAAGGAGAAGTTATTTTCAAAATCAACTTCTTTAAACCCGATTATAGAACAAGAAGAGACACAACCTCAAGAATCTGTACAAACGGAGCTTCGTCATAGTAGGAGAGTATCTAGATTTCTAGAAAGATGGACAGGAGAGGCTTTCGAGCTAGTTTCTGCCATCAGGAACAAGATCCCACTAGATACAAGAAGGCTATTGCTGATGCTGTTGTAGATCTATGGCATGAAGCAATGAAAGCTGAGATTGAATTTATATACTTTAATTAGGTTTGGGATCTTATAGGTTCACCTGAAGGGATAATATCCATTGGGTATAAGTGGCTATACAAGAGGAAGAGGGGAACGAATGGGAAGGTGGAAACATTTTCTCCGGTAACCATGCTCAAGTCCATCCTTATCCTCCCTGCCATTGCATGTTATTACAACTATGAGATATGACAAATGGATGTCAAGATGTCATTTCTTAATGGCTATCTTAACGAAGACATCTATTTGTCCTAACCAGAAGGTTTTATTGTTAAAGGCTAGGAACATATGGTCTGCAAACTTAAGAAGTCTATTTATAGACTTAAGCAGGCATCTAGAACATGGAACATTCGTTTTGACAAAACTGTAAAGTCTTACGATTTCATTCTAAATGAGTATGAACTATGCGAGTACAAAAAATTGGAAGGCATAAATGTGGTTTTCTTTTTTTTATATATGGATGACATTCCACTCATTGGAAATAATGTAGGGACATTATTATCTACTATGGTTTGGCTATCTAGTCAATTTAATATGAAGGATTGGGAGAAGCTAGATACATTTTCAGGATTAAGCTTCTTAGAAATAGGAAGTAGAGAGTGTTAGGATTATCCCAAATGATATATATTGACAAGATACTGGCTAAGTTTAGCATGGACTCATGCAAGGGAGTTCTAATCCCTTGCAGACATGATGTTATCTTTTTGTTCTAAGGACTATCCTAAGTCTCAAGAGGAAAAAGACGAGATGAGTAAGATTCCCAACGTTTCGGCTGTGGAAAGTCTCATGTACGTCATGCTATGTACTAGACCAGATATCTGCTTTGTCGTAGGCTTAGTTAGTAGATATCAGTCAAACCCTAGAGAGGTTCATTGGTAAGTTGTAAAGCATATTCTTAAATATCTCAAATGGTACGAAAGATTTTATGCAGGTTTACTGGGTTGACGACTCGGTTCCTACAAGAGACACAGACTCAGATTTCTAGGCAGATAAGGATGAGAAAAAATTCACTAGTGGATATATCTTCACCTGGTCTGAAGGAGTTGTTTCATGGATGAGTATCAAGAAATCTTATATTACTGACTCAACTATAGAAACTGAGTATGTGGCAGCTTCGGAAGCATCCAAGGAAGTAGTCTGGTTTCGGAAGTTCCTTTCAGAACCTGGAGTTGTGCCACACATAGACAGATTAATTGTGGTGTATTGCGACAAATCTAGAGCAGTCTCGCAATCCAAAAAACCTAGGAACCACAAGAAGGGGAAGCGCATCCGAAGAAAGTACCACCTAATCCGGGATTTCATTCAGAGACGGAAAATCGTGATGGAACAAATAGCCTCGGAGAACAACCTAGTAGATCCTTTCACCAAGCCATTGGTTGAGAGAGTCTTTAAGAGACATTTAGACGCCATAGGGGTGGGCACTTATGGACTTTCTTAATCTTAGAGTGCAAGTGGAAGATTGTTAGAATATATGCCCTCTAGACTAGTTTATCTGATGTAATTATCGAATTTATTAATAAAAAAATTTATTCTCAAAATTTATTTGTGAATTTACATTTTATTTTTGCATGATTTTCGGTTGGAAATGACTCATTGTGTTTAGGTAAGTGATCTATGTGAATGGTGGTCTTTCACAGTAAGGTATGGATCACGAGTTACTTATTACATAAATGTTTGTTGTTAACTGATTGATGAGAATATGAATCTCTTCATGTATAGGTTATTGCGTTATGAATTCCAAATGGGGAATGGCTTACCTTTGGCCAGTGAGTAATCCACTTATTTCATAGCATGAGCGTATTTCGAATACGTAGAATATGATCTGTAATAGTGGTTTTTAAAAGTATCATTTAAAAGAAACCCAGACGATTACTGCTACAATGTGAACTAATACTCTACTGCTTGAGTATGAGTTGGTGGTTACATACTTTGATATACTATAGTTGAGGTTCTTTCGTAAAGCCAATATACTTGTATGTTGAGTATATGTGACTGGTTAGTTAAGACAGACTTGTACAAGATAGCTTCTACGCTATATCGCCTTTGGTGACTGTTCAAATGATCTAATTATCCAGGGTCCTGGGGAACATGACTTGGATGTTTACTGGTATAAGTAGTTTCACTGTAAGCTTTGCGAGTGGAAGCATAGAAATAATGTATTTTGATTGCTTTCATAGATATCGGGTATGCCCAATATTTTTAAGGGTATAGGCGGTTTTTTGGATGAGTTTTGACTAAAAATGAAGAAAAAAAATCGCGTCCAAAAAGCCTCTGAAATGCAAAAAAATCGCTGAAGAAGAAGGTCTAAGCCACCCGAGCCGAGCTGTCTTTGGATAAGCGAGGAGCCGCGACTCCAAGCCGTGCATAGCTCCAGTCAAGTGAGAAAGCTTTCTTTTGCAAGGAAAAATGCAAATTGCAATTCTAGCTGCGTGGCCAAGTCGTGGGCACCCGCCCAAAAAACCATGGGCCATGATCCAGTGTGGTGGATGCATTGGACCCAAATAAATTTTTTTTTTATTTTTGGTCACATACCAGACGAAGTTATTTTTATAGCAATAGTTAATATTCTTTGAATATTTTGCATGAAAATAAATAGTAAAAAAAATTATAGGATTAAACAAGGCCATTAATTTATTAATGTGTTTAATTCTATTATTTGGACACTTAGGTTAAAAGAATAGAAAAGCATGAAAACGTTTACAATTTTCTAGCATGATTATTATTTTTTTTTTGGTACCCTATGTACGCGTTTTCTCAAAGACTAGAGTCTTTGAGGATTTTTGACCAAAAAAAATATTTTTTTTTTAAAATCAAATGATTAATTTTAATTCGAACAAAAATTAATTCTTGGATATTTCCTCAAAGGATTTTATCCTTGATATAAAAAATATTTTGAATTTAGATATTTTTGTAAATTAAAATAAAAAACCATTTTAATTGAATTTTAACAAGAAAAATTGTTTTTGTCAAAATTAATCTTGAGATCAAAATCTTTTGAAAGTTTTATTGAAAATTTTTGAAATTATTAAGTTTATTAACTTAAATAAAATTAATCTATGGAAAAATTTCTCAAAAGGTATAAACCTTGGCATAGAAATTTTTATGGGTTTAGATATTTCATTTTAGGTTAAAAGAAAATTTAATTGAAATTTTCGAAGAAAACTCTTATTTTAAAATACTAAGTGGTAGAGGGGTTCTAACGGCTCCACGGCTTCCATCACGATCCTCATTAGAGATCCTGGGTCCCCTCGTGTCACCCTGGGAGTGAACCCGTATAAGATGGGGATACCACAAGGATCTAGAACTAATGGATAACTGCAGTTAATAGCCCAGGACACGTGCTATGATCGGCCAGCCCACGTTGGAGGTTATAGTGTGAGAAATGTCCATAGAAAATGAGAAGAAACGGTTATCTCACAATGGAGTTATCTTCTAGACCATTACCTAGAAGGGAAATTAATTTGTGGTGGTTAATACACTTAGTTTAGGAAACTGTTAATCTTCCCAAGAAGCTATGTCAGTTTTTTTAAGAGCCAAATTAATCATATTAAAGATAATAGTGATAAGGTTAACTATTATCGGACTTAATATGAGGATAAAGTCAACTGAATTTTCTTTTATTTTCAATTTTTTAGAAATAGTTAGTGGAGGTTCTTTTAGTCCTTTGGCCATTGTTCTCAATAAGAATAAGCTAACCGATGTAAATTATGTAGATTGGAAAATGAACTTAGACATAATACTCATTATTGAGGAGGATAAGTATGTCCTCTTTGAAACCTCACCTGTTATTGGGGAGGGTTCCACCGCTGACAAGTGCGAGGCTGAGAAAGCATGGAAGAAGGCCAATGAAATGACTCAATATTACATGTTGGCATCTATGTCTAATGTGTTCTAGTCAAAACACGAGCACATGGCCACTAGATATGATATTAGCCAATTATTAGTCGTGATGTTCACCGATAGGAGCCGGTCCGCAAGGTAGGAAGCTCTTAGGACGATCATAAATACTAAGATGGCAGAGGGAGCATTAGTTAGGGAGCATATTCTCAAAATGATTGCTACTTTCGAGGAAGTGGAAGTCTTAGGGGCTATTATTGACCCCGAGAGCCAAGTGAACATGGTTCTCGAATCTCTGTCGGGCTCTTTTACTCAGTTCAAGTTGAACTACAACATGAACAAGTTAAACATGAGTTTAACTGAGTTAAGAGTTCTAGGTGGCAAAGAAGGTCATGAAGCCATAGTCCAAGGCTATGATTATTAGGGCTTTTTCTTCCAGAACTGGGCCCAAGCCCAGGATGTTTAAGAAAAAGAAAGGAAATGCAATGGCCTCACCCAAGAACTAGCCCAACAAGCCCAAAGGCAAATACTTCAAATGCAAGCAGAAGGGACATTGAAAAAATGAGTGTCTAGAACTTCAGGCAAAAAAAAAAAAAAACCGACAGGTATTGTTCTCTATCTAGAGTCTATTTCAATAGTTGGATCAATTTCCACTTGGATTGTTGATTCTGGTACCACTGATCATATCTATAACTCCTTGCAGGGGTTTAGAAAGATAAGAAGACTCCAAAAGGGCGAGTATGGACTACGAGTAGGAAATGGAGTACGAGTATAGGCCCTTGCAGTGGGAGAGTTAGATCTTGTTTTTTTATTGTAAAAAAGTAGTTATATTAAATGATATTTTATATGTATCCAATTTTAGACAGAATTTGATTTCAGTTGCAAAGTTAATAAATCATGGATACTCTGTTTCTTTCCATTTTAGTATTACTATCAGTAGAAATGAAGAAGTTTTATGTACAGGGCATATGTATGGAAACTTATTCTTTTTAAATCCTACAAATAATCAAATAAATAACACTCCATCTGAACCTTTAAGAAAGAAGAGAAAGATCAATGTCAATGACTTATATCTTTGGCATCTAAGGTTAGGCCATATTAACTCAACCAAGATTCAGAGGTTAATCCATGATAGGCCCTTGGGCTTATTAAGATTGAAAAGTTGACCTCAGTGTGAATCCTACCTTATAGGAAAAATGACCAAAAGGTCATTCACCCAAAAGGCTGATAGAGCTAATGAGATATTGGGCCTTGTTCATACTGATGTGTGTGGTCCTTTGTCTACTCAAGTTAGAGAGGGTTTTGAGTACTTCATCACTTTCACGAATGATTGTACAAGGTTTAGTTATGTCTACCTAATAAAGCGCAAGTCTGACCCTTTTGACAAGTTCAAATAGTTTAAGGCTGAAGTGGAATGTCGAATAGGTAAACTAATCAAAACCTTATGATCGGATCGTGGTAGAGAAAACCTCCTCGGTGAGTTCAAGGATTACATGGTACATCATAGAATAGTATCTCAACTCTCTGTGCTGGGTAAACCCCAGTAGAATGGAGTAGCTGAGAGAAGGAACATGACATTAATAGAAATGGTATGAAGCATAGTATCTCATGCTACTCTTCCAGTCTCTTTTTAGGGATATACCTTGGAAACAACAACATACATTCTGAACTTGGTATCTTTCAAGTCAATACCTAGGATACCCTATGAGATGTGGACTGGGCATAAGCCATGTCGAAATCATCTCAGGATATGGGGTTGTCCTACTTATGTACTGATCAATGGAGACAAAGTTAGAACTAAGATCAGAATTATGTTACTTTGTTGGGTATCTAAACAAAATGAGGTTACTTTTATCATCCCAAGGAGTAGAAAGTACTGGTAAGTACTAATGCTAGATACTTGGAGAATGATCAAAGTACTTTCACTAAAGGTTCAACAAGGTTGGAACTCGAGGATAAGTTATCTTCAGAATCAACTTTTTCAGACCGGATTATGGAACAAGAAGAGTGTTAGGATTTGTGGACTCCTAAACGCGAAAAACATCCACGAATCCCTTCCGAGGATCTAAGTAAACGATTAAGAAGATCGTAGGTTTGTACAATTACCTCTGTTAGGTGTAATCGATATCCTTTGATTCCGATTGTGTTGCTGTACGTGCAACCCGAACGATTGCCAGACATTGTAATATGCAAACGTCCTCTGTCGGATACACACTGCAAACTTACTCATCACTCGGGGAGTGCTAGCGTCTAGGGTTTGAGAGGCTTATTTTTCTGGTGGATGAAGGTACGAATATTCTTAACAGAATAGTTCTCTAGAGAAGATGGCTAGGGTTTTCTTAAAAACCCCTTCGAACCTTTTAGAGTCTAACCCTAATAATATCTTATTGTATTTTAATTTAAATTCAAATTAAATTAAAATTGATATGATAAGATTCTACCATTATCTCGGTAATTTAACTAATTAATTTACCGAGTCAGATTCTTATAATCTGGACATTATCCAGATACATCGAATGTGGACATATTTTTTAATTCATTGTATCTGGTAAATTTTCTAAGTTCGATTGACTTAGACATATTTCCAAATTCATCGAATTTGGTTATCAGAAAAATAACCTAACAAGTTCGCTTATTGTGTGACCCTATAGGTTCATTTAACACTGGCAGTGTGCCCAAAACATATTTAAATGGCGCACAAGTTATAAGCGATTTCTAGCAAAACATTATAACTATCCAAGTTAAATGAAGATCGTTGATTTCTTTGAACCAAACCATAATTTTATATTTAGTTTTTTTGTCACACGATATCCAGATTAAACATAAGGCATGGAGCATGTCATCCTTATTAAGTTTAATAAATTATTTCTTAATTTCATAGTAGACTGTTCAAACAAATGATATCAATATCTTAGATTGATATATTTGAGCACAGCCATGCATTTTAACAGTCTAACTTATCAAGCGGCCCATAGATATCTCTCCTATAATTGAGAGGGACAAATTCCTTCACTATCATTCATATTCCTCTCATTGATTTATTCTATATCCAGCAGTAGTCTAATTTATTATTTGATTAAAGACAACTTTAAACAACGTCAAAATATAGAATTTATCAAGTAAGAAACTATGATGAATTTAGGTCGAAGGACTTTTAATATTATTATGGCTAGAAAGTACTTATAACATATTCCATAAAGTACTCTCACAGTGGGTCATGTCCAATACAATGTTCTCTAACATTTATTTATGTTTTGACTTGATATCACAAATATTCATGATCAATAAAACATAGCCATCAAGTCACAAACATACTAACCTTAATTTATTATTGTTTCAATAATAATAATCGATCAGGGTCAGTTTTAGAATAGTCATTGTATTCATTGTTGGGTTTTACTATTAAGTCACGTATTTGATGACCACAAAACAAAATGCACTATTCATGAAAAGGAAAACCTCATATTATTATATAAAACATAACAACAGTAGTATAAGTACAAATTGACTCTAAGGCATATCCCTAACAAAGAGGCACAGCTTCATGAACCTGTACAAACAGAGCTTCGTCATAGTAGGAGGGTATCTAGAGTTTTAGATGTTGGGTATCTCACACGTATCATATACAGTGCAGCAGAAGAATTAAAATGAGATACCATCCCAGGATCCGCGTATGTGTGGAAAACAAGACATATGAAAAGAACACAGAAAACAAAGATAACAGCTTTTACCTTTCTTTGTTTGTGTGGAAAACAAAACTTTCATTTTTCAAGTATGATAATTGTGGCGTGATCCATCAATCCTCTTGAAGAATCACCACGAGAGTTGTATATCCAACCACTATAATCACAGTATGTGATTATCTCTAATAGAAATCCACACGGAGGATGACATTCAAGCACCAAGATTTTCTGTGCTAGCAGAAAACAATAATGGTGGCTGGGGTTTTTCTTCCTTGTTCTTCTCGTTCAACCAAAACCAGAGAAAGAAGAAGAAGAATAAAAGTCTTGGTGTTCTTCTTGAGAACCACACGAAAGAGAGAGAGTGAAGAGAACAAAAGATCATATATTTCTCTCTTGTGTGCCCCTTGGTTTTGTAGAGATGTTTTCATGTGACTCTTTGTCTTCCATTATGGTTATATCCCATAGAACTGAAAAGCCTCTACAAAAAACACATATGAGAATTCCAAACAAACAATTACAATTCTCCAATTGCAATTGGAACCCATCAAGTTCTCAAAATTACAAATTGGCCAATTAATTATAACTAATTATAATTTGGCCACATCAACTTTTCTTTCTCGCAATAAACCCCACTATGTTATTAAATAATATAATGAGTATATATTCCTCTTTTGTGTGTGACCTATTAGGTTTCTCGGTCAATTGGTAGCGAGCATGAATTAATCTAAGCATCTTTGAGATTAATAATCCTTAATTAATTAGAATTAATCCTATTAATTCTAATTAGGATTGGTTTATTAATTCATCAATTAATAAACCCATATTCCCAGATCATGAGTTATATCTAGCAACACATCATGACTACCCAAGAATCCAAAAAGTCAAGTGGCTTGACATGAACCCTTCAATAACAAACTACAGTGCAATTAACTCCTCTCACAATACAATATCTCATTCGGTCGAGAGTACGGAATTAGTGCCAACTCCCTCCAAAATATATATTAATTCTGGCCCGAATACAATTATACTTATACCAGGAACCCACTACTTTAGATGTGCATTAATTGGAACTGTTTCCAATACACATACGCCTTGGCCAAGGACTTCTCGAGTAGTAATTCCTACAAATGGCCGTGAGATATTCGCCCCTACTATTAAGAATGATAAATCCTTTATTGACCCTCTTAATTACTTTCGTTTACCTTATAATGTACCCAATATGCATCTCATAGGCGGCCCTCGATCGAGCTCCAGAGATTGGAATCAAAACACAATGCTCAACAAACAAAGTACTTTGGAGATCTCAAGTCTAAGGATACTTGCATGTTTGCTATATTGAGATTATATCACTGGCACTAAATAGTTATCCATGTGATTATCTCATAGCTAGGTCATCGAATGAACTTGTTCCACTAACAAGCATTCACGTGTTAACTTTGAGTATCTCAATACTCATAGATATGAGAATCACCGCTTAATCAAATCAGGAAGTCTTAACACATTAATGGTGTCCTGTCTCATTAATACTATGATTAGGGACTATTTAAGTACTAACACTATACAGTGTAATATGAATCTCATATCATGATCTCTATCATGAATTCCTTAACACAGTGTTGTACTAGGGACTTTATCTAACAGTTTTATTACACAAAAGTAATCAAAAGAAACGGTAAGATAAATAATGCCTTTTATAAAATAAAATGTGTCATATACAACGTAGAAGTGATTATCTTTAGGGCACAACACTAACACTAGAAAGATTGACAGGAGAGGCTTTCGAGCTAGTTTCTGACCATCAAGAACAATATCCTACTAAATACGAGGAGGCTATTGTTGATGCCGATACAGATCTATGGCATGAAGCAATGAAATGCCGATACAGATCTATGGCATGAAGCAATGAAAGTTGAAATTGAGTCTATATACTTCAATCAGGTTTGGGATCTTATAGCTTCACCTGAAGGGATAAAATTCATTGGGTGTAAGTGCCTATACAGAGGAAGAAGGGAGTGGATAGGAAGGTGAAAACCTTCAATGTTAGGCTTGTGGCGAAAGGGTTTACTCAGAAAGAGAGGATGGATTATGATGAAATATTTTCCCTGATAGCCATGCTTTAGTCTATCCGTATTCTCCTTACCATTGCATATCGTTACAACTATGAGATATGGCAAATGGATGTCAAGACGACATTTCATAATGGCCATCGTAACAAAGATATCTATATGTCTCAACTGGAAGGTTTTATTGCTAAAGGCTAGGAACATATGATTTGCAAGCTTAAGAAGTCTATTTTTAGACTTAAGCAGGCATTTAGAATATGGAATATTCGTTTTGACGAAACTATAAAGTCTTGTGATTTCATTTAAAACGAGGATAAACTATGCTTGTACAGGAAATTGGAAGGCATAAATGTGGTTTTTCTTGTCCTATATGTAGATGACATTCTACTCTTTAGGAATGATGTAGGAACATTGTCATCTACTAAGGTTTGACTATCTAGTCAATTTAGTATGAAGGATATAGGAAAAGCCAATTACATTCTCGGGATTAAGCTTTTTAGAAATAGGAAGCAGAAAATGTTAGGATTGTTCCAAACGACATACATTGGTAAGATACTAGACAAGTTTAGCATGTACTCATAAAAGGGAGCTCTAATCCCTTGCAGACTTGGGTTGTCTTTTTTTTCTAAGGACTGTCTTAAGTCTCAGGAGAAAAAAGACAGGATGAGTAGGATTCCCTACGCTTTGGCTGTGGGAAGTCTCTATGCCATGCTGTGTACTAGGCCAGATATCTGCTTTATCGTAAGCTTAGTTAGTAGATATTAGTTAAACCCTAGAAAGGTTTATTGGCAAGCTGTAAAGTATATTCTTAAATACGTTAATAGTACGAAAGATTATGTGTTGGTTTACAGGGCTGATGACTTGGTTCCTATAAGATACATAAACTTAGATTTCCATGTAGATAAGGATGAGACATTTCCACCTTGTCTGGAGGAGTTGTTTCATGAATGAGTATCAAGCAATCTTATATTGTTGACTCAACCATGAAAACTGAATATGTGGCAGCTTCGGAAGCATTCTGGCTCTGGAAGTTCCTTTCAGAACTTGGAGTTGTGCCACACATGGACAGACCAATTGTGATATATTACGACAACTCTGGAGTAGTCTCGCAATCCAAAAAACTCAAGAACTACAAAAAGGGGAAGCACATCCAGAGAAAGTAACACCTGATCTAGGATTTCATTCAGAGATGAAAAATCGTGGTGGAACAGATAGCATTGGAGAACAACCTAGCAGATCCCTTCACCAAGCCTTTGACTGAGAGAGTCTTCAAGAGATATTTAGATGCCATAGGGGTAGGCACCTATGGACTTTCTTAATTTTAGAGTGCAAGTGGGAGATTGTTGGAATATATGCCCTCTAAACTAGTTTATCTGATGTAATTATTGAATTTATTAATAAAAAAATTTATTTTCAAATTTGTTTGTGAATTTATATTTTATTTCTGTACAATTTTCAATTAGAAAGGACCCGTTGTGTTTAAGTAAGTGATCCATGTGAATGGTGGTCTTTCACAGTAAGGCTTGGATCACGAGTTACTTAACACATAAATATTTGTTCTTAACCAATTGATGAAAATGAGAATTTCATCATGTATAGGTTATTGCGTTATGAATTCCAAATGGAAAATAGGTTACTTTTAGCTAGTGAGTAGTCCACTCATTTCATAGTATGAGCGTATTTCGAATACGTAGAATATGACCTGTAATAGTAGTTTCTAAAAGTACCATTTAAAAGAAATCTAGACTATTACTGCTACAGCGTGAACTAATACTCTACTACTTAAGAATGAGTTGGTAGTCATATACTTTGATATACTATAGTTGAGGTTCTTTCGTAGAGCTGATATACTTGTATGTTGGATATATGTGACTGGTTAGTTAAAACAGACTTGCACAAGATAGCTTTTATGTTATATCGTTCTTTGTGACTGTTCAAATAATCTAATTATCTAGGGCCTTGGGGAATATGACTTGGATGTTTACTTTAGGGTAGCTCCCTTGGAAAGTGAAAACATTTCAGGAGTCGTGTAACATTGGACTTGAGGTCTAAAGATGGTAGATATTTTTTAGAGAGGTGTTAGTATACTCTTTCTCTCTAAATGCATAGCGATGCATAAATAGGTATTTTGGTCATTACACCTGTAGGTCGATGACTTTGCTAATGTAACATTATTCTTGGGGTCAATATTTTCTTATGGTGATATTAGGAAATATTTAAAATGTAAAATATAGCTATTTATATAGTAGGGATATTTTGGTCATTTTAGTAGCCAATGTGATGTGTCTTTTGGTCCCCCGAATGGCCCTTAAGTCATGAAAGATTTGGGTTAAGGAATTGGTCTTGATAATTATGAGTTTTGTTTTATTTTATTAGTCTAATTTATTATTGGACTAGTATAAAATAAAAGGCCCAAGAGAGAGTATTTATTTTATCTAGTTTAATTGGTTAATTAATTATTCAGGGCTTAAGGCCCAGATTGAATGATTAGAAAATTACTCTGAATATAAACTGGATAAATGGTATGAAATTTTATATTGGTTTATTTGGGCTTGTTAATTATTTATTGAGATATTTAATAAAGCCCAAAAAATAAATAATTGAGATTTATTATTTATAGGTGTTCAAGCTTAAGAATAAATAATTTTATCTGGCCCAATGAATAAGACCATGGGTAAAATAAATTTTTTTTTAAAATTAATTAATTAATTAAAAAAATAACACAGGATGGATCACGTGTTGTTTCGCGTGAAAAATAATAAAAAGCATGGATGCTTTCTATTTTTCTGCGAACGAATTCTCTCTCGGGGAATTTGATGAAAATGAATGAAATGAAGAAACGTGGTTCATGGTTTTGGTAAGCAAAGGAAGTACAGTGCTCTTCGTACTTCATTTTCTTTCACAGAGAACAAAACCCATTCACAAAGAGTTTCTGTGAAGCTTTCACAAAAGGCTTAGCAAACCCAATCTTTAAGCTTTCACTGGCAGTGTTTTGGGTACTATTTTAGAAGATCAAAGGTTTTGCATGAATAAGACACAGTAGACATTTACAAGGACGTGATCCAATAGTTTCAAGTATCCTTGTATAGACATCTACATCAGTGCGATAAGGGTCATTCAATCACAGAAGTAAATTTTTCGTTTTTCTAATATACTTTCGTTTTGATGATTTTTGCTATTTTAAGCCTTCACTACCTTCCCATGATACCTAAAAAAAAAAGAAGACATAGAAGAAACAATATGAATCAGAGAAAGGAGGAAGAAGACAAGCGGAAAAGGCATAGATTAGGCGCAAGGGGTTTTTGACCAAATTGGGTCAAAACCCTATCAATTCGCTGCCAATGGGACACGTAGTGGAGATACCCTTGTCGACGGGGTACCTCGCTATCGCCAAGCGTGAGGTCACGTGCAACCTCACGCCTGGCAATAGTGAGGACAACCCGCTACCCATTTTGCGCAGGATGAACATGGGGTGATCATGGCTTACATGGGTTATCATGGGGAGGATGATGTTCATCCTGGATGAAGTTTTTTCTGTTGTGGGTTTGATATAAAAAAAAAAAATTCCTTTCAATTTCGTTTCGTTTTTATTTTTCGATGGCCCACCGATTTTTTTTTCCTTCTTTTTCCATGAACGCCCAAATTTTCCCAGAAGTTATGTTTTGGGACTAACCAATATTAATTTCTAAAATTAGTTTTGAAAATTAATATATTACTAAAATAGTGATTTTAGATATGTAAAATCTAATTATGATTAGTTTTTTTTTATTATTAATTCTCATTTTGAGAATTAAATCTACTTATGATTAGTTTTTAATTGAGACCCATGATTTGGGATAAAATTATATTTTAAAAATTAATATATTTTCTAAAATATTGATTTTAGATTATATATTATTATTTAATTCCTAAAATATAATTTTAGCAATTAATAAAGTTTTTAAATATTAATTTTAGATTTTATCCTAATTAAATTTCTAGAAATTTAATTTATATTGTTGTATTTGAAATAGGCTGCATTTTGCAAATTTATATTGTTGTATTATATTGTTTTATTTTGTTCTTAGATTTATATTGTTGTATTTTGTTCTTAATTTAAATTGTTGTATTTTAAAATTTAAAATTTATTTTTCTTGAAAATAATTGAAAGGAAAAAAAAACCAAATGAAATTGAAAGGAATATATATATATATATATATATATATATATATTTATATCAAACCCACAACAAACAAATCACCTACACAAGCCATGATCACCCCATGTTCATCCTGCGTAAAATGGGTAGCAGGCATGAGCCCGCTGTCGTGTGACCTCACGCTTGGCGATAGCGAGGTATCCCGATGCATCCCATTGACGACGGATTGATGAGTTTTTAACCCGATTTAGTCAAAAATTCCAGACGCAAGTCACAAGGCACCTCGCGTCACTGACAAAGCTTGCCAAAAGTTGGCTTTGTTGACTTAAAAAGGCTACAAAAAGCTAGCTTTGTTGATTGAAAAAGCTGCAAAAACTGGCTTTATTGATCGAAGCCTCGCCGGGTAGCATGTAATGCATCGTGATTTCCAGACACGAGGTTTCCATAGACCTCACGTTTAACAATCGTGAGATATTCTATATGGGATACCCCAAATTCTCATTCCATACTACGTGGGTATAATGGGTTTTCACCCACCTTGGTCAAAAACCCCTAAACGGTAAACCACTCATGTTCAAAAGAAACATTAAAAGTGAAGAAAGATAATAATATAGGTTATGATTGATTCTTTTTACTGTTGTACTGTGGTTGATCTTTACAAACCAATTAATTTTTCAATAGTAAACCCGAATTGGTTAAAATAATGCAAATATTCACTGAGTGTAAAAATTAAATTACATATGCTTCCGTTAGAAATTGATTGCTTCAAAAAAAAAAAAAAAAGAAAAGAATTTATTGCATTAATTTTAATTTTTCAACAAACATCATGGAGGTCCTTTATTCCCCTAGCTTTTATTTAAGAATTTATTCCTCTTTTTTAGACTTTAATTCACATTGTGGAACTAAAATTGATCTTGTAAGTTACTCTCTCCATCTTAAAAAAAATGTCAATTTAACAAATGACACACAAATTAAGGAATTTCTAAAACTTATATAATTATAATAGAAAAGATTTATTGTATTCCTGAAAAAAAAATAAACCTTCATTAATTAGATTGAGAATATACGTATATTTAATGAGTTAAATATTTATTGAGTAGTTGAATGAGGGGTAAATTAGGAATATACGTAATAAATGTATTCTTAATTTATAAAATCAACAAGTATTTTGATATAATAAAAATAAAAATTTTTAACATTTTTTTCAAGACAGAGGAAATATTGTACTGTCGGCATACATAACCTTAAAAATAATAGAGAGCTAAAAATGAAAGAAAACTCGGTTACTGTTATAAAATTAGGGTAGTGTTAGAATAAAATCTTCACACTACACACTAATAAAACTCTAACTATTTTGCACAAGAATTTCTCTCTTTCTCTTCTCTCACAATTTTCTCTAATATTTCTTTCACTAATCTTTCTTTCACAAAATGATGGTGTATTATAAGCTTAAAGAATAGCTCTATTTATAAAGCTCTAATTAGTGGAATACATCATGACATACATCATCTTCCACTAATCTCAATTAGTGGTGTCTCTACTAAATGGTGGACATCCATAAAAATCTTCTATAATAATTCACATAAATCCATAATTAGTGGAGCCTCCACTAATTAATAAAGATTCCAATAATTCATAACACTCCCCCTTGGATGTCCATCCATTACATAAAGAATATGCCTCGTTAAAACCTTACTAGATAAAAACCCAGTGGGAAAAAAATCTAGTGAAGGAAAAAGAGTACACTATTCTATATGTCTGTTTATTATTCCCCCTGATGAGATGATTCCTTTAAATCTTTAAACCGACGCATACCGATTTTATATCTCAACTTCTCAAATGTTGCAGTCGGTAAAGTCTTCGTGAAAATATCTGTGAGGTTATCACATGACCGAATTTGTAGCACATCAATTTCACCTTTCTTCTGGAGTTCATGAGTAAAGAAGAATTTTGGTGAAATATGTTTTGTCCGATCTCCTTTAATATATCCTCCTCGTAATTGAGCTATGCAAGCTGCATTGTCTTCATAAAGAGGAGTTGGAATATCTTTGATTGATGATAATCCACAACTTTCTCGGATATAATGAATCATGGATCTTAGCCATACACATTCTCGACTTGCTTCATGAATGGCTATAATTTCAGCATGATTTGAAGAAGTAGCTGCTATAGATTGTTTCGTAGAATGCCATGATATAGCAGTATTTCCACATGTAAATAGATAGCCCGTTTGAGAACGTGCTTTATGTAGATCAGATAAATAACCAGCATCTGCATAACCTATCAATATTGGACTGGTTTTATTTGAATAAAATAATCCGAGATCAATTGTACTTTGGAGATATCGAAGGACTTGTTTAATTCCATTCCAATGTCGTCGTGTTGGTGAAAAACTAAATCTCGCTAATAAATTGACAGCAAAAGCAATATCAGGTCGTGTATTATTAGTAAGATACATCAATGCACCAATTGCACTGAGATATGGTACTTCAGGACCAAGGAGTTCTTCATCATTTTCTTGAGGTCGGAAATGATCTTTATCCACATTTAATGATCGGACGATCATTGGAATACTCAATGGATGTGCTTTGTCCATGTAAAATCTTTTTAGCACTTTCGCTGTATATGTTGATTGATGAATAAATGTTCCACTCTCCAAATATTCAATTTGTAAACCAAGGCAAAATTTGGTTTTACCAAAATCCTTGATTTCGAATTCTCTTTTTAAATAATCAATTGTTTCTTGGAGCTCTTCAGGAGTTCCAATAAGTTTAATATCATCAACATATATAGCTAATATCACAAATTTAGAACTATATTTCTTAATAAAAACACATGGACATACCTGGTCATTTTTAAATCCTACTTTCAATAAATATTTACTAAGACGTGTGAACCACATGCGTCCAGATTGGTTCAGGCCATATAATGATTTCTACAACTTGATGGAGTAATTTTCACGAGGATAATGTTTATATGCTTTAGGCATATGAAATCCTTCAGGGATTTTCATGTAAACATCATTTTCTAAATTTCCATACAAGTAAGCAGTGACAACATCTAATATGCGCATATTTATCTTTTCATGTACTGCTAAACTGATAAGATATCGGAGTGTAATAGTATCAACAACAGGAGAATAAGTTTTATCATAATCAATACCTGGTCTTTGTGAAAAACCTTGGGCTACTAATCGCGCTTTATATCGAACGATTTCACTTTTTTCATTGCGCTTTTGCACAAATATCCAGTTGTAGCCAACAGGTTTTACACATTCTGGTGTTCGGACTGCAGGTCCGAAGACTTCACGTTTTGTCTGTGCATTTAACTTCGATTGAATCGCATCTTTCTATTGCAGCCAATCTTTTCTATGCCGACATTCATCAAGCGATATTGGTTCGGGATCATCATTATCTGTGTAACATCAAGAGATATATTGTATGCAAATATATTATCAATAACGAGTTTCTATCCGATTCCAACTTCTACCGGAAGTGGTATAATTGATAGAAATTTCGGTGTTACTTTCATCAACTTACGGTTCTTTGTCATCAGTTCTCTCTTGGTCTTTATCATTCTTTTCTTCAATATGATCTTCGGATCATTTAATCCTCTTTTCTTTCGAGGATTTTTATCTTTAGAACCAAGAGGTCGGCCACGCTTTTGGCGTGTTTTTGACTCAGCGACTATAGGTATAATATTTTGTTCTGCTTGGAACTTCAATTCGAATAGGAGCATTTATAGCTGGAATATGCAATTTTGTAACTCTTTTGGAGTCAACAAAAGCGTCTGGCATTTGATTTGCAATGCTTTGCAAATGAATTATCTTTTGAACTTCAAGTTCACATGCGCGTGTGCGCGGATCAAGATAATTTAATGATGTTGTCCAAGCAAGATCCTTTTTATGCTATTTTGGTTCTCCCCTAATTTAGGGAATAATGATTCATCAAAATGACAATCGGCAAATCTTCGTTGTGAATACATCTCTGTCGGGGGTTCAACATACACGATAATAGAGGGAGAATCATATCCAACGTATATCTCCTTTCTTCTTTGAGGACCCATCTTTGTACGTTGGTTTGGTACAATTGGAACATATACAACACACCAAAAAATTCTTAAATGAGCAATATTTGGTTCTGACCCAAAAGCCAATTGCAAAGGAGAGAATTTATGATAACTAGCTGGTCTTATGCGTACAAGTGTTGCAGCATGTAAAATAGCATGTCCCCAAGCAGATGTTGAGAGATTTATTTTCATTAATAATGGTCTAGAAATTAATTGTAATCATTTAATCAAAGATTCAGCAAGACCATTTTGTGTGTGAACATGAGCTACAGGATGTTCAACATTAATCCCAATTGACATGCAATATGCATCAAAAGTATGTGATGAAAATGCACCAGCATTATCCAAACGGATATTTTTAATGTGATGGTCAGGAAATTGTGCTCGTAATTTAATTATTTGAGCAAGTAATCTCGCAAACGCCAGGTTGCAAGTAGATAATAAACATACATGTGACCATCGGGATGATGTATCAATTAAGACCATAAAATATTTGAACGATCCACATGGTAGATCAATAGGTCCACAAATATCTCCGTGAATCTGTTCGAGAAATGTAGGACTTTCAGCTCCTACTTTTACTGGTGATGGTTTAACAATTAATTTTCCTAGGGAACATGCAGTACATGCGAATTTTTCTGATGTTAATATCCTTTTATTTTTTAAAGGATGACCATGTGTATTCTCAATGATTCTTCTCATCATGGTAGATCCCGGATGACCCAACCTGTCATGCTAAATGCTAAAAGTAATAGGATCAGTAAACTTCTGGTTTACTAGATGATGAATTTCAATTGTACGTATTTTTACAATATATAGGCCAGTAGAAAAAGACGACAGTTTTTCTAATACAGATTTCTTACTCAAATGCATTTGAGTAATAAAAAGATGCTCAATCCCATTTTCCTCATTTGTTTCAACATGATACCCATTTCTGCGGATATCTTTAAAACTCAATAAATTTCTTCTGGATTTTGAGGAAAATAGTGCCTTATCAATAATAATTGTTGTTCCTTTAGGCAACAATATACTAGCTCTTCCGGAGCCCTCAATCATATTTGCATTACCGTTTATCATATAAATATTTATTTCTCCCATTTTGAGATCAGAAAAATATTTCTCATTTTTTAGTATGGTGTGTGTAGTTCCACTATCAATAATGCATACATCATCATTAACAACAGCCATCTGAACACAAATATATATATATATGCAAACGTAAATATTATTAACATAGAATGAAAATGAAAATACAAAAATATCAGGGTGAGGCTTTAGTTCTTCTGGACACTGCCATCACCAATTAAATGGTCTATCCTACCGTCTGGGTGTTCAAAAAAATCCGATACATCCATATGGGTAATATTGATATTAAGATCTTCAGGATCAATACCATCATCATTAGCATCATTTATTGGATGTTGAAAAAAATTTGCTTCCACATTTTTATTTTTCAATGAAGCTTGATATAATTCAACTAAATGCTTAGCCGTACGACAGTTTCATGACCAATGACCTTTCATGCCACATCTATAACATATATCCTCATACTTTTCTTCAATTTCTTTTTCTTTTCCCTTATGATCTTTTCTGTTCCACTTCAGTTGGCCAGTATTTCTCACAGTTTGATTATAATTGTGATAAGGGAAATATCAAGCGTGTCTATGACCATAACCACGACCACGGCCACGGCCATGGCCACGACCACGACTATAACGATGGCTTCTGCTAGAGCCAACAACATTCACTTCTGGGAGTGCTGTTGAGCCAGTTGGTCTGGCTTCATGATTTCTCAATAATAACTCATTGTTCTTCTCTGCAATGAGGAGGGCAGTAATTAAATCTGTAAATTTTGTATACCCATTTTCTCGATATTATTGCTGCAGGACAATATTTGAGGCATGAAAGGTGGAGAATGTCTTCTCCAACATATCTTCATCAGTCACTTTTTCTCCGCATAATTTTAATTGAGATGTAATTTTATACATTGCGGAGCTATATTCATTGACGGTTTTAAAATCTTGCAACCTCAGGTGCAACCATTCATACTGTGCAGTGGGTAGGACGAACATCTTCAGGTGGTCAAATCTTTCTTTTAAATTTACCCACAGGACATATGGATTTTTTTCGGTAAGATATTCCATTTTCAAATTTTCATCGAGATGACGACAAATAAAAATAAAAGTTTTAGCCTTGTGTTGTGCAGATACACTATTATTTGCTTGAATAGTTTCACTAAGGCCTTCAGCATTTAGATGCATTTTTGCATCGAGAACCCATGACATATAATTTTTTCCAGAAATATCAAGAGCTACAAATTTGAGTTTAACGAGATTAGCCATAGAGATCAATAAATGCGTACCTGTCTTCTGGTTTTGTTAACGGCAGAAACTTGTGCTTAGTCTTCTGGCTTTTGTACCGGTAGAGACTCGTGCTGATAACGTGTTATTAAATTAGGGTAGTGTTAGAATAAAATCTTCACACTACACACTAATAAAACTCTAACTATTTTGCACAAGAATTTCTCTCTTTCTCTTTTCTCACAATTTTCTCTAATATTTCTTTCACTAATCTTTCTTTCACAAAATGATGGTGTATTACAAGCTTAGAGAATAGCTCTATTTATAGAGCTCTAATTAGTGGAATACATTATGGCATACATCATCTTCCACTAATCTCAATTAGTGGTGTCTCCACTAAATGGTGGACATCCATAAAAATCTTCTATAATAATTCACATAAATCCATAATTAGTGGAGCCTCCACTAATTAATAAAGATTCCAATAATTCATAACAGTTACCTCCGATTTAATTATAGACAATATAGATTTTATTAATGACAAAAGATTCAATTATAGACATATTGTCTATAATTGAATCTTTTGTCATTTATAAAATTTAAAAATAAAAAATAATATATCATTTGATTAGTTAAAATTATTTTTATCATCGACAAATTTTAATTTTTAATTTATATTTCTACCCTCTAAATATTAAAAAAAAAAAACATTCGGATTCCTTTCTACAGGTAGAGAGAGAGAGTAAGAAGTCCAAGTGCCCCTAAATTAACTCAAATATACAAAAACTCATAATATCGAGAATTGTGCAAACTTTTCTATCTGCCCCTCTGGACTATTCTGTTGGAATTCGTGGACTCCTAAATGCGGAAAACATCCACAAATCCCTCCCGAGGACCCAAGTAAACGATTAAGATGATCTAAAGTTCAAGAATTACATCTGGTTGCTGTAATCGAAATCCTTCGATTCTGGTTGCGCTGTTGTACGTTCAACCCGAACAATCACTAGACGCTGCAGTATGCGAATGTCCTCTATCGGATACACACCGCGAACTCACTCGATACCCGGGGAGTGCTAGCGCCTAGGGTTTGAGGGGTTTTTTTTTTCTTTTCTGGTAGAGAATGGCACGAATGTTCTCAACCGAAAAATTGGACTCTTGAAAAGACGGCTAGGGTTTTCTTAAAAAACCCCCGAACCTCTTAGAGTCCAACCCTAATAATATCTTATCATATTCTAATTTAAATTCAAATTAAATTAAAACTGATATGATAAGATTCTGTCATTATCTCGGTAATTTAACTAATTAATTTACCGAGTCAGATTCTTATAATCTGGATATCATCCAGATTCATCGAACCTGGTCACCAGAAAAATAACCTAACAAGTTCGCTTATTGTGTGACCCTATAGGTTCATTTAACACTAGCAGTGTGCCTAAATCATATTTAAATGGCCCACAAGTTATAAGCGGTTTCTAGCAAAACATTATAACTATCCAGGTTGAATGAAGATTGGTGATATCTTTGAACAAAACCATAATTTTTATATTTAGTCCTTTTGTCACACGATATCCAGATTAAGCATAAGGCACGGAGCATGTCATCCTTATTAAGCTTAATCAATTATTTCTTGATTTCATAGTAGACTATTCAAACAAATGATATCAATATCTTAGATTGATATATTTGAGCACGGCCATGCATTTTTAACAGTCTAACTTATTAAGGGGCCCATGGATATCTCTCCCATAACTGAGAGGGACAAATTCCTTCACAATCAATCATATTCCTCTCCTTGATTTATTCTATATCCAACAGTAGTCTAATTTATTATCTGGTTAAAGACAACTTTAGACAATGTCAAAATATAGAATTTATCATGTAGGAAACTATGATGAATTTAGGTCGAAGGACTTTCAATATTATTATGGCTAGAAAGTACTTATGACATATTCCATGAAGTACTCTCATAGTGGGTCATGTCCAATACAATGTTCTATAACATTTATTTATGTATTGACTCGTTATCACAAATATCCATGGCCAGTAAAACATAGCCATCAAGTTACAAACATACTAATCTTAATTTATTATTATTCCAATAATAATAATCGATCAGGGACAGTTTTAGAATAGTCATTGTATTCATTGTAGGGTTTTACTATCAAGTCACGTACTTGATGACCAACAAAATAAAATTTACTATTCATGGAAAGGAAAGCCTCATATTATTATATAAAACATAATGACAATTGTATATGTACAAATTGACTCTAGGGCATATCCCCAACAGTCTCCCCTTGGACCTATTCCAATTTGGCATAAGCCGTAATCCTATTGATCTGGTATGACTATAATGTTTAGACGATGGGAGAGGCTTTGTCAGTGGATCTGCAACATTGTTATCAGTTGGCACCTTGCATACATTGACATCTCCTCTATCAAAAATTTCTCTAATGAGATGAAAACGTCTAAGTATATGTTTGGATCGCCGATGTGATCTTGGTTCCTTAGCTTGTGCAATGGCTCCATTGTTGTCACAATAGAGATCCACTGGGTTCACAATACTAGGAACTACATTTAGTTCTGTAATGAACTTTTTAATCCAAACTGCTTCTTTAGCTGCAGTTGAGGCAGCTACATACTCGACTTACGTAGTAGAATCGGCCATGGTGTCTTGCTTTGAACTTTTCCGACTTACGACACCTCCATTCAAACAAAATAGAAAACCCGATTGCGATCTATAATCATCTATGTCGGACTGAAAACTAGCATCAGTGTAACCATTTACAACTAGCTCGCCTTCTTGTCCTCCATAAACTAAGAACATATCTTTAGTTCTTTTTAAGTACTTTAGTATGTTCTTGACAGAAGTCCAGTGTGCCTCTCCAGGATTTGACTGGAACCTGCTTGTCATGCTCAATGCATATGATACATCGGGTCGAGTACATAACATGGCATACATGATAGACCCTATAGCGGAAGCGTATGGTATCTTGTTCATGCGCTCTTCTTCATCCTTCGTAGAAGGACTTTGAGTTTTCTTGAGCTTAATGCCATGTGACATTGGCAAGAATCCTCTCTTAGAGTCTTGCATACTTGAACCTTTTCGGTACCTTGTCAACGTATGCACTTTGACTTAGTCCAATTAGCTTTCTAGATCTATCTCTATAGATCCTTATACCTAGAATATAGGCAGCTTCACCTAAGTCTTTCATTGAGAAACAATTTTCCAACCATGTCTTTACACTTTGTAGAGTTGGGATGTCATTTCCAATGAGTAAGATATCATCAACATAAAGTACCAAAAAGACTATTGCATTCCCACTTGTTTTCTTATAGACACAAGGCTCATCTTCATTTTTGATAAAGTTAAATTCTTTAATTGCTTCATCAAAACGAAGATTCCATCTTCGAGATGCTTGCTTCAATCCATAAATGGATCTTTGAAGCTTGCACACTTTATTAGAATTCAAAGGATCATCAAAACCCTCAGGTTGTGTCATGTACACATCTTCGAGTAAGTTTCCATTAAGAAACGCGGTTTTGACATCCATTTGCCAAATTTCATAGTCATAATATCTTTGCTATGGCAAGAAGAATTACGATAGATTTAAGCATTACAAGCTGGTGAAAAGGTTTCATCATAGTCTATACCATGAGTTTGTCTATAACCTTTTGCTACCAGTCGTGCTTTGTAAGTATGCACATTTCCCTCCATGTCTGTTTTCTTTTTGAAAACCCACTTACACCCAATGGTTTTTGAACCTTTAGGTGGGTTAACCAAAGTCCAAACTTAGTTATCATACATGGATTGCATCTCGGACTTCATAGCCTCTAACCATTTTTCGAGTCGGAACTCTTAATGGCTTCTTGATAGGAAGTGGGCTCATCATTAACCATAAGCTCCACATTGTGATCGTCGGTGATGAGAAATCCATATCTCTCAGGTTGTTGACGAACTCTATCAGATCTTCGAGGTCCTTGTTCTATAGATGTAGGCTCATCTTGGACTTGTGAGCCATCTAATCGAGATTCATTATTTGGTTCAGGCACTAATTGTGGCTCTTGAATCTCATCTTGATAAGGTTCAGACACTAATTGTGATTCTTGAATCTCATCAAGATGTATTTTACTCCCACTGATTCTTTTGGAAATAAATTCCTTTTCAAGAAAGAATCCATTTCGAGCAACAATTACTCTTTTCTTTTGGGAGATAAAATCGATATCCTTTAGTTTCTTTAGGATACCCCACAAATATGCATTTATCTGATTTAGGTGCAAGTTTATCAGATAATAAACGCTTTACATAAACTTCACAACCCCTTCAGAAATAACAAACTAGGTTGTCTCCTAGTCCATATCTCATATGGCGTTTTCTGAACCGATTTAGATGGAACTCGATTTAGTATGAATGCAGTAGTCTCCAGGGCATAACCCCAAAAGGAGATTGGAAGATCAGTTTGACTCATCATTGATCGAACCATATCTAATAAAGTCCGATTTCTCCGTTCAGATACACCATTCCATTGAGCTGTTCCTGGTGGAGTTAATTGGGAAATAATTCCACAATTTTTAAGATGCTCGTCAAACTCGTGACTTAAGTATTCACCACCTCGATCCGATCGAAGTGTTTTGATACTTTTGCCAAGTTGATTTTGTACTTCATTTTGAAATTCTTTGAATTTACGGAACGATTCAGATTTGTGTTTCATCGGATACGAGTAGCCATATCTGCTTGAAATCATCTGTAAATGTAATGAAATGCTTGAAATCCTCCTCTAGCGAGTGAATTCATTGGTCCACATACATCGGTATGTATTAGGCCCAATAAATCGGTTGCCCTTTCATTTTGTCTCTTGAAAGGCGCTTTAGTCATTTTGCCTAATAAACAAGAATCACATGTTTTGTAAGATTCTAAATCAAACGATTTTAGAAGCCCATCATTATGAAGCTTTGTTATGCGTTTCTCATTTATATGGCCCAAACGACAATGCCGAAGTAAGTCCGATTTAAATCATTGGATTTCAATCTCTTAGTATTTATATTATAGATAGACATGTACGAAGATCCACGAAGATTTAGAATATAAAGCCCATTCGATAATGAAGCATCTCCATAAAAAATGCCGTTTTTATTAATGGAGCAAATGTTATTCCTAATAACAAATTCAAAACCTTCTAAATCCAAACAAGAAACTGAAATAATATTCCTACTCATAGCGGGAACATAAAAACAATTGTTCGGTTCTAAAACAAGCCCACTGGGCAAAATTAATTCAAAAGTTCCTACGACTACTACGACAACTTTTGCTCCATTCGCAACTCGTAGGTCCACCTCGCCTTTTGCCAAGGCTCTACTCCTTTTTAGACCCTGCACATTTACACAAATGTGAGATCCACAACCAGTATCCAATACCCATGAATTAGAAGTAGATAAATTAATTTCAATAACATAAATACCTGAAGCGGCAGTCTTACTGTCCTTCTTTTTCTTTGCTTCCAAATTGAGCTTGCAATTTCTTAACCAATGTCCTTGTTCTCCACAATGGTGGCAAGCTCCCTCCTTTGGTGTCTTGGCCTTAGGTTTGGACTTGAACTTGTACTTTGCCTTGTCCTTACCCTTACTAGCCATGACCTTACCCTTTTGGTTGTTCTTTTTGCCTTTCCCTTTTTGAACCATTAGAACACTAGGAGTATTCTTCTTAATGTTCAGTTCAGCTTGTTTTAGCATCCCATGCAATTCAGTAATGGATTTCTCCATATTATGCATGTTAAAATTCATGACAAACTAGTCATACTCAGCAGGTAAAGAGCCCAAGATCAAATCCATGGCCATGTCATGATTAACAGGAGCACCAAGCTTATCAAGATGATCTAGATAGCCCTTCATTTTAAGGACATGGGCACTTACCGAGGTGCCAGAAACCATCTTACATGCATTTAACGCCTTGTGAGTTTCAAATCTCTCTTGTCGTGCTTGCTCTTGGAATATTTCCTTGAGATGCACAATCATGTCATATGCCTCTGCTTCTTCAAACTGTTTTTGAAGTTCAGAGTTCATGGTTGCTAGCATGAGGCAAGTAACATCGTTGGAGTCATCTTTGTGCTTACTATAAGCATCTTTTTCAGCTTTTGAGGCGTTATTTGCTGGAGCAGGGGGAATAGGATTTTCAAGAACATAGAGTCTTTTTTCTTGCTTAAGAACAATTCTTAAGTTTTGTGCCCAATCAAGAAAGTTAGTCCCACTAAGCTTGTCTTTCTCAAGCACAGATCGCAATGAATTATTCCAACTGTTTGTTGCCATTATCTACATACAAAAATATGCAAAGTAATTAATTTTTGAGACTCTAACGAAAAACTCCTACTAAAAGCATTTAAACTTTTTGAAACTTCAACATTTTGATGTTTCGTAGTGGGGAAAAATATTTTGTTTTAATCATAAGTAAGCTTTGGCTTTAATCTTATAATTAAATAAAACTCTAATTTTAAATGAGATAGACATCAAATGTCCCGGCTAAAAATATCTCATAAATTGCCCTAGGCCCAAAACCATTTTGATAGCCCAGTTAAGTCAAACCATATCAAACATATGGAAAATTATTTTCCATCTTATCTCACTCAGATAATCAAAAGCATCCTACTTTGGTAGGAATGACCATATGATGATCCAAGTAATAACAAGTGTTTGATTTGGAAGGCATTTAACACTTAAATTTTTTTCTTAATTCAAAAAATTTGATTGGATTGTAGTAAGCAGGAAATAAACATATCAAATATGCTTGCAAGACATAAATAAAAGTGACATATCATGGCCCATAACCTATGTTGATCATCACGAGCAAAGTGAAGATCAAGGTGGTCAATCTAGGTATATGAACTCCTTAAGCATTCTCTAATGCCTTGAGCATATTCCTCCTTGGTTGTAAATGTCGGCTGCCGTCTTCTTTTACATTGGATAGTAAAATTAAAATAATTCCTATTCTAGGAAAGCAGTACAATTTTACAACAATGGATAATGACATGTAGGCCGTATTTAAAAATTACAACTTAAAACAACCATAATGTAACCATCCAATCACATTGGGATGAAACGGGCCATGCTATGCACTATTCAAAATAATCCACAACTACAATAAAAAACATTGACGAATATCACACAACGAACAGTTAGTTGGGGTTCCAAGGGGCAACGCCCCTGGTGGGGTCAAGGGGCAGCGCCGTGAAAATTCATATTATAGACAATATGCGTTATTTTAATCATATTTATACAGATAACATATTATCATGGCCGATTAATAAAAGCAATTCGCAAATATAGAACGACGGATAGCATGCTTACGATACCATATCATATTAAAACAGACCAATTTATAGACAATCTGCAACTAATCTGGTCTGATCAGGCGACTAAGACGCACACATTAAACCTAATTCAGGCAGTCTGCATGCTAAGTATTCTAAAATCATAATCATGCGAACATGCTGATACATACCCGTTAAATTCATATATACATATTATACATGTATTCAACAATACGATTAATACAGATGAATCAACCTAATCGTTTAGCAAGTTGCTCTGATACCACTGTTGGAATTCGTGGACTCCTAAACGCGAAAAACATCCACGAATCCCTCCCGAAGACCCAAGTAAACGATTAAGATGATCTAAAGTTCAAGAATTACCTCTGGTTGTTGTAATCGAAATCCTTCGATTCTGGTTGCGCTGTTGTACGTTCAACCCGAACAATCACCAGACGCTGCAGTATGCGAACGTCCTCTATCGGATACACACCGCGAACTCACTCGATACCCGGGGGAGTGCTAGCGCCTAGGGTTTGAGAGGGTTTTTTTTTTCTTTTCTGGTAGAGAATGGCACGAATGTTCTCAACCGAAAAATTGGACTCTTGAAAAGACGGCTAGGGTTTTCTTAAAAAACCCCCAAACCTCTTAAAGTCCAACCCTAATAATATCTTATCATATTCTAATTTAAATTCAAATTAAATTAAAACTGATATGATAAGATTCTGCCATTATCTCGGTAATTTAACTAATTAATTTGCCGAGTCAGATTCTTATAATCTGGATATCATCCAGATTCATCGAACCTGGTCACCAGAAAAATAACCTAACAAGTTCGCTTATTGTGTGACCCTATAGGTTCATTTAACACTAGCAGTGTGCCTAAATCATATTTAAATGACCCACAAGTTATAAGCGGTTTCTAGCAAAACATTATAACTATCCAGGTTGAATGAAGATCGGTGATATCTTTGAACCAAACCATAATTTTTATATTTAGTCCTTTTGTCACACGATATCCAGATTAAGCATAAAGCACGGAGCATGTCATCCTTATTAATCTTAATCAATTATTTCTTGATTTCATAGTAGACTGTTCAAACAAATGATATCAATATCTTAGATTGATTTATTTGAGCACGGCAATACATTTTTAACAGTCTAACTTATCAAGGGGCCCATGGATATCTCTCCCATACCTGAGAGGGACAAATTCCTTCACAATCAATCATATTCCTCTCCTTGATTTATTCTATATCCAACAGTAATCTAATTTATTATCTGGTTAAAGACAACTTTAGACAATGTCAAAATATAGAATTTATCAAGTAGGAAACTATGATGAATTTAGATCGAAGGACTTTCAATATTATTATGGCTAGAAAGTACTTATGACATATTCCATGAAGTACTCTCACAGTGGGTCATGTCCAATACAATGTTCTCTAACATTTATTTATGTCTTGACTCGATATCACAAATATCCATGGCCATTAAAACATAGCCATCAAGTTACAAACATACTAATCTTAATTTAGTATTATTCCAATAATAATAATCGATCAGGGACAGTTTTAGAATAGTCATTGTATTCATTGTAGGATTTTACTATCAAGTCACGTACTTGATGACCAACAAAATAAAACTCACTATTTATGGAAAGGAAAGCCTCATATTATTATATAAAACATAATGATAATTGTATAAGTACAAATTGACTCTAGGGCATATCCCCAACATATTCATGTCCCTCGAATGTGTGGAAAGAGAAAAAAAAAATTGATATTATTATAATCGTATATATATAAAAAAAATGATTTGTCCAATGAAACATTCCATGTGCTATTAGTGTTCCCCTCCTATCTTGAATTATTGCCACCGTTTGACCACTTTAATTCACCGCAGACATGCATATATCCTCTATTTATTTTTTCAGACTTTAAAGTAGTAACCTGTAACTAGTTCTTTTGGCCCCATCTGGGTCTGGCTGGGAGGCGAAAGGTACTTATTTTGAGAACATTTTTTTTTTTCTTTGAAATATAACCATTTAACTTTTTTATGGGAACAATCGAGTTGAAAAAAAATAATAATTTAGAAAAAAATTAATTAATTAAAATAATTTTTATTTTTTAAAAAACTATTATATACTTACAAAATATCACATATTCTTATATAATTTAAATTCTTTTCAACTTGAACAAAATTTTTTCAAAAAATTATATTACACATACACTTTAATAATCCTTTAAATAATACTTTAGCAATTGAACATTTGACTCATCAACACTACATCAAAGGTGAGCTTTGATTATATTAAAAAAATTATTAAAAGTGATTAATTCTTTTATCGAGTTAGGTCAAATATATGTGAGACATAAATACTCAAATTTTATCTGTCAAAATTATTTGGAACATAAACGTTAATTACGAATAATTTTCTTGCGTAGTTCATACTTTTACCTGCCTTGCTATATTTGATATAGGACGAGAATATAATAACCAAATAAGCCTAGGAATTAAAAAGAGCAGAGAGACGAGAAAGACTGAAAATATTTTATCATAACAAATATACCAATTAGTCCAGCATAGATATTCAGTTTTTTTTTTAATTGTATTATATGATCTTGTTTTTGTGTCCAGAAGTTTGTGTGAAAAGAGGGAACCTCATTTCATAAGGTAGTATATGTCCAATATTTACGCGCCATGGGGTCCATTTTGGACCCTCCAGATGCTGCAGTTTCCAATAGTAAAGGCTCCATAATAATATTTTCAAAAGAGAATGAATGACAAATCGATGGGACAAAAGTCCCCACAACTTTAATTCGGTTAGATTTTAGGCGTATTTTAGTCTTTGACAATTGTCACAATGGTCATGGCTGTAGCACATGTTGAAACACTTGTCCTTTTGCCGCGTCAAAAAGAAAATTTAAAAAGAAATATAAAGCGGTGCTGCCAAATAAAAATCATTGTTTGCGACCATCTTTTTAGTTATTTCTTGCAACTCGTGGATTTTCTCTACCAACTTCTCAATTGTTCAAGGATGTCCTATATTTATACTTTTGGCTTTCCAATTAGTGTTTTAAAAAAATTACGAGTTTGATTCTCATTTTTCAATTGTTATGGACCAATGAAAATCATATATATTTTTGTTTATGCCTATAGAATATATTACTATATTTTTGTTTTTATATAAAGTACACATATAATATATATTAATTAAGTTTTTAAATGAATTAAAATATATTTTTTATTTTTCTTTAAAAAAAATTCATTTAGCCACGTATTCCCTTTTGATACTTCCACGTATCATAATAATAAACTTCATCTTTGACTTATATATATATATATATATATATATATATATATATATATATAGATTTTCTGTTTACATGATCCATGTTTGTCCTTATAGAATATCTGGTCATCATCCTATAATGAATTATATACATTCACCATCTTATCTTACTCCCATATTTATATAGCTTCATTCATTTTTCTTTCATGAATGCATGCACCGCGAGTCTATAAATAGAGGCTATATATATAAAAGGAAGTAATAGAATTGTGAAAGTTATAGTTGTCTCTAATAGTTAAGTTTATTTTTATATGTTATTTACATTTTTAGTTGGTTATCTACTTTGATATCATTTAGTTCTCACATTATAGACTTAGCAGCACTTATAGTTAACTATTTTACTATCAATTTTATTAGGTCAAAATAAATATCAATTATTAATAATAATTAGACTTATTTTTATATATCATTCATACTTTTTATCAAAATTTCACGTGAGAGTGGGGTCTCAGATCTACATTCCATCATTTAAAGTTTCCTTTATTGAGGTATGATTTCTTTCTTTTGAGTTTCCTTTATTATGGATTTCGGGCCGCGCATTTTCAATACGGAAATTGCACGGTGATTTCACAGCCCATATTTGCTATCTTGCGACCCCAAAGAAGCCACCCCGCGCATCTTAAAAAAAAAAAAAAAAGAGGCCAAAATGACGTTTTTTTGCCTTACTTTAGCTTTGGCTCTACGACACTGAAGCCTAGTCGAGTTCTAGTCCCCTTACATCAACAGTGACGAGGGGACGTTTAGCAGATGAGTTGATGTTTTCCCAGTTCTCGAGACCAATTTGCAGAGGTTCAATTTGTAACACCCCATATTATCTAGTCGTAATAGGCCTTATCTTTGTAAAATGTCACCCCATCTGAATTCTTAGACAATGGGTCTTTATAACAATTTATAACTTAATGCACAATTGGATTCGATCTAAAACCTTAAATGAATATAAAATTCATTTCATAATAACTTTAAAATTACATCTCAGATATATTACAATACATAATTACTCAATCTTCTTTCTCCAACAAGATAACCCAATACCAGTTTCTATCCTATCATGCTTTTGTTCTGCCACTCTGATTTCCAACCTGTATAATAGAACCTAAATAGGAAAATGTAAAGAAACATGTGAGTGCAAAACACTCAATGAGTCCCGTGTGTGCCGTGATTTTCTATTAAAAAGGGTTTCATAGTATTTCTCAAACAAAACACATACTTTTCTTACATGTGGATTAATAGTCCCACACAAGAATTGATACTCTCATATAGATAATTGCTTTTATCACCAGTTATGTGATAGTCTCACTAAAATACACACAAAAATTACTTTGCTCATGCAAAGCATCACTTCACAAATAGAGAATTGCTTGTCACATAATATCTATTTTTAGGGACTCATAAAATCCATATTTCATAAAATACTTGATGAGATATACGCATACTCAATTTTATAGAAAAACACCGGCCAAAACAGTATTTATAAAATAAAAGACGACTCATCTCGTTTTTTATGTAAACCTCAAGTTAAGCTCACCTTAGTGATTGGGTGAAATCAATCTTCCAAAGTTATTTATTTTCTCTCATTCGTTCTCTCTCTCCCCTATTTCTTTTCCTTTTCCTTCCTTTTCCCCTATCTCTTTCAGTCTCTCTCTCTCTTTCTCTCTCTCTCTCTCTGAATTCCTTCTTTTTTTTTTTCTCTTATGAATTTGGTATCTTCCTCTTCTGCTATTTATAGTAGTTAAAAAGCTTATGTGAGAAGCTTTTTAAGAAGCTTATATAAGAAGTTTTTGTAAAAGCTTATATAGGAATCTTACAAAAGATTTTAAAAATATTAGAATATAATAGAATGTAATAGAATATAGTATAAAGTTAATATATTCTATTACATTCTATTATATTCTAATATTTTTAAAATCTTTTGTAAGATTCCTATATAAAGTTATGGAAGATTATACAATATAATAGAATATAGTAGTAGAAGATTATGGAAGAAGATAGACAACTTTAGAAACTTTTAAAAGCTAGTAGAATATTTTGGAACATAATAAAAGAATATAGAATACTTTAGAAAAATATAGAATATAATAGAAAGGTATTGAATGTTTTAGAAAAATATAGAACACAGTGGAAGCTTATGAAGACCTATAGAAGATGAAAGAAGATTATAGAAAATATAATGTCAAAGTAAAGTCAAACATCATCCTATCTTTATTAATGTTGTGAGCCCCACTATAAAATATCGAAGAAATAATTAAATGTTGTGGGCCCTGTAACACCCCACTACTACGTACCCTAAAAGGGCGGGATGTCGCCCCGTCTCAGAGGAAAATGGGTCTTTAAAACGAGGTATAAAAATGTAAAGACAACCAAAGAAATCAAACTTAGATAAATAATGGAAAACTCTTATTATATCGGCTCAAACACGAGCAAAACTAAACAAAACAAATATCCGATCAGAAACTTGAACCAACAATTGTCTCCTAGAACACAATGGAAAGAAATAACAAAAGCTTCAACTATCACAAGCCCCGCTTGCTCAGCATAATCTATCTCCTGAAAATATGATATAAAACTGTGTGAGATTAAATCTCAGTAAGTCTTGTGTGTGCACATGGTACTTTGAACAGTTCGTGTATGCATGGTGAAAAACATTTGCAGAAATATTTGGCAAGTCATAAATAATTTTCTCTTTCGCAAGGAGTGGGTTTTTTTCATTGTCACACTTTATACAAATAAAATTATCCACTCGAATAAGAGTCATGTCACCACACGTTAGGCTCTATGAAGACAAGGCACCGCACTTTATGCACCTTGTTTGGACCAGATTACCACATGTTGGGCGTTCTAATCAAGCTGAGTGTACAGCCCACCGGGTGAGATACTCCTCCTTCTCTACACCTAACAAAACCATCCGGGAGTTCATGCCGGGAAAATAAATAATACCTTACCAGGTACAAATGATAGCTCGGACCAGCCTGACCAACTAACACTGTCGGCTTTTCAAGCCGAGCTTATCTTCTGGAGGTGGCCTCCTGCCAGAAGACTTACTCAAGCCCTCCATGACTAGTATTGTTAGCCTACCCTTATTGAGTACTCAACGAACATATCCATCAATTCCTGATTCAAAATATTTCCATATCTTGGCTTTGTAAAATGTGGTTTTCTTTAGAAGAGTTTTCTAAAAATTTAGGAGAAAGAATACTGTTCTTGATAAAATCATTAGTTTGACAAAACCGGTAAAAGAGTAAATATCCACATTTACAACCCAAGCAAACATAGTTTAACAATAGCTTCACAAAGCTTTACAACATAGACGTGCCATCATAAATATTTAACAAAAGAGTTTATGCAAGGACTTACTTGATATGCCTCAGACAAACAAGATAAAATCACAGCTTGCTTCCTTCAAATACCCTCCTGATCTAGAATCACATAATATCATGATCAGGGTCTCAATCGATTTAAATATGCATTAAACTCATTTATTCCCATAACAATTCACAATCCATTATCTACCTCCAAATAAATTATCTACTTCTCCAAGTTCATACACTATCACCCTACATCCATCAAAGACATGATTAATATATCAGAAAGGTCTTGACTTGACCATCACAATTCATATCCGCCATTATCATAATAAAACATGGCATTACTATCCATCGAATATGCTTAATTAATTACTCGACTCAAAATATTCATTCATTATGCTAATAGACATCATCAATCATATTAAACCTTAATTCCGACATCAAGGATAAGGATTCCCTTACCTTGAAACAACCGGGTTAACAAGATCTCGATGCTCCTATGGTGATCGTCCCGAGTTCGTTTGAGAAGAAGAGAAAAGCTGCCTTCTTTCCTTTTTTGACCGAGAGTGGCTAAAGAGGATGAAATCAACCTTTAGGTGGTGTGATTCAAGGGAAGGAAAAGAGAAGAATTGATGAAAGAAAGGAATCAAGAGGTTAAGATGGTTTTTGTTTACCTTAAGGTGTGATCGGTTTCTTGCTAGGAATTGCTCTTGCAATTTTTGAAAATTGCAGAAGGGTTCTTGCTGGAATTTTCGTGTAGAATGGAGAAAGTAGTTGGCTACTATGATTTAGGGTTAGAGAAGATTAGTTTAGGGTTAGATGGTGGTGCTAAGAAGGACTCTTAATGGCTTTAGGTTTCTTGGACAGCAAGGGCGAAAATTGCAGCTTGCTGTGCCCTTTGTTGCTGCCGAATTTGGGAAGGTTTAAGAGGAGAAAATATTCTGGACTTGTTCTCCTATGCTGGCCAAAATATTGCTCAAGGAAAGGGCTGTGTGTGTTCAGGTTGTTTTGGCCGAAACAAGGAAGAGTTTGAGTAGGTTTTGACAACTAAAATTCTGTGTAAGAATGGTGTGAGTGCTGTGCGAAAATCACTGAACCAAAGGAAGAAATTCTGGACTATCTTGGTTGTTGTTCTGCCGCAATTCACAGAGAAAAAAATGGGGGTTTTAGGTGCTAAAAATTGGCTTAATCAGCTGAAGGTTTTGGTGTGTCTTGGTGTGTAGAATTTTCGTTTGATTTGGAGTGCAAAGCTGGCCGAAATTCTGGTTTATAAGCTGGGTGAAATTCTAGAATTTTTGATGGATAAAATCTGATTTTGTGTAGGAAAAATAATCTGAATTTATGGAAGGTATTTTAGGTGATTTGAGCTAAGGTTTGAAGAGTTTGATTGCACTTAGGAGTGCAAGAATTTCGTGCAGCTTGTGCTTGCTCTAGGTTGCCGAAATTTTGCAGAAAAAGAGAGGGTAAAACCTAGTTGATTTAGGATTAAAATAAAATCTGATTTGCTAAAGGATTTAGGATAAGATTTCTTAGTATTGGATGAGTTTGATTTGAGCTAAAACTCCTTCAAAGGTGGCGGCACTAAGCTGGAAAATTTTCCAAAATTTTAGCTAGGGTTCTATGTTCAAAATCAACAAGGTATCTAACTAGAAAATTAACAATTTAATTCCAACTATCAATTACAAAATCTGATAAATTAAAATCAAGCTGGAATTTAATTATTCTAGCTAGGGTTTTTCGAAAATCAAAGAATAAAAACTGGAAATAAAATTAAACTTTATCCTCCTCAAAAAAAAAAAAAAACCTTGAATTTAGGAGGTAAATATAGAGACTTATCTCCTTAGATGATGGCGTTGAAATTCACTAGGATGGCTAGGGTTTTTCGGCCAAAGCATGAAGAAATCTAGAGAAAAGAATTGAAAAGGAAAACTAAGATTCGCAAGAGGTAAGATTCGAACTTGGGTCATCAAGGAAAATCACCAAACCTAACCGCGGTTCCAAATCAACTCCGATGATAATATTTCTCTAGGAAATTCTTTCCACCCTAATTCTCCTCATTCCATCTCCTATACTAAACTTCACTTAAAACAACTCTCAAGTAATGCAACAACATATTTGAATAATTTTATGCAAGCACAACCTTGAAAATCACATGCACTCATGCAAGAATAATTTGAAGATATCACATGAAATGCGAGATGCTATGCAATGCATGACTTTTTCCACATAGGTCAAAGGTGATTTTGGGTGGGGTTGATGTGTCCAGACTTGGGTATAAAAATCATACAAAACAAAGCACATTCCTAATCAAGTTCAAATTAAAATGTTAAACCTAAACCACACATATGAGCAAGCGTACTCATCATTAACTGAGCATAGGGTTAAAACAAGTGTCGATCCTCAAGAAACAAGTAGCCATTAATTACCCTTCTTTCATTGTTTAACCGACTCGATAAAGTGAAAAACAAAAGAAAAATTAAAAAGAAAATAAAAATATGTATGTGTCAAGGATGTAGATTTATGTAACTCAAGCCATTGTTTAGACAAACATGATCTTAAAGAACTTAACCATTATTACAACCAATCATTCTCCTGGTACCATGAAGGATAAAGGTAGACTCACTTTGATGGTCAATCCATGAAATCACTATCTTCTAGATAAATTAGAATCACTTGGTCCGTCTCAAGTAATTCATCCAAAAGACGCATTAAACACTACCCTTAATTAAATTCCCTTGGTCTCGGCGAATTTAGAGCATGAAATTAATTAATGAACCTTTGGTCTCGGAAGACATCAATTAACCTTCAATTACCAGTTCTTAAACAATCAATCCCCTTTAGTCAAACAAGTCAATTGCCAACAAAATATGAAATTAATAAATCAAAATACCTATCAACCCCCTTTGGTCCAGCAAGTCAATGGCTAGAATTAACTAACTAATCTCGTAATAAGCATAAGTAATTGAATACCAAGAATAATAACCAATTAATCAAAAGATCAAATAACTCTAGAAATCATGAATATCTAAAATAATGTTGAATTATAATAAAACAATTAACATATCATCGTTCAAGAAAAAGAAAACAAAGTAAAAGAAAGAACTCATAGACAAGCCTCATTCTTCTTCCATTGAAGACCTTCTTGTACAACCCTCATTGAACTTGAAGAATTCCTCCTTGGACTGAGTGATTTTCTTTGACGATCAATGAATTCCCCCATTTCCCCTTATGTTTTCCATCTATTTATAGGCTTGAGAGGTGCCTAAACTCGTAGGTACCAAGTTCTTGGCCGAGTAGAAGTTGAGAACTGCTAAAACTCTTCAAATTTCCAAAAACGCATAGAAAGATCGCAGTACCGCCTTAGGGATAGACCACAGCCGGCGCCGCCTTGGTCCTTGGAGCCGGCGCCGCCTGTGTTCTGTTTCTCCACTCGTCCACTGATTTTTCTCTGAATTGTGCGCATATGTTCCAGAATGCAACCGGCGCCGATTCCAGCCTTACAGCCGGCGCCGCCTCAGCTCTGTTTCACGACGGTTTCGCTTTGTTTTACCCAAAATCCTGAGATAATGACCAAAATACCTTTCCAATGGTAAAATCTCAAATATGAAATAATATGACTAGTTATTTCACAAAATGTATTACAAAAGAGCCTCAAATAACTAAGCAAAGTATAACCAATTTAGCTCCTATCACATTCCCCCACACTTAACTTTTTGCTCGTCCTCAAGCAAAGTATCAAGAACAAGTAGGAAAAACACAAGGTTTTAATCACTTAATCAATTCCAAAACCATATCTTCAGTGCTTTCTTTATTTATGAACATAAAACATATGATACTAAATCTTTCACAGCTAATGCAAGACTTGTGTAGTGATAAATGACTTAGTAGAACCATCTCAATACTTTACAATATTCTCAAACCATTGGAAAGAAGTCAGTTTAAAAAGAGTATGCATTCCATATGCTTACTTTTCATACAATCTCTCCACTAATCCGAGACATATCATGATTCTACTTAGATCAAGTAGGACTTTTAAGCTTGTAATGTAGGGCTAAAGGTTTGTAATGTGGCTTAGCAAACGAAGGATATAGGAACATCAAAAGTCAAAGAAAACTGAGAGTAAGCAAGAAAAGGGTAACCAAAATAAACCTATAATTCCCAACTCTTCTTGCTCTCCTATTTCAAGAATCAATCAAACCATAACCTTATATAACAACCCTTATGTATTTCAATCCTGCATTGTTCTTTTTTTTTTTTCTTCTTTTACTCATCTTCTTATCATCAACTCTTTTCCTCACAAGATCACTCAATTTTCCAGCAATGGTGTCAAGTGTTTTATATGAACTTACTTTTACAGTTCACTCACCATCCATTTTGTGATCTTTTCGCTCTTCTTTTTTCCAATTCTTTTTCAGTTCTCTCTTCTTCTACTCCTCTTTTGTTTTCGCTGCTACTGTTCTTTTCTTTTTCACTCACTTTTCTTTCTAGCAGCTTGTTGTTTCCTCTTTTCACTGCCACTCGTTTCTTTTCTTCTTCTCATCTTTTTTAGCTCAACATTCTTTTTTTTCTCAGTTTTTTCAACTTCTTCCTTCCATTCCACTTCCTTTCTTTTTCCAACTCCACTCGTAATTGATCCATGACTGAAAGTAACAAGTCATGATCTCCATCCCTGCAATTTTTCCAACATACATATACCTTCATTCTTCAAGAGCATAAAGACTTGGAAATTATACAAACTCTCAGCACAAGTAATGGACAAAATATCGTGATAGGTTTTAAAGAAAGAAATCACCAATTTAGGCTCAAAATAGGCACTGGGGATAATATAACAATAGGTAGGCTTGAAAAGCTCAAACTATCCAAAGAAGGCCTATTACCGTCATCCCTAAGTTAAATCATGAATGTCTTTCTTATTTTGCCTCGAGAGGTATTCAAGTAAGTTCTAGAATGTTCCATGAATTTTAGAGAAAAACAGGTTTAAGAATAATGCAAAGCATTTGATCAAGAACTACTTTATCCAAGTGAGAGGAAAAAGTCATGCATAAACCATAAATAATCTACAACATATGCTCTATAATCCATCATAAAGACATGCACTAAAAAAAATACAGCTTGAAATCTCCAGAAAATCAGAAACTGGTGAGAATTTTGAAAAAATCCCGCTCCCAAGAATATGTATAGAAAAATTGTCAATCAAACCACTCCCCCACACTTAAACTGGACATTGTCCTCAATGGTCAAATAAATATAACAAAAACAACCAATACCATGGGACCAAACAAAATAAAGGAGAAGAGATAGGAAAAATAAACTTCCATTCATTGTGGCGTACAAGAGCTGAATGCGTGAAGAGGGAGGCAGCATCAACGTACCTAAAAAATATAAAAGAAAATACCAAAGCATAACAATTAGAAAAGAAAATAAAGCAAAGACAAACGAAATAGAAACTGCCAGAAAACAACCACTGCTTGGGAAACCACACATTTTCTATGTGGATTCGTCAAAGAGCATGTCCATCTGTTCGGGATGTGGAAGACTGCCACCCGCATAACATTTCACCCTATGGCTATTAACTTTGAAAGTGCCCCGAGTGGGGTGAGTAAGTTCGAGGGTGCCAAAAGGGTCGATCTTACTTACCGTTAATGGTCTCAACCACCGAGATTTCAACTTGCCGGGAAAGAGTTTTAAACGAGAATTGAATAATAGTACTTGCTCGCCTGGTTTAAATTCAGGTTGGTAAGTGATATGCTTGTCGTGCCACCGTTTGACTTTCTCCTTGTACCATATAGAATGATCATAAGCATCCTTTCGCAATTCTTCCAAGGCTACGAGTTGAAGTAACCTGGACTTTCCAGTTGACTCAAGATCGAGGTTAACTAGTTTTATTGCCCAATAAGCCTTGTGTTCAATTTCAATGGGTAAGTGAGAGGATTTACCATAAACTAACAAAAACGGAGTTGTACCAATCTGTGTCTTAAAGGCTGTTCGATATGCCCAAAGGGTATCATCTAATTTTAAGCTCCAATATTTCCGAGTGTGATTGACAGTTTTTTCCAAAATGCATTTGAGTTCTCTATTAACCACCTCAACCTGTCCACTTGTTTGAGGGTGATATGGGGTAGCTAATCTATGGTGCACACCTAGGTGGGTGAAAACTTTTTTCATTTGTGCATTACAAAAATAAGTCCCCCTATCACTAATGAGGACCTTAGGCACACAAAAAACGAGTGAAAAGTTTTTTCAGAAATTTAACCACCACCCTTGCATTATTAGTGGGTAAGGCTTGGGCTTCTACCCGTTTAGAGACATAATCCACTACCACTAAGATATATTTATTCCCTAACGAACTAGGAAAAGGTCCCATAAAGTCTATGCCCCAACAGTTAAACACTTCACATGCTTGAAAAATTTGTAATGGCATCTCATTACATTTTGAAAGGTTACCTGTGCGTTGATACCTATCACAACTTTGGACAAACCTGTGGGCATCTTTAAACAACGAGGGCCGATAGAATCTGGCATCTAGCACCTTTCGTGCAGTGTTGTTGGCTTGGTAATGGCCTCCAGCAAATCCCTCATGACAATGTCGAAGAATATTTTTCCCTTCCTTAGAATCCACACATCTTCGAATGATTTGGTCCGCACAACACTTGAACAAATATGGATCATCCCAGAAGTAATGTCGTATGTCGGAGAGGAATTTCTTCTTTTGATGTGTCGTAAGGTCTTTTGGGGTAATTCCTACAGCCAAGTAGTTAGCAAAGTCGGCAAACCATGGTGGGGTTTGGATCTCACCTTCTATGAGCAAGAGTTGCTCATTCAGAAAAGCGTCATCAATGTCTTCGTCTAGCAAGGATTCCAAGTTTGGATTATCCAATCTTGACAGATGATTTGCAGCCAAGTTTTCTGCCCCCTTTTTGTCCCTAATCTCCAAATCAAATTCCTGCAATAATAGAACCCATCTTAGCAATCTTGGTTTGGAATCATGTTTGGTTAGTAGGTACTTCAGGGCTGAATGGTCCGTATATACAATGACTTTGGACAAAATGAGATAAGAGCGGAATTTATCAAAGGTAAACATTATGGCAAGCAACTCTTTCTCTGTTGTTGTGTAATTTTCCTGTGCATCCGTTAGAGTCTTGCTGGCATAGTATATCGGTTGGAAGTGCTTGTTCCGTCTTTGTCCTAATATTGCACCAACTATAAAGTCACTTGCATCACACATTAGTTCAAAGGAAAGAGACCAATCCGGGGCAATTAGAATGGGTGAATTAATCAATTTCTCTTTAAGTATGGTAAAAGCGTTGAGACGTTTATCATCAAAATTAAACACAGCATCCTTTTCAAGTAAAGAAGTAAGAGGTTTCGAAATATTTGAGAAGTCTAAGATAAACCGCATGTAGAAACCTGCATGACCAAGAAAGCTCCTTATAGCTTTTACCGAAGTAGGAGGAGGTAACTTCTCGATTGCTTCAATTTTTGCTCTATCGACCTCAATACCCTTATTTGAAATTTTATGCCCTAGCATAATACCTTCTTGTACCATAAAGTGGCACTTTTCCCAATTAAGCATGAGGCTAGTTTCTTCACATCTTGCGAGTACCTTCTCAAGGTTAGATAAGCACAAGTCAAATGAATCACCAAAAACTGAGAAATCATCCATAAATACCTCCATGATGTACCCCATGAGTCCTTTAAATATAGCTGTCATACACCTTTGGAATGTTCTGGGGCCATTGCAAAGGCCAAATGGCATCCTACGATATGTAAAAGTACCATATGGACACGTGAAAGTGGTCTTTTCTTGGTCCTCCGAAGCTATGGGAATTTGCAGGTAGCCTAAAAATCCATCTAAGAAACAATAATACTTGTGTCCGGCTAACCTTTCCAATATTTGGTCAATGAAAGGAAGGGGGAAGTGATCTTTTCGAGTGGCTTTGTTTAACATCCTATAATCTATGCAAAATCTCCAACCCGTGACCAATCTTATAGGGACTAACTCATTTTTATCGTTGGGGCTCACCGTCATTCCTTCATTTTTTGGTACTACTTGAGTAGGACTTACCCAACTGCTATCTGAAATAGGGTAAATGATGCCGGAATCTAAAAGATTAACCACCTCACCTTTTACCACTTTATTCATATGTGGGTTCAACCTGCGTTGGGGTTGCACTACGGGTTTTGCACTTTCTTCCATTAAGATCTTATGTGTGCAAAAAGATGGACTAATGCCTTTAATATCAGTGATCTTCCAATCTATCACCCTTTTATATTTTTCCAACAGACTTACCAGCTTGGTCTTTTGTTCTGCCTTGAAATTTTTGGCAATGATGATAGACAACTTACGATCCTTAGCCAAGAACACATATTCCAAATGCTCGGGTAGGTCTTTTAAGTCTACTTCAGGAGGAGCCTCTATAGATGATTTTATTCTCCCCAAACTGCATTTTTCTACGTCTAAATTCTGCCTCCCATCCTTGATATGAAATTCCTCCGAATATGCCATTGATGTTTCCATTAATTCTTCGTCAATAGATTCCTGTATCATCTCAAAAATTGGTTTGTCAAGAATATCAACTCTTAGACACAAATCATCAGAAGTCATAGGTTGTTGCATGCTCTTGTGGATTCGAATTATAACTTCCTCATCCCCAACCCTCAATGTCAGCCTCCTCCCATGGATATCAATTAATGCTTTTGCTGTAGCTAGGAAGGGTCTACCTAAGATTAAGGGGACTGTAGAATCTTCATTTATGTCAAGAATAACAAAATCCACAGGAAATATGAATTTATCAACTTTTACCAACACATTTTCAATTATGCCCCTAGGGTATTTGATAGATCAATCCGCGAGTTGAATACTCATCTTAGTGGGCTGTGGTTCTCCTAGGCCTAGCCTTTTAAATGTTTTATATGGTAGTAAATTAATGCTAACACCTAGGTCAGCTAATGCATTACAGACATGAAGAGTGCCAATTAGACATGGGATAGAGAAACTTCCTGAATCTTTTATTTTTTGGGGCAAACTCGAGTTGTCCTGTAGGATGGCTGAGCATTCTTCGTTGAGGACTACTGTAGACAATTCTTCTAGTTGCTTTTTGTTGACAAGCATGCTTTTGAGGAACTTAGCATATTTGAGCATGTGGATTAAAGCTTCACTGAGGGGAATATTTATGTGCAGTTGTTTAAATACCTCTAGGAATTTGTTGAACTGAGTGTCTTTTCGGGCCTTGTGTAGACGAGTAGGGTATGGTACGTTAGGCTGAAAAGTAGATTTTTCGGGAGGTGGACAGGGGATAGCCGGCACCGGTTCCAGTGCTTCAGTCGGTGTCGGGTCCATTCTGTGTTGTATCATTTCGGCGTTTATGGATATCTTGTGCCGGTTCCGTTCTTCCATTCAGTGCCGGCCTTCATCTGGTCTGTCTGGTAATTCTTTTCCACTTCGCAATGTGATAGCAGCTGTTTCCATACTGGCTAACGGTGCGAGTTCATGAGATTTTATTACCTTATCCGTTAAAAACCAGATTTGTTGTTCCATGTTGCGGATCATTGCTTCAAATTTCTTGAATGTGGAATCGATTTCTTAGAAACGCCTCGTGACATGCACTACAAATTTACCAACTAAAGTTTCAAGCTTTGTCGATTCTGGTGCTGTGAGTGTTCCCTTCGACGCGTGATGGAGGTACTGCCCCCTGTTTGACCTCCTTAGATCCCAATTCACCATTTCTACTGAACAAAGAGACGTGTTAGACATGGAATCTACAAAAGTATGCAGTTAGTTTAAAAGACGTAGTTCAAGTTGGTTAGTTTAAGTTGGGTTACACAGTTATACAAGAATACACGAAATACAAAAGATAGCATCGTTTTGTAGAAAGAACAAATATAAACTTTTATTTTGACATATTTACATATTTACATGGTTAAATCAACAAAATTCAAGTTTTTATGCTATTGTTCCCCGGCAACGGCGCCAAAAACTTGATGCATCCAGACTTGGGTATACAAATCATACAAAACTAAGCACATTCCCAATCAAATTCAAATTAAAACGTTAAACCCAAATCACACATATGAGCAAGCGTACTCATCATTAACTGAGCATAGGGTTAAAACGAGTGTCGATCCTCAAGGAAAAAGTAGCCATTAATTACCCTTCTTTCATTATTTAACCGACTTGATAAAGTGAAAAACAAAAGAAAAATTAAAAAGAAAATAAAAATATGTATGTGTCAAGGATGTAGATTTATGTAACTCAAGCCATTGTTTAGACAAACATGATCTTAAAGAACTTAACCATTATCACAACCAATCATTCTCTTGGTACCATGAAGGATAAATGTAGACTCACTTTGATGGTCAATCCATGAAATCAATATCTTCTAGATAAATTAGAATCACTTGGTCCGTCTCAACTAATTCATCCAAAAGATGCATTAAACACTACACTTAATTAAATTCCCTTGGTCTCGGCGAATTTAGAGTATAAAATTAATTAATGAACCCTTGGTCTCGGAAGACATCAATTAACCTTCAATTACCAGTTCTTAAACAATCAATCCCCTTTGGTCAAACAAGTCAATTGCCAACAGAATATGAAATTAATAAATCAAAATACCTATCAACCCCCTTTGGTCCAGCAAGTCAATGGCTAGAATTAACTAACTAATCTCGTAATAAGCATAAGTAATTGAATACCAAGAATAATAACCAATTAATCAAAAGATCAAATAACTCTAGAAATCATGAATATCTAAAATAATGTTGAATTATAATAAAACAATTAACATATCATCGTTCAAGAAAAAGAAAACTAAGTAAAAGAAAGAACTCATAGACAAGCCCCCTTCTTCTTTCTTTGAAGACCTTCTTGTACAACCCTCATTGAACTTGAAGAATTCCTCCTTGAACTGAGAGATTTTCTATGACGATCAATGAATTTCCCCATTTTCCCTTATGTTTTCCATCTATTTATAGGCTTGAGAGGTGCCTAAACTCGTAGGTACCAAGTTCTTGGCCGAGTAGAAGTTGAGAACTGCTAAAACTCTTCAAATTTCCAAAAACGCATAGAAAGATCGCAGTACCGCCTTAGGGATAGACCACAGCCGGCGCCGCCTTGGTCCTTGGAGCCGGCGCCACCTGTGTTCTGTTTCTCCACTCGTCCACTGATTTTTCTCTGAATTGTGCGCATATGTTCCAGAATGCAACCGGCGCCGATTCCAGCCTTACAGCCGGCACCGCCTCAGCTCTGTTTCACGACGGTTTCGCTTTGTTTTACCCAAAATCCTGAGATAATGACCAAAATACCTTTCCAAGGGTAAAATCTCAAATATGAAAGAATATGACTAGTTATTTTACAAAATGTATTACAAAAGAGCCTCAAATAACTAAGTAAAGTATAACCAATTTAGCCCCTATCTGGGGTATTATATGCCCCACGTATAAAATATCTAAGGATTATAAATGAAGTTGGTTGCCAACTATAATATTTCCTTATCAAATATAATTTATGTAAAATATATTATTTCTTATCAAATATAATATATATAAAATAAATTTTAGGCTGTAATCAATTATTTTTTTCCAAATAATTCTTCTTTCTTATTTTCCCTTCTATTTTTCAAGACTTCCTCTTAAAATTCATCTAAAAGTTCTTCTAAGGCAATGAACCATTCTCTCTCAAGACTGTTTAGGGAGGGATGTTTTGCAATTTCTTCACACTATTCCCTTGAAGAAAAAATTCCGCCTCTTTAAACTAAAAAATCACCCTCGTTCACCTCATTTACCACTACAAAAAGGACCGTCCATTCCAGAAGAAACTTAAACTCTACTCTATCTTTCTCTTAGTCACTGTGGCATCTCATATACTGAGATGTGCAGCCCAACAACCAATCCTTGAAGCAACTAAATGGAAAAGAAGAAAATTTGATGAGAAGGCTGAAGAATGGGTATGAACTACTAATACACTTTCCTTTTGTTTTGATTTTTTTTTTTTTTAGTTTCTTTCTTCTACTTGGAAATGGTTGCCCAAGATATTTGATATTGCTATTTTGTATAGTAGGTTCAATGCAACAAGTTTGAAGCTTGGCAACATCAATTTTGTATGCTATTTAATGGTAGAAGAAATGAAGTTGGCAAGTTGAGTATATTTGTTCAAATTGCTATATAGCAGAAGTTGAAAGAGGAGAGTGCAAGCCCCTGCCACAGAGTGTTGTTCTTGGAGCAAAAGATCTGCCAAGAACAATCCTCAATTATCATATTGAGTAGCGATTAGCTAGGCATCTGAAGCAGGAGAAACAAAATAGAGCAAGCATTTAAGGAAAAAATATTAACGAGGTGATTCAGTTGATTTTTTATTTACTTGTGTGGCATGTTGATTCATGTTTTCATAAATCCTAATGGTTTGCTTCATCTAATTCCCTAGCTTGGTTGCCAGAATAGGTTGTAGAGTTTCCTACTCAAGCCTTTGCACATTCTAATTTCCAATTCATCTGTATTGCTAGGTTCATAGAATAGATGGACTTGTTGTAAGAGTGGTGTCATCGGTGGACAAGTTGGAAGTAAAGCCACGTTTTCTTGGAATTTTTTAGGAAGAGGGTTATCTATCAAAATTTCCATATAAATCCCAGGTATGCTGGGCCAATCTTGATAAGGCTGCATTATGAAGTGAAATTTGAATTTTTATTTAGATATAAAATTTTACCTTAAGATGATATAGGGCAATGTTTAGATATGGCCTAATTTTTTTTTTTTTAACTTTTCCAAAAGAAATGTTTCTATAAGAATCTAAAATGTCATAAAGATCTTGATTGCCGTATAACTTTGTTATAATAGTAGGAAATGGATTTTAAAACAAAGTTGGTTATGAACTTATTGTCTTGCAAAAAGCTTTCATTTTTGGACCACGTTTGCTGTGATGCTATTGACCACTTGCTTTTCACTTATTGTCGATAATCCTAGGAATGCATATTTTGTATATCCTTAACGCAGAACAACACGGGATCTATCCCGTGTTGTCTTTTATTTTATTATTTTTTATTTAATTTTTATTAATTAATTAAAATATTATTTTATTTTTTAAAATTTATTTTACCTTAGTTTTCTTCATTGGGCCAGATAAATTATTTATTCTTGGGCATGAACACCCATAAATAATAAATTTCAATTATTTATTTTCTGAACTTTATTAAATAGCCCAATAAATAATAACAAGTCCAAATAAAATTTCATACATTTTATTTAGTTCCAGATTAATTTTCCAAATTTTCAATCTGAGCCTTAGGCCCTGAATAATTAATTAACCAATTAAACTAGATAAAATAAATACTCTCTCTTAGACTTTTTATTTTATTCTAGTCTAATAATAAATTAGATTAATAAAATAAAAAATCCATAATTATCAAGACCAATTCCTTGACCTAAATCCTTCATGACTTAAGGGCCATTCTAGGGACCAAAAGACAAATCGCCTTGTCTACTAAAATGACCAAAATACCCTTATTATATAAATAGTTATATTTTACATTTTAAATATTTTCTAACATCACTATAAGAAAATATTGACCCTAAGGACAATGCTTGTCAGCAAAGTCTTCGATCTACAGGTGTAATGACTAAAATACCCCTCTACGCATCACCTTGCAATTATAAAAGAAGAGTGTACTAACAACTCTCTAATAGACATATACCATCTTTAGACCTCTAATCCAATGATCCATGATTTCTGGAATGTTTTCACTTTTCAAGGGAGCTACCCTAAAGTAAACATCCAAGTCATGTTCCCTAAGACCCTGGATACTTAGATCATTCGAATAGTCACAAGGGGCATTATAGCATAGAAGATATCTTGTACAAGTCTGTCTTAACAACTAGTCATATATACCCAACATACAAGTATATTAGTTCTACGAAAGAACCTCAACTATAGTATATTAAAGTATATGCTTCTAACTTCATCAAACCATCAACTCATACTCAAGCGATAGAATATTAGTCCATGCTGTAGTAGTAATAGTTTGGGTTTCTTTTAAATAGTACTTTTAGAAATCACTATTACAGATCATGTTCTACATATTCGAAATACGCTTATGCTATAAAGTGAGTGAACTACTCACTGGCTAAAAGTAAGCCATTCCCCATTTGGAATTCCTAACACAATAACCTATACATGATGAGATTCCCATTCTCATCAATCGGTTAAGAAAAAATATTTATGTGTTAAGTAATCCGTGATCCATATTTTATTGTGAAAGACCACCATTCACATGGATCACTTACTTAAACACAATAGGTCATTTCCAAACAAAAATCATGCACGAATAAAATGTAAATTCAAAAACAAATTTTGAGAATAAATTATTTTATTAATAAATTCGATAATTATATCAGATAATCTAGCCTAGAGGGCATATATTCCAACAGATTTTACTCCCAACCTCTTTAATCACAATAGTCAAAGCTCACCCCAATTGGGGTTTACCTCTTTAACCTTGATACAAGTTAGATAGATAGAAAGATTATAGAAATAGCTTATAGATTGAGCAAAATCTGAAGAAATAAGCACCAACACGTTTTACCTTTGGAACAATTTTATTTCACTTTGAAGTACAAATGAAAAGGGAGATTTTTGTATTCTAAAGTGTCAGAGTGTTTCTGAGAAAGATAGTACAAAAATCTACTTTAAAATTGAGTTTTGAGAGCCAAACTTGAAGTCCCAATGGCTAGAAACAACTAATTACTTTCTGTTAGGGTTTCTAAGGTTTTAGATTCATAAAGTGGAAAGATGTCCGTTCAAAATGTGAATCCAAAATGGTACTTTTTAAGCAGAAACATTTTGAAAAATGCTACAAATCATTGGATGGAGTTTTGGATGCAGAGGTCCATCCAAACTGCTCAATCCAAACATCCAAAAACCTACTCTTTGAAATCATTTTATTTATGTGCTTCAAGGTAAAAGTAAATTGAACATAAGGTAAAGAAACATAGGAATTTACAAGTAATACCTTAACAACGATTTCTAGTCTATAGTTTTTTCACAAAGACTTCACGATTTGCAAGCTCTTAAGCTGAAGTTGTACTTGATCAATCACTTCTTTAGGTTCCTTTTGCTTAAGAGCTGGTTAGCAGTCTTATTTACATGCCTTGAAAAAATTGAGGTCGAACATATCCTATCACATAAAGACCACACAAGTTAATCCTTATTAATATTTGTCATAAGTTAAAATACAGGAGAATTCCCTTAGGATAACAATCTCCCCATTTTTTAGGGATAGCAAAATTGATAGGATTGTGACATGAATATAATGATATATACAGTATGGACATGTTAGACCGAGAGAAAATAAGAATATTTTTAACTAAAATGCATTCTCTCATTATAGGATTCAAAGAGTGCTTATGAGATTAAGATAAGAAAATTTAAGCATGTACTCACAAACATGGCTTAATGAGCGTATGGCCCAACTTATCTCCTTATCCTCTTTCCTTCCATAAATGGACTATTTCCCAGGGAAATAGCTGCATAAAGGTTACTCAAAAAAAAAAAAAATGTATAGTTATGTACATAAAGGAGTGTAGAAGATAAATCATAAGATATAATACTTCCCCTATGTATGTGCATATATGAACAGAAGATAAAGAGATGCTAGCTATAAAGTGCATTTGAAAATAAGACTGGATTTCAAGCTTTTGAACCTCCAAAACATGAATCCAAAATGGGTTAAAATGAGGTAGAAGATAGCCTTTTAAAAAGTTATTTTTGGACTGGTATTTTGGATTGAAGAAATGAGTCTAAAACTCCTTCTGAGTTTGTGCAAAGATCAATGATTTTCCTGAAATTGACTAAACTTATTTTTCTCAACACAAGAGTTTTACTGTGCAACAAAAAACAACACAGATTTCATAAATATCCACTTAAGTGTCCTCATCATCGAAATATTTTTCAAAATGTGCATCACAACCATAGTCAATATAAATCATCCAACCAAATCTCAATCAGTCAGAATGCACATTAAACTCATACGCATACTTTAATCTCTTTAGTCCATAACACCAATATCTCAACATAGTGTCCATCAAGTCATAGGACCAAATTCTTCACAGTCCGCATTCTCAAACCATAACTATAAACAGTTACAATTACAATCCAACATTCATTCTCATAGTCACAATCACAATTCATCACAATGCATCTCAAACCATACTAATTATATTTTACTTATATTTCTCCCCCTTTGTCATCAATAAAAAAAAATTGCAGAGGAGAAAGAAATCAAACAGAGATATGGGGCAGAAATCAATTAGATAGAAAATAGAGATAGTGTTAGTGTTGTGCCTTTGAGGCAATCACTTATAAATTGTATATGACATATTTTTTTTTTTTTATAATACAAGGCATTATTTATCTTTCAATTTGTTTTCTTTACTTTCATGTAAAATAACTATTAGATAAAGTCCCTAGTACAACACTGTGTTAAGAAAACCATGATAGAGATCATGATGTGAGATTCCTACTACACTGTATAGAGTTAGTACTTAAATAATCCTTAGTCATATAGGGCATCATTAATGCGTTAAGACTAGCAGTGTTAGACATCCTGATCTGATTAGGTGATAGTTCTCATATCCATGCGTATTCAGATACTCAAAGTTAATACACGGATACTTGTTAATAGAACAAGTACATTGGATGACTTGACTATGAGATAATCATATGGATAATTATGTAGTGCTAATGATAGAATCTTGTTATAGCAAACACGCAAGTATCTTTAGACTTGAGATCTCCAAGGTACTTTGTTTGCTGAGCATTGTATTTTTATTCCAATCTCTGAAGCCAGATTGAGGGCCGCCCATGGGATGGATATTAGGTACAATATGAGGTATATAAAAGTAGTTGAGAAGGTCAATAAAGGATTCAGCACTCCTAATAGTAGGGGTGAAGATCTCACGGCCACTTGTTGAAATTACTACTCGTGAAATCTTTGGCCAAGGTGATTTTGTATTGGAAACAATTCCGATTAATACACATATAGAGTAGTGGATTCCTACTACAAGTACTAATATATTCAGGCTAAAATTAATATATATTCTGGAGGGAGTTGGCACTAATTCTATACTTCAAACCGAATGAGATATTGTATGGTGAAATGAGTTTATTGCACTGTAGTTTGTTATTGAAGGGTTCATGTCAAGCCACTTGACTTCCTGGACTCTTTGGTGGTCATGATGTGTTACTAGATACCGCTCATAATTTGCTGAATATGTGTTTATTAATTAAAGAATTAATAAAATAATCCTAATTAGAATTAAGAAATTAATTCTAAATTATTAAGGATTATTAATCCTGAAGACATTTGGATTAATTTATATTTCACTACCAATAGACTAGGAAACTTAATGTGTAAAACTCCATCTAAACCTACCCTAGAATTAGAGGGATGAGATGCATTTCATGGTATATTGCATAAAAATATATTTACTAGATGAGTTTTTATGTTTTAGTTTTGTTATATGTGGTTTATATAATTTATTTGTACTTGTTGAGTATTGAGGGTAATTAGGAAATTTTGCTCAAAGGAGAGAGAAGGAAAGAATTAGGAAGTAGGAGGGAAGAGAGATAAGTTGAAAAAATAAAAATATGATTTAATATGGTTAAGTGGTTAGAGCTTTGTAGTTAATTCCTAAGGTCTTAAGTTCAAATCTATTCAACTATATATTGTTTTTAATTATCCTAACTAATGTTTGAATTTTATTTCTTGCATTCCATGAAACTAAGAATGTAGTCTTAGGGGAGACACAATGGTAATATTCTAACCATGTGATCTTGCCCTAAAAGAAAATCTAGAAGAGTTTTAATCTCCATTATTTTAGCAACTAATGTCCTAACATATTTGAATTTGAAATATTCATATATCTTGAATTCTTTTAAATTTCCTTATAAAATATTTTAGATGATCTTGGCCTTGGTTTTTTTTTAAAAGGAAAATTCCAACTCTTGGAGAATTAGTTAGCTGAAATATAGGAGGGAAAATAGTTAGTTGTTTTCCAATTAAATCACTATAGTTTCTTCTTCGAAGAACTATATTTTGCTTGTTCTTGTTTTGGTTCAAAACTGGAATTTTTTCCAGCTCTTCCTCTTGGCTGGATTTCTAAAAAAAAGTAGTACATTTACCTATTCTTTTCTTGCTAGCAAACAACCATTTTCGTGTAGGTAAAGGAGCTGAAAATTCATTGGAAATTCGCAGCTATTGTGACCTTACCAAACCAGAAAATTTTTCAGCAAACTACCAAGTGTTTAGTCATGGAAATTGAGCAATAACCCATGCATAGGATCATCTAAAATTCTCCTCTTTCTTCTTCAAGATGGTGGCTAGAAAACCACCATTAATAGACATTCAAACACTCCTAATTTTCATCTGCAAATCCATTTCAAAATAATTCAAATTTTTGCTGACAAATCATCCTAGATTCTATGAGTTCTTATAGCTAAATTCCAGATTTTTTTCCCCAACTTTTCCAACCTTCAACTAGCTAGCATTTCTCTTCATTTTCTTCTTCAATTCTCCTTCATTTCTTCACCATATTTTCGGCCATGCTAGGGATCTAGCTGAACATCTTTTCTTCTTCACCAACCTTAGCCAACAAAACTCCATTAAAGCACCTCAAACCTCTCCTAGTTTCTCTCTATTCAAAATACTTTAAATTTGAAAATTAAATCCCACATTTTGCTCCATCAAACACTCACCTATCTAGTAACCAATCTTATCAAACCAAACTAGAAAATTCTACACTCAATTCCACAAGGAATTTCAGCCACACCATCCAAGAACACTCTCCCACTTCATCTAGCTTTCTCTCCTATTCTCTCAAAAACACCAATAACACAACTACCCACCTTCGACCATTTAGTCACTTCTAAACATCCCAAACCACTCTAAAACCTTCAAATAAACTAGAGATCATCATATCCTTTTATTTGGTACACTTCATAACACCAAAACATCCAAAGTGCACTATTCATTCATATCAAACAAGCATTTTTTTTTTAGCAAGTCAAGAAGAACACTATAAGGTAAACCAAGTCCAAACTTCCTCTTTTTTTCTCGTTTCTTTACTTACATTTCTTCTTATTCTCTTCTCAATCTCTCTCTCTTGACCGAATTCATTGTGGGCCAACTTAGACTTCTTCAAACCTTGGTCTGTCAAAGGACTCATCAAGGCATTCAAGGCTTCGATTGTTAAAGTGATATCTTCAACTTAGATCGATTATCAAACAAGCATTTTGTCCTAAAATTCCTCATTTATTTTTGAAGTCAAGATTATTAGAACGATGGCTTATTGATATGATGATGGATGGTCTAGTGGTGTTGGGGAAAATAAATGCAATTTTATATGACACAGATGATTTTATAATGTATAGATTAAGATATGTATTAGAACTATTCGATGAAGAAGATTTGGATTTTGATTTTCACATGAGGTTATGATATGTTGTTAGTATATTTGTGAATTGGGTCTATATGACTAGCATGAGATGATATGGTGGATAGGGAGATTATTGCTATTGTAATTTTGCTAAAGCTTTAATATATGTTGATCTTGCCATCAATTGCCATGCAAACATTTATATGGCTAATGATACTACTTTTGCTATGAAAATTATTATTATCACTCTGCTTGTATGATTACTATTTTATTTAGTAATAACAAAATTATTACTACCTTTAAATACTAATAGTAATATTATTGCTACTTTTGATACTTAAATCACTATTATTTTTTTTATTACTGACATTGCTAGTAATATTACTATTTTTGCATAATATTATCACTACTAATGTTATAAGTATTATTATTGGTATTGCTATTTTTAAGTATCACCGATATTATTAATATTACTAAACATCTTCATTTTAGAAAAAATATTAATAAAATTAGTGTTATTATTATCGCTATTAGCCATAATATTTTTATTTATTGATATTATTGTTAATATTAATATAATAAATATAATAAATATTATTTTTATTAAATGTTATTATTTTTCTTTAAAAAATAATAAATGTAAATTATTTGAGGGGCTAAATTAGTCATATTTTTCCTAGTTATTTGAGGTTCTTTTGTGATACGTTTTGTTCAATAACTAGTCATATTCCTTCATATTTGAGATTTTATCCTTGGAAAGGTATTTTGTTCATTATTACAGATTTTTGGGATAAAACGAAGCAAAAATGTCGCAAAACAGAAGAGAGGCAGCGCCGGACAGGGCATTGGAACCAGCGCCGGTCATGCACTGATGACACGAACTTCGAGACGACAAAAATTATCAAAACAGAGCAGAACAGAGTGAAACTAGTCTGGCTGCATTCTGGAATAAATTGTGCAAAATTTGGAAAAAAATCGACGAACGAGTGGAGAACCAGAGCACAACCGGCGCCGGCTCTGAGAGCTAAGGCGGCGTCAGCTGTGCTCTGAGGAAAAGGTGGAATTGTGATTTTTCTATGCGATTCTTGGTAATTTGTGGAGTTTTAGTATCTTCCAACTTCTACTCGGCCAAGAATAATTCAGCAACCAGTTTAGGCACTTCCCAAGCCTATAAATAGATGAAAAACACAAGGGAAAATGAGAGAATTAATTGATTATCACAGAAAATCACTCAATCAAAGGAGGAATTCTTCAATTCAAGGAGGGTTGTGTAAGAAGGTCTTCAAAGGAAGAAGAAGGAGGCATATCTATGAGTGCTTTCTTTTACTTTGTTTTCTTTTTCTTGAACAATGATATGTTCATTGTTTTATTGTAATTCAACGTTATTTCAGATATTCATGATTTTTAGAGTTGTTTGATCTTTTGATTAATTGGTTATTATTCTTGGTATTCAATTATTTGTGCTCATTACGAGATTAGTTGGTTGGTTTTCTCCATTAACTTACTGGACCAAGGGGGTTGATGGTAGCTTCAATTTATTAATTTTGTATTCTATTGGCTATTGACTTACTGGACCAAGGGGGTTGATTGCTTAAAACTGGTAATTGAAGGTTAATTGATGTTTTCCGAGACCAAGGGTTCATTGATTAATTTCATGTTTTAAATTTGCCGAGACCAAGGGAATTTAATTAAGGATTGTATTTAATGCGTCTTTTGGGTGAATTAGTTGAGACAGACTGTAACACCCCGCTACTTAGGCCCGCCAGGGCCGGGGATGTCGCCCCGTCCAAAAGACAAGGGGTCTTTATAACTAGGTTATACAAATAAAATAGTGAAATAAAAATAATAATTTAACTTAAAATTTATTAAAACCCAGAATGAATCCAAGAATTCCCAAAAGAAAAACAAATCCATAAATAAAATCATCCACTCTCAACTCCCCAAAGCAATACATGAAAATAAAAGACAACATTCTCTTCCAAGGCAGATAACACTAGCTACTCATCCCCATAGCAGGATCGACCTGAAATCATGGTAAAATGGTGGTGAGATAGAAATCTCAGTAAGTCCGTGTGTGCTTTGGGTGTTCAGTGAAAACAGTTCGTGAATGCAAAGTATAAAATTCTTTATAAGAGTTCACTGGCAAGCAATAAACATCAGTAAAAAATAAGAGTGGTGTTTTGGCATCTCCAGCCATACATAATTTATAAAATTAACCACTCAAAAGAAAGGATTACGAGTTATCACATGTTGGGCCCCATAACCGGATGATCAGCATGCCATACTTTGTGCATACCGCCGGTCAGAATGCCACACTTTGTGCAGACTGACAAAAGTAGGTGATCGGCCTACTAGGCAAGATACTCCTCATTCTCTATACCCAAATAACAACCGGGTGTCCATTTCGGCAAAACATAGTCACTTGACTGAAATAAAAACTGTTAGCTCGGACCGGCATGACTAAGTAGTACTGACGTTTCTCTAAGTTGAGCTTATCTTCTGGAGGTGGCCTCCTGCCAGAAGACTCACTCTTGCTCTTCAAAACTAGTACTATTAGCCTACCCTTATTGAGTACTCAACATAACGTATCACACTTGGGAAAAATGAACAAAACATAGTTCCACTTGAAAATGGCAATTAAGGTTTTCCAAAGTTTGGGACAAAACTGGTTTTAGAAAGAATTTTAGGTTTTGAGTAAAACCGCCCCTTGATTTGCAAATAATTTATTTGTCTGAAATGAGAATGGAAATATTCCTCAATTGCTTTTACAGAAATGAGTGACCCTGCATTCTACATTTGGCTTGCCATAAAAAAAAAAAAAAATCATTTTTCATCAAACAGGTTTTATGCAGGAGCTTACCTGATCCTTGCTCACAACAAAGGTCTCCAACAGCTGACCTAACCTCGCATGGGGTAAATACAAACCACAATCAAACTCAAGCTAAAGATTCACTTTCACAAATAAAACTAACTCAACTTACTACAATCATGTACCTAGTGTCCCAAGCTTTAAGGCTCGATAATAAATAAAAGGATTTATAAAATAAATCTAGTTTGATATTAAAATAATTAGAGTTTGGGAAATAGGTACTAATAAGTTGAAGGTTTAAATCTTTCTAAAATAATTTAGAGTTTATTTGATGAAAAGTCCTAGGTGGAATTAGGTAAAATAATGATTTATTAATAATTTAGTTGTTAGAGGATAATTGATAATTAAAATTAGTTGAAAAGAAATTTTAATGAGTCTTGATTGAAAGATACTAAATAAATTTTAGTAGGTTTTGGTTAAAAGATAATAATTAAATTTTAATAGTAAATATTTTACTTATTATGATTATTTTCATAAAAGGCTTTATTTGATATTATCATTTTATATATAATATCTATATATTTTATTTTTCTAGCAAAAGCTATTATCTATTTAACTAAAATATCCTTATTATATATATAATATTCCAAATCTACCCTTCTTAGGGTTTTTTCGAACTTACTTAGCAAAATCATATTATTAAATATTTTATTCATGAAATAAAAATTAGCTTAGAGACAACTAGATCATGATCATATTTCTATGGCTAACCACAATCATGAACATATAGAATCCTTCAATTCATCAAATCATCCAAATCATGCATATAAGTATAGATCTAACGATATCAAGACATGATCTAACCTTTTCTAGCATAAATATGATCATGGCTTCAATAATCCAACACACATATAAATCCTATTCACCAAAGGTGGCATAATCTCTAGCATACTTTATCACAAACACTGCCTATGACATGCATCAGGCCTCAAATCATCATACTATCAACCAAGACAATCCTTCCATGCATACATCCCATCTCCTTCACAATCATACATATATTCATGCTTCAACCCCAACAATACATACACAAATCCTATCTCCATCCACCTTCTAACAACATCACCCTAAAGACATGAATCTAGGATTTAAAAGAAAGATGGAAGGCACTTACTTGGTTGATGAATGCCTTGAAGGAGTTTAGAATGGATCTCAACTCCTAGATGTCTAACTTTGTCCAAGGGAGATGGCGAAAACATGATCATGAGAGGAGAAGCCATCCGGCCAAGAGAAGGGAGGTTCGTCCATGAGAGAGAGAGAGAGAGAGAGAGAGAGAGAGAGAGAGAGAGAGAGAGAGAGACCATTAGAATGTTTATTCACATATGTTCTCACTAGAGATCAAGATTGGAGAAGATGAAGTTGTTAGAACAAACTGTACCTTGAAGGTGTTCTTGAACCTTCACAGAATTTTCTGGTTTTGATCCGAAGTAGCGAGTTGATTTGTGGAGTTTGATGTTAAGAATGGTGTTGATGGACTCACGGCAGTGAGTAGGTCAAATCTGGAGATTTTAGAGAAAGTTTGAAGTGATTTGGAGAGGTATTAGGTGAAAGACAGTAGTAGTTGTTCTTGGTGTAGTGTGTGTGTTCTTGGAGATTGAAGGGAATTGAGAGATTGTAGTGTAGCTGCCGAAAATTCTGAGGGAATTAAGCTGGCCGAATTTTTGTAGGGTTTAGGGAGTTGTTTCTCTTATTTGGAAGGAAAAAGGGAAGGTTAGTTGTCACAATCCTTGAAGAATATTTTTAGGAAGTGAATTTGGAAACTAAATATTCCAAGAATATCTTGATTGTTGGAGAGTTTTGGAAGTCTGCCATGGCTGACTGTTTGAGCAGAATTTCAGTGGGATTAATGCTGGTCTATGGGAGCTTATGGTGGCTGAAAGTAGGGTGCTTAATGGTGAAGAAGAAGTCTGGTTATTTGGGGAATGCATTATGGGAAGTTGCTAAACAAAGGTGGCTGGAATTTTGGAAATCAATCAAGCTAAATTGCAAGGATTTGTTGGAGAGATTTTTGGACAGCCATTGCTAAATTTCAAGCAGAAGCTTAAGGGGGATAATGGAGCTCTGCTACTGGAGGTTTAAGGAAGGTTTTTACAGAATAAGGTTGGTGTTTCGGCTGGGAGAAAAATAGAAAACAAAACTGGAACTTGGACTGCCCAGAATTTTCGCTGGGCAGATTTTCGGCTGCCATTTCCAGCCGACTTGTAGAGGGTTTGAAGGGGGAGTTCAGGGGTTTTCAAGGCTCATTTCCAGCCTTCTTCATTGAGGAAAAATATGGCTAAGGTGTTGCACAAAATCTGGAAGAAAACAGCTTGGTTTTGGACTCTCAAAGTGGCGATTTGTACAGGAATTTTTCCTGTTGTTGCTCCAGCTTTAAGCAGTCCGAAAATGGCCAAGAAATTCAGATTGTAAACTGATCCTAAAGAACATTTTTTTGGCAGCATTTGGAAGGGAATGTTAGCTAAGAAAGTCGACATTTTGAAGGCACAACAAGCTGGAAAATTTCAGCTCATTCCAAAAAGGAAGATGAACTAGCTAGAGGGAATTTTCAGCTAACTCACTAGAGGGATTTTTCCTCTTGGAACTTCCCACAACTCTTCCACATTTTTCAGACCATAAGAAGTCTTTTACCAAGACATTTTGATCCTACAAGATCACACACTTTACTGAAATTTCTGGAAACAAAATGGCTAGAATCACTTGATCAAACTAATGAGTTGAGAATTAAGGAAAAATCAAAGATCAAGGAAAAATGAATTCCCTTTGGGAAATTCGAGTAGGTAAGGGTGTAGAATGAAGTTGCTCCTAACATGTCTCTCTTAGGACATCATCCCTACCTTACTCCAAGCTCATAAGGCCGAAATTACTCTTCCCCAAGCAAAAATAAAATTAAATCAAGTTAAAGCTTCCATGATGGAATTTGAACCCTAGTCTTCAATAATTAATTTTAAGGCTCTAACCACTAAACCACATCAACTCTTGCTGATATTTTTCCTAGAAAAATTATTTTCTATTCAATCCACAAGCTATTTCCCTATTTTCACCTCGGGCAAAAATTACCATTTTGCCCTTCTCACTCAATAATCATAATCAAGCCCTCTAGACTATAAAACACAAATTGAATCCACATAAAATCATATAAAAATATATTTAAACATGCAATAAAATATGATATGCATCCCAACTCCCTTACTCTAAGGTTGGTTTTGGCTGGGGTTTCACACAGACCAAGTGATGCTAATTTATCTGGAGGATAGTGATTTTATGGATTGACTATCGAAGCGAATCTACCTTCATCTTTCATGATGCCAAGAGAATAATTAGTTGTGATAATGGATAGATATTTTATGATCATGTCTGTCTAAACAATAGTTTGAGTTACATAATTTTCCATCCTTGACATGTATATATTTTTATTTTTATTTTATTTTCTTGTATTTTATTTCTTTTCACTTTATTAAGTCGGTTAAACAATAAAAGAAGGGTGATTAATGTCTACTTGTTCCTTGAGGATCGAAACTTGTTTGAACCCTATGCTATGTTAATGATGAGTACGCTTGCTCATATGTGTAGTTTTGGTTAATGTTTTAATGTAAACTTGATTGGGAATGTGCTTAGTTTTTATATAATTTTTATACCCAAATCTAAACACATCATTATACCCAATTAATACTTTTATCACTTACTCATGTTACTATAGCATCAATTTTTTTTTATATTAATATTAACATCTAAATTATTTTATTAATTAATTTTAGAACTCCTAAGCTAGTTGCACCATATTTGATTGTTGCTATTCATTATGTGTATCTAAAGTTGGGAGTTAGTCGTACCTATGTAATTTTGGTACTTAGTTGTACACCAATAGTGACATACACCCTATATTTACCCCAGACAGGGTTAGGTTGCCTTGCGCAAGACTTGGAGGATTATTTTGTCAAGTGGAATCAAGAGTTCAAAGTAAGTCTTTGCATAAAGATGTTTGTGAACAAAAGTGCTTCTGCATGTCAAATGCACGGATTGCCGTGGAAGATATACTTTGGGATGCAATTATGGACAATTTATTCCTTCTGCTAAAATAAAATGATTTTAGTCAAGCAAATAAATTTTCAAGCAAAACAATAAATTTTTATCTAAGGTTGTTTGAAAGCCATAATTGTTACTTCAAAAAAAAAAAAAAAAACACTTAATTGAATCTACTTTTTCCAAATGGGACAAGTTAAACATTGAGTATTCAATAAAGGTAGACTACTAGGACTAGTCTTTGAATGGTTGGGTAAGTCTCTCAGTAAAAGGCCACCTCTGAGGAGCAAGCTCTACCTAGACAAGACAACAGTTCTTGTTGGTCAGACTGGTTTGAGTTAGCAGTACAGTTCTGGTGGACTGTTTATTTTCAGAGTAGACAACCGGTAAGTTTGGGTATAAAGAAGGAGGAATATCTCACCTGGTGGGCCGTACACCCACCTTGTATTAGAATGCACAAAGTGTGACATCCTGATCATTCTCTTGTCATGATGCACAAAGTGTGGCATCCGAACCGTTCTCTTATCATGGTGCATAATGTGTGGCGCCATGTTCATTCATAATGTACGGTTTCATAGTCAACTTTATTTGCATGGTTATTTCTTTATAAGTTGAGAACTTTTATTTTACAAATATTGATAATACACCATTCAGTGTTCAAAGACAAATTTTTTGACTTGCAGACTTTTTGTTGTGACTTGTTCAAAACTTGCATGCATGAAATGTTTTCTTAAACTGTCAAGAGCACATAGAGGACTTATTGAGAAATATTTCTCACACTTTTTTTTTTATATCATATCTTCAGGTTGATCTTACTTCAAAGGTTGATTTACATGTGTTGCCATAAGTGTGGGAGATTTACTTTAATGTATTTATTTATAAGAGATTTTAATTATCTTTTATTTGTTTTAAGACTTGTACAAGTATTGTTTTGGGATTGTAATAAGTTTATTATTAAGTTATTTTCTTCTATATTTAATATTATCTAGTTATAAAGACCCTTATCCTAAGAACGGGGTGACATCCCTGCCCTTTTTGGGGTACGTAGGTAGCGGGATGTTACATAATGGGTCACACACAATAAAGTTTTGAATACTTAATATATTATTTGATAATATTGTGGGGTAATTGTGAGAAAAAAATAATTTATAGGTGAATTATAAGTTTGTTATAATTTATGGGGTCTAATTGCAATTATATAAACTTCAAAGACTCAGTTGTAGTCGGTTGATCTTGGAGGACTTAATTGCAATTAGCACAAAAATAAAAATTATAAACAGAGGAAATCATTTCCTCTAATAAAAAATACGATACATAGAACTAAAAACCCTAGCCGCCTCTTGTTCTACTAGCATAGACTTGAGTGGGTTGGGTTTCTTGTGAATTATTAAGCCTTTGTGTGGATACTATTAGAGGCAGTCGTCGCTTGGACTTCAGTGGCTGCCGTGAGTAACCGATCATAGAATAGTTGCGATCGCGATCGCGGTAATTCAGGAACCAAAGAAATTTTTTGAGTTAAGACTACAATAGGTAAATCACGTAACTTGTTTTCTTACTCATTTTAATCAACAAACATGTGATCTTTTGGAGGGATTTTGATTTTATTTTTCCGCTACATATATGCTCTTGCATGACTGAATCCCTAAAGATAGAGTGGAGATTGTCAATTTCGGGTCGAGACAGTAATCATCTAATAAAAAAGATCAGTAGGAGATTAGTGCATAAGTAAAATTGTTCAGGCAGAAAATAAAAAATTGTTCAAATGCTAGAGAAGAAAGCATAAAATTGTTCATCAAAAGAAAAAAATAAAATTGTTTAGGTAAAATTTCACCAAGAGAGTATGGGATTGTCATTGATCAACCAGCAATTTCCAGGAGACTATCAACTGATCTTTTTCATTGTCTTAACACCATGCCTATTTGTGGTGACAACTATGTTTCTTTGAATTTCTTCAGTGTTAGGCTGAGTAGGAGCGCTAGAGCTTTTTGATTTTCTAGCCAGCCTGTTGGATTTATGTTTAACTATTACATGCTTCTGGCATTTTCCAAAAGAGCTTCCAATTGAAGCTAGCTTGGGGGCTTGCATTGTAGCGATAGATGCAATAGTTGTGAGAATTTCAACCTCCCATCCTCGTTCTTTTTGGCTTTCCCGTGCCTCTTCTATGTCTTTCTCCTTTTCCTTTTCCTCTTGCATCCCTTGCTTAGTTTGTTCAACAATGATAGGGGCTAAAATCACCATTATTTCCCTAGTTATTTGAGGTTGTTTTGAGATACCTTTATTGTTAAAACTAGGCATATTCCTTCATATTTGACATTTTATTTGTAGAAAGTGTTTTTGACGAATTTGTACAGATTTGAGTTAAATTCATGCAAAATAGGGAATTTTCCATATTACACATGGCACTAGGTCTGGCAAGTCGACCAGGCACCAGGTCCATTCTGGACGGCTAGAGGAAAATAGAGCAAAATTCAGAGGAGGAGCAGATTGCACCTGGCACCAGGTAGGTCGACTGGACCAGGTGCCAAACCCGTTCTGGGACACTAAAATCTTGTGCACGAATTTAGGATTTTTTCAACGATTTTGGTATTTTCCGAATCCTACTTGACTAAGACTTCCCAAACTATGAATTTTGCATCTAAGGGGCCTTGATATGATCTTGGGGTTGTTTTTCTATTGAATTTTGTAGCTAAATTTACGGCAAAGTACAAGATCCAACTAAGAACTCAAAACAGTGAGTTTGGTGAAGAAATGACATATCCAATTCAAATTCTAGGACTCTAAGCCAAAATAAAGAACATAAAACTCTAGAAATGATAATCAAGTCTATTAATTCATACCTAAGAATCCTCAACCTTACTAAGGAGCTAAGAACACTTGAAGAAGATGAACTAGGCAACCAAAGATAACCACTACTCTAAACCCTTAGATTAACAAGAAACTAAGATTCTATTTTGATAGGTTAGTTTGATCTATCCTTAAGAGTTTATAGACTCAAATCAAAGATAAGAAGTAGAACCCTAAGATTGGTCTTGGCCTTCATGGAAGAACCCTCAAAGAACTCTCTTAAGAGTGTCTTTTGATTTCACTAACAATATCCAAGTTACATTTAAAATGTTATAATGTCATATATATATAGATATCTAAACCTAACTAAATTGAGATGGAATCTCAGCCATTCAAGCCTTTAGATGGTCTAAAATATGCCTATTACATAATAAAAGTCATAGGAATTAAACTAGAAACCAAAATAAAATAAAATAAGAAAAATTAGCAAAACAAAACATGACTCGAAGTGACTTGGTGCTAGGTGTACTAGTGGACCTTGTACCAGGTGTGTTCTGGAATGGAACAACTCTTCCAGAGTGGACCTGGCACTAGACATACTAGTGTACCTGGTGCCAGGTATGTCCTAGTTCCACATAGCTGGCTTTTTCTTGGCCTTTCAGCCCCCTTTTGTGCTCATTTGGCCATCCACACGAATTATTGTGCAAATGCAGCTTTCTTGGGCCTTCTCATTAGCATCCATCTCTTCACAGTCTTCATGTTCCTTAGCTTGTTGAATGGTTTTGCTTGAATCCTCCATTGTAAGCTCCTATGTCTTGGATTCTTCCAAGGTGTCATGAAGTGTAGCTTGTAGTTCCATCCTCCTTCTTTAGCTTTGACATATTACTTGGATGGATTTCTATCATTTTCCCATTCTTTGGTTGAATTCATCTTTGAATGAGCACCTATATAAGATTTCAAACAAGAATTCTTTTGTGAAGATAAAAATACAAGTTTATGCTCTCCCACATACAACTCTTTTTTCCCCTCATCTTCACTTTTCTTCTTTATAGCCTCTTTCTCTTTGTTGTCATTTTTCAAGCTCAAAAGAGCCACTCTCATTTTATTTTCTTCTTCTCTCTTTTTTTCACTCTCCTCCTTTGCTCCCTCTTGTTTTAAGGTCTCCTTTTGCACTTTTTCTTTTCCCTCATCATTTTTTTTTCTCAATCTCTTTCTTTGGAAGGTCTCCTACTACACTCTTCTTTTTCTCATTGTCCCTCATTTTTCTTTGCACTTCTCTCACTTTACTTGGGGGTAGAGGTAGAAGAGTATATAGCTTGCTTCCCTTAATAACTGGGTAGGAATTTCTCATTTCATCATGCAACACACTCCTATCAAATTGCTATGGCCTTCCCAAAATTAAATGGCTAGCTTGTATGGGGACTACATCACAAATAATTTCATCTTGATACTTCCCCATTTCAATTTTCAACAACACTTGTTTGTTCACCCTCAACTTCCTACTATCATGGAACCATTGCAATCTATAGAGGTTAGCGTGTTTCATCACATATAGACCAAATTCTTCCACAAGACTAGCACTCACAACATTGGTAAAGTTTCCTTCATCAATGATAGTAACACATGGCTTTTGGTTGATAAGATAACGGGAGTATTTCTTTGTAGGCTCTTCTTCACTTCATCATCACAAACATCTTCTACAACATAAATTCAAATTTTCTTAATTGCAACACTGGCTAATGAGTAAAGAGGTGGCACAACCATTCTTTTGTCACTAGAATTATCGTCACCATTGTACCCCTCATTTCGTTTCTCATCTCCACAATCTTCCTTCCCATTAATTATCTCTCCTTAGATATTAGTAAACATCAATTTCTTAGTTGGACACTCATATGAGGTGTGCCCATAGCCTAAACATTTGAAGCATTTAATGTCTCTAGTTCTTAGAGGTCTCTTAATACCTTTCCTCTTATCCTTGGCCCATTCTTCTCTAGGCTTGCAGGGCTCTCTTGGTGGTCTTGGTGGTTTTGGTTGCTCTTTCTTCTTTTTAGGTTGGTGGTTGAAAATAGGATTAGTGTAGATGATTTTTTTGGAGTGTGACTTTTTTTTTGAGTTGTCTCTCAATTTTAATGGCCATATACACCATCTCCTCCAAAGTCTCACAAGAATGTAATTCTACCACATTTGCTATGTCCTTATCCAACCTACTCAAAAACCTTGCTTTTGTAGCTCTCACATCCTCAACAATATTAGCCCTCATCAAGGTCACCTCCAACTCTTTATGAAAATCCTCTACACTTTTATTTCCTTATCTAAGCACATAAAACTTTTGGTAAAGTTCATTATAGTAGTGTAGGGGTACAATCCTCTCTCTTATCAAGTTCCTCAATAAATCCTAAGTGGCAACCAATTGATCCCCCATTCTCCTTCTTTGGGATGCTACTTGATCCCACCACACTAAAACATACTCAAGAAAATTTAAAATGACCAATTTAACCTTGGTTCGCTCACTATACCCATGGCACTCAAACAAAATTTTCATCCTCCTTGCCCTTTTAAAATATGTTTCCGGGTCACTTTTGCCTTGGAAAGGGGGTACTTTTATTTTGATATGCCTCAATTTTCTATCTCCCTTATTTTCATCTCGTCTTCTCACTCTAATCCCTTTTCCCCAGTTTTGTCCTCTATAATCCTCCTCATGGATTCCCTCATCCTATTCTTCCACTCTTTCAAACTCCCTCTCAAGCCCTCTTATGTTTTGCCCATCATGTCTACCTTGTATTCTACCTCTTCCTCTTCTCAACCCTTGCCTACCTCCTCTCAATAGTGTAGGTGGATGACTTTCTATGGAATGCTCATCCTAATCCTCTCATTGCTCATACAACGGGAGTATGACATTATTTTCCTCTCTCATCCTGGGGCTATGTTGTTCTCTATAACCCATTCTTTGTGCAACGGTTGAGGCTTGGCCTTAGTTGGTTTGCAATTCGGTTATATCTCTCCTCATCTCATCTATTTTTGCATTGAGAGTTTCAAAGGCGGCTCAAATAAGTCTTGGGGCATTTTGTTAGGATTTCACTTGGAATGTTTAGATAGAAGAAGTATTCCTTACAAGCACTCCCTTATGTGTATGCACTCACCCTCGTGTTTAACTCTCTTTGGCTTTTATATCAATAGGCTCACCCTTTTGTCTTTCTTTCAATACAATCAAGTGCTCAACAGAATCTTCCCACAAAAATCTCCCCAATTACTTAGGAATTAGTTAAAACTTTGACAAGTCCACTAACTCTCTAAGGACAACCAACTAGATGACTAAGGGTGGAAGTTGATCAACACACAACAATGAGCCTCAAGGAGTTTATATCAATCAAGTAGATTCAATGGATTCGAGAAGCTCAACAAAATTGACTAGGGAATGGGTGAATGGACAAGACCTTAACAAGAATTTTCAATGTAATAGTAGGAGTTCAAGGAATATAGTATTCAAGAGCAATGACAAGAATTTATCAACTAAGATAATCTCAAATGGAAAGAAATATCCCTAAAAATACTTAAAATGATAGATAATCAACTATGGAAAGTTTTCACAAAGTTTTAGCCACAATTTCAAGTAAAAATTTCACTCAAGCAAAATATCAAACACTTTGTGAGTAATTTTCGGAACTAAAGATATAGCAAAAATTTTAGCAAATTTTATCCCCTAAAATCAACAAACAACAAGAAATTTGCAATCCCCAATATTTATACTATAAAACAAGGCACAAGTTTAACACATAAAACATAAGAAAAATTTAGAAAACTTGACCTTTTTGTAGCATAAATTTGAGTTACGGGATTGGCCAATTTTGGAGCCTTGTTCAATGTCTCCAAGCTTTGATAAGAATCAAAGATTTCTTCTCTCTGATACCAAAATAATTTATATGATCTTGGGGTTGTTTTTCTATTGAATTTCATGGCTAAATCTAGAGTAAAATATGACCCAACTAAGAACTCAAAACAATGAGTTTGGTGAAGAAATGACACACCCAATTCAAATGTTAGGACCGTAAGCCAAAATAAAGAACTTAGAACTCTAGAAATGATAATCAAGTCTACTAATTCATACCTAAGAACCCTCAACACAGCTAAGGAGCTAAGAACACTTGAAGAAGATGAACTAGGCAACCAAAAATAACCTCTACTTTAGACCCTTAGATTAACAAGAACCTAAGATTCTATTTTAATAGGTTAGTTTGATCTATCCTTAAGCGTTTATAAACTCAAATCAAAGGCAATAAATAGAACCCTAAGATTGGTCTTGGCCTTCATGGAAGAACCCTCAAAGAACACTCTCAAGAGTGTCTTTTGATTTCACTAATAATATCCAAGTTACATTTGAAATGTTATAATACCATATATATAGGCATCTAAACCTAACTAAAGTGAGATGAAATCTCAGTCATTCAAGCTTTTAGATGGTCTAAAATATCCCTATTACATAATAAAAATTGTGAGAATTAAATTAGAAACTAACATAAAATAAAATAAGAAAAATTAGCAATACAGGGCATGGCATGAAATGACCTGGTGCCAGGTGTACTAGTGGACTTGGCACCAGGTGTGTTCTGGAATGGAACAACTCATCCAGAGTGGACCTGGAACCAGGTGTACTAGTGTACCCAGTGCTAGGTATTTTCTGGTTCTACACAATTGGCTTTTTCTTGACCTTTCAGCCCCCTCTTGTGCTCTTTTGGCCCTCCACATGAATTGTTGTGCAAATGCAGCTTTCTTGAGCCTTCTCTTTGGTATCCATCTCTTCACACTCTTTATGTTCCTTTGCTTATTGAATGATTTTGCTTGAATCCTCTTTATAAGCTCCCATGTCTTGGATTTTTCCAAGGTGAAGTGTAGCTTGTAGTTCTATCTCCCTTCTTTAGCTTTAGCATATATTTCTTGGATGGATTCCTATCAGGCCTACAAAAGTAAGAGAAAATACAAGGAATTAGGGTGGATCCAAGAGCTGAAATTCCAAACACTCATTGAAGGAGGAGTTCACCAATTTAAGAAGGGTTGTTCAAGAGAGTTTTCAAAGGAGAAGAAATAGGTTTGTCTATGAGTGCTTTCTTTTACCTTTGCTTTCTTTTTCTTAAACAATGATGTATTCAATATTTTTATTTTAATTTAACATTATTTTGGATTCATGATTTTGTGTTGATTTAGTTATTTGATCAGTTCTTTATCATCTTTGGTATTTGATTACTTGTTATCATTGGTTATTAATACGAGTTCTTTTAATTAACTCGGAACAATAATGTTAGGAGTTTCATTGTATTGATTTTGTATTTGTTAAATATTAATGGACTTAGGTGATGAAGTTAAGATTCCAAGACTAAGTGATCAAAGATTAGTCGATTTCAGCTTGAGCAAAGGGTTATTAGCCAATTTCATGTTTATGAGGAATTGAGCTTAATGCATGTTTTGGTTATGTTAGCTAGATTGGGAAATCTATTAATATTAATGAAAAGATAGTGGTTCCATAGATTCGAAAAAGAAGTGGAATTTATCTAAATAGATTCATAACTTGGGAAACAATTGAATTTTACTTTATATTCCTTCATGGTACCAAGATGATAATTAATTGAGAGAATTGCTAGTTAGTTCATTATAATGTTTTCTAGGATAGTTGTCTAAATTTCATATTCCTACATTCTTGAGTTGTATATATATTTTTATTTTTTAATTATTTTCTCACTTTATTTGGGTCAGTTAAACAATGAATGAAAAGTAATTAATGTATACTTGTTCCTTTAAGGATCGATACTCGTTAATTTCCTATGCTATACTTGCAATGAGTATACTTGCTCACATGTATATTTTGGAATTAATATTTTAATTAAAACTTGATTAAATTTGATAATTTTTATACACCCAAAATTTACGCATCAACCAACCTCTACTTCAACTTGGGGAGTGACAGTTTCCATTTCAGGCATTTTTTTTAAGGGGGAACATGTTTTGTTTGAGGATTCATACCATCATGATGCTTTTCTTCCATAGCAGTCAATCTCTTCCCTAGATTCTAGAGCTCTTATTTCACTTCTTTGCTTAGACTTCCTATTTTAACAGACAGTAGATTTATAGCTTCCAGGATGCTCAGAGTTATTTTAGATTCAAGAGTTTTCTGCTTTCCCTTTTTTGATAATTCCCCTTGAACTTCCGTTGCTGCCTTTCTCTTTGTTCCTCCTAATTTAACTTCATCTTTTATTTTCAATAGCTTTTCCTTCTCCTCCTAGATGCTTATCTAAGTAGTACCTATTGATTATCAACTTAAGTATATCCCATCTTTTCAAATGAATCAGTGCCATAAACATTTATCTTTGAGTGTCCAGGGGTAGTTGAGCTAATATCTACCTAGAAATGCCTAAAAACCTTAGTTAAGAGATTCCCATACGGTAGAACTTTATTGGTTATGTTTTGCGATTGTAACATTATCTTGTGGCTAGAAATCCAAAGCTGATTGGCCTTCTTTTAGTCAGCGCCAACATCAACACCATTTACATTGTGCTTATGGATGTTTTATGTCTAAATCATGGAACCACCATGGTTGAGACCATGTGGTGCAAAATCCTCTCTATTCCATTCAGCCATTTTGTATTCCTATCATTTGAGTTCTTAAATCTTTATCCTCTTGTGAACTGATTTTCAAAATTTCCCAAATTGAATATACCTGAATCTTTAGAAAAATTGTTCAACTTAAAAATTTTTATTCCTCTGTCTCTAAATTCGTAGATTCTATTTAAAAGCCAATAATCAAATTCAATATTTACATATCCAACTCATGATGTATACCACTGAACCATAAATCCACCTCCTATTTCCTATTGTCTTCCCTTTCTCAGATTTGAATAGAACTCCCAAACTAAGGTGATGTAAAGTTTTTCATCAATAGATAACAGAGCACCCCACCTAAGAGATTCAAACATGACAAGAACAGTTGAATAGTTTAAGAAAGACTCAGTGGCAACAGATATCCAACAATTACAGTTCTATTTTTATATATCCAATCATTATATTCAGACTCTTATTTGGAATCAAGGAATCGAGGTACCTGTGTGTTGGAACTTTCTTGTAACACCCCACTACTACGTACCCTAAAATGGCGGGGATGTCGCCCCGCCCCGGAGGACGAGGGGTCTTTAAAACGAGGTATAAAATATAAAGACAAATCCCAAAAGAATCAAACTTAGATAAATAGAGAAAGTAATTATTACATCAGGCTCAAGTTGGAGCAATACGAAATAAAACAAATATCGTTCAGAAGCTTAAACAACAATTATCTCCTAGAACCAAAATGGAAAAATAGCAAAAGCTTCAACTATCACATGCCTCGCTTGCTCAGCATAGTCTATCTCCTAAAAACATGATATAAAACAGTGTGAGATTAAATCTCAGTAAGTCCTGTGTGTGCACATGATATTTTAAACAGTTCGTGTATGCATAGAGAAAAATATTTGCAGAAATATTTGGCAAGTCATAAATAATTTTCCTTTTGCAAGGAGTGGGTTTTTCACATAATCGCACTTTATACAAAACAAATCATCCACTCGAATCAAGGTCATCCTAACACACGTTAGGCTTTATGAGGACAAGACATCACATTTTGTGCACCTTGTCGGGACCAGATTGCCACACGTTGGGCGTTCTGATCAAGGTGAGTGTACAGCGCACCGGGTGAGATACTCCTCCATCTCTACACCCAACAAAACCATCCGGGTGTCCATGCCGGAAAAATAAATAATACCTTACCAGGTACAAATGCTAGCTTGGACCGGCCTGACCAACCAATACTGTCGCCTTTTCAAGCAGAGCTCATCTTCTGGAGGTGGCCTACTCTAGCCCTCTAAGACCAGTATTGTTAGCCTACCCCTATTGAGTACTCAATGAACATATTCGTCAATTCCTGATTAAAAATTTCCATACCTTGGCTTTGTACAGCGTGGTTTTCTTTAAAAGAGTTTTCTAAAAATTTAGGAGAAAGAATAGTTTTCTTGATAAAATTGTTAGTTTGACAAAACTGTTTAAAGAATAAATATCCACGTTTACAACCCAAGTAAACATAGTTTAACAATAGCTTCACAAAGCTTCACAACATAGACTTGCCATTAGAACATTTAACAAAAGAGTTTATGCAAGGACTTACTTGATATGCCTCAGACAAACAAGATAAAATCACAGCTTGCCTTCAAATACCCTCCTGATCTAAAATCATAATATCATGATCAGGGTCTTAATCGATTCAAACATGCATTAAACTCATTTATTCCCATAACAAATCACATTCCATTATCTCCATCCAAATAAATTATCTAATCCCCAAAGTTCATACACTATGACCATATATCCATCCAAGACATGAATAATATGTCAAAGAGATCTTGCCTTGATCCTCACAATTCATATCCATCATTACCACAATAAAATATAGCATTGCTATCCATCGAATATGCTTAATTAATTACTCGACTCAAAATACCCATTCATCATGCTAATAGACGTTATCAATCTCATTAGACCTTAACTTAGACATCAAGGGTAAGAATTCCCATACCTTGAAACAATCGGGTTATCAAGATCTCGATGCTCCTATGGTGATCTTCCCGAGTTCGTTTGAGAAGAAGAGAAAAGCTGCCTTCTTTCCTTCCTTTTGACCGAGAGTGGCTAAAGAGGATGAAATCAGCATTTAGGTGGCGTGATTCAAGGGAAGGAAAAGAGAAGAATTGATGGAAGAAAGGAATCAAGAGGTTAAGATGGTTTTTGCTTACCTTAGGGTGTGATCGGTTTCTTGCTAGGAATTGCTCTTGCAATTTTTGAAAATTGCATAAGGGTTCTTGCTGGAATTTTCGTGTAGAATGGAGAGAGTAGTCAGCTACTGTGATTTAGGGTTAGAGTAGATTATTTTAGGGTTAGATGGTGGTGCTAAGAAGGACTCCTAATGGCTTTAGGTTTCTTGGACAACAAGGACGAAAATTGCAACTTGCTGTGCCCCTTGTTGTTGCCGAATTTGGGAAGGTTTAAGAGGAGAAAATAATCTGGAAATGTTCTCCTATGTTGGCCAAAATATTTCTCAAGAAAAGGGTTGTGTGTGTTCAGGTTGTTTTGGCCGAAACAAGGAAGAGTTTGGACAGCTTTTGGTAGCCGAAAATCCTGTGCATGTGCAGTAGTTTTTGTGTGAATGTTTGCAGACCAAAGAAGAAAAAATCCAAGCTGTTTTGGTTGCTATTCTGTTTGCAATTCAGAGGGAAAATAAGGAGTTCTTTAGGTGTTGAAATTGGCCAATTCAATAGGGAGTTTTAGTGGTGTTTGGAGTGTAGAATTTTCGATCATTGCCCTAAGCAAAGTTGTCTAAAAATTCCGGTAGGAAGCTGTCGAAATTCCTGGGTAGAAACTGGCCAAAATTCCAGAATTTTTGGTGAATAAAATCTGATTTTGTGTGGCTAAGGTAATCTGAATTGATAAGGAGTGTTCTAGGTATTTTGAGCTAAGGTTTGAAGAGTTGGAGTGCACCTAGGAGTGTAGGAATTTCGGATAGCTTGTGCTTGTACAAGGCTACCGAAATTTTGCTGGAGAGGGGAGCAAAAACTTAGTTGAAGTAGGATTGAAATAAAATCTGATTTGCTGAAAGATTTAAGATAAGATTTTCTAGTATTGGAAAAGTTTGATTTGAGCAAAAACTCCTTCAAAGGTGGCGGCACTAAGCTGGAAAATTTTTCAATTTTTTAGCTAGGGTTCTATGTTCAAAATCAACAAGGTATCTAACTAGAAAATTAACAATTTAATTCCAACTATCAATTACAAAATCTGATAAATTAAAATTGTGCTGGAATTTAATTATTCTAGCTAGGGTTTTTCGAAAATCAAATAGAACAAAAGTTGAAAATAAGATTAAACCTTATCCTTATCAAAAGTCCTTGAATTTAGGAGATAAATATAGAGACTTATCTCCCTTGAAGATGGCGCTGAAAATTCACTAGGATAGCTAGGGTTTTTTTTCGGCCAAAGCATAAAGAAATATAGGAAAAGAATTTCAAAAAGAGAGTAAGATTCGCATGAGGTAATATTCGAACTCGGGTCATCAAGGAAAATCACCAAACCTAACCGCTATTTCAAATCAACTCCGATGATAATATTTCTCTAGTACATTCTTTCCACCCTAATTCTCCTCCCTCTATCTCCTCTACTAAACTTCACTTAAAAAAACTCTCAAGTAATGCAACAACACATTTAAATAATTTTATGCCTGCACAACCTTGAAAATCACATGCACCCATGCAAGAATAATTTGATGATATCACATGAAATGCGAGATGCTACGCAATGCATGACTTTTTCCCCATAGGTCAAAGGTGGTTTTGGGCGGGGTATTACATCCCCTCCCCCTGAAGAGAATTTCATCTTGATATTCAGATTCCATACCCTTAGAGCATCTTCGGATACTTCCGTCTTAACCATTCTTCCGTTTTCCACGTTGCATCTTGTGCGCCATGATGATCCCAAAGTATCTTTACCGTAGGTATCTGCTTGGTTTGAAGGGTCTTGATACTCTGCTCCAATATCTTGACTGGTCTCTCCACATAGCTCAAATTCGGTTGCAACTCCAACGGTTCTTCATTAAGTGCATGACTTGGATCGGGGTTATACTTCATCAACTGAGATACATGGAAAACATCATGCATCCCAGCTCGGCTATCAGGTAAGTCCAATCAATAGGCAACCGGCCCAACTTTCTCCAATATCGGAAACGGTCCTAAATAACTAGGACTCAGCTTTCCTCCTCTCGGATGCCTCAGGATTCCTCTGCTAGGAGTCAGCTTCAAGAATCACCCACTTGGAACTCTAGTTCCCTTCTTCTAGAATTTGCGTAGCTTTTCTGTCGGCTTTGCGCTGCCCTTAGCCTTTCTCAGATAACCTTGACCTTGTCCGTCATTTCCTGAATGCATACCTCACCAGTCCTTCTAATGTTCCCCTCTTCCGTCCATCCCCAGTATATCGGTACGTGACATTTTCGCCCATATAATACTTCGTACGGCGCCATCCCAATCGATGCCTGATAACTGTTTTTATATACCAATTCTACATGTGGTAAAAACACGATCCACTTGTCTCCAAAGTCCAAAATACATGCTCGGAGCATGTCCTCTAGTATCTGGATGACTCTTTCAGATTGACCGTCGGTCTACAAATGAGCAGAGGTACTGAATTTTAATGTGGTACCCAAAGACTCTTGAAACTTGCTCCAGAATCTCGAAGTGAACCTAGGGTCCCTATCCGACACAATGCTTGATGGTACACCATGTAACCTTACAATTTCCCGGGTATACGTCTGAGCCAACTTTTTCATCTAGTCCCTTACGTTCACTGGTATAAAATGCGTTGTCTTGGTCAGTCGGTCCACTACCACCCAAATTGCATCCTTGTGTGACTTGGTCATTGGAAGACCAGTCACAAAATCCATAGTCACCTCCTCCCATTTCCACTCTGGGATCGGTAACGGTTGTAGTAAACTTGTAGACTTCTTATGCTCCACTTTAACCTTTTGGCACATCAAGCAGGTTGACACATGATAAACCACATCTCTCTTCATTCCAGCCCACCAATATTTCTTCTTCAGGTCATGGTACATCTTTACTTCCCCAGGGTGTATGGTATACTTGCTCTTGTGAGCTTTAGCCAGTATCCTCTTCCTCAAGTCTTGGATGTCAGGCACATAAATTCGGTCCCGAAAATACAGTACCCCCTTCTCGTTGGTCTGAAAATCACTTCCTCCCCTCGTGATCTCTTTCTTCTTGAAGGTCTGAAATTCCACACTGTCCTGTTGGGCTGATACAATTTCCTGATCCAGATCGGGGTTCAGGGCCAAGTTGCTCACACAGATCTTTCTCTCTTGAACTTCCGCCTCTTGCTCCAGGATATCCTGGACTACCGACACCTCTTGCATTCTCAAGTGGGCTATCTTCACTTTCCGACTCAGTGTGTTAGCTACCACATTCGCTTTACCCGAGTGATAATTAATAGGACACCTATATTCCTCCAGAAACTCCATTCACCTACGCTGTCAAAAATTCAAGTCCTTCTGCGTGAAGATGTGCTTCAAACTCTTATGGTCAGTGAAGACTTCATATTGAGCTCCATACAATAATGTCGCCACTTCTTCAAGGAGAACACTATGGCTACCAGCTCCAAGTCATGCGTTGGATGCTTCATGCGGCTTTAGCTTCCTAGACGCATATGCTATGACTTTCCCTTCCTGTACCAGTACAGCTTCTAGATCATCCTTGGATGCGTCCGTATAGAGTGCATAGGACTTGTCAGCCTCGGGTAGGCTCAGCACAGGTGCTGTAATCAACCTCTTCTTAAGCTCTTGAAAGTTCTTGTCACACTTCTCGCTCCAAACAAAGGCGACATCCTTCTTTAATAATCGCGTCATCGGTGAAGCCAGAGTAAAGAAATTCTTAATGAAACACCGATAGTACCCGGCCAACCCAAGAAAACTTCGTATCCCTGTAATGTTCTCTGGTTATTTCTGGCTAGCTACGGCTTCCACCTTGGCAGGGTCCACCTTGATCCCTTCTTTAGATATCACATGGCTGAGGAAAGACACCGAGCTTAACCAAACCTCACATTTACTGAACTTGGTGAAAAGCTTGAATTCCCTCAGCTTCTCTAGGACCAATCTTAAGTGCTCCGTGTGATCCTTCGGATTCTTGGAGTAGATTAAGATATCATCGATGAAGATAACCACGAACTTGTCTAAATATGGTTGGAAAACACGATGCATCAAATCTATGAAAACTGCCGATGCATTGGTTACACCGAACGGCATTACCATAAATTCGTAGTGGCCATACCGCGTGTTGAAAGCAGTCTTAGGGATGTCTTCTTCCTTAATCCTTATCTGGTAGTATCCGTGTTGTAGGTCTAACTTCGAAAAGCAAGCGGCACCTTGCAGTTGATTGAACAACTCGTCGATCAAGGGTAGAGGGTATTTATTCTTGATCGTTAAGTTGTTCAGTCCTCGGTAGTCAATGCATAGCCTCAAGGTACCATCTTTCTTCCTAACGAACAACACCGGGGCTCCCCACGGTGACGTACTCGGTCGGATGTAGACTTGCCTCCCCAACTCTTCTAATTACTCCTTTAACTCCTTCAACTCCGTTGGTGCCATCCGATAGGGAGTTCTTGACACAGGTTCTACTCCGGGAATCAGGTTCACGGTAAACTCAACTTCCTGTTCAGGGGGTAGAGACGTGAACTCAGCAGGAAAAACGTCTGGAAAGTCTTTTACCACCTCCGTACTCTCTAGGGTACACTGATCCTTAGGTTTGTTCAGGAGATACGCTAAATATCTCGTACATCCTCTCCTGAGCAACTTTCGGGCCTTAGCACCAACAATCAGAAATTTCAGTTCATTCGCTCGCTTACTGTTGAATTTAATTACATCCTGACCAGGTCTCACAAACTGCACCGTCTTGATCTTACAATCCACACGAGCTCCGTGCTTCGACAACCAATCCATGCCTAAGATCAAGTCATAATCGTCTATGGGCAGAATTATGAGATCTGCTTCTAAAATCTCCTTCCCTACCTCAACTTCACAGCTCCCCCTTTTCTTATCTGCTTCTACCACTTTTGCCAAGGGTGAGTTTACTACTAGGGTATAGGGTAATTCCTTTCCTTCCCAACCCAGATGTGATGCACATACTTTGCTTACATAAGAGTGTGTGGATCCTGGATCTATCAAAACATTAACAAGACGACCTTGGATAGAAAGGTTACCTTCGATTATGGCCGCATCTGTTCTGACTTCCTCTCTATTCATGGCAAAGACCTTAGCCTTCACTTGAGGCTTCTGGCTTCCCGTTCCAGCAGCAATACCTCTATTGACTCCCATTGGCTGGGTCGGGGTAGTCTGCCCAATCCTTAAAGGTTTAGGGCAGGCATTCCTCAGATGACATGGGTCTCCACAATTGAAGCACCTCCTTACACTCCCGTTGCCCCAACAATTCCTCTCGGTGTGGCCTTGCTTTCCACAGAGTCGGAAATTCAGGTTGCCTTGCATCGGTCCGGCCATAGGCACTCGAGGCTGCTTACCCCGATTTCCCCACGGCATAGAGCCTGCCAGTCACTTGTTACTCGAAGGCCTCATTGGTGGACGATTTGGTTGGAAAGGTCTGTTCACTGGCCGATATCGATCCTCATTCTTTGTCCGGGATACTGCGTCCACGGCGGCGGTGTATGACGTTGGCGGTGATGGAGCCAATACCTTCCTTAAATCTGGCCTCAGCCCCTTCACAAACTGCCGGGTACGCTTCTGCTCTGTGTCGATCGAACTGCCGGGTACGCTTCTGCTCTGTGTCGACCAAGCACTTGCAATACTTGGACAATTGCGTGAATCGGGCCACATACTGAGCAACGGACATGCCTCCCTACTTGAGGGTTTGGAACTCATCCTCCCTCTTCTTAGTGACCCATTGAGGAATGTACTCAACACGGAAAGCTTCCATAAAGTCGTCCCATGTCCATTCCTACTCCTCTCCGTTCTAGTCACTCCGTACTTGCTGCCACCATGCTCGAGATGGTCCCCTCAACCAAAAAGCAGCAAACTTCACCATCCTCTCTTCTGAGTACTGCAAGGTAGCAAAAATATCCTCCATCTATTCAATCTACTGCTCAGCCTTCTCATCCTGCTCCACCCCCCTAGAATGTAGGAGGTTGGAACTTCAGGAAATGCTCCAGGGCCTCATCTTCTCCCCGTGGTGGTTTCCTGGCCACCTTATCCACTTTTTCTATTAGGTTCTGTAGGATTGAGGCCATCTTATTGAAAGCCTGACCCATGGTCACATCTCGTGATCTCTCCGAAGCTAACTCTTGTTCTCGTGGCAAGTGCTCTTCCACATCGGGTGTGGAACGATGCATCTGCTCATATTTCGGAGTGGAGGATGCAATTTCCTGCACAGTTCTGCTATGTACGACTGTTCTATATCTTGGTGCCATTTTTGATTACATTCACTCAAAGGCAGATAGTTACCAAGAGGAAAAAAGTATGCTGAGGTGCATGATCAGTTAATAGCTATGTCATCTACTCATTTTAAAAGAGAATTTGATGATGTTATGCAGGGAAAAATCAAGTAATAAATGAAACTCATGCTTTTCATATAAACCATGCTTTCGAAAAGAAGGGGTAATCACATACGATACCATTTTATTTAATAAAATAATCAAGTCCTACAAGCAACATGATTCTTTAAAAGGAATAAACAAACAACGGAATGCAAATCCCAAAGGAAGAAAAGTAAATGCTGCGGGTCTTCTATACTCGACTCTTTCTAGTTTCAACAGAGGTATTGGAGTCATCAGAGGCTGGTTCCACAGGCCACCCCACGGAGCTATCGGGTCTCCCTATGTAGTCCCTTGCAAAACCAACACTCTCACTTGACTGCCCTGACTTACCCTCACGGCCCCTCTTGGCCTTCATGGCCGTCTCATAAAGCTCATCCAATGCTAATCTAACCCTTAGGCGCAGGCCCCTCATTCCCTGAGTCGGATGGATCAAGCAACCCCTTTCTCCTCAACTTGGCATCTATTCCCAGTCTATGTCGGAGTCCATACTGTTGGGATTCGTGGACTCCTAAACGCGGAAAACATCTACGAATCCCTCCCGAGGACCCAAGTAAACGATTAAGAAGATGTAAACGATTAAGAGTTACCTCTGGTTGCTGTAATCGAAATCCTTCGATTCTGGTTGCGCTGTTGTACGTTCGACCCGAACAATCACCAGACGCTGCAGTATGCGAACGTCCTCTACGGATACACACCGCGAACTCACTCGATACCCGGGGAGTGCTAGCGCCTAGGGTTTGAGAGGTTTTTTTCTTTCTCTGGTAGAGAATGGCACGAATGTTCTCAACCGGGAAAAATTGGACTATCGAAAGACGGCTAGGGTTTTCTTAAAAAACCCTCGAACCTCTTAGAGTCCAACCCTAATCATATCTTATCATATTCTAATTTAAATTCAAATTAAATTAAAACTGATATGATAAGATTCTGCCATTATCTCGGTAATTTAACTAATTATTTTACCGAGTCAGATTCTTATAATCTGGATATCATCCAGATTCATCGAACCTGGTCACCAGAAAAATAACCTAACAAGTTCGCTTATTGTGTGACCCTATAGGTTCATTTAACACTGGTAGCGTGCCTAAATCGTATTTAAATGGCCCACAAGTTATAAGCGGTTTCTAGCAAAACATTATAACTATCCAGGTTAAATGAAGATCGGTGATCTCTTTGAACCAAACCATAATTTTATATTTAGTCCCTTTGTCACACGATATCCAGATTAAGCATAAGGCACGGAGCATGTCATCCTTATTAAGCTTAATCAATTATTTCTTGATTTCATAGTAGATCTGTTCAAACAAATGATATCAATATCTTAGATTGATATATTTGAGCACGGCCATGCATTTTTAACAGTCTAACTTATCAAGGGGCCCATGGATATCTCTCCCATAATTGAGAGGGACAAATTCCTTCACAATCAATCATATTCCTCTCCTTGATTTATTTTATATCCAACAGTAGTCTAATTTATTATCTAGTTAAAGACAACTTTAGACAATGTCAAAATATAGAATTTATCAAGTAAGAAACTATGATGAATTTAGGTCGAAGGACTTTCAATATTATTATGGCTAGAAAGTACTTATGACATATTCCATGAAGTACTCTCACAGTGGGTCATGTCCAATACAATGTTCTCTAACATTTATTTATGTCTTGACTCGATATCACAAATATCCATGGCCAGTAAAACATAGCCATCAAGTCACAAACATACTAATCTTAATTTATTATTATTCCAATAATAATAATCGATCAGGGACAGTTTTAGAATAGTCATTGTATTCATTGTAGGGTTTTACTATCAAGTCACGTACTTGATGACCAACAAAACAAAATTCACTATTCATGGAAAGGAAAGCCTCATATTATTATATAAAACATAATGACAATTGTATAAGTACAAATTGACTCTAGGGCATATCCCCAACACATACCCCTTAGGACCCTCTTCTAGCTTCCTCTTTCTCTTATCTACCACTCCTAGAGCTGACTGCCTAAGTTCTCCCTCTCCCGGGGCATCTCCATCCTTCGGCCTATGTCCCTCACCACTGGGCTCCTTAAGGTCATAGCATGCAGGAGTCCTATCAACTTCTCCTATCTGCGAGGTCCGGGGAACCTCCATCACCTCCTTATCCTCTTCTTCTATCCCAACCATCTCTCCTTCACTCTCATCGTCTCCTTCATTCCCAAGCTCATCTGCCTCCCCCTTACTTAAATCAGCCATCTCCGTATCTTCCTCCCCCTTACTGGCAAGCTCAACTACCTCCCCCTCATACTCTCCTAGGCTCCCATCAACTTCCATCTCTCCTTCAACCACCAGGTCATCTAGCATAGGTGGCTCATGCACTATCCCTGAATCAGACAAGGGTGGATCTGCTACGGGTAGTGGGGCAGGTGGATTCCCGCAGCCAGCAGGCCAGTCTCTGACAACCGATACAACTCTTTTGACCATCCTATAAACAAAAGGCAAAAATTAGCACTAGATCAAAATACTTAAGAAAATAAAATCCAGTAAATCATATAATTGCCTAAACCTAGGCTCTGATACCACTTGTAACACCCCACTACTACGTACCCTAAAAGGGCTGGGATGTCGCCCCGTCCCGAAGGACAAGGGGTCTTTCAAACGAAGTATAAAATATAAAGGCAAACCCTAAAAGAATCAAACTTAGATAAATAGAGAAAACTCTTATTATATCAGGCTCAAGTTAGAGCAATATGAAATAAAACAAATATCGTTCAGAAGCCTAAACAACAATTATCTCCTAGAACTAAAATGGAAAAATAGCAAAAGCTTCAATTATCACATGCCTCACTTGCTCAGCATAGTCTATCTCCTAAAAACATGATATAAAACCGTGTGAGATTAAATCTCAGTAAGTCCTGTGTGTGCACATGGTATTTTAAACAGTTCATGTATGCATAGAGAAAAATATTTGTAGAAATATTTAGCAAGTCATAAATAATTTCCCCTTTGCAAGGAGTAGGTTTTTCACATAATTGCACATTATACAAAACAAATCATCCACTCGAATCAAGGTCGTGTCACCACACTTTGTGCACCTTGCCGGGACCAAATTGCCACACATTGGGCGTTTTGATCAAGGTGAATGTATAGCTCACCGGGTGAGATACTCCTCCTTCTCTATACCTAACAAAACCATCCGGGTGTCCATGCCGGGAAAATAAATAATACCTCACCAGGTACAAATGCTAGATTGGACTAGCCTGACCAACCAATACTATCGCCTTTTCAAGCAAAGCTCATCTTTTGGAGGTGGCCTCCAGCCAGAAGACTTACTCTAGCCCTCCAAGACTAGTATTGTTAGCCTACCCCTATTGAGTACTCAACGAATATATCTGTCAATTCCTGATTCAAAATTTCCATATCTTGGCTTTGTACAACATGGTTTTCTTTAAAAGAGTTTTTTAAAAATTTAGGAGAAAGAATAGTATTCTTGATAAAATCGTTAGTTTGACAAAACTGTTTAAAGAATAAATATCCACGTTTACAACCCAAGTAAACATAGTTTAACAATAGCTTCACAAAGCTTCATAACATAGACTTGCCATCACAACATTTAATAAAAGAGTTTATGTAATGACTTACTTGATATGCCTCAGATAAACAAGATAAATCACAGCTTGCCTCCTTCAAATACCCTCCTGATCTAAAATCATAATATTATGATCAGGGTCTCAATCGATTCAAACATGCATTAAACTTATTTATTCCCATAACAAATCACAATCCATTATCTCCCTCCAAATAAATTATCTAATCCCCAAAGTTCATACACTATTACCATATATCCATCCAAGACATGAAGAATATATCAAAGAGATCTTGCCTTGATCCTCACAATTCATATCCATCATTACCACAATAAAATATAGCATTGCTATCCATCGAATATGCTTAATTAATTACACGACTCAAAATACCCATTCATCATGCTAATAGACATCATCAATCTCATTAGACCTTAACTTTGACATCAAGGGTAAGAATTCCCTTACCTTGAAACAACCGGGTTATCAAGATCTCGATGCTCCTATGGTGATCGTCCCGAGTTTGTTTGAGAAGAAGAGAAAAGTTGTCTTCTTTCCTTCCTTTTGATCGAGAGTGGCTAAAAAGGATGAAATCAGCCTTTAGATGGCGTGATTCAAGGGAAGGAAAAGAGAAGAATTGGTGGAAGAAAGGAATCAAGAGGTTAAGATGGTTTTTGCTTACCTTAGGGTGTGATCGGTTTCTTGCTAGGAATTGCTCTTGCAATTTTCTAAAATTGTATAAGGGTTATTGCTGGAATTTTCGTGTAGAATGGAGAGAGTAGTCAGTTACTATGATTTAGGATTAGAGAAGATTGGTTTAGGGTTAGATGGTGGTGCTAAGAAGGACTCCTAATGGCTTTAGGTTTCTTGGACAACAAGGGTGAAAATTGCAGCTTGCTGTGCCCCTTGTTGCTGCCGAATTTGGGAAGGTTTAAGAGGAGAAAATAATCTGGAATTGTTCTCCTATGTTGTCCAGAATATTGCTCAAGAAAAGGCCTGTGTGTGTTCAGGTTGTTTTGGCTGAAACGAGGAAGAGTTTGCACAGCTTTTGGTCACCGAAAATCCTGTGCATGTGTAGTAGTTTTTGTGCGAATGTTTGCAGACCAAAAGAGAGAAAATCCAAGCTTTTTTGGTTGCTATTCTATCCACAATTCAGAGGGAAAATAAGGAGTTCTTTAGGTGTTGAAATTGGCCAATTCTATAGGGAGTTTTAGTGGTGTTTGGAGTGTAGAATTTTCGATCATTGCTCTAAGCAAAGCTGTCCGAAAATTCCGGTAGGAAGTTGTCGAAATTCTTGGGTAGAAACTGGCTGAAATTCCAGATTTTTTGGTGAATAAAATCTGATTTTGTGTAGCTAAGGTAATCTGAATTGATAAGGAGTGTTCTAGGTGTTTTAAGCTAGGGTTTGAAGAGTTGGACTGCACCTAGGAGTGCAGGAATTTCGGACAGCTTGTGCTTGTACAAGGCTGCCGAAATTTTGCTGGAGAGGGGAGTAAAAACCGAGTTGAAGTAGGATTGAAATAAAATTTGATTTGCTAAAGGATTTAAGATAAGATTTCCTAGTATTGGAAGATATGATTTGAGCTAAAACTCCTTCAAAGGTGGCAGCACTAAGCTGGAAAATTTTCCAGATTTTTAGCTAGGGTTCTATGTTCAAAATCAACAAGGTATCTAACTAGAAAATTAACAATTTAATTCCAACTATCAATTACAAAATCTGATAAATTAAAATCATGCTGGAATTTAATTATTCTTGCTAGGGTTTTTCGATAATAAAAAAGAACAAAAGCTGAAAATAAGATTAAACCTTATCCTTATCAAAAGTCCTTAAATTTAGGAGATAAATATGGAGATTTATCTCCCTTGAAGATGGTGCTGAAAATTCACTAGGATAGCTAGGGTTTTTTCGGCCAAAGCATGAAGAAATCTAGGAAAAGAATTTCAAAAAGAAACTAAGATTCAAACTTGGGTCATCAAGGAAAATTACCAAACCTAACCGCTATTCCAAATCAACCCCGATGATAATATTTTCCTAGGAAATTCTTTCCACCCTAATTCTCCTCCCTCCATCTCTTCTACTAAACTTCACTTAAAACAACTAAGTATTGTAACAACACATTTAAATAATTTTATGCAAGCACAACCTTGAAAATCACATGCACCCATGCAAGAATAATTTGAAGATATCACATGAAATGCGAGATGCTATGCAATGCATGACTTTTTCCCCATAGGTCAAAGGTGGTTTTGGGTGGGGTATTACATTTCTGCTTCAGGAATTCATTCTGATGAGTTGGTTTGGGATACTAGTTTTTCAGCAATGATTTCCTTTCCTTTCTTTTTCATGGCATATTGAGTCGGTGCATCAACTTTCTTTCCCACCATTACCTTAGTTTTCTTGGTCTTCTTTGATTTGGTTTCAGTGTCCTTGTCTGATTTTGGTAGTTTAGCCATGGCAATCGTGAAGTAAAGGTGCAGGCTTTTTGATTTTGGAGAGAGAATGGAGATTTTTGGTGAGGAAGAAAGAGAGGAATCAATGGTTGTTTTGTAAAAGCTTCTTTTTGGGATTTCCTAGGCACATTGGGAAGATAGTATACTCAAGTACATTGAAAAGTTAATTTTTGTAAGTTTTGAAAAGCTTACAAAAATTAACTTGGTTTGGACACGTTCAGAGAAGACCGAGGAATGCTCCTGTTAAGGCGATGGAGAGAGTAAGGCAGGATAGGTTAGACAGAGGGAAAGGTAGAGGTAGGCCTAAAACGACATGGATAGAGGTAATTAAGAGAGATATGTCTTTGTTAGATTTGGATGAAAGTATGACGTTCGATAGAAGAAAGTGGCGAGAGAGGATTCATGTGGATGACCACACGTTGCCTGACGTTGGTTCATGTAGCCAACACCAAGTTACTTGGGATTAAGGCTTAGTTTGTTGTTGTTGTTGTTGTTGTTGTTTGAAAAGATAATTTTTGAAAGGTGCAAAAAGTTCAAATTTAAAAAAAAAAAATTGGATGCAAATATATCTCAACCAAAAAATACGAGACTTATGAGCGACTGGCATTTTAGACTTAAGGTTTAGTCTAAAATGTCCATATGATTTTGAAAAATGCACTTGGCTAAAAAAAAAAAAAAAGATTTTGGATAAAGGTTTTGGAATTTATCTCGTCCAGAATGTCCATCCAAAATCATATATCTTCAGAGATTTTGTGCAAGAATAAACAAACAATCTTTAGCAAAATTGTTAGTTACATAATTGTGATAATTTCCAAGCCTCTTCTCAGATGATTAAATCTATCTTTGGCCAGAGGCTTAGTGAAGATGTCTACAAGCTATTCATCAGTTGAAATATATTTAACACACACATCACTCTTAAGCACGTGATCTCTAATAAAATGGCTCTTAATTTCAATGTGCTTAGTTCTAGAATGCTGAATAGGATTTTTGATTAGATTGATAGCACTAGTATTATCACAGAAGATAGGCACGCAATTGAAATTGAAACTAAAGTTAAGCAAAGTGTTTTTCATCTGCAAAATTTATGCGCAATAATTACCAACTGCTATGTATTCAACTTCGGTTGTTGAAAGAGAGACACAAGCTTGCTTTTTGCTATACTAAGAGACAAGGGAGTCTCCAAGAAATTGACAGTGTCCACTAGTACTTTTTTCTTTCAACTTTGCAACCGGCATAGTCAGCATCCGTATATCCTATAAGATCAAATGAATTAGTTCGTGGATACCACAAGCCATAATCATGTGTTCCAATTAAGTATCTAAGGATCCATTTTATAGCACATAGATGAGATTCTTTTTGACACGATTGAAATCTAGTAAAAAAACATAATGTCTGGATGGCTGGTAGTAAGATAAAGGAGATTTTTGATCGTACCTCTATATTTCGATTCATCAACTTTCTTACCTTTTTCATCTTTATCAAGCTTTAACAATGTGCTTTAACAATGTAGTTCGTTGGCATACTTGGCTTGATTTAAGAATATTCCATCTTTGGTTTGCTTGATTTGAAGACCAAGGAAGAAATTAAGTTCTCCCATCATGCTCATTTCAAACTCTTACTGCATTGTCGTGGAAAATTTCTTGCACAAGGAATTGTTAGTAGTTCTAAAACTATTATCATCAACATATATTTGCACAATTAAGATATTTTTAGAATTTTCAGATTCGATAAATAATATGGTATCAACTAAGCCTCTTGAAAAACCTTTTGAAAGAAAAAAAAGCACTAAGCCTTTCATACCATGCTCTTGGAGCTTGTTTTAAACTATAAAGGGCTTTGGAGAGTTTCAAGACATGGTTTGTAAAACGTTCATGAGTAAAATCAGGAGGTTGTTCCATATATACTTTTTCTTCAATGAAACCATTTAAGAAAGAACTTTTGATATCCATTTGGTGGAGTATAAAACCTTTGAAAGATGCAAATACAAGCAACATTCTTATTAATTTTAATTGAGCAACAGAAGCAAATGTTTTATCATAATTAATGCCCACTTCTTGATTAAATCCTTGGGCAACTAATGTAGCTTTATTTCTAATAACAATACTATGCTCATCAAGTTTGTTTTTAAAAACCCACTTGGTACTAATCACGGGATGGTCAAGTGGTCTAGGGACAAGCTTCAAAACTTTATTCCTTTCAAATTGGTTCAACTCATCTTGCATGGCCATAATTTAAAATTTATCATGTAAGGCTGCATCAATATAATTGGATTTAATGATAGAAAGTAGAATACAATTATCAACAAAATACCGTCTAGTTTTGACTCCGCACCTAGGATCACCAATAATTTATTTTTTTGGATGGACAGTTTTGTACTTCCAATCTCTTGGTAGATCTTGATTCGAGGGATTTTCATTCTTTTATTATTTTTTTTTTCTTCAGCTTGTTGTTCTTCTAATTCCTTTTCTTTTACATGAATATCAAGTAGAGAAGCCATATGCTGCTCACTGCCCTTTTCTTTTGAGATACCTATATCATCATCATCATCATTATCATTTCTAGAAGAATATATAGTTGATTCATCAAACACAATATGTATGGATTCTTCCATACATAGAGTTCTTTTATTGTATACTCTATATATCTTTTTGTTGGAAGAATATCCAAGAAATATAGCATCATTAGATTTGCTATCAAATTTGCCAAGGTTGTCATGAGTATTGAGGACAAAACGTTGCATCTAAAAATTTTAAAGTATGAAATGGATGGAAATTTATCAAATATTAGTTCAAAAGGAGTTTTTCTTAAAAAGGGTCTTAGCATAACACAGTTGATGATGTAGCAAGCTGTATTCACAAGTTTAGCCCAAAAATATTTTGGAAGGGAGTTTTCACACAATATTGAACTTGCCATTTTTTGCAAGGTTCTATTTTTCCACTCAACCACACTATTTTGCTTAGGAGTTTTTGCAGCTGAAAAGTTGTGTAAAACACCATTTTCATCACAGAATTTTGTGAAGTCATGATTGCGAAATTCTCTACCATTGTCACTTTTAATTGAAATCAATTTGTAACTAAGGAAATTTTGAACACGATTGAGTAGTTTTAAACATTCAGAGAAGGCTTTATCATTTTGAGTAAGAAATAAAGTCCAAGTAAATCTTAAGAAGTCATCCATAATTACATAAGCATACCTCTTACTACTAAGACTAATGATCCTCATTGGTCCAAACAAATCCATGTGTATCAATTCAAGAGGTTTTGATGTTGAAATTATTTTTTTACGTTTAAAAAATGTTTTAGCTTGTTTTCCAAATTAGCAAGCATCAGATACCCAATTTCTATCAAATCTTATTTTGGGCAGTCCTTTAACAAGTTCCTTTGAAGATACTTTATTTAGCAAATCAATAGATACATGACGTAGCATCTTATGCCAAAGATAGCTATCATCATCATTCACAGAGAGGCATCTAATATCATGAGCCACAAGACCATCAAGATATAGTACATACACATTTCCAACACGATTAGCAACCAAAATAGTCTTATTGCTAGAACTATCTACAATAATGCAATGATCTTTTTTGAAAATAACTTTGCATCCATTATCACATAGTTAGCTTATGCTAAATAGATTATATTTCAATTCATCAATCAATAGCACTTGTTTGATAATAGTTGAAGATCCCTTACCAATATTACCCATGCCAAGTATTTTTCCTTTCTTTTTGTCTCCAAATGTGGCAAATCCATCGCTTGTAACTTGAATATTTTCCAATAATTCGACATTTCCAGTCATGTGCCTTGAGCATTCATTGTCCAAAAACCATTTTGTGGAGTAATATTCCTATACATAAGATGGAAGAGTGATTTTTGGTACCTATACCTTCTTGAGCCCACGGAGGTTAGTGATAATTCATTTTACCTTCCAAACTATTTTCATACCAGATTCTACATTCTTCCTAACATGATACTTAGATGTTTTGTATTCAGATTTTTCACAATATGTGCAACAACTGTGTCATATATGATGAAGCAAATTTAACAAAATGAGATTTTAATTTTCAGCTTTGATCTCATGCCTACAGCCTAGACCATTGCGGTTTCTAACTATGTGTTGTGTACCTAGCAATTTTTCTAAATTATTTTTACCATTTGTAAACTTTTCAATACATGTGGTAAAATCATCAACCCTATTTTTCATATCATCAAAATTGCTAACCATAATTTCAAGTGAACGAATTTTGTCAAACAAGCATTTATTTTCTAGAGATACATGACACCAGCGAGGGCAACTAGATACTCAGTGGAGAAATCACAAGAAATAAGCACAAATGACACCATTGAGTATTATTTCAAGAATAATAACCTGCCATTACTGTGGAAGGAAATGGCACATACAAAAGGATTGTTGGTCCAAGAAGACAAACAAAAGATGTTTTAATTGTGGGGAAACTATGCATATGAAGGGGAATTGTCCAAAGATACTCAGGTCAAATCAAGGAAATGTTGACCCACCACCATAAAATGGACAACCGAGAAAATGCAGATATTGGAAAAAATAAGATGAGGCTAGTAGTGAAGACCAATGTATCAATCTTAAAATGAGTAATCCCTGTAGTAGGGTAAATTTTGAATGTAGTAGGGTAAATTATTTATTTTAAATCTTAAAATGAGTATTCCCTGTGATCTTAGCACTACACATCTTTTATATTGTTTAGTATACTATTCACTTAAATTGTAACAGTTAGGAATAGCCCTTAAATTGTTTGGGCACATTCTCATGTAAGGAGGTAAAATTTATAGGTTGTATCTAAGAGGTGAAACATTGTAGGAAAGAGAAAAGTTTCCAAGGTATTTAGTTCATATATTTTATGACGATTAGAATAGCATATTAAACATAGATTCATTGTCAGAGTAAGAGCTTAAGATGATAATAGAGGTAGGGTAGTGCAGTTTTGTACGGTTAGTTGGATGTAATTAATTGTAGACTAGGCAAGGTAAGGGAAATGTGGTGTATAATATGAGGAACAAGGGGTTGTAAGCTATTGCTGAAGAAATGCTAAGAATATCTTGCTTTATTAGTTGATGTATACATGAGTTATGAGTATAGGATGATACTTGAGTAGTTAAGGTTTGTTTAACATTTTTCTAATGAAGTTGACCATATTACACCTATTTTGGAAAGAATTTGAGGTGAAGATAGTGTTAGGCACGAAATAGTTGAAATTAATTTTAACAATATTGAGGTGCACAAACTCTTGATTAGGGTGGTAAGTGTGAATCTTGGTCGAACGCAATTTTATTTTGGGACATGAGGTAATTAAGGATAAGAATAAGATACACTCAACTAGGTGCGGGGTATTATTGCTTGAACTGACCCAAGAATGTCACGACGAAAAGGAATTTATTCGTATTAGAGGGAGGTTACCATTGTTTCATGAGAGGATTCATAACCCTTGCATTACTTTAGACTCGATTACTATAATAACCTATGTCGTATTTGTGGGATAAGGAGTGAGAAAGGGGCTTCGAGGAGTGCAAGAGAAAACCCATGTCTGCATCTATGTTACTCTGCCAGAAGAAGAACTTTAAGCATCATGCATAGACACATCGAAGGAAGAAGCCAAGTAGGTGATCCCCTTAGAAAAGGATACACTTTTCTTGACCTTACTTTTTTTCTCTTTCTTTTGAGCTTCTTCTTGCCAAATTCCTCCTTCCATCATTTGTTGTAATCGTAAGCCTCTTCCCAGGACTTGGCCATTTAAGGCAACCTTAGCAATTTCATTTATTATTCTCAGTTGCTCGTTATCAAACTCGTCAACAATATACATAAATTTATCCTATAACATCTCTAGGTTGAGTTTCTATAACTTGCTACATTAAGACTGTAATACCCTCACTCTGGTCACACTTGGTTTATGAGAATTAACATGCATTGGACTTGAACATGATATACGCTTATTTCATGAATCTCCAAACTTGTGTTTTGGTGATATATGCATATTTATATGTGATGCATTAAATTTTTAATAGTGATTTAGGAATAGTGGAATGCAACATCTAATTATTGTGCCATAAAATATTTACGTGGAAAATATCATAATTATAATAATAATAATAATTATTATTATTATTATTATAATATTATTATTATTATTATATTATTATTATTATTCCTAAAAAGCTATAATGTCTCCCATTTTTGGTTGGTCATCCATTAATTATTTATAATTATAATAATTATTATTATACTAATTAGAACTATATTGTTATTATTTATTATCTACTGAAAATGTATTATTTATTGTTATAGTTGTTTCCAGTTGATGAATTATAATAATATTATATATATATATATATATATATATATTCTTAATAATATTATAACCAAATGACTTCCTTTCATTCTCTCTCTCTCTCTCTCTCTCTCTATATATATATATATATATATATATTCCTTTTATAATATTAAACTATGCATCATGTGGTCAATTTGGTTTAGCCGTCCTATTTGAATTACCTAGTCCTAGTAATTTTTGCTTTAGAATTTTCAAGTAAAGTTGGATTATACCTCCACTAATAATAATAATAATAATAATAATAAAAATAAAAATAAAAATAATAATATATTATATTAATTTTTTATTATAGTTTACATCTCTAATATTATAAAATTATTATTAATTAGTATAATTGTTTCCACTTAATAAGTCACAATGATATTATATATTATTATAATCATTTAATAATATTATAAAAATATTAAGACTTTCTTTTATTTTGCATTATAATATTATATACATACTTTGGTGTCATAAGTATATATTATGTTCTTATCAATTGATTGTGTTTAGCTACACAATATCTCTCGGATGTTTTTTTTTTGCTCTACCTAATAGGGAGAGAGTAGAGAAGCATTCATAATTTAATTAGGAGGACCTTTTATCTTTTCCTTCATTGTTGCCAACTGCCTCCTTGTACTTCTCGTAGCTGATCACAAAAGCTGCTAGTATATATAGAATTGTTGTTTGATTAGAAGTGTGTTTGAAATTAATCAATCTTTATTTTTTCCTCCTATAAGCTAGTACATCCCTATCCCTTCTAGCTTCATGATTTTCTATTCTCCATTGCGTAAGGAGTATAGCCTACAGATAGTTTTTTTTTTTCTCTTAATCTTACCATGCTCTCAGCCACCGTCACTCACAATCTCTCTCAATCTTTCGGTCGGCACCACGAGATTATTCTTAAACAAATTTCAGCCAAAGTGGTGACATTTTATTCTTGCTTACATATACGTCAGCTATCATTCTAGGTTGCTCTTCGCTTTCCTAAAAGGATTTCAAGAGGTAACAAGCTTGATCCTTCTTTTATTTTCTCTTGAAAAAAAAATGGCAGCATGTATATGTGTGTTTGTGATGGGATTTTTGGTCATCTTCTTACTTTTTTGTGCGGGATCTTTCCTTGTTTATGTTGATCCTGTGTAAATCTTAATGCTGGGGTTATTTTCTTCAAGGAAATGTGAAGGGAGAAACATGTATACATGATTTTGGCTTTAAGATGGTTGGATATAAAATCAGAATTTTTGCTACAATTGAATGAATAATGTTGAGTACTCAATAGGGACAAGACCTCTATACTAGTCTTTGGTTGGTCTGGAGATATCTCTCAGTAGGTGGCCACTTCCGAGAGGTTGACAATTTTCGATCAGGGCATTTGTATTGAAGGCTGAGCCATTCTTAGCTAGCGATAAGGTTCTAGTAGAACCAACGGCTGGAAGTGGGACAACCGGATTGGGTTGAGTGAGAGATGGAGGAGAATCTCGCTCAGTAGGATGTACACCTGCTAGGTGAAAGGGGTGAAGTGCTTCACAGAAGTAAGAGCCATCTCTATGCCCTTTCACCACTTGACGGGGGTCATATGCTTCACATAGTGTGAGAGACACCTCTGTGCCCTACCACAGTAATTTGGTTACTTTTAAATGTGGAGCTTTTTTCATGGAATTGTTTTAAGGGGACCTTGGAATTTTATTTGAAGCTTAATACTCTTTTAATTATTGATATCTTTCCAAATAAAATATTCTAAGAGCATTTTGCTTCGTGATTTCTCACTAGTATTTATCAAGAAGTGAGAATTAAATTTGTAAAGAAGGCATGATAAGCTTTTGATATATCGTTAGTGCATGCATCATAAAACTTGTTTTATTTTCTTAGCCCAACTCACACACATGGCTTACTAAGATAACCAATCTTACACTATTTTGAACTCATGTTTTCAAGGAGCCTCAAGTCTTGATCAGGTTGGAAGATCAGTAGCTTGAAGTTTTTGTTATGGAATTTCCATGTCCATTTGTTAGATATTTGTTTTGAATGTTGTTTTTATTTAGGAACTTTTGTATAAGTATTGAAGTTGTTTTTTTATTAATTTGTGTTTAGACTTTCTTTAAAATTTGAATTTATTTTACTTTTTCATTATAAAAACCCCTGGTCCAAAGGACAGGGCGACATCCTCGACCCATTTTGGGTTACATAAGTAGATGGGGTGTTACAGAGAACTTATCCATCTACTTTGTGGTTTTCTTTATTCTATTGATTTAGCACACTTTGGCTTGCGTCGTCTCTTTTTAGTTCTTTCTTTTTCTCAGAAACCTTTTGTCACTAAGTGCTCTTTCCATTACTTAACGTCTTGTATTACTTCTTAGAAATGCACAATTTTTTCTAAAGATATTCAAGGACTCCTCGTCTTTATTCAATAGAAGTGTCCAGTTCTCATTAATCATAACAACTTCCATAATAATAAATTATTTTAATCTTCTCACTTTCTTACTCTTTAATGTTTTCTTGATCACCAATCTTTCCTTGTTGTTGGATTTTTCCTTTGTTGGAAAGTATGCCCTCAAAGACTATGTCTTCTGTATAAATATATTGCAATAAAATATTTATTCATTCAATTTAGTTATTTTCTTATACTATTGAACATTTAAAGGTCTAGGTATGACATGTAATGGTATATGTGTTGGGTCGTTCTTTACAGTAAGGTATAGAGCATGGATACATGGCATACAAATAAAATTGAGTTCTTAGTCATTTTATGGAACTGGGCATTTCATCAAGGTAAGACTATTATGCCATGATTTTCAATGAGGAATGGTTTACCTTGAATAAGTGAGTAGTTCACTCACGTCATAAGCATAAGCGTATTTTGAATATGTAGAACTGGACTAGTAGTAGTGATCTCTCTTAAAGTACTATAATTATAGAGGCAAGACAATTACTGTTACAGCATAGACGGATACCTTTATACTTGAGTGTAAGTTAGTGGTCAGGCGAAGCAAGGGTTTTATACTTTGATGTATGTTGGGTGAGGTTTCTTTTATTATATCAATATCCTTGCAGTAAACATCACTAACTTTTGTTTTTAGGTAGTTTGTGAATATTTTTAATTTGTGTATTTTTCTTTCTTTATTTTTCTATTAGTTTTGTTTGTTTATATTTATATTTTTTATTTAATTTTTTTTCTTTATTTTTACTTTCAATATGGCTTTGTTATAGATGAAGAAATTATGGCTTTTACGGCTCCACGAGAAGGCAACCAAAAGAAGAAGAATTGAGGTAGCGTGGTTTGCGGCTCGGGTGAGCCGACAGCAAAAGAAAGATGAATATCGGTCAGCCATGGCTTGGGCAAGTCAGTTAGTTGGCTCGGTAGGAAGAAGAGGAAATGGAAACGGCTCAATGTACTTGTTCTCAGCAGCTCGGTGAGGAGAAGGAGATGGCTCGAATAGCTTCAATCGGCTCAAATTGCAACCATCGAAATTTCAGTAGCGTTTGCAAAATAATTCAGTTCAACAAATGTTAAGATCTTCAATGCAAAATGACAACGGAGTTTCCAATTCTTTTCGTAGGACTTCTTTTATTTTTATTTAGAATTTTATTAGGAAATTGCTACTTCTTTTTTTTTTTTAGAGTTTTAGAAATTTTGTAAGCCTATAAATAAAGGCCAATTACATTAGAAAAAATGTGTGCACAATGTGGAGACTTAGACATATTTTTTTAAAGTGCATCACCAATAGTTTCTCTAGAGAAATAATTCAAGGAGCATTATTTCGAGAAGAGTTTTCATTAGAAATTGAAAGACTTGTGTATAAGTATTTATCGCTTTCCTTTGTTTTATTTTTCTTGAACAATGATGAGTTTAATTCTTTAATTGTATTTAGATATTTTTTTTGGATTTATGATTTTGAGTTAATTTAGTTCTTTGATTAATTAATTATTTTTCTTGGTATTTGATTACTTGTTTTTCCTACGAAATTGATTAATTAATTTTATTGTTAACTTGCTTAAAAAAGAGGTTGATAATGGTTTTAATCTAATTAATTTCATATTTGTTATCTCTTAACTTGCTTGAAAAGAGGATTAATTTTTAAGAACTTGGGTAATCAAATATTAGTTGATGATTGCTAGAATATGGATTCATTGACCAATTTTATGTTTTAAATCACCTAGAATATAGGGGTTTATATGAGAATTGATTTTAATGCATCTTTTGGAAAAATTGGTTGAGACAGAATATGTTCTCTAATTTAACTAGAAGATAGTGATTCCATGGATTGCAAATTAAGTGGGTCTATTTTAAATCCTTAATGAGACAAAGATGATAATTGATTGTAATATTTGCTAATTGATTCATTGTCATGTTTTCAAGAGTAATTGTCTAAATTGCATATTCTTTCATCCTTTAATTTTATATATTTTTCTTTTATTTTTATTTTTACTATCTTATCAATTTATTAGATTAGTTAAACAATGAAAGAAAAGTGATTAGTGTGTACTTGTTCCTTTGAGGATCGATGCTCGTTAATTCCCTATACTATGCTTGCGATGAGTATACTAGCTCAAATGTGTATTTTGGAATTAATGTTTTAATTAAAACTTGACTAAGAGATGGATTTAAATTTGATGATTTTTATACACCCAAAATTTACGCATCAATTGCTGACTCAACCATGGAAGCTGAGTATATGGCAACTTTGGAGGCATCTAATGAAGCAGTTTGGCTTCGGAAGTTCTTTTTAGAAGTTGGACCAATTGTGTTGTATTACGATAGCACTGGCGCAATCTCACAATCCAAAGAACCTAGGAACCATAAAAAGGGAAAGCACATACAGAGGAAGTACAACCTGATCTGGGATTCTATCCAAACATGGGAAGTCACGGTGGAACAGATTGTCTCGGAGAATAATCTAGCAGATCCTTTCACCAAAACTTTGGTGGAGAAAGTCTTTAGACACTTAAACGCCAAAGGGGTGGGCACCTATGGACTTACTTAGAGCGCAAGTAGGAGATTGTTGGGATGTATGCCTTCTTAGACTAGATTTTTTATGTAATTTTGGCTTGTATTAATAAAAGTATTTTTCTCGAAAATTGGTTGTGAGATCTTCTTTTTATTTATGCAAAATTTTCATTAGAAAAGACCTATTGTGTTTAACTAAATGGTTCATGTGAATAGAGGTCTTTCATAGTAAGGTATGGACCATGGGATATTTAACACATAAATTATTGTTCATAATCGAAGGATAAGAATGGGGATTTCATCATAGTAAGGTTATTGTGTTATGAGTTCTAAATAGGGAATGTCTTACCTTTAGCTAATGAGTAGTCTTCTCATCTCATAACACAAGCGTATTTCGAATACGTAGAACATAATGTGTAGTAGTAGTTTCTAAAAGTACTATGTGATAGAAACCTAGACTACTATTGCTATAGTGTGGAATTGTACTCTATAGCTTGAATATGAGTTGGTGGTCTGACGAAGCTGGAAGCGTATACTTTGATATACTATAGTTGAGGTTTTTTAGAAGGACCAATATATATGTATGTTGGGTATATGTAACTAGTCAGTTAAGATAGACTTGTATAAGATAGTTTCTACACTATATCGTCCCTTGTGGTTGTCCAAATGATCTAATTATCTAGAGCCTTGGGGAACATGACTTGGATATTTACTTTAGGGTAGCTCTCTTGGAAAGCAAAAATATTCCAAGACGTCATGGATCGTTGGACTAGAAGCTTAAGGATGATAAATGTCTTTTAGAGAGGTGTTAGTGCATTCTTTCCTCTCTAAATGTACAGTGGTGTGTAGAGTGATAATTTAGTCATTTCACCAGTTGGTCAAAGATATAGTTAATGTAGCATTGTCCTTGGTGTCAATATTTTCTTATGGTGATATTAGAAAATATTTAAAATGCAAAATACAACTATTTATATTGTAGGGGTATTTTGGTTATTTTAGTAGCTAAGGCGATGTATCTTTTTTATCTTCGGAATAGCCCATAACTCCTAATTAATTTTAGGCAGAGGAAATGGTCTCAATAAAAAAGAATTTTATTTTATTCAGGAAGTCTAATTTATTTTGGACTAGAATAAAATAAAGGAATGAGAAAAATTAAATTTATTATCTAGTTTAATTAGTTAATTAATTATTCAGGACCTAAGCCCAGATTGAATAATTATAAAATTAACTTGGGCTTAAACTAATTAATAAAAAGGCTTAAATAATTATTTTAATTCATTTGAGCTAATTAATTATTTATTGGATTATTTTAATTGGCCCAAGAAATAAATAATTAATTGTTATTATTTTGCGCTCATTAGATGCAAAAAAATAATAAATTATTAATGGCCCAATAACCTGAACTAAATAGGTTTTTTGATTCACGGAACAGAAGAGTTTAGGCTAAGCCAAACCACTTCTGTTGATAGCCTCTGAGAGTTCTGAAATATCAAAACCCTGGTTTTTTGGTTATCAGAGATAGTGAAGTCGTGGTTTTTTTTTTTCCCCGAAACTTAGAGAACAAACGACAAAAAAAAAAAAAAAAAAAACCAAATGCCTTCTTCTTCTTCTTCTTCTCTCTCTCGTGCATTTCTTTTCTTCTTTGTTTTTCTTGATTTTGCTAATTAATAGAAAATGTTCAAGAATTCATTTGAGACTAGTTTTTCCTCGCCTAAATTGTTTCACCAACAAGTAAATAGGCGGTGGAATATTCTAAGTTCTCGAGAAGGACTCGCATTCATGTAAACAAGAAGAAGTAGACGAATCACGGGATTTCAACCGGAATTGTCATCCAAAGAAGAAGTCGTTCTAGTGGTTTGTTCATCTTCTTCACAGCGTAAAGAAAATTTATGTCACAGAGGTATAATGTTAATGCTTTCGTTGTGCAGTTTCGTTGATTTATCTATTTTTAATTTCCGCATGCATGGCTTTTGTGAGCTTCAATAGCTTCAAAAAGAGTGAGAAATAATCTGAGTAAGTCCTATGGATGCTTATGTAATATTAAATTTCATTTATGGTGCATGTAAGTCATTAAGTTTGAAATAACTACAACTATATAAAATTGCACTTTCTAATATTTTCACATATAAGTTTCTCGAAGAGTCATGGAATGTACATGAAGTAAAGTGCAGCATGCTATTATTGGGAAAATATTATCAAGATAAATTCAAATGCAAGTGAAGCATTTACTTCAAGCTTTGAACCAATTTATTTTGTGATAGCAAAGTTGTATCATGAAACTCTTGTCATGAAACCCTGCATCATGAATGTGAAAGAATATCATGAAACCTTGCATTATGACATTTTGTAGGTGCAAACGACCTATTGAGTGTGATATTCCTCCTTCTCTCACTTAATAAAATCCGGTTGTCCCACATCTAGCTATCATCCCTTCACAGAACTGTGCCACAAGCTATGAACTCGCTCAACATACAAGCACTAACGCCCTGTATGGAAAGTGGCAACCTTCCGAAGATGACCCATCCATCAGAAGTTGCCCTCAATCTGATAAAAATTAGTATAAAAAGTCTTCTCCCATTGAGTAACACCTTTGTAACCATGTTTAAAGATAGTTCTTATAGCAAGCCTTCCTACAATGTTAGCTCTACACATTTTCAATGTAGAGTTTGCAAACACGCATAAATTCTTCATCTCGATATTGCCTTAACCATGCAGTCTCCCAAAATTCAATCACATAAGATTTATAATGGTCTATGTTTATAAAAACATAATATTTCCAAACTCAAAATTCATCATGAATAGATAATGTTAGGTGCAGTCAAAATTTCTTAGTTCATGCTATGGTTTTCACGACCTTATGCATGGAAGTAAACTCATGGGTTGAATGTCATAAATAGACCATAAAATTCAACTCATGGCTCCTATTTCATACATAACAGTTTTGGGAAATTTTCCACTAACAATTCATGCATAAAGTGTTTCATAAATGTAAGGACTTATCTTAATCCAAGAAAAGTTAATATTCCTAATTTACAAAGTTAGTCCTTACTCTTGGAATCTCGCTACGTCTATCACTAAAACCACATAAGTGTTAAACAATTATTTGTGTCCTTAACAAGGTATCCTAATCCTAAGCATCATTTTGTTACATCTAGAGAAACAAATGCACACTTAATTAGCTTTACTACCTCATATCAAGTTTACATGATGAACCAAGCATAGTCATGTACGAGTAAGAAATTCATAGACATATAAGAGCAGAAAGCATGTAAACTTATATTTTGTCCAAAAGGTTTTCAAATACTCCCATTCATGTACATAATATAATGCCAATCCCCCAATTCATGATAAGTAGTTCAAACTTATCAATTTTATTCTAAACCCTAAGGTGTTTATTAAATTCCAACAAACACAAGTTTGGATCTTGAAGTAAAACACTCCTATATTTTTTTTCCAAATCATCCCAAATCTCAATGGTATAAAGTTACTCACAGATATACACTTTTTCCAATAAATTTTCTAGCAAACTCATTCACAAAAGACATCAACATTCACAAAAGACATCAGAAAAATCTAGATTGCATGACACAAAGTAGCGACAGCTTTCGACAATTTTTGCTTAATATCTTTAGCTTAGATTTTCCCTAAATCTTCCAATAAATTAAGGCATAAAATCTGCTATAAATTCACCTTATATTGCCCCAAAGTTGTGAACAAAATCTACATAAAAAGCATGCTCAAAACTGATTCAGAAATGACAAGAAACGTCATTCCTAGCACGAGAATGTTGTAGAATTCTTAGAAATCTGTAGCTATGTTTTCTAGTCTCGTTTTCCACATAAAGTGATCATCTAACCATATAGGATCATTCTTCATGCTGACCCATCAAACTTTAATTTAATTCCTAAAGATTTAAGCCCTAAAATTTAACATAACCTATAGCAGAAAAATTCCAGCAAGCATGTTAAACCTGTACAACAAGAACATGATTTCTAGTACTCAATTTATTTGGAAAACTAATACCTCAATGAACACATAGGTTGGATGAAACACAGTCTACCGCACCCAACCATTGTGCAAATGAATCTTTGCAAAAACACACACCTAAGTGACATGTTAGTTTGCAAGTTGTAAAAGAGAGTTCCTTTCATTCAATTTTCCTTCCAAAAAAATTATTTCTTGAGGCATGAAAGTCCAGAAAGAGTAGAGTAATAAATAACCCATACAAATTTCAAAAAAAAAAAAAAAACATACACAAGAGAGCATATCAAGGGTCAAAAATTCCAGCAAACCTGAACATGGTGCCAACATCATGGGAAATGGGAAAATTTGAGAGTTTGCTTATCTTTCTTGCAAGAAATCATGTTTAGCAGCCTTAGGGAATTAGAGAATGAGTTCTTTTTCCACAAACATGAGTTAGGCTTCATTCACAAGGGAAAAGATCATTGAGATTAAGAGTTAGATGGAAAACCATGAGTTCAAGATAAGAAGGGTGGTGATAGCTAGAAGGTAGATTAGGCTTAGAATTTTTCTTGAGGAAAAAAGAAGAATTATGTATAATGGGGTAGGATAAGTTACGGCTAAGAGAAAAAATATTAGGAGAGATTGTAGGGAAATTAGGGTTTACTTGCAAGGAAAAGAACAACATTCATGAGAATAGGAAAGTAAGAAGTGGCAACTAAGAGGGAGGATAATTAGGCGAAATTTTAGGAAAGTTAAGGTTTAAATCTCATCTATGATTTTATTTTATTATAATTTCCTAGAATAAATTCCAACTTTATAACTTTACTCTAGTTACACCATTAGGGCCTATGCTTTATAAAAAATACTCATGAGCTCCTTTTAAAACTAGAAATTAAGTTCTAACTCACAAAAAGTATTTTTCCCTCCAAAAATATTTGAAACAATAATTCTTAGTAATAATACTTTAAACTACATCGTAGATCAGATATCACCTACATTCACAAAATCCAGATATATAGCTGTTAATCACATAAGAGAATCATAAGCACAAATAATGATCATAAGACTTACGCTTGCACACCCAATATGTATTTCTAAATAAAATTCTCTATGAATGCATGACTATTCCTATTCTTAGTTACAATAAAAGTCGGGTGTTACACTCTTCCCCTCTTAAAAGAATTTTGTCTCCAAAATTCTTACATTGTACCTTATAACAACTCCAGATACTTTTTCCTCATCCATTTCCCAATTTTCCATGTGGTATTTTGCACCTTACAATGTTCCCATAACACCTTGTCCATAGAAATTTTCTTGTTTCTTAACTCCTTGACATTCTATCTTATATTGACAGGTCATTCTATAAAACTCAATTATGGTGTAGTGTAGCGGTTCATCATTAAGTAAATGTTCCTTGTCCGGTTGATACTTCTTAACTTGGGAGATATGAAACACATCATTTATTCTAGTTCGTCCATCCAGAAGATTCAATCTATAAGCCACTGTTCTAATTCTCTCAGTGACATGAAAAGATTCGAAGTATGTCGAACTAAGCTTCCCTCCTTTCAGGTGTCTAAAAATAGCTCTGCTCAGTGTCAGATTTTAGAACACTTGGTCTCCAACTAGAAATGCTAATTCCCTTCTCCTGTTATTAGCATAGCTCTTTTATCGACTTTGTGTTGCCTGTCTTTCCTGAACCAGCTTCATCTTTTCTGTCATTCATGTGTATGAATTCGGGTTTAAAAAATTATATAAAAATAAGCATATTCTCAATCAAGTTTAAACTAAAATGTTAATCCCAAAAATATGAGCAAGCGTACTCATCATTAAGCATAGTATAGGGTTTCAAACGAGTGTCGATCCTCAAAGAACAAGTATGCCTTAATCACTTTTCTTTCATTATTTAACTGACTCTATAAAGTGAAAAAGAATAAAAATAAAAATAAAAAAATAAAATAAAAGAATATATACATGTTAAGGATGGAGAATTATGTAACTCAAACCATTATTTTAACAAACATGACCTTAAGGTACCTAATCATTATCATAACTAATCATTGTCTTGACATCATGAAGGATTAAGATAGATTCACTTCTTTTTCAAGCCATGAAATCACTATCTTCTAGACAAATTAGCATCACATATTCTGTCTCAACTAATTCACCCAAAAGATGTATTAAACACAATCCTTGATTAAATTTTCATATCATAGGAAGCTTAAAACATGAAATTAACCAATGAATCTATATTCTGGCAGACATCAATTAACCTCTAATTATCCAGTTCTTAGCAATTAACCCATTTTTCAAGCAAGTTAAGAGACAACAAATATGAAATTAATGAATTGAAACCACCATCAACCCCTTTTCCAAGCAAGTCAATAGAAGAAACAACAAATTAATCTCGTAATCAACATAAGTAATTAAATACCAAGAATAACAATCAATTAATCAAAAGATCAAAGTAACTCTAAAATCCATGAATACTTAAAACAATGTTAAATTACAATAAAACAATTAATACATCATTGTTCAAGGAAAAAAAACAAAGCTAAAAGAAAGCACTTATAGACAAGCATCCTTCTTCTCCCTTCGTAGACTCTCTTGTACAATCCTCCTTGAGTTATTTCTGTCGAGAAAATATTAGTGATACACTCTAAAATATATCTAAGTCTCTACATTGTGCATTTCCCTTTTCTAAGGTAAATTGGCCTTTATTTATAGGCTTACAAAGTTCCTAAAAGAATCATAAGTAAAGAAGAAGTAATTTCCTAAAAAATCCAAAACTAAAAATGATTAATAAAATCTAAATAAAAATCTAAATAAACACTAAGGGTCCACCACCTTAATTGAGAATTTGAAAACAATTGGACTTTTGATTTTATCTTCCTGCACTGAAGACATATTCTTATTGAAATTGAATTGAAATTGGCTTCCAATTGAGCTATACGGAAGCTATCCAGCCACTATCCTTCAATTAGTCTTGCATCGGCTCAATTGAGCCCCCATCGTGCCAAGCCACCCGAAACTATGTGTTTCTTCTCCTCTGCATCAGCTCAATTGAGCCGATACCCGAGCCACCGAAGATTGTTGCAATTGATTATTTTCCTCTTCTTTCTTTTGTCCTTTTCCCTTTCCATTTTTGTGACTTTCTCTTCACCTTGGACCCACCAAATTCATTCATTTTTCCTTCTTTTCTGTTTTGTCCATTGTTTGAAGCCGTGAGCCATTTGAGCTAATGTTTCCTTTTTCTTTCCAAGCTCCAATTGCAATTGCTTCCTCTGTTCCTTTTCAATTTCTCTGCATTCCTCTGCTATGCCAGTGTAAGACCGGCACCAGCTCTACTTCCTTGGCCTGGTGTCAGGTCTGTGTTGAAAAATTACCCAATTAACTCCAAATTTCAGCTATTTTTGTATAAAAATACAAAAAAGTATTTTTATAAGGGAAATATCAAATAGGAAGGAATATGACTAGTTATAGTATTACAAGTGTCTCAATTTAACCTTAAATAACTAGGAAAATAATGATGATTTTAACCCCTATCAGTCATCTCCTACAAATAAACTTTTGTTAATCTATCCTTCTTCATTCTAGACCCGATGCAAAGGTGTTTAGTACTTTCATTTGGAGCCTCAAATGTTATCATGTGAATCGTTGCTTGATAGCTATTATTATAAGCCAAATTTGTATAGGATATTTGGTTAATCCACTTATCCCCAAAATCTAGTACACAAACTCATAGTATGTCCTAAAGGATATTTATGAATCTTTCAGATTGTCCATTAGTTTGGGGATGGGTTGAAGTGTCAAGCTTCAGAGTTGTGCCCGTAGATTTTTGAAGTTTTACCCAGAATCTTGATGTAAAATATGTTGGGATGTAAACCCTCTTAGACTAAGTTTCTGATGTAATTTTGATTTGTACTAATAAAGTTTATTCTTAGAAATTGTTTATGAATTCTTCTTTACTTTTGTGTACAATTTCATTGGAAAAGACCCATTGTGATTAAGTAAATGGTTCATATGAATAGAGGTCTTTCACAATAAGATATGGACCATTGGTTACTTAACACATAAACTATTGCTGTTAACCAAATGATGAGAATGGGAATCTCATCATGGTAAGGTTATTGTATTATGAATTCTAAATATGGAATGGCTTATCTTTACCCAATGAGTAGTCTTCTCATTTCATAACACAAGCATATTTTGAATATGTAGAACTAGACTTGTAGTAGTGGTTTCTAAAAGTACTATGTGGTAGAAATCTAGACTACTACCATTACATCGAGGACTTATACTCTACGGATTGAGTATGAGTTGGTGGTCTGACGAAGCTGGAAGTGTATACTTTGATATACTATAGTTAAGGTTCTATTATCGAACCAATAGACTTCTATGCTGGGTATATGTAATTAGTTAATTAAGAGAAACTTATACAAGATAGCTTCTATAGTATATCGCCCCTTGTGATTATTCGAATGATCTAAATATTAAGGGCCCTGGGAAACATAATTTGGATATTTGCTTTAGGGTAACTCCCTTGGAAAGAGAAAATATTTGAAGAAGTCATGGATTATTGGACTAGAAGTCTAAGAATGGTAGATGTCTTTTAGAGAGGTGTTAGTACACTTTTTCCTCTCTAAATGCACGATGATGTGTAGAGGGATATATTAGTCATTTCAGCAGTAGGTCGGAGACATAGCTAATGCAGCATTGTCCTTAGGGTCAATATTTCCTTATGGTAATATTAGAAAATATTTAAAATGTAAAATATAGCTATTTATATCGCAGAGGTATTGATAGGGGTTAAAATCGTCATTCTTTTCCTAGTTATTTAAGGGTATTTTAACATACACTTGTTGTAATAACTAGGCATATTCCTTCCTATTTGACATTTTGCTTGTAAAATGTATTTTTGGCAATTATATGCAAATTTAAGGTAAAATCGAGTAGAGAGTGCACGCAATTAGAATAGATCTGGCGCTAGGCCCAGCCAGTGGACCAGGCACCAGCTCCATGCTGCTCCAACAGTAGAATTTGAGCAAGCTTCAGTGGTTTTCTAGAACAGACCTAGCGCCAGGTATGGCAAGTGAACCTGGCGCTGGATCCAGTCTATTTGCCAAGGAAAGACGACAAAAACTAGAGCAAAAAATAGAGGAAGAACAGAGTGCACCTAGTGCCAGGTGGGTTAAAGGTACTCGGCACCATGTACGCTCTAGAGGCAGAAATTCTGTATACGAAATTAGGGCTTATCCAATGATTTTGGTATTTTCCTACTCCTACTTGGCCAAGACTTCCTCAGCCACGAAATTGGCATCTACGAGGCCCATAAAAGCACAAGAGAACATAAGGGTTAGAGATATACAATATAGAGAGGTTAATTAAAAGGTAGAATTTCATATTTTCTCATTGAAGGAGGTGTTCGCCTAAATAAAAGAGGATTGTTCAAGGGAGTCTTCAAGGAAGAAGAAAGAGGATTCTCTATGAGTGCTTTTTTTTTCTCTTTACCTTCTTTTCCTTTAACAATGATGTATTCAATGTTTTCATTATAATTTGACAATATCATGGGATTCATGATTTATGCATCAATTTAAGTACTTGATCAATTTTCTACCATTCTTGGTGTTTGATTACTTGATTTTATTTAGGTTGATGGAATTAAATTTATATCTAATGGACTTGGGAAAAGAAATTAGATCGAGTTTAATTTAATCAATTCTACATATTTGTTAAATCTTAATGGACTTAGGAAATGAAGTTAAGATCAAAGAACTTAGGTAATCAAAGGTTAATTTTGCCTAGATTACAAGGTTGTTGGCTAATTTCATGTCTATAAGGAGTTATGTTTCATGCATCTTTTGGTTATGTTGGTGTGATTGAGAAATCTGCTAATTTAATCAACAGGTAGTGATTCCATGGACTGCGAAAGAAGTTGAATCTATATAAATGAATTCATGACTTGGGAAACAATTAAACTTTTCTTTATATTCCTTCATGATGTCAAGATGATGATGAATTGAGAGAGTTGTTAAGTAGGTTTTTGTCATGTTTTCTAGGATAAGTGTTAAAATTGTATATTCTTACATCATTGAGTTGTATATATTACTTTATTTTTCTTTTTATTCTTTTCTCACTTTATTTGGATCGGTTAAACAATAAAATAAAAGTGATTAGTGTGTACTTGTTCCTTTGAGGATTGATACTCATTAATTCTCTTTACTATGCTTACGATGAGTATACTTACTGACATGTGTATTTTGGGATTAATATTTTGATTAAAACTTAATTAAGGGATGGATTTAAAATTGATGATTTTAGATACCTAAAATTTATACATCAAGTTTTTTGCGCCATTGCCGGGGAACAATATCATGAAAACTTAGATTTTGTTGATTTAACCATGTTAATATGTTAATATGTGAATATGTATATATGTTCCTTGTATGACTAGGTGTCATATTGTGTTGTTTTGTATACTTGTACATAAATGTCTCTATATGTTATAATTCCTTGTAACTTAATTTGTGAACACGTGCCTTAACTAACTTAATTTCATATTATGATGTGTATATATGATGCTATCCAGTTATTTTGTATAGGTAAAATGGCCAATTGGAGGTTGGAATGGTATCCTAACATATCTCACGGGATGACATCTTAACCATCTGATTCCATTGCCGTAGAAAGGGTGTTGGAAAAATTTACCACCCATGTAACTAAGCGATTTTCTGAGATAGATGGCACACTGGAAAACTTTGAAGGCATGGTTAGAAACAACGAAAGTTTTTAATGGATTTAGTGATAAAGTCTCCATTAGGGGTAGCAGCACAACATGATTCAACTGCTATTACCTTAAGGAATGGTAAGGGGCTGCCCAATCCCAGCATGGAACCGGTACCATCTAAAAAAGATGGCCTGAAACCAACCCCTATTTGTGAACCATTTGAAAAATAACCTAAAAACCAGATTTTTAGCCACAGGTACCCTATCCCACTCGCACACACAAACTAAGAAAGGATGCACAATTTGACAAGTTTCTGGAAATCTTTAAACAACTACACATAAACATCGCACTTAGTGTGTAACACCCCACTACCTAAGCCCAATAGGGCCAAGGATGTCGCCCCGCCCAAAGGACAATGGGTCTTTATAACTAGGACACACAATCAACATAATGGAATAAAAATAATATTCTAAAACTAAATCTTATTACATCCCAAGAATTTAAAAACAAATCCAGAATAAAATTATTCACTCTCAGCTCCCAAAGTATTACACAAAAATAAATAATAACATTTCTTCCAAGGTAGGTAATAACTAGCTACTCATCCCCAAAGCAGGATCGACCTGAAATCATGGTAAAACTGGTGATGAGACAAAAATCTCAATAAGTCCGTGTACGCTTTGAGTGTCCAGTGAAAACAGTTCGTGAATGTAAAGTATAAAATCTTCATAAGAGAAATATTGGCAAGCAATAAACAATAGTCAAAATCAAGAGTGGTGTTTTGGCTTTTCCAACCATACAGATCCAATTAAATCAACCACTCAAAACTGGTCATGGGTTACCATACGTTGGGCCCTATAACCAGTCAGAATGCCACATTTTATGCAGATTGACAAAAGGTAGGTGATCGGCCTACCGGGCAAGATACTCCTCCTTCTCTATACCCAAACAACAACCGGTTGTTCATTTCGGCAACACACAGTCACTTGACTGAAAAACTGTTAGCTCTAACCAACACGACCTACTGGACTGTCATCCTATCCGGGAAGGACTTACCCCTCAGAAATGGCCACCTATTGAGAGACTCACCGTAACCCTTCAAAGACTAGTCATAGCAGTCCACCGTTATTGAATACTCAACGTAACTTACCCCACTTGGGGAAAAAGGAACAAAACATAGTTCCACATGAAAATGGAAATTAAGGGTTTCTAATGTCTTTGTCAAAATCAGTTTTAGAAAGAGTTTTAAGTTTAAGTAAATCTACTTATTGATTTTCAAATAATTTGTTTGACGGAAATAAGACAGGAGACAATCCTCAATTGCTTTTACAGAAATGAGTGTCCATGCACTCTACATTTGGCTTGCCATAATAAACATTTTGCATCAAACAGGTTTTATGCAGGAGCTTACCTGATCCTTAGCTTGAGTTAAAATAAAGGCCTTCAACAGCTGACCTAACCCTACCTGGGGTAAATATAAACCATAATCAAACTCAAGCCAAAATCCACTTTCACAAATAAAACTAGCTCAACTCACTATAACTATGATCTAAGTATCCCAAGCTTTAAGGCCAGATAATAAATAAAAAGGGTTTATAAGCTAAGTCTAGTTTGATATTAAAGTGATTAGGGTTTTGGGAAATAGGTACTATTAAGTTGAAGGTTTAAATCTTGCTAAGAATAAATTAGAGTTTATTTGATGAAGAATCCTAAGTGGTATTAGGTAAAATAATGATTTATTAATAATTAATTGTTTGAAAATAATTGATAACTAAAATTAGTTGAAAATAAATTTTAATGGGTCTTGATTGGAAGATAATAAATAAATTTTAACAGTTTTTGATTAAAAGATAATAATTGAAAGATAATAAATTTTAATGGTATTTATGAATATAAGATTTACAAAATTAATATTTTACATATTATGATTATTTATATAAAAGGCTTTATTTCATATTATTATTATATATAATATCTATATATTTTATTTCTTGAAATAAAAGCTATCATTTATTTGACTAAAATATCCTTATTATATATAATAATTTAAGTCTACCTTCCTAGGGTTTTCGAATTTACTAGCAAAAAAAATTATAATATTAAATATTTTATTGATGAAATAAAATTAGCTTAGGGACAACTAGATCATTATCATATTTCTATTGCTAACCACAATCATGAACATATACTCCACTTCAATTCATCAAATCATCCAAATCATGAATAAAGGCATAGATCAAAATTTACCAAGACATGATCCAACCTCTACTAGCATAAACATAATCATGGCTTTAACCACAATCATGAACATATACTCCACTTCAATTCATCAAATCATCCAAATCATGAATAAAGGCATAGATCAAAATTTACCAAGACATGATCCAACCTCTACTAGCATAAACATAATCATGGCTTTAACAATCATACAAGAATATAAATCATATTCACCATAGGTGACATAATCTCTAACATGCTGGATCACACAACCCATTCACGACATGGAGACATGCATTAAACCTTAAAAACACCATACAATCAACCAAGACAATCAACTCATGCATCAATCCCATCTCCATCATATACACACATTTATTCATGCCTCAATCTCAACTCATCACAGCAATACATGCTCAACCCTCAAACATAATCCATATCCTTTCAATATTACCCTAGAAACATGAATCTAGAATTTAAAAAGAGAGTTGAAGGGGCTTAATTGATTGATAAGAACCTTAGAGGAGTTTCGAATGGATCTCAACTCCTAGGAGACTAGATTCGTCCAAGAGAGATAAAGAAAGTATGGTCATTGTTGAAGAAATCATTCGGCCAAGAGAGAGAGAGGGAGAGAGAAAAGAGAAGAAGAGAGTCCATTAGCATGCTTATACACATATATATTCATTAGAGATTGAGGATTAGTGGAGATGAAGTTGATTGAACAAGGGTGTTCTTTAGCCTTCACAAAAATACTGATTTTTTATCCAAGAGAGAGAGTTCAATTTTGGAGTCTGATGTTAAAAGTGGTATGGATGGATTCACGGCAGTGAGTAGATGAAATCTGCAATTTTTTTGAAGAATATTAAAGTGGTTTGGAGTGGTATTAAGCGTATGGAACTAGTAGGTGTTCTTGGTGTTCTATGTGTGCTTGAAGGTGGAAGAGAATGGAGAGATTTTGATTGAGGCTGCCGAAATTTTGTGGGATTGTAGTGGCTGAATTGTTTGAGTGGTTTTGGTAGATGAATTTTTTTTTTTTTTTTTGTTTGAAAGGAAAAGGAAAGGCTGGTTGTTGAAATCCTAAAAGAATATTTTTGGGAATCAAATTTGAAAACAAAATATGGCAAGAAGATCTTTGATCAATGGAGAGCTTTTTGGAAGCTGTAATGGCCGACTGTTGCTTAGTGTTTTTGCTGGATGAAAGCTGGTTGAAGAAGCTTAATGGTGGCTGAAAAGATGGGGTTTGAATAGAAAGATGAGGGAGTTTCGATTAGGGATGGAAAAGGAAACAAAGCTGGAAAATGCTATACAGAATTTCGCAAGCTGCTGCAATTTTCTGGCAGCTTTTGCTACCATTTTTCAGTCAGTTTGCAAATGATTTGAAGGGGGATTCAGAGGTCTTTCAAGGCTGGTTTCCAACCTTCTTTATGGAGGGAAAACATGGCTAAGGTGCTAGGAGAAAACTGGAAGAAAACAGCTTGGTTTAAGCTCACATATGCTGCGATTTTGCCCAGAAAATTTTCTGGTTTTGCACAGCATTTGTGCAGTCCGAATTCGGCTAGAAAATTTCAGATTCAAGCTGGTCAAGAGGGCCATTTTCTGGCAGCATTTGGGAGGGAATGATGGTTGAAAATTTCGACACTTTGAATGCACAAGAAGCTGGAAAAATTCCAGATAACTTCATGAAGGAAAATGAACATGGCTAGAATGGAGTTTTGAAGAAGGTTCACTATGGAAATTAATTCTCTTGGGAACCTTCCCCAACTCCTACACAATTTTGGTCCATAAGATGTCTTACACTTACACATTTTGAACCTTCAAAACCACAGCACTTTGCTGGAATTTTTTTTTTCTAGAATGAAATTGGCTTGAATAAATTGAACAACTTAAGAAATTGAGAATTAAGAAAAATTAAGGATCAAGAGGGGTATGAATTCCCTTAGAAATTTTTGTAGGGTACAAGAGTTGGATTAGGGTACTCCTATCATGTCCCCCCTCGGACATTACCTTTACCCTTCTCTAGAGCACTGAAGGTCGAAAATACAACCTTCCCAAACAAAAGTAAAATTTAATCATGCTAAAACTCCAATGATAGAATTTGAACCCAAGACCTCAAGAATTAATTCCAAAGCTCTAACCACTAAACCACAACAACTCTTGTTCTTAATTTCTCTCTAAAATATTTTTCCTATTTAATCCTCAAGCTATCTTCTTATTTTCACCTCAAGCAAAAATTACCATTTTGCCCTTCTTACTCAATAAATATAATTAAGCCCTCGAGACTATAAAACACCAAGCCAAAGCACATAAAATCATATAAAAATATATTTAAACATGCAATAAAATATGATATGTATCCCAACCCCCTTACTCTAAGGTTGGTTTCAACTGGGGTTTCATATAGTGAAGCCTTAGTACACATGCCCAAATATGTAAAATTTCTCAAAAGCATGCTTGTGAAGAAAAAAATGTTGGAAGAATTATCTACTGTGGTTTCAAATGAAGAGTGTTGACCTATCTTACAAGACCAACGGACTATGCCACGAAAAGAAAGTGATCCAGGGAGTTTTTCTATTCTTTGACTTGTTGATACTTTTACATTTTGCAATGCTTTAGTCGACCTAGGTGATAGTATTAATCTATTACCATATAAAACTTTCAAAACGTTAGGCCAAGGTGAACCCAAGCCCACTAGAATGCATATTCAACTTGCAAATCGATCTTTTAAATATCCTAGAGGACTAATTGAAGATATCTTGGTTAAAGTGGATAAATTCATATTCCCTGTGGATTTTGTAATTCTTGATGTGGATGAAGATTCTAAAGTTCCTATAATCCTAGGTCAACCTTTTTTAGCAACTGCTAAAGCTTTAATTAATATTCATGGAGGAACATTGACACTTAGGGTTTGGGATAAGGAAGTCATTATCAAAATTCACAAAAGCATGCAACGTCCTAGTTCTTGTGATGATTCTTGTTTAAGGGTTGATATTCTTGATGAACCTATTTTTGACTTTGTACAGGAATCATTTGTCCAAGATTATATAGAACAATCCATTGCATATTTAGAGGACTCAATTGAGGGCCATAGGTTGAAAAAATCTGAGGAAATAAAAAAAGTAGTTTGGGAAGGATGAAGTTATCCATTGAGGAACCACCGGAATTGGATTTGAAAGACCTTCCTGAGCACTTAAAATATGCATTTTTGGTAAAAGGTGAAAAACTGCCGTGATCATTGCCAAAGACCTTACTTATGAACAAAAGACCAAATTGGTAATTCTATTGGAAAAATATAAAGGAGTTATTGCATGAAAAATTACAGATATTAAGGGAATTATCCCTTCCTTTTGTACTCATAAAATCTTGTTGGAAGAAGAAGCCACCCGTAGTGCAACCCCAACGTAGGTTAAACCCAACCACGAGTGATATGGTAAAAAGTGAGGTGATTAAAATCTTAGATTTTGGCATCATTTACTCTATTTCTGATAGTATTTAGGTTAGTCCAACAGAAGTAGTATCAAAGAAGAGAGGAATGACTATGAGCCCTAATGAAAAAAATGTGTTAATCCCAATGAGATTGGTAACCGGTTGGAGGGTTTGCATTGATTATAGGAAATTGAATGAGGCAACTAGGAAGGACCATTTTCCTCTCCCTTCATTGACCAAATGTTAGAAAGGTTAGCCGGACATGAGTTTTATTGCTTCTTAGATGGTTTTTCCGAATACTTTCAAATTTCTATAGCACCAGAGGATCAAAAGAAAATACGTTAACATGCTTTTTTGGTACTTTTACATATCCACATATGCCTTTAGTCTTTGCCATGACCTTGGAACATTCCAACGATGTATGATGGCTATTTTTGAAGGCTTATGGGAGATATTATGGAGGTATTTATGGATGATTTTTCTGTTTTTGATGATTCTTTTGATTTGTGTTTAGCCAATTTGGAAAAGTTACTTCAACGATGTGAAAAGACTAACCTCATGCTTAATTGGGAAAAATGCCACTTCATGATATAAGAATGTATAGTATTGGGACACAAGATTTCAAGGAAAGGTATTGAAGTTGATAGGGCCAAAATTGAGGAAATTGAGAAACTCCCTCCTCCAACTTCCGTGAAAGCAATTCGAAGCTTTCTTGGACTTGCAAGTTTTTATACGAGGTTTATCTTGGATTTCTCAATGATTTCTAAACCCCTCACTTCTTTGCATGAAAAAGATACTATTTTTTATTTCGATGAAAAATGTCTCAATGCTTTCAATGTGTTTAAAACAAAACTGATTAATTTTCCTATTTTAATTGCACCGGATTGGTCTCTTCCTTTTGAACTAATGTGTGATGCAAGTGACCATATAGTAGGCGCAGTACTTGGACAAATGAAGGATAATCACTTTCAACCGATTTACTATGCAAGCAAAACTCTTACGGCGGCACAAGACAACTACACCACAATAGAAAAAGAGTTGCTTGTAATAGTGGTTACTTTTGATAAATTTCATTCTTATCTTGTTTTGGCCAAAGCCATTCTGTACACGGATCATTCCACCCTTAAGTACCTATTAAACAAGCATGATTCTAAACCGTGATTGATAAGATAGGTTTTATTATTGCAGGAATTTCTTGGAAATTAGGGAAAAAAAGGGAGCGAAAAACTTAGATGCGGATCACTTCTCAAGGTTGGAAAATCCCAACCTTGAACCGTTGGCCGAAGAAGACATCATTGACACCTTTTTGGATGAACAACTTTTACTTGTTGATGGTAAGGTCTCTTAACTATCTTGGTATGCGGATTTCACAAATTACTTGGTTGCAGGAATTCTTTCGAAAGATTTCATTGCACAAAAAAAGAAGAAATTCCTCTCCGAAGTAAAGTATTACTTTTGAGAAGATTCGTACTTGTTCAGGTGTTGTGCGGATCAAAGCATTTGAATGTGTGTAGATTCTATAGAAAACATAAATATCTTAATACATTATTATGAAGGACCCGCGAGAGGCCACTACCAAGCTAACAACACTGCAAGAAAGGTACTTGAGTCCAGTTTTTATTGGCCTACACTTTTCAAGGAATCTTACAGGTTTGTTCAAAGTTGTGATAGGTGTCAACGTATGTTAGTGTTATGCCCTAGAGGTAATCACTTGTACGTTGTATATGACACATTTTATTTTAATAAAAGGCATCATTTATCTTACAGTTTCTTTCCTTTACTTTTTTGTAAAATAACTGTTAAATAAAGTCTCTAGTACAATACTGTGTTAAGGAAATCATGATAGAGATCGTGATATGAGATTCCTACTACACTGTATAGTGTTAGTACTTAAATAGTCCCTAGTTGTAGTATTAATGAGATAGGACATCATTAATGCGTCAAGACTAGCATGTGTTAGACATCCTAATTTGATCAGGCGGTGGTTCTCATATCCGTGAGTATTGAGATACTCAAAATTAACACATGAATGCTTGTTAATGGAATAAGTTATTTGGATGACTTAGCTATGAGATAATCACATGGATAAATATTTAGTGCTAGTGATATAATTTTAATATAACAAACGTACAAGTATCCTTAGACTTGAGATCTCCAAGGTACTTTGTTTGCTGAGCTTTGTGCTTTGATTCCAATCTCTGCAGCTAGATCGAGGGCCATCTATGGGATGATATTGGGTACATTGTGAGGTAAAAGAAAGTAGTTGAGAGGGTCAAGAAATGATTCACCACTCCTAATAGTAGGGGCGAATATCTCACAGCCACTTGTAGAAATTACTACTCGAGAAGTCCTTGTCCAAGGCGATTGTGTATTGGAAGCAGTTCCAATTGATACACATCTAGAGTAGTAGGTTCCTGGTACAAGTACTATTGTATTCGGGCTAGAATTAATATATATTCTAGAGGGAGTTGGTACTAATTCCATACTCCAAACTAAATGAGATATTGTATGGTGAAATGAGTTAATTACACTATAGTTTGTTATTGAAGGGTTCATGTCAAGCCACTTGACTTCCTGGACTCTTAGGGTGGTCATGATGTGTTGCTAGATACCACTCATGATCTGGAAATATGGGTTTATTAATTAATGAATCAATAAACCAATCTTGATTAGAATCAATATGATTAATTCTAATTAATTATGGATTATTAATCTCAAAGACGTTTGGATTAATTCATTTTTGCTACCAATTGACTGGGAAACCTAATAGGTCACACACAGCAGAGGATTATATACTTAAGATGTTATTTGATAACATAGTGGGGTTAACTGAGAGAAAGAGAAGTTGTTATGGACAAATTATAATTAGTTATAATTTATAGTCCAAATTGTAATTGTGAGAAATTGATGTTTCCAATTAAAATTAAGGAATTCTAATAGGATTAGAATTCTCAGTTTTAGTAGGGTTTTTTCAGTTTTATGTATGAGATGCACGAAACCTAATATAAGTTGATTCACGAAAACCCTTGAGAACACACACGACATTCTCTCTTCTCTCTCTCTCGTGGTTCTTGCAACCTAACCCTAGCCGCCACTTAGTTTTTCTACTAGCACAGAAAACTTTGTGCTTGAATGTATCCTTTATGTGGATTTCTGTTAGAGATAATCACACACTGTGATTATAGTGGTTTAATGTTCAACTTTCGTGGTGTTTGATCAAGAGGATTTCTAAATCGTGCCTCGATTTGAAGAAGGAAAATTTTGTTTTCCACACGATCAAAGAAACGTAAAAAGCTATTACCTTGGTTCTCTTTATGTCTTGTTTTCCACACATATGCTGATCTTGGGATGGTATCTCATTTTATTTTTCCGTTACACCATATATGTTATGCGTGAGATACCCAACAGTGTACAGGTAACATCTCTAAATCTAATGAGATGCCATTACAAAATTTTCAAGCGAAGTTTTTGATTGTTGGGGGATTGATTTCATGGGCCCTTTTCCTAGTTCTTTGGGTAATATACATCTTGGTTGAGGTTAAGTATGTATTAAAGTGGGTTGAGGCGCAAATCTTGCCTACTAATGATGCGCGGGTTGTAAAATTTCTAAAAAAACTTTTCACCCAATTTGGAATACCTAAGCTGCTCATTAGTGATAGGAGAACCCGCTTTTGTAATACCCAACTAGATAAAGTTCTTAAACATTTAGGGGTGACTCATAAGGTTACTATTCCCTATCATCCGCAAACTAGTGGCCAAGTTGAGATGGTTAATAGAGAATTACAAAAAATCTTGGAAAAAATGATCAATCATACCTGAAAGGATTAGAGTTTGAGGTTAGATGACACCCTTTGGGCATATAGGACTGCTTTCAAAACTCCGATTGGTATAACCCCTTATAAACTAGTGTACGGGAAGTCATGCCATCTACCTGTAGAGGTTGAACATAGGGCGCATTAGGCAGTTAAGCTTGTCAATTTTGATCTTCAACTTGCCGATCAATGGAGATTACTCCAAGTTAATGAACTAAATGAGTGGCGAAATGAGGCTTACATTAATTTGTGCATTTACAAGGATAGTGACAAACATTAATTCTATTCAATAACTAGTCACATTCCTTCATATTTGAGATTTTACCCTTTGAAATGTATTTTGTTCATTATTTCAGATTTTAGGGGTAAAATGAAGCAAAAATATCACCAAACAGAATAGAGGCGGTGCCGGCCACGACAGAGGAACTGGCACCGGCCATGTGCTGATGAGACAAACTTTGAAGTGACGAAAAATTATTGAAACGAGATCGGAACATAACTGAACCGGCGCCGGCTGCACTCTAGACTACATTATGCTAAAATCGAGAAGAATTTGCGAACAAAGGAAGAAACACAACACAATCGGTGATGACTCTAGTAGCTAAGGTGGCGCCAGCTGTGCTCTGAGGAAAAGGCGGGATTTTGATTTTTGTACGCGATTTTTGGAAATCTGTAGAGTTTTAATATGTTCCTACTTCTACTCGACCAAGAACCTTACACCAACGAGTTTAGGCATTTTCTAAGCCTATAAATAGATGGAAAAACACAAGGGAAATGGAGAGAATTCATAGATCACCATAGAAAATCACTCGAATCAAAGGAGGAATTTTTCAATTCAATGAGGGTTGTACAAGAAGGTTTTCAAATGAAGAAGAATGAGGCTTGTCTATGAGTGTTTTTTTTTTTTTTTTACTTTGTTTTCTTTTTCTTAAACAATAATATGTTAGTTGTTTTATTGTAATTTGACATTATTTTAGATACTCATGATTGTTAGAGTTACTTTGATCTTTTGATTAATTGATTGTTATTCTTGGTATTTAATTACTTGTGCTGACTACGAGATTAATTGATTGTTTCTTTCCATTAACTTGCTTGTAAAAGAGGTTGATGGTGGTTTCAATTCATTAGTTTCATATTTGTTGTCTCTTAACTTGTTTGAAAAAGAGGTTAATTGCAAAGAACTAGATAATTGAAGGTTAATTGATGTCTGCTAGAATATGGATTTATTGGTTAATTTCATGCTTTAAGTTTGCCAGAATATGAAAATTTAATCAAGGATTGTGTTTAATGCATCTTTTGGGTGAATTAGTTGAGACAGAATATGTGATGCTAATTTATCTAAGAGATAGTGATTTCATAGATTGAAAAAGAAGTGTGTCTATCTTAATCCTCCATGATGCCAAGGGAATAATTAGTTTTGATGATGGTTAGGTTCTTTAAGATCATGTTTGTCAAAATAATGGTTTGAGTTACATAATTCTCCATCCTTGACATGTATATATTTTTATTTTATTTTTATTTTTATTTCTTTTTCACTTTATTGAGTCGGTTAAACAATGAAAGAAAAATGATTAATGCTTACTTGTTCCTTGAGGATCGACACTCGTTTGAACCCTATGCTATGTTAATGATGAGTATGCTTGCTCGTATATGTAATTTGGGTTTAATGTTTTAATTTAAACTTGTTTGGGAATATGCTTATTTGGATATGATTTTCATACCCAAATCCAAACACATCAGATAGGATGTAACGGTAGCATGATAGACATATTCATTCTCCGAAAGAGTTCAAAAAAGATGGCAAGGTGTTATTATTTAACTCTATGCTTAGACTCTTTCCAAGAAAATTGAAGTTTAAATGGTCGAGACCATATAAGATACACTGTGTTTTCCTGTTTGGCATTATTAAGGTGTCACACCAAACCAATGGATTATTTAAGGTTAATGGGAATTGAGTGAAACCCTATGTAGGTGAAGAACTTGGCACTTTAGAAAATCTCGATGTTACCCTTTCTGATTAGTGATTTTTTTTTTTTTTTTGCCTTTTCTTTTCTTTTTCATTTCTTTCATTTTATTTTATTTTTTACTTTCTTTTTCTAGATTTTTGTTTTTTCCTTTATTTTGTTCCTTTTCTTTTCTTAGGTACTTTTGTAATGACCCTTCATTGAGGTGGATTCACACATGGTGACACGACAATGTAATGGAAGTATCTTCTTTACTTTATTCTTCTTCTTTATTCATCTTAGTCTTCTTGGCTGTACTTTTATTATTCTATCTTTAGACATTGAGGACAATGTCCAATTTAAGTGTAGGGGGAGAATAAGATTGAAGAAGTGCTTTTCCATATTATTTGGTGAATATATTTTGTGTTTGTGATAACTTTTTTTGAAAATTTTAGTGGTTTCATTGTTAAGTAAGGTTGTAATTTTTTTTTTTTTTTTTACTTGGATATAAGTTTTGTCATTCATTAGGTGGATTTTGATGAAATTGGTTTTATTGAAAAATATATTTTTTAAGACTTGAGAATTTTGATTACTCTTGTTTATACATTGGTGTTTGAATATTATTTGACTTACTAGTTGAAATATAGAAGATATGATGAATATAGGAAAAGTTTATTAGCTAACTTTTGTATTATGAGTTTAAAATTTGCAAACTTTGAGTTATGATAAAAAAAAAAAATGTAACTTGAAAATTATGAAAATTATGATTTAAGTTGAAGAAAAAAAACAATAAGTGGAAACAACACTATTGTTGGTATGAATTGAGAAAAAAAAAATCGTATTGATGATCATTGAAGACCTTTAGCTGAAAAGGGATTCAATATGGGGAGAAGTAGCAAGTGAATTCGGTGCACTCTCTTGAGGTTATCTCAAAGGCAAAAAGGCAAGAAAGAGCAAAAGAAAGAAAGAAATTATTGGTGAGAAAAAAATGATGAGTGATGACTGAAAAATGGGCCCATACGGTGTGTGAAGAGAAATTCATACACTTGAGGCTATCAATTCCCTAAGTCATTGAAAATTTTTGAGAGAAAAAAGTTGGTGTGCTTTCCTCACATTATAACTTGAGTGTGCAATTTTTGAATTTATAATCCTTGAGTTGGTAGATGGCTAGACTTTTGTGATTCATGTTATATATATTTTTACTTGAAGAGTGAAATAATTTTCTTAGACTAAGGTATGCACTTGATTAATTTAATTTCAAGAGTTTTGTGATGTCTTATCCAATGTTTCAAAGTTTGAAATTGTTTTCAAATGGTATGAATGACAAGGGTTGTATCTAAAGTTTGAAAGGAAGACATGATCCTTGCTATGGTGAAGGAATTTTTGGAATGAGAAAGAACTTGTGTTTTCTTGATAATTTTTCTTGGACTAAAGTGTTTTGCTTGATGGGGTATATGATAGGGAGGTATATGATAGGGGTTAAAATCACTATTCTTTTCCTAGTTATTTGAGGGTGTTTTATGATACATTTGTTGTAATAACTAGGCATATTCTTTCTTATTTGACATTTTGCTTGTAAAAGGTGTTTTTGGCAAATATGTGCAGATTTAAGGTAAAATTAAGCAAAAAGTGCAAGCAACCAGAATAGACCTACACTAGGCCCAGCTAGTGGACCAAGCATCGGGTCCATTCTGCTCTAGTAGTAGAATTTAAGCAATCTTCACTGGTTTTCCAGAAATGACCTGACACCAGGTCTAGCAAGTGAACCTGGCACCGAGTCCAGTCTGTCTGCCCAGGAGAGATGGCCAAAAACAGAGCAAAAACAGAGAAAGAATAGAGTGCACATGACGCCAAGTGGGCCAAAGGTACCTGGTGCTAGGTACGTTTTAAAGGCTAAAATTCTGTATGCGGAATTAGGGTTTATCCAATGATTTTGGTATTTTCCTACTCCGACTCTACCAAGACTTCCTCAGCTATGAAATTGGCATTCGAGAGGCCTATAAAAGCACAAGAGAGCATAAGTGTTAGATATATACATCATAGAGAGGTGAATTCAAGGGCAGAATTTCTAATTCTCTCATTGAAAGAGGTGTTCACCTAAATCAAGAAGGATTGTTCAAGGGACTCTTCAAGGAAGAAGAAAAAGACTTGTCTATGAGTGCTTTCTTTTCTCTTTATCTTCTTTTCCTTTAACAATGATGTATTCAATGTTTTCATTGTAATTTGACAATATTTTGGGATTCATAATTTGACAATATTTAAGATCAAGTATAGTAGGAATCTCATATCATGATCTCTATCATGATTTTCTTAACACAGTGTTGTACTATGGACTTTATCTAACAGTTATATTATATAAAAGTAAACAAAAGAAATTGTAACATAAATAATGCCTTCTATTAAAATAAAATATGTCATATACAACGTATAAATGATTGCCTCTAGAGCATAACACTAACAAACTCCCACTTGCACTAGAGTCAATCATTCATGTACCTAATACCGAATGACTCAACATGCTTATCATGTTTCTTTTGGAATAGTACTTTTGTAAGCGAGTCAGCTATGTTCTCATCCGTGGGAACTCTCTCTATCTTTACATCATTCTTATCTATGATCTCCCAGATCAGATGATAGTGTCTGATTTTGGTAGATCTGCAGAAGCCATCATGGTCCGTACCATGTCCAGAAGGGTTCGATTCCTTCTCTCAGATACATCGTTATGTTGAGGTGTATGTGGTGGAGTCTATTGAAATAATATCTCATTATCTCTAAGATAATTCAAAAACTCCTGGCTCAAGTATTCTCCTCATCAATCAGATCTTAGAGTCTTAATACTTTTGCCAAGTTGTTTCTCGATTTCATTCTTGAAGTCTTTGAACTTATCAAATGCGTTAGATTTGTATCGTGAGAAATCAAAGGCTCAAGTATTCATTAAATACAAATACCCGTATCGTGAGAAATCATTGATAAATGTTATGAAATAGTTATAGCCTCCTCTTGCTTGTATTGACATTGGGCTGCATACATCAGAATGTATGAGTTCTAATAACTTCTTAGCCCGTTCTTCTTTTCCTGAAAAAGGAGTTTTAGCCATTTTACCTAGTAAATAAGACTCGCATAGGCCATATGATTTATAATCAAATGACCCTAAGTCACCAAGCTTGTGTAACTTAGAAACACGATTTTCGTTTACATGGCCCAAACGACAATGCCATAAGTAAGAGGTGTTAGAGTTATCTCTTTTAGGTTTCTTATTGTTTACATTGAGAATTGGATTATCCAAGTCTAGAATATATAAACCATTCACCAGAGTTGCTGAACTATAATGAATATCATTTAATGAAAAAGAACAATATTTATTCTTAAATATCAAATGAAATCCATTTAAGATAATGTTTTTCATTAAAACTGGTATATAATAACAGTTTTGTAATTCTAGAACTAATCCTGAAGGCAGGTTCAGCTCGTATGTCCCCACAACAAGTGCAGCAACCTTTGCCCCATTTGCAGTACGTATATCCATGTCGCCTTTCTTTAGCCTTCTAGTGCTCTTTAATCCCTACAAGTTATTGCACAAATGAGATCCATATCCAGTATCTAATACCTATATCTCATTTCGAAAGGCAGTATTTATCTTAATCATAAACATACCCGGAGTAGAAATAGAGTGCTTGCAAGCTTCTCTTTCTACTTCTTGTCCTTAATGGTCTCCAAGTAGGCTTTGCAGTTGCACCTCCAGTGGCCCATCATGCCACAATGATGGCATGGGCCCTTGGTGGTAGTGACCTTTTTCCTCACACCAACTTTGGGCTTCATGGGAGCCTTCTTCTTCTTTTGAACTTTTTTCTTAGAAGAAGAAGATTCTACCATTAAAACTACATTGGAATCCTTCTTCATGGTAGACTCCGCAGTTTTGTAGAATTAAGTCAATACTTAAGTCATGATCCATTGCGAACCCAAGTGATCCAAGCTTCTCTATCAAGCCCAGCATCTTCAGCCCATGAATGGCCACAGAAGAACCCTCTGTCATTTTGCAATGGAATAGTTGCTTTGAGATCTCGTATCTCTCAGTTCTGGCTTAGGTGTTAAATAGCTCTCGAAGATGTAGTATAATCGATTGAGCATCCATATGCTTGTGTTGTTTTTGCTGCTCGGGAGTCATGGATGCCAGCATAATATATGATGCTGTGTCACTATCCTCATTATACCTTTTGTGGACAGCATGCTCGTTATCATCAGCATCTTGAGCTCATGGTGGCGAAATAGGAGTATCTAGCACGTAGAGCAATTTTTTCAATTTTAGAACAATTCTCAAATTTCTATACCAATCGAGGAAGTTTGATTCGTTTAACTTGTTGATTTCCAAGATGCTATGTAGGTTTAGGTTTGTTGACATGATGCAAGTGTCCTAGATGTAAAGATAGAGAGGATTAGCTATTGTATATGCACATGAAATGCAAATAATTAGGACTTTAATTAAACGCATTTTTATTCCACTATTTTACTCAAACCAATAGCCCCTACTACTGATTCGGAAAAGCTCGTTAGAAGCTTTCCTAGTGGACCGGTATCCAAATTCCTCAAGAATAACTATGGGTTTGCCTAACAAGCCACCCTTGAGTTCATTGGTAGGTATCCAATACTAATTACATCGTATGTAATTACCAAATCATTGAGTGATTAACAGTTTTTAATCTTAAAGCCTTTTGGGCTACCCCAACTTTTCCTCTACATTTCTTTATGCTTGAGTTTGCCCAATCGGGATAAAAAATTTAGTTAAACCTGACTCTTTAATCAAGAATTTAATTCCATAGCTTGAACATGCCCGATGTCGAGTAGGCTTGGGTTTGCCCAACAACCTGATCTCGAAAAAGGACTCTCGTTCTTACTATATTAACAGAAGGAATTAGGTTTAATATTAATTTAGGAATTTGTTTCTTTTAGTGATTTCAATAAATGACATGCATAAAAATCAATAAATCACATAATCGATAATCATGGTAATAAAGCGATACGTGATATGGTTATGGACTTTACCCTAAATTAATTCCTTTGAGTCATAAAAGAAATTAATATAGTTAACCATATGTGTTCATGCATGATTTAAGTAGAACGTCTTACCTTCCCACCTTGTTTTGATTGCTATCTCCAAAATAAAATAATTTTACTCCTATCTAACCTATGTAAACTAATTACATAATTTTCTAAAGAGAGAAAACCTCGAGTTACATTCAAGGAGAGTTAGATGAGAAGAGAATTACATAAGAATTCTAGAGAAGATAGGACACGTAGGCCCTATTTCATAAAAACCAAAACTGTAAAATGAATGAACAGATATAACTGGTTTTAGTCCATAACCATCAACCATGCCATTAATTATGCTTAAACAAAATAAACATATAATTTTTATTATTCCAAAATCACTATTTTAAAAAAATAAAACAAATTCTACAATCAATATTTTAGAAGAATACATCAATTTTAAATTTTCAAAGTCATTATTTTGAAAACGAAATTATTTGTCTCAAAACTTATTTTGAGAAAATGCTCTTTGGGTCCCGTCTCTCAGCAAATGAGATTTTTCCCTTTCAAAACTCTACTTCAGATTTTTTTTTTAATTGGCTGGAACGACGCGAAAATAGAGCAGAATCGGTGCCGGTTTAGAAGCCAGAGCCGGCGCTGGCTACAGTCAGGTTTTATGAAAATGTTTCCAGAAACGATTTCTGGATGATGCAAAATAGCACGGAATTGGTGCCAGCTAGGGGCCAGAGCAGGCACCGGCTGTAGTTGGGAAGAGGTAGGGATTTTCAGAAAATTTTCCAGAAACAATTTCTAGAGCCCTTATCTTCTGCAATAGTTTAGTGAGAACAATTCTCTGTAGAATTTTCTATTTTGTAGCTCAAAACAACAACCAATTCTTTAGTTTAAACAAAACAAAACAAAATTTAGGATGAAACAAAAGGCAATCAACACATGTTTAAGAAAATGCTTTTCTGCAAAAAATTGCAGCACATAAAGAAAACATTTTTCTTTCGAAATATGCTGTAACTATTACATAATCATATTATGCTACGGACCCAACCCACAATGCTCAAAACGATTTCGACTAGAGTGAAAACAATTTTCCACAATGAACAAAGACATACGCGATTACATGAAATAACTTCCATGCAAGAAATAATGTCTACAAACCACACATAGCAAGGCTCTGATACCACTGTTGGGTATCTCACGTATATCATATATAGCACAGCAGAAAAATAAGAATGAGATACCAACCCAAGATCCACATATGTGTAGAAAACAAGACATAAAGTGAACAAAGGTAATAGCTTTACCGTTCTTTGAGTGTTTGAAAAATAAAATTTTTCCTTCTTCAAGTCGAGGCACGATCCAGCAATCCTCTTAATCAAACACCACGAGAATTGAATATCCAAACACTATAATCACAGTGTGTGATTATCTTTAACAGAAATCCACACGGAGGAAAACACTCAAGCACCAACATGTTTCTGTGCTAGCAGAAACCAAGATGGCGGCTAGGGTTTCTTTTATGAAGAATAACGAGAGAGAGAAGAGAGGAGGAGATCATGTATCCCCAAGGGTTTTAGGAGTTATTTTCGTGTATTACGCTACAAGGAATTTTGTGCTCATATCCCATATATATCATGAAAAATCCTACTGAAAATACTCCATCTGAGAATTCTAAAACAGTTAGGATTCCCTAATTATAATTGGAAACATCAAGTTCTCACAATTACAATTTGGACCATAAATTATAACTGATTATAATTTGACCACAACAACTTCTCTTTCTCGCAATTAACCCCACTATGCTATCAAATAACATCTTATGTATACAATCATCTATTGTATGTGACCTATTATATTTCCCAATTAATCGGTAGCGAACATGAATTAATCCAAATGTCTTTGAGATTAATAATCCATAATTAATTAGAATTAATCCTATTAATTCTAATCAGTAGTGGTTTATTAATTCATCAATTAATAAACCCATATTCCTATATCATGAACGACATCTAACAACACATCATGACCACCCAAGTGTCAAGGAAGTCAAGTGGCTTGACATGAACCCTTCAATAACAAACTACAGTGCAATTAACTCTTTTCATCATGCAATATCTCATTTGGTCTAGAGTACAGAATTAGTGCCAACTCCCTCCAGAATATATATTAATTCTGGCCTGAATATAATAGTACTTGTACTAGGAACCCACTATTCTAGATGTGTATCAATAGAAACTGTTTCCAATACATAATCGCCTTGGCCAAGGACTTCTCGAGTAGTAATTCCTAAAAGTGGCCGTGAGATAATCACCCCTACTATTAGGAGTGGGGAATCCTTTATTGACCCTCTCAACTACTTTCATTTACCTCATAATGCACCCAATATCCATCCCATAGGCGGCCCTCAATTTGGATGCAGAGATTGGAATCAAAGCACAATGCTCAGCAAACAAAGTACCTTGGAGATTTCAAGTCTAAGGATACTTGCATGTTTGCTATATTAAGATTATATCACTTGCACTAAATAGTTATTCATGTGATTATCTTATAGCTAAGTCATCCAACGAACTTGTTCTATTAACAAGCATCCACGTGTTAACTTTGAGTATCATAACAGTCACGGATATGAGAACCACTGCCTGATCAAATCAAGAAGTCTAACGCATGCTAATCTTAACGTATTCATGTTGTCTTATCTCATTAATACTACAACTAGAGACTATTTAAGTACTAACACTGTCCATGTTAGTGTTGTGCCCTCGAGGCAATCACTTGTACATTGTATATGATACATTTTATTTTAATAAAAGACATTATTTATCTTACAGTTTATTTTATTTACTTTTAAGTAATATAACTGTTCGATAAAGTCCCTAGTACAACACAGCATTAAGGAAATCATGATATGAGATTCCTACTACACTGTATAGTGTTAGTACTTAAATAATCCCTAGTCATAGTATTAATGAGACAGGACATCATTAATGCGTTACGACTAATATGTGTTAGACTTCCTGATTTGATCAGGAGGTGGTTCTCATATCCGTGAGTATTGAGATACTCAAATTTAACACATAGATAGCTTTGAGATAATCAAATGGATAACTATTTAGTGCCAGTGACATAATCTCAATATAGCAAACGTGCAAGTATCCTTAGACTTGAGATATCTAAGGTACTTTGTTTGCTAAGTATTGTACTTTGATTCCAATCTCCGGAGATCGATCAAGGGCTGCCTATGGGATGGATATTGGGTACATTGTGAGGTAAACGAAAGTAGTTGAGAGGGTCAATAAAAGATTCACCACTCCTAATAGCAGGGGCGAATATCTCACGGCCACTTGTAGGAATTACTACTCGAGAAGTCCTTGGCCAAAGCAATTGTGTATTAGAAATAGTTCCAATTGATACACATCTAGAGTAGTGGGTTCTTGGTATAAGTACTATTGTATTCGAGCCAAAATTAATTCTGGAGGGAGTTGGCACTAATTTCGTGCTCCAAATCAAATGAGATTTTGTATGGTGAAAGGAGTTAATTGCACTGAAGTTTGTTATTGAAGTGTTCATGTCAAGCCACTTGACTTCCTGGACTCTTGGGTGGTCATGATGTGTTGCTAGATAATGCTCATGATCTGGAAATATAGGTTTATTAATTGATGAATTAATAAACCAATCCTGATTAGAATTAATAAGATTAATTTTAATTAATTATAGATTATTAATCTCAAAGACGTTTGGTTTAATTCATGTTCTCTACCAATTAACTGGGAAACCTAATAGGTCACACACAATAGAGGATTATATACTCAAGATTTATTTGATAATAGAGTGGGGTTAATTGAGAGAGAGAAGTTGTTGTGGACAAATTATAATTAGTTATAATTTGTAGTCCAAGTTGTAATTGTGACAACTTGATGTTTCCAATTACAATTAGGGAATTCTAATAAGATTAGAATTCTTAGTTTTGGGAAGGGATTTTCATGTAGCATTGAGTAGAAACACATGAAACCCTTGCTGATTATGTGGCACACGAACCAACCTTCTTCTCTCACTTTCTCGTTTTGATGAAAACGTGAGATATCCTTAGCCGCCATTTTTTTCTGCTAGCACAGGAAATTTTGAGGCTTGAATGTATCTTCTATGTGGATTACTGTTAGAGATAATCACACACTGTGATTATAGTGCTTAGACGTTTAACTCTCATGAAATTGGATCAAGAGGATTGCTGGATCACGCCTTGACTTGAAAAAGAAATTTTGTTCTTCGGACGATCAAACAAAGGTAAAAAGTTGTTACCTTTATTATCTTTATGTCTTTTTTTCCACACATAGGTAAGTCCTTGGATGGTATCTCGTTTTATTCTTCCGCTGCGCCGTATAGGATATGAGCCTGAGATACCCAACAATACAGTGTAGTAAGAATCTCATATCATGATCTCTATTATGATTTTCTTAACACAATATTGTACTTGAGACTTTATCTAACAGTTATATTACATAAAAGTAAATAAAATAAACTGTAAAATAAACAATGTCTTTTATTAAAATAAAATGTGTCATATACAACGTATAAGTAATTGCCTGTAGGTCATAACACTAACAAACTCTAGGTCATGTGTAGGCTAATTAACCTCGTGTGGCTTAAGTTTCCGTAAGGCATATATAATAGCCTTATTTTCTTGCACCAATACAACTCGCAATCCTTTCTTTGATTTATTTTTATACAGGGTATAAGGTTTTCCTTCCTGTAGAAGTCTTATCAAGTGATGTCATAAGCTTTTATTTGAGTTCTTACAAACTCTTCTCACACCTCTCATTCCACAAGAACATGGTATCTTTCTATAGCAGCCGGGTTAGTGGTAAAGCAATTATTGAGAATCCCTTGATAAAACATGAATAGTATCTAACTAACCCTAAGAAACTTTAGATCTCTATATTGTTATCGGGTTGTTTCTAGTTGGCAATTGCCTCTACTTTCGATAAGTCCATCTTGATGCTATTTTTAGTCACCACATGGTCTAAGAATGATACTGTATCGAATCATAACTCACATTTTCTAAACTTAGCAAAAAGTTTTTGTTCCTTTAATTTCTCCAAGACCAATTTCAAATGCTCGCATGCTTTTCAGGCTTATAGAGTATATCAGGATATCATCGATAAAGATTGCCACAAATTTATTCATGCAAGATAAAATTTTCCTATGAACCAAATCCAAAAAAGTTGTAAGAGAATTCACCATTCCAAATGGCATCACAACAAATTCATAGCGGCCATACCTGGCATTGAATACGGTCTTAGGAATATCATGCTCCTAGATCTATACTTGGTAATATTTTTATCTCAAATCAAGTTTTAAATGACAACAGGATCCTTATAACTAATTGAACAAATCATTAATAAGTGGAAGAGGGAATTTGTTCTTGATGGCCAGGTTATTTTACCCTTTATAATCTAAACATAATCTTAGGGTTGTGTCCCTCTTTTTTATGAACAACATCAAAGTTCCCTATGGGAAGGTTTTAGATTAGATGTATCCTAGTCCTAATAGTTTATATATCTAATCCTTCAGCTCTGTGTTCCATTTAGACCATCCAATAAGAAGTCTTCAAAATGGGCTCTATTCCTTATATCAGATTAATAGTAAACTTTACTTCCTAAGGTGGAGTAAAGCCATTAATTCTGCAAGAAAAACAATTAAAAATTCCTTCACTACTATAGTTTCCTCTATTATACTCTTATCTCTTAGTTTATTTATCAAATAGACCAATTACCCTTAACAGCCCCTTTTTAAAAACTTCTGAGCTTTAGTTCCTGATATCAAATACTTTAACTTCTTGACTCGATTTCCATTAAAATCTAACACATCTCATCCTAGTATGATGAACTATGCAACCTTCCCTTTGCAATCTACCTAGGCATGATGTTTTAACAACTAATCCATACCTAAGATAAGATCATAGTCTTCAAAGGTTATAAGGAAAAAGTCTCCTAATAAAGTTTCATTCCTATTTTGAATCTCATATTCTTATATATGCTTGCCAGTCTCTAAGGATCTTCCCCAAATGGGTACTGATTACCAAAGTATAAGGTATTTCTAAACTATTATATTCCAAATAATATGGACACACTTCATTTATGTAAGAGTGAGTAGAACTAAGATCAATCAATATATTATATCACAATATTGGATAGTGAACATTCTTTCTACCATAGTTGTGTCTTTCCCCATGTCCTCTGTATTCAAAGCAAATACTTTAGCTTTCACCTGCGGCTTCTAATTGTTACCTCCAGTGGTTCCAGTGGTGTTTTCCTAGTTACCTGTGTATAGTGGTAAAGAAGGTTTTCCTGATGAGTTCGAGGTGGTTTTAGGTAATTCTCCCTTAAATGTGTTGTGTCCTCATAATTAAACATCTCCGACTTGGCCTTTTTGACATATAATCCTTCTTTAAGTACCCTTTCTTCCTGCAATAATGGCAAGTTACCAAATTCATAGTGCTACCTATTAACATAGTTTGTGGCTGCTATCTTTTATTTTTCCGCTGTTGTCCCACTGGTCTCTTATTAGGAAAATGCTTCATTAAGGATTGAGTCTTATTAACAAATTTATTTTTATCTTCATTCTTTGCCCGAGTAGCAAAGTCTACAATGGTAATATTTATTGTAGGTAGGAAGGGTGCCAAAGCCCTCCTCAATTCTTGTCTCAAGTTTTTCATGAACTATCGAGAACTATTCTACTATGTATCCATCAAGCATTGGTAGCACTTAAATATTTTGTTAAATTGAGCTACATATTAAGCCACCAACGCTTTCTTGCTTCAAGTTCTGAAACTCATCCTCTTATTTCTATACTATCCATTAAGGGAGGAATTTCACTTTAAACACTTCCATGAAACTGCTCCAACTCTATTCTTCACCAGTTCGTTCCTATTCTTCTTGTATCCGCTGCTACCAATCTCTTGTGGGTTCCCTTAATCAAAAGGTCGCAAATTTAACTATCCTTTCCTCAGAGTAATATAAGGTATGGAACATATCCTCCATTTTTTCTATCCACAACTTATTTTTTTGTTCTTGTTCAGTCTCGCCAAAGAACATAAGCGGCTAAATTTCAGAAATTGTTCCAAGGCTTCATCTTCTCCTTGAGGTGATTTTCCTTTCCATCATCATCTAGAAAATCCTAACCATCTTATTGAAGGCTTGACCTATAGAGGCTTTAGTAGGTCTTCTCGATTCTATTTCCCATCCTTCTTCGTCTCTTACATTATTATTTTGCATGGGATCCTTATGTTCCTATGTCACTAGTTCCACTTCTAGAATCTCACTATTACGAGTAACCATATGGTGTCTTAGCATCATCTTTTTTTTTATGAATACTAAAATATCGTTAGGATTCACTAAATATATTATACATATTCACATGTATAGGTGACTGTAAATGCTAATGGAATGCATCCTGTAAATTCATATATACACTTGTATGCCATAGCAAAACACAACAAATCACAAGCATTTTCAATGTTGGCATTTCTTAATTTAACTAAATATGCATATAGAGACACATAGTTGTAGAAAGGAAAATAAGCATCGCACTCGATACCTTTATTTTATAAAAGAATAAGTTTACAAAAGTTAAAATTCTAAACCAAACTAAATCAAACAAGCATAAGTGTTAAACTTACTAAAACTTTCATAGTAAGTCGCTATTGCTAATCTCTACTCTAACACCTAATCCACTCCTCCATTTGAATATAATTTTCATTAGGGTAATCGGAGTCATCCTCAATTATATGTCCCCCTATATCTGAAGTTGGTCTCATTTTCTTAGCAGGTTCTTTCTCCATTTCATCTTCCTTTATGTCACTATTTAGGCCTTCTATCCTAAATTTGTTTTTAAGCCTTTCCTCTTCACTGTTAGGATTTTCTTCCTCACGCTCTTCAGTCTCACCTTCAAGTAGGCTTTTCATAGTCCAACTCCTCAGGGTTATCTCTCTCATATGCTATAGATTTGACTTCAGGCTTGTCATCATCACTACTATCTAGATTATGCAAATCTGGTGACTCTGATATGAAGAAATCAATAGCAGCTGGAACCACCATAGGTACTGAGATAATCTAACGGGCCATGGTTTTATGAGCTATTTTGTACACTTAACTATCCCATTCACACAAAACACACTTAGATTAGTAATAAATCCAAATGACTTAAAATTTGTGAATCTGCATGATCAAAGAAAATGCTTAAAACTGAGCTCTGATACCAATCGTAACACTCATCTATATACCTAAACCAAAAAGAATCGGATCACCCCATCCGTAGTGACAAGGGGTTTTTATAACAAAAGCACAAATAAAAAAATAACTTAAAACTGATAAGGATAATTAGTCAAAACTTATACATCTTTGATAGAATAAAAGTCTAGCAACCAATTGTAAAAAATGAAAATGAACTCATGAGCATAACAAAGCAAAAGTTCTCAAGCTACAAAACTTTCAACCTTGTTAATAACTGAAACTATAATTTAAAAGAGTGTGAGAAATAATCTCAGTAAGTCCTACAAGCACTTATGTAAATTTAAATTTCACTCATGATCTATGTAAGACATTGAGTTTGAAATAACTACAACTATATAGAATTGTGCTTTTGAACATTTTAACAGATAAGTTTCTTGAGAGTATCATGCTGTATACATGAAGTGTACCGTGCTATTATCCAGAAAATATTATCAAGAAAAATTTTAGTGCAAGAAAAACATTTACTTGGAGTCTTGAACCATTTTATTTTAAGATAAAAAAGTCGTATCATAAAACCTTTGTCATGAAACCCTGCATCATGACATGTCGACGAATATCATAAAACCTTTCATCATTAGATTTGCTAGTGTACGGCCTACCGAATAAGATGCCCCTCCTTTTCTCACTTAATATAATTTGATATCCCATATTCAGTTGTCAGTTCCTCATAGAATTGCATCACTAGCTAAAGACTGGCTAAACTTACAAGTACTGATGCCTTGTTAGGAAAGTGGTAGTCTTCCAGAGATGGCCTATCTACCAAAAGTTGCCCTCAATATGACAAAAGCTAGTATTGAAAGTCTTGCCCCATCAAGTACTCAACACCTTCGTAACTATGTTTAAAGATAGCTCCTATAGTAGGCCTTCCTACAATGCAAGCTCAACACATTTTCAAAGTAGAGTTTGCAAACATGCATAAAATCCTTCATCCCGGTATTACCTTATAAATCATGTAGTCTCACAAAATTCAATCACATCAAATTGATCATGCCCTAAGTTTATAAAAATATAATGTTTCCATACTCAAAATTCTTCATGAAAAGATCATGTTAGGTGGAGCTAAAGATTTCATCATTCATGTTATGATTTTCACAACCTTATGCATGGAAGTAAACTCATGGGTTCAATGTCATAACTAAACCATAAATTTCAATATAGGCTCCTATTACATACATAAAAATTTTGGAAAATTTTCCAAAAATAATTCATGCATAAAATATTTCATGAATTCAAGGACTTACTTTAATCCAAGATAGTTGATATTCCTAATTTAGAACATTGGTCCTTACTCTTGGAATCCCACCACGTCTATCATTGAAACCACATAAGTGTTAAACACCTTTTTGGATCATTACAAAAGCTTTCTTAATCCTAAGCATAATTTTGTTACGTCTAGAGCAACAAACGCACACTTAGTTAGCTTCACTACCTCATATTAGAAAAATTCCAGATTGCATGACACAAAGTGGTGATAACTTTGGGCATTTTCAACTCAATATCTTGAGCTCAATTTTTCTCCAAAACTTTCAATATATTAGTGCATAACATCTACCATAAATTCACCTCAAATTTCCCCCAAAATTATGAACAAAAGCTACACAAAAAAACATGCTCAAAACTAATTGCAAAAACAACAAGAAATGACATTTCTAGCACAAGATTGTTGCAGAATTTTCTGAAATCTATAGTTATGTTTTCTAGTCTCTTTTTCCATATAAAAGTGATTATCTATCCTTATAGTACTTCATGCTGCCCCATCAAATTTTTATTTATTTCCTAAAAATTCAAGCCCTAAATTTCAACATAACCTATAGCAAAAAATTTCCAACAAGCATGTTTAAATCTATACTACAAAAAGATGATTTCTAGCTCTTGATTTCTTTGGAAAAATAACACCTCAATGAACATAATAGTTGGTCAAAACCCAACCCACCCAAAACTAAACATTGTGCAAATTACTTGCAAAAACACACACCCGATTGACACGAAAGATATTCTAGATTTCATGATCATTTTTACATATTGTAAAGGATGGATTCTTTCATTCAATTTTCCTTTTGAAAAAAAAATCATTTCTTAAAGCATGTAAGTCCAAAAATACTATTGAAATAAAAACCCATACAAATTTCAAACAAAACAAATACACAAAAAAGCAAATCAAGGACTAAAAATTCCAGCAAGCTTGAACATGGCGTCAGCTATTGGGAAATATGCCCTCTTAGACTAGGTTTCTGATGTAAACATCGAATGTTTTAATAAAAGAATTTATTTTCAGAAATTATATGTAAATTTACATTTTATTTATGCACAATTACGTTTGGAAAAGACTTATTATGTTTAAGTAAGTGGTCCATGTGAATGGAGGTCTTTCACAGTATGGTATAGATCACGGGTTACTTAACACATAAACGTTCATTCTTAACCGATTGATGAGAATGAGAATCTCGTCATGTTTAGGTTATTATGTTATGAATTCCAAATGGGGACTGCCTTACCTTTAGCCAGTGAGTAGTCCACTCATTTCATGACAAAAGCATATTTGGAATACGTAGAACATGACCTATAGTAGTGGTTTCTTAAAAATACTATATGGTAGAAACCTAGACTATTACTGCTACAGCGTGGACTAGTACTCTACGACTTGAATATGAATTGGTAGTCTAATGAAGCTAGAACCATGTTCCTTGATATACTATAGTTAAGGTTCTATCGTAGGGCCAATATACTTGCATGTTGGGTATGTGTAACTAGTTAGTTAAGACAAACTTGTACAAGATAGTTTCTATACTATATCACTTCTTATAGTTGTCTAAATGATCTAAATATCCAGGGCCCTAAGAAACATGACTTGGATGTTTGCTTTAGAGTACTCCTTTAGAAAGTGAAAATAATCCAGGAAGTCGTGGATCATTGGACTAGAAGCCTAAAGATAGTAGATGTCATTTAGAGAGGTATTAGTACACTTCTTCCTCTCTGGGTGTACGACAATGTATAGAGGGGTATTTTAGTCATTAAACTTCTAGGTCGAAGACTTTGCTAACACAACATTGTCCTTAGGGTCAATACTTCCTTATAGTTGTAACACCCCACTACCAAGGCCCAACAGGGCCGGGGATGTCGCTCCGTCCAAAGGACAAGGGGTCCTTATAACTAGGACACACAATCAACATAATGGAATAAATACAATAATTTAAACTTAAATCTTATTCCATCCCAAGAATTCAAAAACAAATCCAGAATAAAATTATTCCCTCTCAGCTCCCAAAGCATTACACAAAAATAAATAATAACATTTCTTCCAAGGCAAGCAATAACTAGCTACTCATCCCCACAGCAGGATCGATGTGAAATCATGATAAAACTGGTGATGAGACAAAAGTCTCAGTAAGTCCGTGTACGCTTTAAGTGTCCAGTGAAAACAGTTCGTGAATGCAAAGTATAAAATCTTCATAAGAGAAATACTGGCAAGCAATAAACAATAGTCAAAATCAAGAGTGGTCTTTTGGCTTTTCCAACCATACAGATACAATAAAATCAACCACTCAAAAGTGGTCAGGGGTTACCACACATTGGGCCTATAACCAGTCAGAATGCCACACTTTGTGCAGATTGACAAAAGGTCGGTGATCGGCCAACCGAGCAAGATACTCCTCTTTCTCTATACCCAAACAACAACCGGTTGTCCATTCTTGCAACACACAGTCACTTGACTAAAAAACTACTAGCTTGGACCAGCACGACCTACTGGACTGTCATCCTATCCGGGAAGGACTTACCCCTCAGAGGTGGCCACCTACTGAGAGACTCACCCAAACCCTTCAAAGACTAGTCCTAGCAGTCCACCCTTATTAAGTACTCAACATAACTTACCCCATTTAGGGAAAAAGGAACAAAACATAGTTTCACTTGAAAATGGCAATTAAGGGTTTCAAAAGTCTTTGTCAAAATCAGTTTTAGAAAGAGTTTTGAGTTTGAGTAAATCTGCTTATTGATTTTCAAATAATTTGTATAACGAAAATAAGACAGGAGACAATCCTCAATTGCCTTTACAGAAATGAGTGTCCATGCACTCTACATTTAGCTTGCCAAAATAAACATTTTGCATTAAACAGGTTTTATGCAGGAGCTTACCTAATCCTTAACTTGAGATAAAATAAAGGTCTTCAACAGCTGACCTAACCCCGCCTGGGGTAAATATAAACCATAATCAAGCTCAAGCCAAAATCCAATTTCACAAATAAAACTAGCTCAACTCACTATAACCATGATCCTAGTGTCCCAAGCTTCAAGGCCAGATAATAAATAAAAAGGGTTTATAAGCTAAGTCTAGTTTGATATTAAAGTGATTAGGATTTTGGGAAATAGGTACTATTAAGTTGAAGGTTTAAATCTTGCTAAGAATAAATTAGAGTTTATTTGATGAAGTGTCTTAGGTGGTATTAGGTAAAATAATGATTTATTAATAATTAATTGTTTGAAAATAATTGATAAATAAAATTAGTTAAAAATAAATTTTAATGGGTCTTGTTTGGAAGATAATAATTAAATATTAACAGGTTTTGATTAAAAGATAATAATTGAAAGATAATAAATTTTAATGGTATTTATGAATATAAGACTTACAAAATTAATATTTTACTTATTATAATTATTTATATAAAAGGCTTTATTTAATATTATTATATAATATATATTTTTTATTTCTTGAAATAAATGTTATCATTTATTTGACTAAAATATCCTTATTATATATAATAATGCAAGTCTACCTTCCTAGGGTTTTCGAATTTACTAGCAAAAAATTATAATATTAAATATTTTATTGATGAAATAAAATTAGCTTAGGGACAACTAGATCATGATCATATTTCTATTGCTAACCACAATCATGAACATATACTCCACTTCTATTCATCAAATCATCCAAATCATGAATAAAGGCATAGATCAAAATTTACCAAGACATGATCCAACCTCTACTAGCATAAACATAATCATGGCTTTAACAATCATACAAGAATATAAATCCTATTCACCATAGGTGACATAATCTCTAATATGCTGGATCACACAACCCATTCACGACATGGAGACATGCATTAAACCTTAAAAATACCATACAATCAACCAAGACAATCAACTCATGCATCAATCCCATCTCCATCATATACACATATTTATTCATGCTTCAATTTCAACTCATCAGAACAATACATGCTCAACCCTCAAACATAACCCATCTCCTTTCAATATCACCCTAGAGACATGAATCTAGAATTTAAAAAGAGAGTTGAAGGGACTTACTTGATTGATGAGAACCTTGGAGGAGTTTTGAATGGATCTCAACTCCTAGAAGACTAGATTCGTCCAAGAGAGATAAAGAAAGCATGGCCATTGTTGAAGAAATCATTCGGCCAAGAGAGAGGGGTATTCGGCCAAGAGAGAGAGAGAGAGAGAAAAAAGAGAAGAAGATAATCTATTAGCATGCTTATACACATATATATTCATTAGAGATTGAGAATTAGTGGAGATGAAGTTGATTGAACAAGCTTACCTTGAAGGTATTCTTGAGCCTTCACAAAAATACTAGTTTTTGATCCAAGAGAGAGAGTTGAATTTTAGAGTTTGATGTTAAAAGTGGTATAGATGGATTCACGGCAGCAAGTAGATGAAATCTGAAATTTTTTTGAAGAAGGTTGAAGTGGTTTGGAGTGGTATTAGGCGTATGGAACTAGTAGATGTTCTTGGTGTTCTATGTGTGCTTGAAGGTTGAAGAAAATGGAGAGAATTTGATTGAGGCTACCGAATTTCTGTGGGATTGTAGTGGCCGAATTGTTTGAGTGGTTTTGGTAGATGATTTTTCTGGTTTGAAAGGAAAAGGAAAGGCTGGTTGTTGAAATCTTAAAAGAATATTTTTGGAAATCAAATTTGGAAACAAAATATGTCAATAAGATCTTTAATCAATGGAGAGCTTTTTGGAAGCTGTAATGGCCGACTGTTGCTTAGTGTTTTTGCTAGATGAAAGATGGTTGAAGAAGCTTAATGGTGGCCGAAAAGAGGGGGTACAATGGTGAAGGAAGGTCTGGTTGTTTAAGAGATATTTTATGGAAGTTTACTAAATTAGGATTACTGGAATTTTGGTCTTCAATCAAGGCTTGATTGGAGTAATTGTTGGTGATATTTTAGGGGCAGCCATGACTGGTTTTTCGAATAGAAGGTTGAGGAAGACAATGGAATTCAGTTCATAGCTATTCAAGAGAGGTTTGAACAGAAAGATGAGGGAGTTTCGGTCAGGGCTGGAAAAGGAAACAAAGCTGGAAAATTCTGTACAAGATTTCGCAAGCTGCTGGAATTTTCTGGGTAGCTTTTGCTACGATTTTCTAGTCAGTTTGCATATGATTTGAAAGGGCATTCAGAGGTCTTTCAAGGCTGGTTTCCAGCCTTCTTTATGGAGGAAAAATGTGGCTAAGGTGCTGGGAGAAAACTGGAAGAAAACAGCTTGGTTTAAGCTCACCTATGCTGCGATTTTGCTCAGAAAATTTTCTGGTTTTGCATAGCATTTGTGCAGTCCGAATTTGGCTAGAAAATTCAGATTTCAAACTGGTCAAGAGGGCCATTTTCTGGCAGAATTTGGGAGGGAATGATGGTTGAAAATTTCAACACTTTGAATGCACAAGAAGCTGGAAAATTTTCAGATTACTTTATAAATGAAAATGAACATAGCTAGAATGGAGTTTTGAAGGTTCACTATGGAGATTAATTCTCTTGGGAACCTTCCCCAACTCTTACACAATTTCAGTCCATAAGATGTCTTACACTTAGACATTTTGAACCTTCAAAACCACAGCACTTTGCTGGAATTTTTTTTTTTCCTAGAATGAAATTGGCTTGAATAAATTGAACAACTTAAGAAATTGAGAAGTAAGGAAAACTAAGGATCAAGAGGGGTATGAATTCCCTTAGAAATTTTTATAGGGTACGAGAGTTGGATTAGGATACTCCTATCATGTCTCCCATTGGACATCACCTTTACCCTTTTCTAGAGCACTAAAGGTCGAAAGTACAACCTTCCCAAACAAAAGTAAAATTTAATCATGCTAAGACTCCAATGATGGAATTTGAACCCAAGACCCCAAGAATTAATTCCAAAGCTCTAACCACTAAAGCACAACAACTCTTGTTCTTAATTTCTCTCTAAAATATTTTTCCTATTTAATCCTCAAGCTATCTCCCTATTTTCACCTCAAGCAAAAATTACCATTTTGTCCTTCTTACTCAATAAACATAATTAAGCCCTCGAGACTATAAAACTCCAATCCAAAGCACATAAAATCATATAAAAATATATTTAAACATGCAATAAAATATGATATGCATCCCAACCCCCTTACTCTAAGGTTGGTTTCGATTGGGGTTTCACAATGGTGATATTAGGAAATATTTAAAATGAAAAATATAGTTATTTATATGGTAAGGGTATTTTGGTAATTTTAGTAGCCAAGGTGGTGTGTCTTTTCGTCCTCAGTATAGACCATGAGTCCTAATTAAATACGGGCTAAGGAATTGATCTTAAATTAAATTAAATAGAATTTATTTTATTTAGGTAGTCTGATTTAATTATTGGGTTAGAATAAAATAAAGGTCCATGGAGAGAAAGAATTAATTAAATTAGTTTAGTGGGTTAATTAATTGTTCAGCGCTTTGGCCCAATAAGAATAATTAAAGATTAACCTAGGACTAAAATAATATAGGCTTGTTAATTGGACTAATTTATTTGGGCTGAAAAATTAATTATTTGTTGGGCCATTTATTTAGTTCTAATTAGAATAATTAATTTAGTCCAAAAGGCTAAACTAAGAGTCCAATGGGCCAGTCTAGTTTAACCTAGGGTTTTATTTAGATTAAACAGGAGGATTGAATACAACGTTGTTTTTTTTTTTTTTTTTTGCACGGCTTCTTCTCTGTGAAAAAAGAGTCTCCTCTCTCACTCTCTCTCCAAGAAAAATTCCTTAGTCTGTGAGTTGTTCACCAAATAGAATTAGGCAGGCCATATACTGGAAGATCGAGAGGTTGTCGTTCACATACATGCAAAGACGGAGTAGGAGGCTTGCAGGAATCGTACCAGAGGTTTCCACCAGCACACCTACCCCGATTCCACTCATTCTGGCCCAGCCAACTTTGAGAACAAGGAGAAAAGGTTAGAGACTTTTCCCCTCGAAATCTGGATAGAGCGCAACCGGCACTGGCTAGGGCTGTCGGAGCCGGCGCCGACTCTGTTCGGGAGTTCCCCTCTTCTCCAGTTTTTCCAGTTTTTTCTTCTACTGCGTGCTCTGTATTTTCCCTTTCTAGGCCTTCAGTTAGCATCATAGAAAAGGGGAAAAGTTGAGGTTTTGCTTGCCTTTCTTGCCAGAAATCACGACCTTAGGAAATTAGAGAATGAGTTTTTCTTCCACAAACAAGAGTTAAGCTTCATGTACAAGGGAGGAAATCATTGCGATTGAGAATTAGAAGGAAAATCGTGAGTTCAAGAGGAGAAAGGTGGTGATGCTAGACAGCAGACTAGGGATAGAATTTTTCTTGAGGAAAAGAAAGAAGAACCATGTATGTTGGGGTAGGATAGTGATGGCTAAGAGGAAAAATATTAGGAGTGATTGCAAAAAAAATTAAGTAGGGTTATAAAAATTAAGGTTTGCTTCCAAGGAAAAGAGTAAAATTCGTGAGAATGGGAAAGCAAGAAGTGCAGCTAAAAAAGAGGAAAATTAGGAGAATTTTTAGGAAAGTTAGGGTTTAAATCCCATATATGATTTTATTTTATTCTAATTTTCTAAAATAAATTTCAACTCTACAACTTTACCTTGATTACACCACTAGGGCTAAGTTTTATAAACAATACTCATAAGCTCTTTTTAAAGCTAGAAATCAAGTTATTACTCATAAAATGTATTTTTCTCTCCAAAAATATTTGAAACAATAATTCCAATTAATAATAATTTAAACTACCTTATAAATTAGATATCACCTACATTCACAAAATCTAGATATATAGTCATTAATCACACATGAGAATCTCAAGCACAAATAATGATTAAAAAACATATGTATGAACACCCAGCATATATTTCCAAATAAAATACTCTATGAATGCATGACCATTCTTACTTTTAGGTATGAGAAAAGTGGTATAGTTCATGTCTCTCCAAAAATGGTCAAACTTGTGATTTTGCATCCTTTTATGCATTAAAATTCATCCAAAAGTGTTCCTAAGGTTCCATTTATCCGATTTAGCCCTAAAATTAAATATTAACATAATTAAATTCCAAATCATGCAGCAATATTAGAATATCAATTAAAAAACTCCTTCAATTCATCATAAAAATATGAATAATTTAGTACATATCAGATAGCTAAACGTATGGCGCCTTTGTTTAAACTTCAAGTTTGGACATCCATAGGCTTTCTGTGTCAATATAAAGAATGTTTCCTTGAGTAGGATAGCATGCAGTGCATGGCAAACATGCACAATATACATAATAAGGAGTGAATACCATCAATATCAAACACTCAAGAGGAATTCATATCCCTACAAATTAGCAACAGAGTTTTTAAGTTCCCTTGCTACAAGTGTGATCATGAACTAGTTTATAAGCATGCTTTATTTGACAAGAAAATGTTTTTAAAAGCTTGAACAGTTCATACAACATGGAAATGTTTTACAAACGTGATACCTATTTTCTTAATATGAACACTTGATATGTTCTAAAAAGCTAGAAATATGAGACATCTTATTTTCATGGTTTCAAAGTATTATTACATTTACTTGAAGGATCAAAAGATTGGTTTACCTTAAAAAATTGACCTATTTATGACAAGATTTTAAGAGAAACAACTTTATCAAAAGTTTTATAACTCTTGTCACTTTTTACACAGAACTTATCGAGCCTAATTCTCTCTAGTTGTCATAAATTTCTTTGTTGCACTCTCTAAACTTGTAGACTATTTTGGCTTTGTTATTGTAACTTTTATGTTACTTGTTGTGTTATATGTTTGTTTTATTGTGCTAAAAATCTTGTAGTAAGTTTTTATCTATCTGTCTTTCATTCCATTGTATTGAAAAATTGATGTAATAGTTAAAGGCCCAAAACCAATGACCTCTACCTCCTTCCCAAGAGAGGTGGGGGTTATCATAGTGGTGGTTGTGGCAGTTGTTAGTTATCTCCGCATGTAATCAAATTATGCAGCAAAAATAAAACCCAATATAACTTCCCGAAAGATCACTCATATATGTGAAGAACATATCATAAGGAGCATAAATACCTTTGGCGTTGTCTCCTCTGTTAATACTTTTTCTCTTGGATGTTGAAGGCACAATCCAGCAACCCCGCAATCCTAAATGAACAGAATAATCTTTTCTTGAACATTCAACCCAAGCCACTGCAAACTAAATGTAGGCTTGCCTCGACAGAAATCCACATGAGGATTTAAAGACCAGAACCACCTCATTCTGATTCTAGCAAGAAAGGATAGGCGGCTAGGGTTTTGGGAAGAAAAAGAAAAAAAAAGAAATCGTTATATTTTTATTTCCGTGAAAGATCAATAATCCACACAAAACCTCAAGTTCTGTTATCCAATATAACACCGTGCATTTTTCCAGAATCCTAAACAATTTAGGATTTCATAATTACGATCAGAACCCATAAGTTCTCATAATTATGTTTTGGCCCGTAAAATTATAACTATTTATAATTTGGCTACAAAAACTTCTTCTTTACATAATTAACCCTATTATGTTATCAAATAACATTTCGAAATCTTAACCCTCTATTGTATGTGACCTATTAGGTTTCCTAGCCTATTGGTACCATAATATGAATTAATCCAAACATCTTTAGGATTAATAATCCATGATAATTAGAATTAGCCTATTACTTCTAACTACGATTAATTTATTAATTCTATAATTAATAAATACATATTAAGCAAATCAAGAGTGGCACCTAGCAGTATATCACGACCACCAAAAAATCTAGAAAGACAAGTAGCTTAACCTGAACCTTTCAATAGCAAACAACAGTGCAATAAACTTCTTTCACCATTCAACATCTCATTCTATTTAGAGTACGAAAATTGTGCCAACTCCCTCCAGAATATTAATTAATTCTGGCTCAAATATTTTACTACTCGTTTTCGGAATCCATTACTCAACATGTGTGTTAATTGGAATTATTTCCAATACACAATCTCCTTGACCAAGGACTTCTTGCGTAGTGACTCCTACAAGTGGCCGTAAGATATTCACCCTTACTATTAGGAGTGGTGAATCGTTTATTGATCTTCTCAATTACTTTCGTTTACTTGACGTTGTTCCCAATATCCATCCTATAGGCGGTCTTATCAAAATTCCAAAGATTGGAATCAAAGTACAATGCTTAGTAAACAAAATACCTTGGAGATCTCAAGTCTAAGAATACTTGCACATTTGCTATAATGAGATTCTATCACTGGCACTACATAGTTATCCATAGGATTATCTCATAACTAAGTCATCCAATGTACTTGATCAAGTAACAAGCATCCACATATTAACTTTGAGTATCATAATACTCACGAATGTGAGAACCATCGTCTAATCAAATCAGGAAGTATAACACGTGTTAGTCTTGACTCATTAATGATGTCGTATCTCATTAATATTATGAATAGGGATAATTTAAGCATGAATACTATACAGTATAGTAGGAACCTCACATCATCATCTATATCATGATTTCCATAATACAATGTCACACTTAGGACTTCATATAATAGTTATTTTCACACAAAAGCATAAATAAAACAAATTAAAAGATAAAGAATGCCTTGTATTATTCAATAAATGTATAATATACATAATACATATGATTACCTCTAGGGCATAATACTAACAGTAGTAAGAGTTGGCAAAAAGTTGATGAAATCAACTATGTTCTTAGAATATTAATGACTAGATTGGATGACCCAATGGGAAGATTAAACAATGTTATTGAGAATCCAAGAAGCCAAGAATAAAAGACTTATGGTTTTTTTTTTTTTTTTTAGGGATAATTCCAAAAACACACCTGAATTCTAGGGCAATTGCCATTTAACTATTTGAACAATTGCAATCATCAATTGAGTCCCTATTTTATGTTTCTATTCAATCATTTTCATGGCATCAAATAAAACATATAAAATATTTAGAATGCCTTTTAAAAATAAGAAATTTTCCTTTTTTTTTTTTATCCTTTAACCTTAGAACTTCTTAAAAATTTAAAAAATAATAATAATAGAAAATACCTTTCCTTACCATCATTTGATGCCAAACTAAGTCAATCCTCACTTAAGTAAAATTGGTTAAATTCAATCTTTGTTGATACCCTTTACTATTCGTAAAGGGTTAGCAAGGAGGAAGAAAGGGCTAAAGTATAAAGGAATAGAGAGAACGGAGGTGGAAAGGAATGGAAAGAGGGTGGCAAATGGAAAGATAGAGAAGAAGAGGGATGGTGTAGGCAAGAGGAAAAG